>JAAGEH010000040.1:17884544-17906556 GCA_011751065.1 Lasiurus cinereus | reverse complement strand
ACACACACACACACACACACACACACACACACACACACACACACACAGCGCTTCCCTTTCCTAAGGGGATGGGACTTGCTGGGAACTTTGCAGGAAAGAACGGTGCTTCTATTTTCTGGGCGCATTGAAGAAAGTCTCCTTCCCTACGCAAAGTCTGGTTTTATGTGAGGGTGGGAAGTAAAGCGGCTTCTTTCATTAACGGCATCAAATGGCACGTGCAAAACAATGACAAGGTAACAGGCCTTTCACCGCACTGTAGAGCAGCTCCCACGGCTTTTATTCTTTAAACTGGTTGTTCTGGAAATGTTGGTTGTGTGCATGGATCACCCCTAGGCAGCACAGTGAGCGGTGGCCGTGGGGTTAATTGTGCATGGACGAGTTGGGGTAGATGGTCTCCGTCCCCTCGCTCCGCACTGGCAGCTGCTGGGGGCTGGGGGGAAAGGGAGGTTGGCGGGGGCGGAGAGGAGCGCGGGGTGCGGCGCCATCTGGGTCCGCAAGGACGCGCCTGGAGAGGCGCGCAGGCTGTGCGCTCTGCTCCAACACCGTCTTCTTTCCCTTTGCAGCCTCCCACTTTCCATCTGTGCCCACCCACTGGTTTCTCAAAGAATAATAAAAATATTTGGCACATGGTTCGAGGAAAAAGAGTCAGGAATCTGTGGGCTCTGCGTTCTAGGTTCAGGCAGCGTTGGAGACACGCGGCCGCCGTGGCCTTGTTGGCTCCTCGCACCTGTTCCCATACCCAGGCGGCCATCCACTTTGACCCACCGGGGATGTGCACTTTGCTGGCTGTGAGCATCGCAGTGCGAGCTGTGAGTTACAAGTCGCCAGGAAAACGTTTTCTCCTCTCATCGTTGCCAGGGCAGCCTGCGGGCTCCAAGAAGCATCTCTAGGAAGCGGATCATTCCAGCTCCGCAACCCCAGCAGGAGGAGCCAGGACCTGCTTTGTTGGGTGGGACCTTCAGAAGAATGATGTCAAGTATTGCCAAGAATGATCAGGTATCACTTTGTCCTGTTACTCCTCCAGCAGGATAAGCGTCAGGCCAAACGTTGCTGCTCGAACATCTGATTTAAATAAGTCGAGTGTTCCAGGAAAACACAACCAAACAAAAATAAAATAAAATATACCAGCCCCAAACCTTAAGCAGTTGTTGTATCTGAATAGGACACCACTATATGGCTGTTTTAAGGATCATTAAAAAAAAAACAAGTACTTAGTAAAGTGGCAGTATCCAAAAGCAAACACTCTGAGGCAGCCAGGAATTCAGATTCTCAAAGCACATTTTGTGGGACAATGTCTGTGCTCTGCCATCTTGCTGGAATGCTCCTGTGTTGCTCATAGTAATTGCTTTTCATTGATGAGCAAGACTTGATCGCCTTTAGATGGATCACTGCAAATTCACCTTCCCAGTGGGGACTTGCAGATATAGTGCTGCGGAAGTGGAGGGAGAGTTGAGGGACAAACACCTGGAATTTGCATTTGGACTGATAGACAGTCCTCTATCAGGGAGGAGAGAGATGGGGATGCACACAGAACGGGCCTACTCAGGGGTTGTCCTCAGGAAGAAGGCCCCCCAGGTACTTTTCCCAAGGGCTGTCTCCTTGAGTGGAGCCCCAGTGGGCATTCCTCAGCTTCCTTTGTCAAGGTTTCTAGTTCTGGGCCTGAAAACTTAGTCTCTGTGTGAAAAGACTCTTCATTACAGACACAGTGTGAAGCAGGGGATGAATAATAAAAGTTTTATTGGTCTCACCCTAGCCAGTTTGACTCAGTGGATAGAGCGTCAGTCTGTAGCTTGAAGGATCCTGGGTTTGATTCCAGACAAGGGCATGTACATGGGTGGCAGGCCAGCCCTGCTTGGGGCCTGCAGGGACAACCAATTGATGTGTCTCTCTTCATAGCTGTTTCTCTCTGTGTCTCTCTCGTCGACTTCCTCTAACAATTAAAGGAAAAATATCCTCCAGTGAGGATTATCAACAACAACAAAAAAGTTTTATTGGTTTCAAAAATGTGTGTTTTAATACCTGTATCTTATAAAAATATATTTTATTGATTTTTTTACAGAGAGAAAAGGAGAGGGATAGAGAGTTGGAAACATCAATGAGAGAAAAACATTGATCAGCTGCCTCCTGCACACCCTCTACTGGGGATGTGCCCTCAACCAAGGTACGTGCCCTTGACTGGAATCAAACTTGGGACCCTTGAGTCCATAGGCTGACGCTCTATCTACTGAGCCACACCGGTTAGGGCAATACCTGAATCTTTGACACCACTCACTCCCTCTTCATACACCCATTCTTGTCGTGAGGAAAAGGATGTTGCCTTACCTATGCCTCTATTTTGTCAAGCAACAACTGTTTTTGTTCTAGATCCATAGTGTAAAAAGTCAGAACCCCATCTTCCCAAATGTCCCCCCATATTATTTGTCTTCACTCAGCAAGTGAAAAAAAAAAGCCATTCAGAATTATATATAGGGAAACACTCCCCGCCTGAGAATTTGAAGCGATAGAAGTTGGATTTTACGAGTTTGTTTTGGGTAAGCAGCAAGCATATTTCCCTGGGTTGGTTCAGCAACAACATTTCTGTCCCATCATCTAGTGAGGGATGAATGGCATATTGTGGTTTCCAAAACTGAGACTGCAGATGCTACACCCAAATTTGCTCAATTTGGGAAGCTCACAAGTAGGCTTGCCTTTGATTTTTTTTCCTCCTGAGTTTTTCTTTTGGCCAGAGAGAAACTGCTTCTGTGCCATTCAAAAGACTTGAATTATCTGCAACCCCAAAGAGAGAAAAAGCTAGTGAAGGCCCTTATCAGCAGTTCATTGACATGTGGGATGAAGGTTAAAGGAGCAGGAAGATAAAAAAGAGTTCTGGTGTCTTCTTTCCCCCTAGCAAAAAAAAAAAGTAAAAAAAAAATTAATATTTATTCACAAAAAGAAGCTCACAGGAGAAATTGCTGATGGATTTTCTGATGTGCCTTGAGCTTCCCAGATAAGCTTCTTTATTTTTTTATTATTATTTTAAAAAATCTTTATTGTTCAGATTATTACATTGTTCCTCTTTTTTTTCCCCATAGCTCCCCTCCACCCAGCTCCCACCCCACCCTCTGCCCTTACCTACCCCCCATTGTCCTCATCCATAGGTGTATGATTTTTGTCCAGGCTCTCCCTGCACCCCCCTGACTCCTTTCCCCTGAGAATTGTCAGTCCACTCCCTTTCTGTGCCCCTGATTCTATTGTATTCACCAGTTTATTCTGTCCAGCCGATTTTTAAGTCACTTGATTTTTAGATTCACTTGTTGATAGATATATATTTATTGTTCATAATTTTTATCTTTACCTTTTTCTTGTTCTTCCTCTTCTTAAAGATACCTTTCAGCATTTCATATAACACTGGTTTGGAGTTGATGAACTCCTTTAGCTTTTTCTTATCTGTGAAGCTCTTTATCTGCCCTTCAATTCTGAATGATAGCTTTGCTAGGTAGAGTATTCTTGTTTGTAGGTTCTTGCTATTCATCACTTTAAATATTTCTTGCCACTCCCATCTGTGGCCTGCATAGTTTCTGTTGAGAAATCAGCTGACAATCGTATGGGTGCTCCCTTGTAGGTAATTAACTGTTTTTCTCTTGCTGCTTTTAATGTTCTCTCTTTGTCTTTTGATTTTGATATTTTAATTATGATGTGTCTTAGTGTGGTCCTCTTTGGATTCTTTTTGTTTGGGGTTCTCTGTCCTTACTGGACTTGTAAGTCTATTTCTTTCACCAGGTGGGGGAAGCTTTCAGTTATTATTTCTTCAAATAGGTTTTCAGTGTTTGCTCTCTTTCTTCTTCTGGCACCCCCACAATTCTGATGTTGGTATGCTTGAAGTTGTCCCAGAGGCTCCTTACACTATCTTCCAATTTTTGGATTCTTTTTTCTTTTTACTTTTCCAGTTGAGTGTTTTCTGCTTCTTTGTATTTCAAATCTTTGACTTGATTCTTGTGTTCCTCTAGGCTGCTGTTAGGTCTCTGTATAATATTTTTTATTTCAGTCAGTGTATGTTTAATTTCTAGTTGGTCATTTTTCATCTCCTCTTGGGTCTCGCTAAATTTATCCATTTTTTCTAGGAAATTCTTGAAAAACCTTATAAGCATGGTTTTGAACTCTATATGCAGTCTTTTGTTTTCCTCCATTTCTTTTGTTTGTGATCTGTTCCTTTGTCTCCGCATTTTCACTGCTTCCCTGAGTTGGTAGAGTATCTTTGTGTGCTCGTGTCCTATATGGCCCAGTAGCTCTGCCTCCCCAGTTACCTGAGGTGGACTCTCTTGGTGCACCCCTTTGTGGACTGTGTGTACAGCCTTCTTGTAGTTAAGTCTTGATTGTTGTTGGTATCACTGGGAGGAATTGACCTCCAAGCCAATTGGTTATGAGGATCAGCTGTGTCAACACCGGGAGAACTTCAGTGCTGGATTCCACCTTAAGACTTGCAAGACTGCAAAAGCCTCTGTGCTCGGCTTGGATGGGGTGAAGTCTCAGGGCAGGGCAGACAGCCTTGGCTTCCCGTCAGCCTCTGGTCTCAGTGTCCCTAGGTAATCACGGTAGCCCTCTCTGTGCGCAGGTGCGCACACCTCCAGACCTCTGCCTTTTGTGGCTCCCCTGTTTCCCTGCATTCCTCCCTTTTCACAACAGTTCAGACTCTCCCATCTGAGTCTTGCCTGAAACTGGGGCTCAGTGCAGTCATAAGTGGTGTTCAGTGCAGGCAGGAGTTTCTGTCTCCCTTCAGCTAGAGGAAGCCAGCCAGGCACTCTGCCCCGGCCTCTCCATGTGCACATCTCTGTACCTCAGCTTTTTGCAGCTCCTCTAAGCCTCCTTGAGCCCTTCTCTTTCTTTCTAGTTGTAGAATTTCCATTCATCCAGCTTACCTGTGGTTCTGGATGATGTCTATTCTTTTAGTTGTAGTTTTGAAATTGTTGTGCGAGGCAGCAGTTTAGGTGTTCACCTATGCTGCCATCTTAGTTTCTCCCCAGATAAGCTTCTTAAAGTGTTCTTTGATCACTCTTCTTTTGATTACTGGTAATCAAAACTTGCATAAAATGCAGGGTGTACCTTCTGTATGTGGTCAGCCCTTTCTTACCATACCTTTTTGTGTTCTGCTCTCACAGAGGTTTGAACTAACTCTCTTAATGATGGTCTTTTAGGGCATCACATCTTTTTATTTTTTATTTTTTATATATGTTTATTGGTTCCAGAGAGAAAAAAGGAGAGAGAGAGAGATAGAAACATCAATGATGAGAGCGAATCATTGATTGTCTGCTTCCTGCACATCCACTACTGGGAACCGAGAGTACAACCTGGAAATGTGCCCTGACTGGAAATCGAACCATGACCTCCTGGTTCATAGGTTGACCACTGAGCCATACCAGGTGGGCAGTACTACATCTTTATAAGTTCCTGACAGCAAGGCTCCTTATTTTCAGAGTTCCCTTGACCCCCTGGTAGATGTATCTCACTTCCTTGGGTCATCCTGGTGGTGCCTTCCTCAGTCCCCCTCTGGCCTCTTCCTTCCTGGTCTCCTCCCTCCTCTAGGGAATCCTTTGGACTGAGTTTCTCCTACTGGTTCCAGGGGCCCATACCTGGCCCTGCCCTCTGCCCCCAAGCAGATGTCCTCCTGGCTGCTAGCCTCTGTGCTCTGTGCTCCAGTGTCAGCTCTGCCCCCAATGCTGTTAGCTCCTCTGTCCTCCCAGACATTCTGGGACAGACCTTGTGCCCAGTTGGCTTAGGCTTCCCGGGACCAGCTCTTATCTCCCAACTGCAGGGAACTTGCCTAGAAGCTGCCCTCCACATGGGCTGGACTGTGGTTGGAAGGTAGCATCCCCCAATAGACAGTGGGCAGTCATGGTATGGTGTGGAGGGCTCTCTCTGGCCTCTTCTTCTTACTTCTCTAATCTTTTAAAAAATGTATTTTTATTAATTTCCGAGAGGAAGAAAGAAGGAATAGAGAAATAGAAACAACAATGATGAAAGAAAATGATTGGCCGGCTGCCTCTTACACACCCCTTACTGGGGATCAAGCGTACAGCCTGGGCATGGGCCCTCTCTGATAATCCAGCTGTTTCCTCCTGGTTCAGAGGTTGATGCTCAACCACGAGGGACACCAGCTGGGCTTCTCTATTCTTGATCTGGTGGTGGTGGTGGTGGTTCAGAGCCCCACTTCCCAGGCTGCTTTCTCTGCACATCTGTGGTGGTGGGATGGGGGTAAGTTTCACACTGAGTCCAAGTATTGGAGCCTCAGTGGGACCTGGAGAGAGAGAGAGAGTTCTGTGCTAGAATCCCTCACACTTCTGTTCCAGGCCCTGTTGCAGAATCTGCATGCTTATTTCACTCAGCCCTCCAACTAAGGAGACAGGTACAGTCAGACCAGAAAAGGACCAGAAAAAAAAAAGTCAACTGAACTCAAGTGGTTTGAATAACTTGCCCAGAGGCAGAGGGACTCAGTCATGAAGTCTGGCCTCACATGCAGCCTGTTGGCTGGATGTGAATTTGTAGCCTCTGTGTTGGGAGGAATGAGACTGGCGGGAGGAGGGCAGCCTCCTGATTCAAATTTAGGGCAACCAAGCAAGGAAACTTGGGGTGAGAAGTGAGACGACCCGCGCCCTCACCGCTGTGGCCCCCCCACCTCTCCGCAGGGCTGTGTGTCCCTGTTTACAACAGCCCCTTGTGGGCGCAGTGGGGGCAGTGCCACTCGGCGCCGGCCCCGTGGCAGCACCAGACCCCGGAGATGTGACTGGGGCTCGGGACATGAGCCCGCTTGTTCGCTCACTCTCAGTGAAAAGAGTTTTGAAATGAGTTCTGAATAGACAGCATTTTCTTTGTGCGGTTGGTAAATAACAGAGCAAAGTTAGCAAGTTGCTGCGCTTCTGCACTCTGATTCCATGGAACCTTTCTGTAGGGAGAAGGGCAGGATGTTTTTAACTGGATGTGACCTCCCTGGAATAGTAGAGGTAAGGAGAACACAGTTGTTGCCATAACTGAATATTTCACATGGGCAACGTGGCTTTTGCTACATCTACACAAGAGAGACTTTTTACATAATACACACAAACCGATGCCTCGGAGCAGGTGCTATTCACATTGGTTTGGCATTTGTTTAGATCTGATTACAAATCAGTGATTTTGTGGTGGTTTTCATGTGCACATTTGTGTTTCTCTCCTTTAGGAAGCAATAACATTTCCGACCGGGGCGGTGTGGAGAAATCCCAAGAGAAATAGCATAAGAGCATTTTGGAATATATCTCGGAAAAGATAACTTCCTACACATTTGTAGAGATTCACCAGGTAAAGGTAAGAACAAAAATACTGGAAAAAGAAAATTCCAGTTGCTTTCTTACCTCACGCTGGATTGGATGTTGAAAGACAAACATCTCCCACTGGTGCAGGATGAACAAAGGGGGAGTTAGGAGGGCCACCTTCTCCTCTCCCTCTTTTAGGAATGGGCATGGGCCATGAGCTGGATCCTCTGTGATGACTGGAGAGCTGCAGAGAACATGCGCCCGGGGTGAGGGCCCTGACAGCTGATGACATTCAGCCACAGGCACTCTGCTAAACTCGATGTGTTTAATACTGCAAATGTTACTTGTGCAGTATGGAATCACTTTGAGGTTTATATTTGCACTGACTCATTTCCTATTTAGGATTCTTTAAAAAGCCACTGTTACGGTGCTCAGATGAGAAGTACATCTGTTGCTTACATATACTAAGCATCCAATATAAAGACATGTTGAATGCTGGAGCCATTTGTTTGTAGCTATAGGAGACCCGTCACATATGCATGGCGTGTGTCTCTTTACCGGAATAAAGGCCCGGAGGAGTCCAACTTTATGGTTCTTCCCTTGTGCAATAAGATTAAAAAAAATCTTTGAATAATTTAGGTCACCATAATGAATGTCATTTAGAATTCTTGAATGAATGGGTACTTCAAATGAAGTTCAGAGGGACAAAGATTGCATTAGTTACTATGGAGTAATTGGGTTTCTGGATGAGTTTCTTCAGCAAAGCATAGCTAGCACTTTTATATGTTGATAGGTAACATACACACAACATTAACACTATAACAAGGTTGTTTTTCCAGCAGGCTCAGGGATCTAGCTGTTGGTTCTCAGGACAGTCAGTTGTATGTCTCATAATTGTGGGTAAAGTAAAGAATTATATATAACTTGAGTACAAGTTAGGTTGGAGCAAGCATGCCAATGGAGAAGAGCTTCTGATTTTTCAATCATTTGTTGCATATAAATCGGAGCCTGGATCTTTCTTTTTCAGATAGATTGCTGTCATATTAACTGAAATGACCCTTTAGATCAGCGGTTCTCAACCTGATCCTTTACAGGGGTCGCATAAGACCATCGGAAAATGCAGATATTTACATCACGATGCATAACACTAGCAAAATTTCACGGTTGGGGGTCACCACCACATGAGGAACTGTATACAAGGGTTGCGGCCTTAGGGAGGTTGAGAACCACTGCTTTAGATCAACTTAGATCAGTGGTCAGCAAACTCATTAGTCAACAGAGCCAAATATCAACAGTACAATGATTGAAAGAGAGCCAAATTTTTTTAAACTTAAACTTACAATACCACTTTTTCAAAATAGACTTGCCCCGGCCTTGTTATTTTGTGGAAGAGCCACACTCAAGGGGCCAAAGAGTCGTGGTTTGCCGACCACTGACTTAAATGGAGTAATGCTAAAAAAGTGGTTCTCCTAGATTCACACAGTTGAGATAAAAATTGTGACCTTCCTAATAAAATCATTCTAGATTAAATAAGTTCAAAACTACATACTGTTTTCTCTTCCAACTTTAAAACCAGATCTTTTAGATTAAATAGTGTATTTAGGTTGTGATTAAGTTATTATGCTCTGGAAAAAGGTATGTCTCCAACATGAAATAAAAATTAAATCCAAAGATCCTTACATTTTAAAACAAATTTTACTTTAAACATTTAAATGAAATAAAGCTAGGTATGTACATCACTCCATAAGAAATAGAGCCACTTGAGCAATGGATTTATGAATTTGGTGGCAATGTGGGCGAGAGAAAGCTTAGTACAGTACTGGTTTCCTGAAACCACTTACAAGCAGTTACCAGCAGAGGGCATTGCAAAGCAATGAACTCAGAGGAATGTCCAAACAGGCATCTACAAATTTAAGTGAAAATATCTGTATGAAAGTAATACTTTTTGGACAGCATCCTCCACCATAATCATAGATCTGTAAAATATTTTCAAAGAGCCTCAAATACATTAATCCCGAAATGAGCCTCTTTCCATGACAATGTTGAGATGTGAGGACATAACTTGATTTCCCTATGGTTCTTAAAGGTTTTTACATTTTGATTTTTCTTTTGATTTATTTTGTTACAAAAGACTATGTGAATGCAGGTTCCAGTAATGTGCACATATTTTCAATATAAAGCTTTTCAAGATGAGTTTTAAAAAATTGAAGAAATCATAAACTCTGATTCATGGAATGATCCCTTACCAAACTCAGCAGTTAAAGCAAAATAGAGCTTAGAAGTTTTCCATTAAACACAAATTTATTGACCCAAAACAATAGGACATTGTTCTACTTGTTAAATTTTTTCTCAGAATTACTACAACAAACATTTTATTTTTCATTAAAAAACCCCATATAATATTTGATATTTGACATGCATTTTAACTGGAAATCTGGAATGAAAAGGACAAACTAGACTGGAACAGAATTCTAAAGAACTAAAAGGGCCAATTTTCTGAAAACATGTTACATTTTGTTACAGGGTTACTATAAAAACCTCACTTTAATGGTCAATGTATAAATATTTAAGGAATCTAAATGTCTTTATTCTGAATTTTTTCCTGCAATCAGAAAGTTGGCATTGAAGGTTATAATTTTTTATAGGCTAATTAGGATTATAATGTACCTTTTCTCTTTTCAAAAGTTAATGAACATATAACAAGTTGGATGTACTTTTACAAGCCAAGTATCCTTCTGATGGCATTAGTTTTCTTGGATTTACCTTCTAACTGACTTTGGCTCATATTGACTTGAGATATTTGGCTTACAAGTATTGTCTTCAGAGGTTTCCCAGGCAACTGCAACAGTTCACCTCCTTGCAGTCAAAAGTGTCCTTGAACTCTCAGCTCACTTCACTTCCTGGTATGAGTCATATGTGCAGCAAAAAGAGAAGCACCAACAACTTCCTGCAATAGGCTAATGTGAATGGTTTGGTGCAGAGGTGGAAGTATTTCACAAAAGGATGCACATGGGTGTTAAAACTCCCACTGGCCCGCAGGTTTACTTTGTCAAGCTCTCATTTTCTTTTTTTTTTTTTTAATTTTTTAAATTTATTTTTATTTTTTTATTACATTTGTTTCTCTTTTTTCCCCTCCATAGCACCCCTCCACCCAGCTCTCACTCTTCCCTCTGCCCTTACCTCCCTCCCATTGACCTCATCCATAGGTGTATGATTTTTGTCCAGTCTCTCCCTGTACACCCCTCACCCCTTTCCCCCTGAGAATTATCAGTCCACTCCCTTTCTGTGCTCCTGATTCCATTATATTCACCAGTTTATTCTGTTGATCAAATTTTTAATTCACTTAATTTTTAGATTCACTTGTTGATAGATATGTATTTGTTGTTCATAATTTTTTGGCTTTTACCTTTTTCTTCTTCCTCTTCTAAAAGAGTACCTTTCAGCATTTCATATAATACTGGTTTGAAGTTGATGAACTCCTTTAGCTTTTTCTTCTCTGTGAAGCTCTTTATCTGCCCTTCAATTCTGAATGATAGCTTTGCTGGATAGAGTATTCTTGGTTGTAGGTTCTTGCTATTCATCATGTTGAATATTTCTTGCCACTCCCGTCTGGCTTGCATTGTTTCTGTTGAGAAATCAGCTGACAGTCATATGGGTGCTCCCTTGTAGGTAATGAACTGTTTTTCTCTTGCTGCTTTTAATATTCTCTCTTTGTCTTTTGCTCTTGGTATTTTAATTATGATGTGTCTTGGTGTGGTCCTCTTTGGATTCCTTTTATATGGGGTTCTGTGTGCTTCCTGGACTTGTAAGTCTATTTCTTTTAACAGATGTGGGAAGTTTTCAGTCATTATTTCTTTAAATAGGTTTTCAGTATCTTGCTCTCTCTCTTCTTCTGGCACCCCCACAATTCTGATGTTGGTACACTTGAAGCTGTCCCAGAGGCTCCTTACATTATCTTCACATTTTTGAATCCTTTTCTCTTCTTGCTTTTCCAGTTGAATGTTTTCTGCTTTTTTATATTTCAAATTTTGGACTTGATTCTTGCCTTCCTCTAGTCTGCTGTTAGAACTCTGTATATTTTTTATTTCAGTCAGTGTCTCTAGTTGGTCCTTTTTCATCTCCTCTAGGCTCTCGCTAATTTTATCCAACTTTTCTAGCATATTCTTGAAAAACCTTATAAGCGTGGTTTTGAACTCTATATCCAGTCGTTTTTTCCCCTCCATTTCTTTTGTTTGTGATCCCTTCCCTTGTCTTGGCATTTTCACTATGCCGGGAGAACTTCTGTGTTGGATTCAGCCTTATGATACCAGACTTGCAAAACCTAAGAAACCTCTGTTGAGCTTGGGATGGGTGGTGTCTCAGGACTTAAGGGACCGCCTTGTCTTCCAGTCGGCCCTGCCCTCCACGGCCTCTGAGTCTCACGTGACTGGGTAATCACTGGAGTGGTCCTTGTGCGTGCGTGCCCGCAGTGCCTCTAGACCACTGCCTTTCCGGCTCCCCTGTCCTCCAGGACCACACGAGTCTAGGTCCCCTGGGTTTCACCCAAAACGGGCTTAGTGGGGTCAGAAGTGGCACAGTTGGGAGGGTCTGTCTCCCTCCTGCCCACTCATGAAAGCCAGCGGCACAATCAGCAATCTGTCCTCTGTGCAGTGCCGTGTGCGCCACCATCCTCTGATCTTTTGCGACTCCCCTAAATTTCTGTCCACCTCTCCCTTTTCACAGTCCAAACTCCCCCTGTATGAGTTTCGGCTGGATCTGGGGTTTAATGTTGTAAGATAAGGGGCTCAATGCCTTTGAGAGTCTCCGTTTCCCTCCTGCCAGAGAAAACTAGCAAGGTACTCCGGCACCTGCTCTCTCCATGCACGTGTCTCTGTACCTCAGTTTTTTGCAGCTCTTCTGGGTCTCCGTGAGCCCCTCTCCTTCCCTCTAGCTGTAGAATTTCCACTCAGCCAGCTTTCCTGTGGTTCTGGATGATGTCCGTTCTGCCTTTAGTTGTAGTTTTGAAATTGTTGTGCGAGGCAGCAGTGTAGGTGTTTACCTATGCCGCCATCTTGGATTCTCCAAGCTCTCATTTTCATTTGGGGTGGGGAGGAGGCCACAATCGTTAGGCTATGTTCTAGGTTCTGTTTCACTTATCAGCGCTCCTGGGCAGATTCTGGAGAGTAGTGCCCCCCAACTCTTACCCTAAGTCACCCCAAGAACTCCAAGTACCGAGTGCTGGCCCACTGGCGAGTGACCACCTCTGAGCCTCAGGACCCCAGCTGACTCATACACACTGACTTTGTCATAGATCTTGTTTCTCCTTTTTTTTTTTAATTCAATAAATCTTTATTGTTCAGATTATTACAATTGTTCCTCTTCCCCCCCCACCCCAAAAGCACACCTTCAACAAGCCAACACCCCACCATGCCCTTACCTCCCCCATCAATCCTGCCCTATGAGGCCCCTGGATCTCAGTGTCCCTCAGTAATCGCTAGAAGCACCTCTGAGAGAAAGCTGCCCTCGAGTTTTGCCTGCTGCCAGACAGCCCAGTTTCTCCTCAAATGAGTTGAGGTTCCCAGAAACTTGCCCAGAACTGGAGTTCAGCGCACTCAGGAGCTTCTGTCTCCCTCTCACTTTAGAAAGCCAGCTGTGCACTCAGCTGTCCATGCCCTCAACAGTCAGTCCTCTCTGCATGTGCACGCCTCTGGACCTATGATTTCCGCAGCTCCTGAGTCTCAGTGTGCTTTCTCTTTTCCTGACAGTCCAGATTCCCCTTGAGTGAGTCTGGTTTCCCAGAATCTCTCCCGGGACTGGAGTTCAGTACAGTCAGGAGCTTTCATCTCCTTCCTGCTTTAGAAAGCCAGTTGCGCACTCAGCTGTCCATGCACTTAGCTGCCAGTCCTCTCTGCACCTGCATCTCCATATCTCAGCCTTTTGCATCTCCTCTGAGTCTCAATGTGCTTTCCTTTTTCCTTCTAGTTGTAGAATTTCCACTCACCCAGCTTTCCTGTGGCTCTGGATGGTGTCCATTTTGTATTTTAGTTGCAGTTTTGATATTGTTGTGGGAGGCAGCAGTTTAGGTGTTCACCTATGCCGCCATTTTGGTTTCTCCTCCTATTTTGTTCTGTTTAATATATTCACTGGGATATGAACATTCATCTCACTGAAATGTGTCTGAGTAAGCAGATATTTAAAAATCTACTTTTATGTTTCTCTAAGAAATTTTAGTAAGGATACATATATATATCCTTATCTATCTATCTATATATAAATCTATTTATGAAAGCATCTTCTATCAATCATCTATCAATCATCTATCTATCTGTTTATCTATTGATCATTGCTTTAGCTACCAGCCCTTCAGAATACCATTGTGATTTTCACTTTGAATAATCCTTGGCTTGTTAAAATTAATGTAGGTAAATGTAGTATAAAATGTAGTTTTCCGGGTGTGAAATAATAGTAATCAATTTGAATAAACATTTGCTATTTGTTTTCATAAAAGTTTAAGTCCTCAAAAGAGAACTCTGACCAAAATAGGATCAATGAAACAGTTGGCATGTGTCATATCACTGGTTTTTAATTAAAATAATGCTCTGAATGTTGGCGTGGACTGGACTACTGTATATAAGCAGTTTTAGAATTTTTAAGCTGAAATCCAACTGGTGAGTTTTTAATCAGAGTTTTTGATAATATATAATATATCTGTGCATTGATGAGCATGGACAATATAGATTTGATACCTAAATCACAGTTTTAAAAATTCTGAGAGGTATATGAACCTTCAGACAGGTACAGTTATTTCTAAGCCAAAGGATTTTTGTTCAAAGCTAATATGTATAATAGAAAACCAGTCTCTCACTGTAAGGCTTTGTGATCATATTTCAATAGCTGAATGAATATTCTGAATTAATAAGCATAACGTTTGTATAAGCTAAAAGCTAGTCTAAGCTCTGCATTCATTGATGGGAACCCTAAGTAAATGTTTCTTTTCGTCAGCTTGGTCAAAGGCATAAACATAATTATGGTTCTGAGCACCCATTAGTTAAAAAAAAAACCTGGGTCTTAGATAGGTAGCTAGAAGTTATGGGTTTATGTTGTTTTGAGTAGTTGGAAGGCCCTGAAGAAACAGTTTTTAAAATAAATATGTATGTATTCATACTTTGTATCACACAGAAAAGCATATCAGTAGCATTTATAAAGTTTTGTTTTGTGACTAGATTTCAAAATATTGACATTTATATCTCTATAGAAAATATAGAAAACTTATAGAAATATCAAAGGATGAGTTAGTTTTAATTTTTAAATTATTATTATTTTATTGATTTCAGAGAGGAAGGAAGAGGTAGAGAGAGATGGAAACATCAATTATAATAGAGAATCACCGATCCGCTGCCTCTTGCATGCCCCCAGCTGGAATGGAGCCAGCAACCCGGGCAGGTGCCCCTGACTGGAATCGAATCCGAGCCCCTTCAGTCCACAGTCGAACGCTCTATCCACTGAGCCAAACAAGCTAGAGCATAGTTTTAATGTTTTTAAAATGCTAAGAGAGGCAATAAGAGAAAAAAAAATGGACTCCGCTTGTCACTTTTCCCAATAACTTTGGTCTCTTTTGCTACAGTTAGTTCACGAAAATAGAATGATGAATTGTGTGGATCACAACTGGTTTCATCTTCTCTTCCCGCTGCAGCATCCCTCACTTCATCTGTTCTTTATCTCTTAAATGTTAAGATGTTACAAAACCAGAGAAGGAATGACAGACATGTTTGCTTCCTGGGCTTCCAAATGCTTTAATTGAATTCATTTCTGCAAGGTCTATCCTTTATTCTTTTGACAAATATCTCAATACTTTTATGTGTCAGGCATTGGTTTAATGTGAGTGTTATTTCTTTTAAGTCTCTCAAGAGCCCCATGAGGTGGTTGTTATCTCCACTGTACTCGTGATGAAACTGAGACTTTCAGAGAAATAAGAAAAACTCTTCAAAATACTAGAATTATTAAGTGCCGGAACTGGGATTTAAATCACAATCCATCGCTTTCCTCATTAGTGCTTCAGAAGACCTGTCCCGAAGGAAGTTCTGTTTTACTGCTGACATTTCAAAACTTTTAATTTGAAATGATTTCAAGCTCAGAAAAAGTTGTAAGTGCAGAAGTTGTAGGTAAAAAGAACTCCTTGAATATCCTTCACCAATTTTTAACATTTTGCCAAATTTGCTTTCTCTCTCTTTCTGTATTTATGAGTACACACACAAATGCACACGCATGTGTATATGACATTATTTTTTTATGAAACATTTATAAGATGTTGTGATAAGACCTAAGCAGGATGCTTATTTTCTGCTAACTGCGAGAGTACATATATTCCTAAACATATGCATGCTATCTTACCTTTCTGCAGTGCACGTGGAAAAGCATGGAATTAACAGTGATACAATCGATAGACTTTATTTCCATTTTGCCAGTTAGCCCAGTGGTGCCCATTACAGAAAAAAAATTGTCCAAGATCCAACCCAGAATTACACATTGTTTTTAATTGTCTCTAGTTTCTTTTAATCAGGAACATTTCATCAGTCTTTATCTCTCCACTCCCTTACGTGGTTGAAGAGTAGAGGCCAGTTATTTTGTAAAATGTACCTCTGTTTGGATCTGTCTGATGTTTCCTCATGATTTGATTCATATTATCTATTTTTGGCAGGAGCAATGCTGTGTTCTTTCTCAGTGCATTATGTCAGGCATGGACACTGATTTGCCTCATTACTGGTTTGTTCACTTGTGTAAGGTGGTATCTGTCCACGATATTTGCAGCAAAGTTACTGAGAAGGCATTTGAAACCATTCCTTTGAATGCTGAGGAAAAGGGAGGGGGAAGCAATTAGCCAAGTAAAATAAAAATGGAGAGCAGGCAATGCTGATGCAACATAGGAGTAATGCTATCCAAAAAATATAATAGAAGACACATTTTCTACAATGAACAGAGGACGGATAGAACTGTAACTAACATTATGCTGGCAGAAGGGACTAGAGGTGAGCATCCAACTGCTCAGAATGAAGATGAACTCGCTGTGAAACTGCTTACAGAATGAAATAGAGATGCTCTGACTCGAATCAACACAATACTGTTGTAGGTAAAAATGGAGAGTTTTGAGTAGAGGAGAAGATAAGAGAAATAAGGGAGAGGATTCTTCATTGTTCATAACAAGGTTAGCATAGATCCTATGTCTTGGGGAGAAGGCAGTCCCAGTGTTATAGAACTGCCACCCCAGGCTCACTCACACCCAGGGGCACTCACATCCAGGGGCGGTGCCTGCAGTTACCCCTGCACTGCTTTCTGTGACTGAATACCAGCCAGCAGGTAGGTCTCTCCCATCTCTTAGATGGGTTCTTCTCATAGACCACCAGTCAGTTGCTGGCATAGGAATTTGGTTTCTCTCTACTGTGGAAACTTCACCTTCATCCAGTGTTGTCCTACTAAGCATAAACCGCACTCCAGGTCTCCTCCAGAGATTCTGGGCTCTCCCCTAGAGGTCTCCATTGCTCTGTGGCTGCCTCACTTCCTGACTAAAATGTGACCTTGACCCACCTGTGAAACTGGAAAAACTCCATCCCACTCCTCCAGCTCTCCCACTCCCTGTCTCCTGCCCCTGCCTTCCAAAGCACTCATCATTCTCTGAGGAAACATATGTTCTGCTCATCCTCTTTGGTTATTGGCCCCATACGTTTGTGTCTCCTTTGTCCACTGCTCTGCCTCAACCCTTGGAGCAATCTTGCACATATTTGGTTCAGTGAATCACTGTGGGATGAAAGTCAAGGGGAGATGGTGGTGGTGCTCACACGTCAGAAGAATTCAGCTCTGCTCTGGCCCAGCCAGGCTCCTCTGTGACGTTCCTGATTAGAAACATGCTCTGATGAAATTTTCAAATAAGAGGCTTGCCTGGTGGCTCACTTCACAGAGCCCTTTGCCATGGTTTCGGGGAAAGTGCTCCTCCCACTGCACATCCACTGTGTTAAGCATCATTGCTTCTGCTTATGTCTGCAGTCTTTCTTCCCTTCAGTGGGCAGCATGTTAATTTTCAAAAGCAAGCTATTACGTAGCACATAGGCCTAGTTTTGAGAAAGGTGAATTCTTTATTCATTTAACAAGTGTTTTCTAAGTTCTTCACATTA
Source organism: Lasiurus cinereus (assembly GCA_011751065.1). Classification (NCBI taxonomy): domain Eukaryota; kingdom Metazoa; phylum Chordata; class Mammalia; order Chiroptera; family Vespertilionidae; genus Lasiurus; species Lasiurus cinereus. Next base: position 17,889,149 of record JAAGEH010000040.1, on the reverse strand, counting down.
AGGCATTTTATTCTTTTTTCTTGTTGGAGCGGGGGGAAAAAGCTTGTGAATGGGCACACAGTGATGAGTACAGACAGCTCAGCAAGCATTGGGTTGACCTCAGGGTTCCTTTTGTGACAGGAATAATGTTATTAAATATAAAATCCATTTTCTGACTTCCTTTCGGCCACCATGTAAGAAGGCAGGCCTCAGAGGAATAGTCTGCCTTTCAGAGTTGGCATAGGAATTGACTTAAAAAAATATATATAATATATATATTTTATTGATTTTTTTTATAAAGAGGAAGGGATAAGAATAGAGAGTTAGAAACATCAATTGAAAGAGAAACATCAATCAGCTGCCTCCTACACACCTCCTAGTGGGGATGTGCCTGCAACCCAGGTACATGCCCTTGACCGGAATAGAATCTGGGACCTTTCAGTCTGCAGGCCAACACTATCCACTGAGCCAAACCAGTTAGGGTAGGAATTGACTTTTTAAAAATTCTGAGAAATGGCCTGGCTGCTGTGGCTCAGTGGTTGAGTGTCGACCTATGAACCAGGAGGTCACAGTTCGATTCTCAGTCAGGGAACTGACATAGGAATTTGGTTTCTGTCTCTTTCTCCCTTTGTCTTCCTCTCTGAAATGAATAAAAATATATTTAAAAAATTCTGAGAAATGAATAAGTAAAAGGAAAGAGAAGGTACAAGAAGGAACAAAAAAATCTGACAAAATGAATGAGGAGTCTGAAAAGAGCCAGCTTTTGCTGGGCTGTGAAAAGAATGTGTAAGCCGATCAGAGCAGCTCTCATGAGCAGTTCGGGGAGAAACATGACTAAGGAAGATTTTGAAGACATTTTTCTGGGTGTTTTGAGGCGTATTCCCTGCTCTACCCCTTTCTAATCTACATTGTAAAATTGTTCTGTTAAAAAAATTTTTTTTTAACTTTAAGAAAATTGGAGTCGGGACAGTCAATTTACAGCAAGTCCCCAAACATAAATACCCACATGAGGACAAGTGGACAAATTGCTTGGAATTACTGAGGGAATGATGCAGGCGAAAGTAAGAGAGGGAAACCTGTGTTTCCAGCTACACTGCGATACCCTTTGCTGAGAATGGGGAGAAAGTGAGACATTCCTGTAGAGAACACACCAGGCATGAATGGGTGCTGGGAAGGTTCCTGAGTAGAACAATGACATGATGTGTTTACACTTAGGTTATTTTGGCAGTAGCATATAGCCTCTGTTTTGGAGTGAGGACAGACAGAATATTATTAATGGTTTTATTAGCCCTTTTCATTTCCCTTAGATATGTAAAATCAGCATTCTCTAGGGTGTGATTTTGTTTTGCTTTGGAGTATCAGTTTTTTTCTAGAGGAGCACATCTGCACTTTCGCGTGGTAAGTCAATAGAAAATAGGATTTATAAATTGAAATGCATTTTGCGGAGGCACCTTGTTTAGCACTATGATGCTGCTCTCCATGACTCGCCTCCTGTCTACATTTTCCTCTCCTGCCATAGACGTTGAGAGTTCTCAGTCACAGCCTTAGGCAGCTCTGGCCACATTTTCCAAAAAACAACAAAAAATAACAACATTATTATTATTTTTTAAAGTATATTTTTAAAGTATATTTTTATGGATTTCAGAGAGGAAGGTGGGGGTGGGGTGGAGAAAGAGAGAGAGAGAGAGAGAAACATTAATGATGAGAGAGAATCATTGATCGGCTGCCTCCTGCACAGCCCATTCTGTGGGATTGAGCCCACACCCAGGCATGTGCCCTGATGGAGAATTGAACTGTGATCTCCTGGTTCACAGGTCGACACTCTACCACTGAGCCATGCCGGCTGGACAGGATACATTATTCTTAATATCTGCCTGTCCTGAGTCAAGTGGATAGATTTTAATGGATGTCTCAATTACACAGAGTGCAGGCCTTAGGAGTGAATATAAGGTGGAGTTTCACGGCCCTGGCAGGGCCTATCTCCTGCTCAGAACTTTGCAAACCTGCAGCCGGTTGCACACCAGCTATGTCGATTTAAGGCCATTAATTGTGCATTAGAATTTTTCCTTTCCATTAAGGCAACATTAATCTATTTTTAAACTCTGAGATGGCAACCTTCTTGGTAACCTCCTGCCACATGCTATACTTTCCCAGCAGAGTGAATCCTATGCCCACAGCGTCTTTCCCTCATCCTCACCCTCACCATTACCCCCACCACCATCTACACCACTGTCACCACACACTTCACCACCTCCATCACCACCACCACCAGCACCACCCACTTCATCACCCCCATCACCACACACTTCACCACCACCCTCTTCACCACCTCCATCACCACCAGCACCAGCACCACCCACTTCACCACCACCACCACCATCACCATCTACTTCACCACCATCCACTTCACCATCACCACACACTTCACCACCATGCTCTTCACCACCTCCACCACTACCATCACCACACACTTCACCACCTCCACCATCACCACCACCCAATTCACCACCACAACCACACACTTCACCACTCCCTCACCATCTCTACCACCACCACCCCACCACCCACTTCAGCACCAGTACCCACTTCACCACCACCACTACCACCACACACTTCATCACAACCCACTTCACTACCACCACCTATTTCACTACCGTCACCAGCACCCACTTCACCACCATCATCCATTTCACCGCTACCACCACCACCACCACCACCACCACCACTACCACCCAATTCACCATCATTACCACCATCCACTTCACCACCACCCACTTCACCCTCTCTACCCCCAGCATCACTATCGCTAAAAACCCCACAGGAACCAGAATCCATTTATTGAAGTTGCCTCTTGCTAGGTACTATGCTAAGTTCTTCACATACAGTTCTTGAGGCTATTTAACTTTGTGAGTTTAAATAGACAGTCTTTGGTGGGTCCAGAATTCAAAATGACATGCTGTCTCTTGCCTTCCTACCACTTCTAAACTCTCCAAATTTTGTACATTTGCTTCTACTTTTCCTCCTTTGGAGCGTTCTCCCTTCTTATCGCTGTGAATCAAACTCCTTCCCAGCCCTCCCCATTCTTCAAGCCATAGTTAACATGTTGCTTCTGCCTATGGCTTTTCAAATTTTACTTGGATCTGACTCTTCCTCCTTCCATCATTCCATGGCCACTTTATTACACTTTTGTTAGATCACGACAAATGTCAGTGTTTTGCTTACCAGTGTCTGTCTTGTATCCTTCACTAGCAGGTAGCAACATGGGTGAAGGCTGTTTTACAGCTCTTTCAACCTCTCACTTCTTGCTTAGCACAGGGATTGCATTCTAGGTGCTAAGGAAATATTGGTGAAACCAGGAGACTGAGCGAAGGCTCAGATAGACGTTTTGGCCAAAAGAAGGGGGCCCTGACACCTGCTGGGAGAGAAAGGAAGCAGCACGGGCCAGCTGGCCAGGGAGGGCATCAAAGACAAACTTTACGGAGTCCACAATAGGCACAAGGCTGGTCCTGGGTACACACAACATCTTTTATAAATAAAACTGTTTTATTCATGGTGACCAGAGAGACGAAGCAACAACAGGTGCTAACGATGAATAGACTGTTGTTAGCCCATTTATTGATTGGAAACCAATCCTAGATTTTTCTCCTTCCTGTTCTATCAAGTGGCCCCTGTCTGCACGTAATTTTTACTTTTTAGTACTGTCTGCACCTGTGGCCTTTGGACCTCATGTTTATGACAGATGGGGCAGGCTGTGCTCGCACCATTCAGTGGTTAGCTTTCCTTCTGTAGCTTCCCATGCACTGTTCGCTGTGGCTTAGGCCCAGTGGGCATGTGTGCTGGGAAAGGCCCGTGTCTGCATCCATTGCTCAGCTGCTGTCCTTGGAGTCTAGTGCTCTAAAGTTGGATCCACTTATTACCCCATCATTTCTCTTTCTTGCCAAGTCATTGTCCCTTAAAATATAGTGGTTAGTGGTAAGCATATCAGTGGGACATTTGCCTCTAATGTCAGAATTAGAGACATTTCTACTAAGTTCTCTCTCTCTCTCTCTCTCTCTCTCTCTCTCTCTCTCTCTCTCTCTCTCTCTTTCTCATTTTAAGACATTTCCTGGTTATTTTTTGTTCTTCCCTTTAACAAAGGTCTAAATGCATCTGGTACTCTGACATATGGGAGGAGAGCCTTCTTTTCTGTCTTGAAAGAGAAAGTAATATGCCTGCAAAGAATGAACTTTCTTAGGGAGCTTCACCTGCTGGCTTCTTTGCTTTTCCTCCTGACAGACTGGAAAGCCAGATTGTAGAACAGCACAAAGTAAATGCTCACCTGATGGACAAAGAAAGTCATGAAGGGCGGTGTCTCACCTGGAAGCTGTGTCAGCCTGGAGAAGCAGCTTGGGTGTCTGAGTCTAGACAACACCCACCTCCTTCATCCTATTGTCTCTGCAATGCCATGCTTGCAGGAGAAAACGGGCTCCTGTTTATAGCCATGCATTCTTTTTTTCTAGAACGGCACAGTTGCCATTCAGTACCTGTCTCTCCCAGCTAGAGGAGAAGGTTCTATCTGGGCAAGAGAGGAAAGATAAAATCTCTCTCTCTCTCTCTCTCTCTCTCTCTCTCTCTCTCTCTCTCTCT
>JAAGEH010000040.1:17821612-17884534 GCA_011751065.1 Lasiurus cinereus | reverse complement strand
TCTCTCTCTCTCTCTCTCTCTCTCTCTCTCTCTCTCTCTCTCTCTCTCTCTCTGTGTTGCTGCCTCAAGAAGGTGCAGAGTTGCTTCGAGAGCCCTATGTATGCCACATGCTATCATTTCCCAGCAGAGTGAATCCTTTGTGCCCACCAGCATCTTTCCCTTACCCTCATCCTCAGTCTCACTATTCCCCTCACCAAAGGCAGAAGGTCGAACTTTCTGGGACCAACAGCTTTTCTAGATGCACAACTGACAGCAATGCCCCCCTCTTCCTGTCTCAGATGGAAGGAGTTAGGGTATATAAACAAGCACATAGCAAGGTTCAAAGCCTCCAGGGAGAACCCTGAAGGCAAAGGTGTTTGCGTGGATGTGTGTGTGGATGCGACCAAAGCTCATAGAGTAGTTCATTCCTGCATCCTTGATTTCTCCTTTTTCAGCATCAGAATGCTGCATCATTCAGAAGAGTTTATCTACTCTACTTCAGAGACACGTCATCACCTGTCCAAGAAAACACCAACTTTCCTGCAAATGTGCTGGGAAAGATCTTCAACTGGGCTCTCAGATTCCATTCCTTTTTCCTTTCTCCACATTCTGCCCACTCCCCAGAGGCTCCCAGGAGAAGAGCATTCGCTCGCTGCTCCTTTGCAGGGAGACCTGGAATGCTACTCCTTCCTCTTCCATTGCTGCCAGGATTCTCTGTGGGGCCTTTGGAGCCTGCACCACAGGCCTTGGCTCACATCGCCACACCCTTCAGTCTTCCAGCCTCATGTTTTCTCCGGGCCTTGGTCTCCACCCTCTCTCCATCTTCTCTAGGGCACCTGGCACCCAGTCCTGATGGCTCCTTCCTATCCTTTAGGTTTTTGTTCAGAGTCACTTTTTGAGAACGGCCTTCCCTGGCCTGCAAGGCTAAGTGTATCTCCCCTTTCCTGTCTCTCTTACTCCTGACACCTTTTCTCCCAAGCACTAATGACTATAGTTAGTCATGCCACCATCATGCAGAATCACCCAATGAACACCATAGGACTTATGGGAGAAGGGGTCAGAGCCTAAGACCCGAAACGTGATCAGTGACACATTGAACAAAAAGAGAAGCGGAATGAAAAGGCTAGCATGCTTTGTCACAGGTTAGATGGTTCAGCTGCATCAGTGAACATTATGGTTGTGACAGCACTTGACCAGGCAGAGGACATAGAGTTGGAGGTCTGGGGTTTGCATGTTATTGTCAGGTGAAGGGTGGAGGTTGCCGACACAGAAGAAAGTTGTAATGTTAGATGTGGGTGGGTGGCTGGTAACAGGTGGGCAGCTGAGAGGGCTGGTAGGTACTCAAGGTGTGTGAATGCTGTGTTTATGTTTTTCTCCTTGGCCTGGCTGAGCTGTGGGCCGTTTTTCTGTGTTCATCCAGCGTTCCTTGCAGATAATGTCACACAGAAGCAAGACAAAACTTGCCTTATGCTCCTTACGCTCCAATTGCTTCCAAATGTATCAGCCACTTTGGAACAAACTCACATCGTCAACACAAATGTAGCAAAACAGACTATACCTATAGTGATTTTGTTTATTTGAATTGTTTCCTCTCTCTCCCCCACAAGACTATTCCCTCCTTGCAGGCACATCCTGTGCCTCTTCACTGTTACACACTCGAGAGTAGTGCCTGGCAAGGGAGGTGCCCAGGACTAGATGCTAAACTAGTGTGAGTGTCCTGTCAGTGTTGTCTAAGCTAATTGAAAACAGCAAGTTATTTTCAGTCACTAACAATGCCACTTCTACTTAAATCTTTAGAAGGCATCTGTATTCACAAACTTGTGTTTTTGTTTTTTAAGGATTATGTAAAACTAGTAGCTCTGTGCATGAATCTGTGCGTCAGTAGCTCTCCACCTGCTACCTCGCCCTCCTGTAGCTCCCCCCAAATCTCCTCCTCCCACCTCCTCATAGCTTGCTGCCCTGCCCCCTCATGTAGCTTTCCGCCACTCGCTTGTAGCTGGCTGCCCCACCCTCCTGCTGATCCGTGATCCAGTCATTAGCTTTATGGCGTAATGAACACTTGCATATTACATCTTTATCATATAATATATTTTAAGTTGTCAAAGCATCTACCTAAACATCTCTGGCCCGCAAGTCAGTAAAATCATTTTGTTGCTTGTATCATGGTAATTTCTAGGAACATACATGTTTATTATTCCTATTACAACACTGGCCTTGAGAAAAATCAGCATTTTGACATATCCTAGGAATGCAATGTGTTCAGCATACCCTGAGTGTGGTGGAAAGCCTCATATCTGTGTATAGTGTTTAAAAGTCAAAAGTCAGCCCAGCCAGTGTGACTCAGTGCTTGAGCATCTACCTATGAACCAGGAAGTTCATAGGTAGATGGTTTGATTCCTGGTCTAGGGCATCTGCCCAGGTTGATGTTTCTATCTATCTTCCTCTCTGAAATCAATAAAAATATGCTAAGAAAAGGTCAAAAGTCATCATGGTGAGGACCACCATCTATGCCTTTTCTTTTTTATTCATTAATTACATATTTAGCAGAACATAGGGATTAACTTTTAAAACATTTTTCGTTGTTGATTCTTCCTGGATAAAGGGTGAGGAAAACAGTCGGGGATAATCAAATGTGCTCTTTCTCCTCCGAATGACTAACAGAAGGGCTTGTTGAGACCAGCACTGCCTGTTTATCTTCTAATACAGGAAAGTTAATTTGAAGGCTGGACCCTGAGATGGACTCTTCCTTTGTGCTCACTCTTTCTTTCGAGTTTCAAAATGTAAAAGGGTAAGTGCTTGCTCACTGGCACAGCGGCCAAGAATGGGCACGCCGGCTTTCCGGGTTTAGTGGGAAGTGTGCACTTTGTGTCACCAGTCGAGCCTGATGACAAGTTTTCTCTCTGTGCCTCTTCCTCAGAAGCTGGTCTCTCAGGATGTCCGCTTCCCCAGGGAGTGTCCCCCACGAGCCACCCCTCCTGAGGCTCAGTGTCTGTGTCTCAGGGTCTGAGAATCTATAAGCCTTTCCTTCATGCAACTCATCCCTGCTCTGCATCTTAAAAACCCGAAGGCGAAGACATTTCCTCAGAGGGTGTTCTCCCCTTTCTGTTCTCACCACTGAGTAGAGACTGGGCTCAAGGGATGGCTCTTGCTTTGCGTGAAAGCTCCCCTCCTGCTCGCCTTCCCTTTCATCTCTATCCTTCCTCTTCTTCGTGCCTGTTGGACAGCATGTTTGTGTCTAAGTGATTCCAAGCAAACAAGCTGTTCTGCCATACAAAAAATAAAGATGAAAAAGACGCCTTGAAACAGTACAAAGAACATCACTTGCCTTCAAGATTAAGCTAAAATGTTTCCTTGAGCTTCATGCTTCATGTCTGAACACCCCACCACTTAACCAGATGATAACAGAGCATTTTTGTTCTGTTTTTGCTGCCTTTTCCTGGCAGTCACCCATATCTGTACTAAACCAGGGCCACCATTCAGGGAGAATGGAGCAGGAGGCTGCCTCTGCCATCCAAACGTGCCTCCGGCCTGTTTCCTTAGGAGAAGCTTTGTACTGGATACAAACTACGGTAACTCGTAGCCAGCTTTGTGGACAGCATCATACGGGCCTGGTAATCTGATGGAAGGCTTTCCGTGCAGGGCGGCTCTGCCAGTGGCAGGTGCCAGAAGGTTTGGAGCTTTGAAAGAAAGAAACAACAAATAAACCCCAAATCAGAATCTCTAACTATGATCCAATCTCCGTGGCTGAGGAAACATTCAAAGTGTGACGAGAGATGCCTTATTGCAAATGCATAACTTTTTCTTTTCTTTTTTTTTTTTGCATTTCTATGGATATGCAATGTATAGTTCTCAAAGCTTACTTATTATGTTTATTCTTTTAACTTTCTATTTGTGATTTTTTTTCTTCTTCACGAAGAAGGCAGGATTAAGGAGTCCTTTTGGACACAACCGATTTGCATGGTCTGTGATGTGCTTCAGATGAGGTAGTCCCAGTTTGGAAGGCAGTTAGAGAAAGATTTAAGAAAATGTTTACAGGTTGGCCTCAGATTGGAGGATGCTAGTGCTGATTAGCAAGAACACATACTCATCACACTCAGTGCTTAATAGTAATTGATTACATTCCAGGAGCGGGTACAATCTGCCCAGCAGAGTCTGATAATTATTAACAGAATGAGTTATTATGGTGTAGTTATGAGATGAATCCAATGGCACATGACTTTATGGCCATTTTAGAATAGGTAGGGCATATTACGTCTACTAGTAAAGTAGGTTGTATGATAGGCTGTTTTTATAGAAGCCAATCAATTAGTAAATATTTCTTTACTAGTTGTGAGGTATTTGATAAGTCCTGGGAGATCCGTGGTAAAAAGTAAATCAATACTGCAGAAGCCTCTAATTTAGGAGGAAAAGCCACACAGAACAAAACAGTGAGAAGAAGCTCCACAGCATGATCTGTCGATGTTAGGGGGGATAAATCTGGAGTCATCTGATAAAAGTTTATGAATGAGATGGGATGATTTCTCTAATTTCATAGGACCTATGCATAGGGTTCTAAAATCATGTGATGTGTACTGGTTCCTAATCCGTGGGTAGATATGGCACCTTCTCCCTTTTTCTACTTTGTGAACACCCCTGAGTCACTAGATAAAGAGATCAGACCTCAGATGGCAGACTAATTTGGGAGCAGTGAATTCCATGTGACTTCATTAAGCCATCTTCGATACAGCAAGCCCTCAACTAGCATCATTTTATTCAATATCATCTATAATAATAAAAGCATAATATGCTAATTAGATCAGCCATCCTTCCAGAAGACCTTCTGGACGAAGCCAGAGCTGGGAGGAAAGCCCAGATCCTGAGTGCCAGAGGAAAGCCGGTGCTGGCAGGAAGGTCTACTCTCGCACGAATTTCATGCATCCGGCCTCTAGTTGTTTTATAACATTGATGAAATGCTACAGGAATTTGACTCTTGTTTATATCAATTAGCCTATGGTAAACTGGTTTAGTTAGACGTTATTGTGCTTAAAGTCCCAGAAACTATTGACAACATTGAGTGAGTACTTGCTGTATTGACCACGCTTGCAACTCTCATAGCACTTGTCCTACATGCAGTTGGGAGAAAATGCCAGGAGTGATGGGGCATTGAGAGTGACCCTCACAGTGAGTGTTCATAGAGCCCTGCTCCAGGCCTGGTCACATTTTTGCATCATTTAATTCATTGAGACAAATGATATTGATTGAAAGTTTATTTTTTTATTTTTATTTAATAAATCTTCATTGTTCAGATTATTACAATTGATCCTCTTTTTTCTCCCCACAGCTCCTCTCCACCCGGTTCCCACCCAACCCTCTGCTCTTACCTCCCCCTCATTGTCCTCATCCATAGGTGTATGATTTTTGTCCAGTCTCTCCCTGTACTCCCCTCACCTCTTTCCCCCTGAGAATTGTCAGTCCACTCCCTTTCTATGCCCCTGGTTCTATTATATTCACCAGTTTATTCTGTTCATCAGATTTTTATTCACTTGATTTTTAGATTCACTTGTTGATAGATATGTATTTGTTGTTCATAATTTTTATCTTTACCTGTTTCTTCTTCTTCCTCTTCTTAAAGATACCTTTCAGCATTTTCTATAATACTGGTTTGGTGCTGATGAATTTCTTTGTTTTTTTCTTATCTGTGAAGCTCTTTATCTGCCCTTCAATTCTGAATGATAGCTTTGCTGGGAAGAGTAATCTTGGGTGTAGGTTCTTGCTATTCATTATTTTGAATATTTCTTGTCACTCTCATTTAGCCTACATAGTTTCTGTTGAGAAATCAGCTGACAATCATAGGGGTGATCCCTTGTAGGTAATTAACAGTTTTTCTCTTGCTACTTTTAATATCCTTTGTCTTTTGCTTTTGGTATTTTAATTATAATGTGTCTTGGTGTGGTCCTCTTTGGATTCCTTTTGTTGGGGTTTTGTGGGCTTCCTGGACTTGTAAGCCTATTTCTTTCACCAGGTGGCAGAAGTTTTCAGTCATTATTTCTTCAAATAGGTTATCAGTGTCTTGCTCTCTCTCTTCTTCTGGCACCCCCACAATTCTGATGTTGGTACGCTTGAAGTTGTCCCAGAGGCTCCTTACACTATCTTCCAATTTTTGGATTCTTTTTTTCTTTTTTCTTTTCCAGTTGAGTGTTTTCTGCTTCTTTATATTTCAATCTTTGGCTTGATTTTTTTGTTCCTCTAGTCTGCTGTTAGGTCTCTGTATAATATTTTTTATTTCAGTCAATGCATGTTTAATTTCTAGTTGGTCCTTTTTCATCTCCTCTTGAGTCTCGCTAAATTTATCCATTTTTTCTAGGAAATTCTTGAAAAACCTTATAAGCATGGTTTTGAACTCTATATGCAGTCTTTTATTTTCCTCCATTTCTTTTGTTTGTGATCTGTTCCTTTGTCTCCGCATTTTCCCTGCTTCCCTGAGTTGGTAGAGTAGCTTTGTTTGTTAGGTGTCCTATGTGGCCCAGTAGCCCCACCTCCCCAGTTACCTGAGATGGACAGTCTTGGTGCACCCCTTTGTGGACTCTGTATAGCCTTGTTGTAGTTAAGTTTTGATTGTTATTAGTATAACTGGGAGGAATTGACCTCTAAGACAATTGGTTGTGAGGATCAGTTGTGTCTGCTGTCAGCCTTATGATATAAGACTTGCAAAATTGCAAAAGACTCTGTGTTCAGCTTGGATGGGGCAGAGTCTCAGGGCGGAGCAGACTGCCTTGGCTTCCCAGCAGGCCCCCCTAACCCCCCCGCCCTGCCTATTCAGCCCCTGGGTCTCAGTGTCCCTGGGTAATCACTGCAGCCCTCTCTGTGTGCATTCACACTGGCACACCTCCAGACCTCTACCTTTCTGACTCCCCTGAGTTTCCGTGTGCTCTGGGGACCAGTATGAGTCTGGGTCCCTAGGGTCTCACCCAAATCTGGGGATCAGTGCAGTTGGAACTGGATTTCAGTGCAGTTGGGAGATTTCTGTCTCTCTCCCACTGGAGAAAGCCGGTGTCACAATCAGTAGTCAGTCCTCTGTGTGCGCACTTGCGCTCGAGTGCCTCCAGACCTCTGACTTTCACAGCTCCCCTTAGTTTCCATGCACTCCTCCCTTTTCATGATAGTCCAGACTCCCCCTCATATGAGTCTCTTCCATAACTGGGGTTCAGTGCAGTCAGAACTGGGGTTCAGTGCAGTTGGGAGTTTCCAATTCCCTCCCGCTAGAGGAAGCCAGCCAGGCACTCCACCGCCCATCCTCTCTACACGCGTGTCTTGTACCTCAGCTTTTTGCAGCTCCTCTGAGTCTCTGTGAGCCCCTCTTTTTCCTTCTAGTTGTAGAATTTCCACTCAGCCAGCTTTCCTGTGGTCCTGGATGATGTCCAGTCTATCTTTTAGCTGTAGTTTTAAAATTGTTGTGCGAGGCAGCAGTTTAAGTGTTCACCTATGCTGCCATCTTGGTTTTTCCTTTATTTTCAATTACTCATTCTAGATTGTTGTCTAAAAATGTTCAGAGTAAGTAGTTACCCAGATCAGTTTTAGCACAAAAGGAGGTTAACCCTCCACAATGTCTGAACACTTATACTCAATGACATATTACATATATATGGATGGCATATGATACATGTTATAAAGCCTCCTAAAAAATATATATCAATTTATACATATATATATATACAGCGGTCTCCCCAAAATGTATATATACTTTAACAGCTGATAGCTCAATTGATGTTTTTCTCTTTGCAGATTTAATCCATTGGAATTAATAATGGCAGCCAGTGTGTATCCATATATCTTTAATGCATTATATTTTAAAGGTCTCCTAGAACTGTTCTACAATTTTTTAAAATTATTTTTTATTTTTTTAATTAAATCTTTATTATTCAGATTATTACATTTGTTTCTCTTTTTTCCCCTCCATAGCTCCCCTCCACCCAACTCCTACCCTTCCCTCTGCCCTTACCTCCCTCCCGTTGACCTCATCCATAGGTGTATGATTTTTGTCCAGTCTCTCCCTGCACACCCCTCACTCCTTTCCCCCTGAGAATTATCAGTCCACTCCCTTTCCATGCTCCTGATTCTATTATATTCACCAGTTTATTCTATTGATCAAAATTTTAATTCACTTACTATTTAGATTCACTTGTTGATAGATATGTATTTGTTGTTCATAATTTTTTGGCTTTTACCTTTTTCTTCTTCCTCTTCTAAAAGAGTATCTTTCAGCATTTCATATAATACTGGTTTGGAGTTGATGAACTCCTTTAGCTTTTTCTTATCTCTGAAGCTCTTTATCTGCCCTTCAATTCTGAATGATAGCTTTGCTGGATAGATTATTCTTGGTTGTAGGTTCTTGCTATTCATCACGTTGAATATTTTTGCCACTCGCATCTGGCCTGCATTGTTTCTGTTGAGAAATCAGCTGACAGTCGTATGGGTGCTCCCTTGTAGGTAATGAACTGTTTTTCTCTTGCTGTTTTCAATATTCTCTCTTTGTCTTTTGCTCTTGGTATTTTAATTATGATGTGTCTTGGTATAGTCCTCTTTGGATTCCTTTTATATGGGGTTCTATGTTCTCCTGGACTTATAGGTCTATTTCTTTTACCAGATGTGGAAAGTTTTCAGTCATTATTTCCTTAAATAGGTTTTCAGTATCTTGCTCTCTCTCTTCTTCTGGCACCCCCACAATTCTGATGTTGGTACACTTGAAGCTGTCCCAGAGGCTCCTTACATTATCTTCACATTTTTGGATTCTTTTCTCTTCTTGCTTTTCCAGTTGAGTGTTTTCTGATTCTTTATATTTCAAATTTTTAACTTGATTCTTGTCTTCCTCTAGTCTGCTGTTAGGTTTCTGTACAATATTTTTTAATTCAGTCAGTGTATGTTTAAATTTTAGTTGGTTTTTTTCCATTTCTAGTTGGGTCTTTTTCATCTCCTCTTGGCTCTCGCTAACTTTATCCATCTTTTCTAGCATATTCTTGAAAAACCTTATAAGCGTGGTTTTGAACTCTATATCCAGTTGTTTGTTTTCCTCCATTTCTTTTGTTTGTGATCCCTCCCCTTGCCTCGGCATTTTCACTATGCCGGGAGAACTTCTGTGTTGGATTCAGCCTTATGATACCAGACTTGCAAAAGAGCAGAAGCCTCTCTATTGAGCTTGGGATGGGTGGAGTCACAGGGCTTAAGGGACCGCCTTGCCTTCCAGTCAGCCCTGCCCTCCACGGCCCCCAAGGCTCACGTGACTGGGTAATCGCTGGAGCTGTCCTTGTGCTCGCACGCACCGGCCGCAGTGCCTCTAGACCGCTGCCTTTCCGGCTCTCCTGCACTCCAGGACCACAAGAGTCTGGGTCCCCAGGGCTTCACCCGAAACTGGGACTTAGTGGGGTCAGAAGTGACGAAGTTGGGAGGGTCTGTCTCCCTCCCACCCACTCTTGAAAGCCAGCGGCACAATCAGTAGTCTGTCTCTGCACAATCAGCAGTCTGTCTCTGCGTGCAGTGCTGTGCACGCCAGCAGACATCTGATCTTTTGCGACTCCCCTAAATTTCCGTGCACTTCTCCCTTTTCACAGTCCAAATTCCCCCCATATGAGTTTCGGCTGGATCTGGGGTTCAGTGTTGTAAGATAAGGGGTTCAATGCCTTTGAGAGTCTCCATTTCCCTCCTGCCAGAGAAAGCCAGCCAGGTACTCCGGCACCTGCTCTCTCCGCGCGCGTCTCTGTACCTCAGCTTTTTGCAGCTCCTCTGGGTCTCTGTGAGCCCCTCTCTTTCCTTCTAGTTGTAGAATTTCCACTCATCCAGCTTTCCTGTGGTTCTGGATGATGTCCGCTCTGTCTTTTAGTTGTAGTTTTGAAATTGTTGTGCGAGGCAGCAGTGTAGGTGTTTACCTATGCCACTATCTTGGATTCTCCCACAGATTTAAAAAAAATATATTTTATTGATTTTCTACAGAGAGGTAGGGAGAGGGATAGAGAGTTAGAAACATCTATGAGAGAGAGACATCGATCAGCTGCCTCTTTCACGCCCCCACTGGGGATGTGCCCGCAACCAAGGTACATGCCCTTGATCAGAATCGAACCCGGAACCTTTCAGTTTGCAGACCTACGCTCTATCCACTGAGCCAAACTAGTTTCACTTTAAAAAAGTATTTTTATTGATTTTAGAGAAGAAGGGAGAGAGATGAAAACATCAATGAAGAGAGAGAGTTATTGATTGGCTGCCTCCTACATGGCCCCACACTGGGAATCAAGCCCACAACCTGGGAATTTGCCCTGACCAGGATTTGAACTTATCACGACCTCCTGGTTCATAGTCAACACTCAACCACTGAGCCAAGCCAGCCAGGCTCTACACTCTTTTATGGGAAATACACTTGGAATAGGGGTATCTTCAAATAGACCATTGTCAGCTCTTATTTTTAGTTCTAATAACAAAGCTCAAGACCTCCCACTACACTTATTATCATATTCAAGTTGCTTGGAAGTAACAAGATACTTTAAAATATAATTTAAATTTAATACATACCTGAAGATTTGCTTCTCGTTTTTACAAAAATGCCTGCCTTCCTAGCTAAACCAGGGAAAGGACAAAACACTTTAAGAACATTTAAAAAAATGTTTTTTCAACACACATGCACCTTGCTTTTGGGTTTAGCATAGACATTGTAGGATCTGAAGCCCATGTAGCAATAAATAGTTCATAATTCTTTCTCAGGTGGAATTTCCCTAAGAAGTCACAATATGAAATGTTGTTCTTTAACTATTTTTTCTAGTTTCCCTTTCCCACCACTTGGCCTATTTTGCCTCATATGACACAACTAATTAAATATTCTGACATCAATCACCACATATATTAGATTGATATTGTGCTGCTACAAGTGATTACGAGTAGAGGCATATATACCAGGAGAGAACATTGCTCAAAGCTAGTATCTGTGGGTTCTTCATTAATTCTTATTTAAGTGGCTACGGCCAGCATTGACTTTAGGTAATTACTTTTTCTAAGTTAAAATATTTTAAGTATGTTGTATGCTATAATACTTCACCATCTATTTTTATTAAGTATTAACAGAGATTCAAAATGTATTTTTGGCCATGGTGATGGCGATCCTTTGGTCCACCTTCAGGTGAAAAAGGCATCCTTTTTAGACAAACCTATTGTCATAAGAGGCTATAAATGCTACTCCCAGATGGACTATCAGCTAAGATATGTGATTGCACATTTAATTGGCAACAGAATTTAGCTGCATTTTAAGTACTTAATAAGGAATAAAATACCTGAACCCATTAAAGCTCAAATTGCCTGATATTATATTTATAGAGATAATATTGAAGGATAGGTAATCCATGCATTACCTTAGCATTAGATCATGTAACCTTAGACTCAGCTGGTTCAGTGAAGGAGCTTCCACTAGATACCATCACTCTGACCTTTCTAAAGAATAACTATTGCTTGAATGCTCACTGTGAACCAGGCTCTCTTCTGGGTGCCTGGGATGCATAATGAGCAAAGCAGATACTCTCCCCTCAAGGAGCTTGGCATCTGGAGTAGGAAGACAGACTATCTATAATAATAAAAGTGTAATATGCTTATTAGACCAGATGTCTTCCAGACATCATTCTGGACATCCTTCCTGATGTAGTCGGGCCCAGAGGGAAGCCAGCTGAGGTGCGTGTGGGTGGCTTGGGGGAGGGACCAGCCTAGGTCCTGAGTGCTAGAGGGAAGCCGGTGTTGGAAGCTGGGGGAAGGAAGGCCTACTCTTGCACAAATTTTAATGCAACAGGCCTCCAGTCGTATATAATAAAAACCTAATATGCAAATTGTCCCCTCAGGAATTCCACCAACTGGGAGTTCAACCTCTCGCTGTGATGTGCGGTGACCACCAGGGGGTGGCGTGGAATGAAGGAAGGCCCCAGTTGGCAGTCAGGGGAAGGAAGGTCTCGATCAGCCCTGATTGCCAGCCAGGCCTAGGGAACCTACCCATGGATGAATTATGTGCACCAGGCCTCCAGAAATTAGTAAAAAAATAAATAAATAAATTACACAGTAGGAAGGAATCCAAGATGGCGGCATAGATAAACACCTACACTGCTGCCTCGCACAACAATTTCAAAACTACAACTAAAAGACAGAACGGACATCATCCAGAACCACAGGAAAGCTGGCTGAGTGGAAGTTCTACAACTAGAGGGAAGGAGAGGGGCTCACAGAGACCCAGAGGAGCTGCAAAAAGCTGAGGTACGGAGACGCGCGCGAGGAGAGAGCGGGTGCCGGAGTACCTGGCTGGCTTTCTCTGGCGGGAGGGAGACGGAGACTCTCAAAGGCATTGAACCCCTTATCCTATGACACTAAACCCCAGATCCAGCCGAAATTCATATGGGGGTAGTTTGGACTGTGAAAAGGGAGAGGTGCACGGAAATTTAGGGGAGTCACAAAAGATCAGAAGTCTGTGATACGCACGGCAGTGGGCGCCGAGGACCGACTGCTGATTGTGCCACTGGCTTTCACGAGTGGGCGGGAGATAGACCCTCCCAACTGTGCCACTTTTAACTCCACTAAACCCCGGTTTCGGGTGAAACCCTGGAGACCCAGACTCATATGGTCCCAGAGTGCAGGGGAACCGGAGGGGCAGAAGTCTAGAGGCACTGCGAGAGAGTGCGTGCGTGCTCAGGGACCACTCCAGCGATTACCCAGTCACGTGAGACTCAGGGGCCGTGGAGGGCGGGGCCAACTAGAAGGCAAGGCGGTCCCTTAAGCCCTGTGACTCCACCCATCCCAAGTTCAATAGAGAGGCTTCTGCGGTTTTGCAAGTCTGGTATCATAAATCACACAGTATTTGAGATGATGAGAATTATGGACAAAAATAAAGTAGATCAGATAAGGGAAGTCAAGAGCTTTTGGGGCAAATAAAAAACTGTAGTGTTAAGTAGGAGAGTCAGTGTAGGGAGGGTGAGATTTGAACAGAGATTTGAAGGAGGTGACAGCATTAGCCACGTGGCCTTCTTGGAGAAGAGTGTCTTAAGTAAAGAAGAAAGTGAGAGCAAAACTTGTGGAGGGGTGAGCCCAGTGTATTTGAGGAGTCCCTTGTCTTGAACTGTATATATGGGAGGAGTGGTAGGTAAAAGGGAAGGCCAGAAAGATAACCCCACCTCTGAGACCTGTCCTGTTCTCTATCTATGAGTCTGTCTCTATTTTGCTTGGCAGTTCAGTTTGTTCATTAAATTCCACATATGAGTGAAGTACTTTAGACAGTATTTATGTCTGTGTCATCTATGGGACTGAGGATACATAGGAAAGAGGACCAAGGGGCATTCTTCTGGGGATTCCACAATTAGAGATTGGGCAGCAGGAGGAACTAGTAAAGGGAACTGAAAAAACCCACAGGTGACAAAAAAGGAAAAAAAGAGAATGTGTTGTCCCAAAAGCTACGTGAAGAAGTGAGAGTAATAGCTGTGTCAGATGCTCCTTCTTGGTCCAATGAAATGAGGACTGAGGTCATTGGATTAAGCAGACTGAGGCCATTGGCGGCCTTCACAAAAGCAGTTTTGTGAATGGCAAAAGCCTACTATGAATGAATCTGAACAAATGGGAGAGAGGGAGATGAAACAGGAGGGTATAGAAGGCAGTTTGGAGGAATTTTGCTGCAAAGAGGAGCAAATAAAAGTGATAGAGCCTGCCCTCGCCAGTTTGGCTCCATGGGTAGAGCATCAGCCTGTGGACTGAAGGGTTTTGGGTTTGATTCTGGTCAAGTGCACTTGCCTGGGTTGCAGACTCCATCCACAGTAGGGGGCGTGCAAGAGGCAGATGATTAATGATTCTCTCTCATCATTAATGTTTCTATCTCTTTCTCTCTCTCCTTTCCTCTCTAAAATCAATAAAAATATATTTAGAAAAAAAAAAGTGATGGAGCCCTGTTGGCATGGCTCAGCGATTGAGCATCAACCTATGAACCAGGAGGTCAAAGTTAAATTCCTGGTCAGGGCACATGCCTGGATTGGGGCTTGATCCCCAGTATGGGAATGATCCAACAGAAATTAAAAACAAACATGGATGATGAGAAAGATTATATATATATATTCCTGAATAAGTAGACAGGAGGAGGGAGTGGCATTAGCTAGGAGTCTGCAGAGTTTATTTGTGTTAACAAGTGGGACAGATAGATTTGTGGAGACATGCTGTGGTGAGTAGATGAGAGGAGTCTGAAAGACTTTCCTGAAACTACCATCATAAATATCACAAACTGGGACTTAAAACAATGGCATTTTATTTCCTCATAATTCCTGATGCCAGAAGTCTGAAATTAAGGTCTCAGCAGGATTGATTTTCTTTTTTTCTAGAGGTTCAAGGGAGAATCTCTCTCCTAACTTCTTGTGGTTGCTGGCAATTCTTGGTCTTCATTGACTCTCAGATACATCCCTCTATTCTCTGCTTCCATTGTCACCCGGCATTCTCTCTGTGTGTCTCTTGTTCTCTTATAAGGACACTTAGTTATATTGGATATAAAGACCACTTTAATGCAATATGACCTCGTCTTAATCACATCTTAATCACATCTGCAAAGATCCAACTATTTCCAAAAAAGTCATATTCTGGTTAGACATCAGCAAACTAGTAATAGTCTCTGCAGGTTCTGTTTATTGTTTGAATTTTCTCTGTGGAGTAGATAGCCATGTTATTAGCTGAGAGTGAAATGGGCAAGGAATTATTTGAAAGTTGAGGAGTAAGATGAAGACTGACGGTGTCTAGAGCAGTGTTTGCCAACTGGTGGTCCATGGACCCCTGGTGGTCCATGAGGTCCAAAAGGTTGATGACCACTGGTCTAGAGTATGAAGAGTGCATGTTGAAGGAGAATGTTAATGTACCTGGAGCTGGAGGCCACACTTCATATTTATGTCCTTGAGTTCAATAGAGCTGAGTCAGCATGGTTGTGTGTGTGCAGCTACATGGATGCAGAGATCAAGTAGATACAGGGTTGGATTTCATTGGATCATTTGTCAAACAAGCGTAATGAAGTGAAGGAAAGGCAAGAGAGTTGGGGCATATCTAAAGGCTATATTAAAATAACTGACCCTGGAATATAAATTAGGAGAAGAGGAGAATGAAGACAAAAAAGTCATGGATAGTGAAAAAGGCAAGACTTTCCATGCTGTAGGAGGGTGGCTGGGGTGATAGCAGGTAGAACTCAGAGAACATTATTTATAAAATCAGCTAATAGGAATTTTGCTGGCTTTGACACAGGAAGGGGGCAACTGAGGTAAGGTGAATAACATGATCACTGTAGGAAAAGACATGAGAAGCTAGAAGCATGAGGGTGGGAAGCATCATTTATACATCTCTTAAGGTAACCAAAAATGAGGATAAGGTGGTTATGGTCAAAGTGACAATGAACCAGATGCTAAAATCTTCTGGAAATAACGAAAAATGATTTGGAGTTGATAGATAATACGTGAAATTGAAGGTAGTGTGTGATATAATTTGATACCATGAGAATCAAAATCGGGCTTTGGGGAGGTACTAGGACTCGTTTCTGAAAGTGGCAAAAAGGAAGAGCAGGAAGGCTGAGTCAGTTGTGCAATTTCTTCCCCTCTTCCCCATAAACAAACTTTTATATGGCTTTCCATAGGAAAAAAGAGGCTAGAGAGGAACAATTCTGTTTGGAGATGGAAAAAGAACCAACAACTGTATTCTGGTCCCTCTAGTCTGATCCCTGAGACTCCTCTGCCGAGCTCATGACCCAAAAAACTATGGCATTCTACTGCAGAGTTTGAAGTGTCAGCTCTGCCAACTTTTTAATTAACTAACTAACTAACTTATTATTTTAATTTTCACCTAAGGATTTTTTCCCATTGCTTTTTAAGAGAGAGTTCCCCCTTTAAGCAGTTCAGCTGTTTGGTGTATACACACACACACACACACACACACACACACACACACACACACACACAGTAAAAATCCTCATCAAATGTCAGAGGAATTTTCTGGTTAGGACTTTGCTTTCCATCCTTTTTGACCCCTATTTCTGAGCTTAGTCTTCTTTGGCCCTTCATTTTATATTCTCTTGTATCCATCAGTGAAAACCCTTTTCTCTGTTGCTAAGGGTACTCCACACCGAACCCTGAAAACAGCAATTCCAAATTCACAATCAAAACTGTGCTCCTATCTTAGTTGGGAGCTCCACTATTGATGTAGTTCACGTTGAGCATGGGGTCTAAGAGCTAACCCAAATTGTGTATGCATTGTGAAGGGGAGATCATTCACATGGTAGAGGGTATCTGAAGTCCGAGTTGGTTTGATGAGGTAAATGCTCTTCTCTTGGTAAGTAGTGCCACCTTATATCCTAGGACAGTGGTCGCCAACTCATTAGTCAACAGAGCCAAATATCAATAGTACAGCGATTGAAATTTCTTTTGAGAGTCAAATTTTTAAAACTTAAAACGTCTTCTAACACCACTTCTTTAAAACAGACTTGCCCAGTCTGTGGTATTTTGTGGAAGAGCCACATTCAAGGGGCCAAAGAGCCACATGTGGCTCACCAGACTCTTAGGTCACAAACTAATTTGTGCAAATTTATTCACAACTTCTCCATTTATTTGTAAATTTTGTTCTAGGAGAATACAGAGAAACCCTTCAGGACATTGTAGGCAATTACCTAATCTGAGGAACATGTTTCATAAATATAATAAGGATGAATTTAGCCCTTGACTGGGGATGGTGATGATTTTTATTACTATCTTCATTAGCCACGCATTTAATGAAAAAGACCATTAATATCTAGTTTTAGAAAATACCCATTTCCCCCTTTTTCCTGCAAAGAAATGCATTTACTAACCCTTTGTGCTTTGGGGTGTGGTTGAGTGACTCTTTCCCAACAGGGAAATGTGGGAAGGGGAAAAGGTTGCTCTGCCCAGGCTAAGGTACAAAAGGTGTGAGAACTCCAGCTTGTCTTTCTCCTTTGGTCATTTGAATGCGGACAATAAGACTACTGGCTCAAAGGGACACAATCCTATATAATAAAGATGTAATATGAAAATGGTCATTACACTGTGAAGTGTAATGAGAGGATCATGGATCAGCAGGAGGGTGGGGCAGTGAGCTACAATTGGGCGGCAGAGAGCTACAGGAGGGAGCAGGGTAGCAAGCTCTGAGGGGGAGGGTGGGTGAAGCTACAGGAGGGTGGGGCAGCAGGCAGAGAACTACTAGAGGGTGGCAGCGAGCTACTGGTGAGCTACTGGCACACAAATTCGTGTGCAGGGCTACTAGTATGGAATAAGCCTGGATCTTTGAATTGCCATGTGGCAGTAAGCTGTCCCTTGACAAAAAAACTCTTCCTTGGATTTTTACATAAGTGGAATATAAATGTTCATTATATTTCAGCATGATATATTTGGAAGTCCTTTAGTCACTATCACTTTAGCCTACCCTAGTAACTAATACACCAACTTTATTTATTTATTTAATATATTTTTATTGATATTAGAGAGGAAGGGAGAAGGAGAGAGAGATAGATAGAAACATCAGTGTAGAGAGAGAATCATTGATCAGCTGCATGCCCCACATTGGGGATTGAGCCTGCAACCTGGGCATGTTCCCTGACTGGGAATTGAACCATGACCTCCTAGTTCATAGGTTGATGCTTAACCACTGAACCATGCCAGCCTGGACTACACCAACTCTTTAGACTCCCATTTCCTATTGATTCTTGTCATCATTGTGCTATGGAACTAAATGACTCAGAAGAAACAAAAATTTTGACTTCTAAGCAGCTGGTGAACATTTTTGGGTTGTAACATTTCTCCAAATTTTGTTGTTATTCACAAATTCTCCATTTGTTTGTGAATTTTGTTCTCTGTCAAAACATTTAAGACTATTTTCCATCTTTTAGAAATTGAACAGCAGTTTTTATGACACTGATTTTCTGATGATAAATAGTTTTTTTTCCCCCTTGCATTTTTGTATGTTGGGATGCATAATGAAGATAATATCAAAATGTGTGCCGACAGGCAGGAATTCTATATAACACTTGCCACAATATCTCCCATAAGAGATTGGATTGAAACTTATTCTTAGAGAACAAATATCATGCATTTAGGAGCTCATATTTAAATTCAGGGTGGGATATATGATCTGAGGCCTTATCAAATAAAGATAAACAAACAAACAGCCAAGACCTTATGTTAACATTAAATTCTCAAGTGAAAACAATGCCATAATTCTGCAGAAACACTAGCTCAGATATCTTGTGAATAAGCTTTACCAGGCTACTAATTTATGCAAAGTTATTCACAATATTTCTAAAGTCAAGAAAACACTGCAGTCATTTGTTTTGAGGAATCAGTGGCTAATGGCTCGCACACCATAATTAAATGGTCATCTTCTACTCCAAAGGCTACCAGTTTAGTAGGACTTATTAAATAATTTCAATTATTAGTTATATTGAAAAAAATGTCCCTGAGAGAAGGCCACACATTAATTGGTTGTATATCTTAAGTCATCACTTCTTATTTGGGATACTCTCCTTTGTCAGATTTTTTTATGTTTTTGACAATTAAAATGTGACATGATGTTTACCACAAATTTCCTGAAAATAAAATTGCAGTGTATATATGTATCAATGACATTTATGTGTCATGACCTTAAAAATGACAGTGATTCCAATTTCTTAATATCTATTCTATGAAAATTTAACTACTTAATTAAAGTCATTCAATCCCTATTTCAAAGCCCAGTATTTTTCAGGCATTTTGTAGGTCTTGGGAATATAGTATAATGAATGATACTAGGTCTCTCTCTTCATGTGGTTTATGTTTTAATGGTAAGATGACAAACGAATCAATGACTAAATACAAACAATAAGGTAATATCAGACAACATTAAATTAAATGATGAAAATAAGATCAGGGAGAAACCAAGATGGTGGCATAAGTAAACATCTAAACTGCTGCCTCGCACAACAATTTCAAAACTACAACTAAAAGACAAAATGGACATCATCCAGAACCACAGGAAGGTGGGCTGAGTGGAAATTCTACAATTAGAAGGAAAGAGAAAAGCACACTGAGACTCACAGGAGCTGCGGAAGGCAGAGGTATGGAGGCAAGCTCACGGAGAGGGAGGTGCACATGCAGAGAGGGCTGGCAACTGAGTACACGGCTGGCTTTCTCAATTGAGAGGGAGACAAAAGCTCCTGACTGCTCTGAACTCCAGTTCCAGCCAAGACTCTGGGGACCCAGACTCATTTGGGGAGAAACTGGACTGTCAGTGGGGGAAACTTGAGGGTGGATTTCTCTCAGAGGTGCTTGCAGTGATTACCACGGGACACTGAGACACAGGGGCCTCTTAGGGCAGGGCTAACAGGAAGCCATCGATGTTTGCTCTGCCCTGACTCTCCACTCCATCCAAGCTGAGCGCAGAGGCTTTTGCAAGCCTTATCTCATAAGGGTGTCTCCAGCACAGAATTTCTCCTAGCATACACAGAGCTGATCCTCAGAGCCAATTGGCCTGGAGGTCAATTCCTCCCAGTGATACCAACAACAATCAAGGCTTAAGTACAACAAGACTGTGCGCACAGCCCACAAAGGGGTGCACCAAGAGTGTCCACTTTAGGTAACTGGGGAAGCTGAGCCACTGTGTCCTATAGGACATACAAAGCCACTCTATTAACTCAGGGAAGCAGCCAAAATGCGGAGACAAAGAAACAGGTCACAAATGAAAGAAATGGAGGAAAGCAAACAACTGGATATAGAGTTCAAAACCACGGTTATAAGGTTTTTCAACAATTTTCTAGAAAAGGCCGATTAAGTGAGACCCTCCAGGATATGAAAAAGGACCAAGTAAAAATTAAGCATACACTGACTGAAATAAAAAATAATATACAGAGATGCAATAGCAAGAATCAAGTCAAAGATTTGAAATACAAAGAAGCAAAAACACCCAATTGGAAAAGCAAAAGGAAAAAGAATACAAAAATATCAAGATAGTGTAAGAAGCCTCTGGGACAGCTTCAAGCATACCAATATCCAAATTGTGAGGGTTCCAGAAGAAGAGAGAGAGCAAGGTACTGATAACCTATTTGAAGAAATAATGACTGAAAACTTCCCTCACCTGGTGAAAGAAATAGACTTACAAGTCCAGGAAGTGCACAGAACCTCAAACAAAAGGAACCCAGAGAGGACTACACCAAGACACATCATAATTAAAATGCCAAGACAAAAGACAAAGAGAGAATATTAAAAGCAGCAAGAGAAAAACAGTTTAATTACCTACCTACAAGGGAACACCCATATGATTGTCAGCTGATTCCTCAATAGAAACTATGCAGGCTAGACAGGAGTGCCAAGAAATATTCAAAGTGATGAATAGCAAGAACCTACAACCAAGATTACTCTACCCAGCAAAGCTATTATTCATAATTGAAGGTCAGATAAAGAGCTTCACAGAAAAGAAAATGCTAAAGGAGTCCATCAACACCAAACCAGTATTATATGAAATGCTCAAAGGTATTTAAGAAGAGGAAGAAAAAGAAGAAAAAGGTAACGATAAAAATTATGAACAACAAATACATATCTAACAAGTGAGTCTAAAAATCAAGTGAATAAAAAATTTGATGATCAGAATAAACTGCTGAATATAATAGAATCAGGGGCATAGAAAGGGAGGGACTGACAATTCTCAGGGGGAAAGGGGTGAGTGGGGTGCAGGAAGAGACTGGACAAAAATCTTACTCCTATGGATGAGGACAGTGCGGGGGGGGGCGGGGGTGGTAAGGGCAGAAGATGGAATGGGAACTGGGTGGAAGGGAGCTATGGGGGGGGGAAAGGAGGAACAATTGTAATAATCTGAACAATAAAGATTTATTATAAAGTACCCTCCTTCCCCTTCCCCCCCCCCAAAAAAAAAAGAGAAAGAAAACAAGATCAGGGTAAGAAATAGTCAGTGATGGAGCACAGTGGGAGTACACTCTACATAGTCTACTGGAGGGTAGTGAAGGAACTAACATGAGCTGTGACCCAAAGGAAGTGAGGGAGCACTTGAATATCATTGGGTGGATATTTCAAGCAGGGAAATAATAAGCACAGAGGTCCTGAGAAAAAAATGAAAAAGACTTATTTAAAGAGTACCAGAAAGTCCCATCTGACTGGAGCGGGAAATGAGGCTGGAAAGAGGGACCAATCTTGTCAGGCCTTCTGGGCCAAGGAGAGAACTGTAGATGTTCTGGGTGTGAGGAGAAGCCACACTCCGTGTGAGGAGACGGAGAAACATGATAGGATTCACGTTTTAACAAGGTCGTGCTGCTGGCTGTAGAGAGGGAGTGTTTGTACAAGGGCAATGTTGAAACAGGGAGCCAATGAGGCAGGTCTGAGCTGTTCAGGCCAGAGAAGACATTGGCTCAGACAGGTGCAGACAGTGAAGGTAATGAGGAACTCTGGTGGCTGAGAAACACAGTAGGCTACAGGCTAGCGTCCTGAATGCAGAACCTCAGTGTCATTGAGGTTCTGGAAGCAGAGCCCCAGGTTCAAGTCCCACCTTGACCTCCTAGTAACAATGATTCTGGACAAATTGTGTACCCTCTTTGAGTCTCATTTACTTCATCTGGAAAGTTGAAACAATGGTAGTTCTTTCAAACTCTATTATATCTAATGAGATATTTCATGAAATACACTTAAAACTGTGCATGGCACTACATAAGTATTAAGTATTTCCAAACTATTATCTTTATTTATCTGTTACAATATAGTTCAAAAATAAATAATCTAGAGGTTTTAAAAACTCAGTTCCTGCTGATAAAAATAATTTGCTACAAGGAAAGTTACTGTTATAGATTATATTTAGAATACTTTTGAGCTTTATAATTTTTTTTTGGAAATAGTTTTTTTTTTTTTTGCCAGAAACACTTCTATTTCCTTTACTTCAATTTAGAGGCAGCTCATAATTCTAACTCAATTCCTGGTGTTTATGCTAAGGAGATATATTTCCAATTTGGGGCTGATTTGCACTGACTTAAAGGAAAGAATTAGGTTGTGTAATTCTGGTTCTTGCTCCAGCCTACGTAAGTCACTTAGTTTTGCTGAAATTCAGATTTTATATCTGCAAAATATATTACACTGCTCATTGAGAAATTGATAGATATACATATTATACAAAGCATTTTCTAAACATTGGGTTTTATTTATGTTTGTTCACATATCATATTGTTGTGCATGTATGTGAAAACAATGTCTGAAGGAGCTTTCTATGAGAGTAGATTATACTTGAAGAAATGTAACACTGCAGTTCCTATGGTTGAAGGATGACACCAGTTTTTCACTCCACTTTCTGACAATCACCCTCTCCATCACTTGAGGTGCCACAATTGTGAGCAAAAAAAGATCAGGAACTCACTCAACAGCCACAATATGTCTGGTGATGTTCTCAGTTTAGTGAAATATACATGTTGGTGTCAGTAGATTTGGACACAATGATAAGAGAACATTTGAAATGTCTTCATTTCCTCTGTGTAAATCAATCTGTTCTTTCTTTCGAAGAGTGCCTGAAGCACTTATGCACAAAATTAGCATTTCTAGGATTTCATCCCTGCAAGTGGGTGTTGTTTGTGCTTACCCATTTGATCGCAAGCAGTTCTAGGGAAGAGAGATTTTAAAGGTCGTGGAATACAGCGGGAAAGACATGCTGATCCTCAGACTTAACTCTAACTCACTGAAGAGCCAGAATCTTTTCCTTCTAAAGCTGGTCTTGTTAAATCTTCTTTGATTGCCTAATTTCAGTGTCTTCCCCTTCCCCGCCCCCCCTCCCCCAATGTGGGCCAATCTACTAGAGGATGAAAAGAAAGGAAAGCAAAGGTTAGCAATTAAAATAATGGATGTATGGAGAGACCCGTGAAATGATGAGGCGCCATAATCTAATTATCAATGAAACTTTGCTTCAGCCCTTATTTTACAAGCTTAGTGAAGAGTGTAAATTGTAGAAAGCAACAACTTAAAGACAGCTTCCTGTGTCTGTAATGCTAGGAGAGAGTGTCCACAGAGCTGCAAGTGTGTGATAAGGAATGAGGGCCCTACAAGAAGAATGTGCTCTTTGATGCCATCATTCTTTCAGGTCATGAGGATCTTGAAGAAAAATTTCTGGCTCTCTCATGTTTTCAGTGAGCCACATGACTTTCGCCAGTGGTTTCTTTTCTTTTTTTAAAAATATTCTTTTTGATTTCAAAGAGGAAGAGAGAGGGAGAGAGAGAGATAGAAACATCAGTGATGAGAGAGAATCATTGATTGGCTGTGTCCTGCATGCCCTGCACTGGGGATGGAGTCAGGAATGTGCCCTGACTGGGAATCAAACTGTGACCTCTTGGTTCATAGGTTGATGCTTGTGAGCTGTGGTTTGCCGCTTTGTTGACTAATAAGTTTGCCGACCACTATCATAGACCAATCATTCCAAATACATACTTAAATCACTTAGAATTAGGCCTAGCCTTACTTTTATAAAACTGGATCATGTTTGTCATAACTGTTCTGAAATTATCAAAAAAATACTTATACACATACTAGTATATAATATCCAGCATAATAATATTCAGAATGAATAATAATATAATCTTAGAAAAAAACACACTGGAATTTTTCTACATGAGTGGGTTATAACCAATCTGAGGCCAGGAGAGTTCCTTATTTGTGTTTCTTACCTTGCTGAGACCTAGCACATGAAATGTACTTAATAAATGTTGACTGTATGAATGAAAAGGCATTGCTAGTTTAAATGTTATAAGTTAATTCTGATAAAATTAACATAAAAGACAATATTTTGCCAATTCAATCATCCAGAAACATAATAGCATACTTAAAAACACGCGGCATGGAGTGCTCTATGGTGTGTATAATTCAAACAGAGCCCAAGATAGTAACCAATCTTATATAATTGTTTTGCTATTAATGAATGGGCTGAGCATGAGACAGAGAAATCTAAAAGACTAAAAGAAACAGCTTGGAAGATATCTCTGAATAATTCAAAGATGGGCTAATTCATCAGAAAAATGTAAAAATGCTAAATGCTGTAACATGAAATAATTTCAAAATATGTGGAGCAAAAGATGCCAGAATGTAAAGGCGACATAGACAAATTTACAGTCATTGTGGGAGATTAAACACACTTGCCTCTCTAGTAACTGACAGGGTTTGAGGGCAGGTTTCAGAAGAGAAGGATGCCTGTTGCTGAGGTAGAGTGTGTAAGAATGATTTTGCAAAGCCGTCAGTGTACTGCTGGTTCGTCATGCTGGGAGGAATAACCTGTGAACTCTACCAAATTCTTTAAGTTTGAATAACTAAAATTTAAATAGCCAAGCACCAAGGATTGCTTGGGTTCACAGCGAAGCACGAGGAAGGTTATTGAAAATTTGTATTTGCAGAATTCCATGGGGAAAATTTGTTAAATATAATATCTAACAAGAATTGAATTCTGAATTCTCACTGTGTGTGCCAAGTATTGTATTAACTCATTTAATTCTTGCAACAACCTTACGTTTACAGGTTAGGTTTCACTATGACTGTCTAATTTTATAGATGAAGAAACCTAGGCAAACAGAAGATAAATTTACCTAATGTCACAAATTGATGAAAGCAGCATTTGAACAGAGGCAGCCTGAGGCAGTGGCTACTCATCTACTAGGAGCTATGCTGCCTGGGACTATTAGGTGCCAACTAGGTACAGTATTTCTTGGTTTGATTGAATTTCTTGCAAACTTGCTCAATGGCCCTGATTAAGAGTATTCCATTTTTAAAAGCATGCTAGCTTACATCAAATCATATTTATGTAATATACTTTTTATACAAATATGGGGACAGAATTCAAATTTATGTCAAATTGCGAATGACAAATTATTTGCTAAAGTGATTATCAATGCAACTGTTGGCTGACTTGAATTGACTGGGAATATATTTCAAATTCTTACTCATGACTCAATCAAATAGCATGGAATAAAAGCTGATTTTATAACTTTCCTTTTTGATGAAATTAAAAGCTAAGTTATGTTTTTAAAATTCTGAACCTGAATATTGACTTAAATTGCTAAGAATATATATGTACACATAAATTAACTTAAGATTGAAGCAAAACCTGTAGAAATATCAACTTCAAACAAACTGGGTTTCATCCCGAAAGAAAAAAAAAAATTGAAGTGTGAAAGCAACAAATACTTGGAATTACAGAGATGAAATGGAGAACTGATCTTTAATCAGTTAAAATGATCACTAGTACATGAAATCTAGGAATAAAATCCCATCTCTCAGCATGATCCCAAATATCAGCTTTTTTTTCATAATTAAAGAATTTATTGGGGAAGATATTAACTCTTTCATCCTCCGTGAACTGCCTTACTCCTTCTTAGCATAGTTTAGCTGCAATGCAAAAGATCAAGATTTGAAATTAGGTGAAAAAAAGTTTTTAAAAGCAATCTAAATATGCAAAACAATTCATGCTGCTTTATGAATTATAGAAGAGTCTAAAAAACATGAACAAAAGGAATTATTTAAATGTCATCCCATTTAAATGGTAAATTCTCCATGACATGTTTTTCAGTTTATTGGCAGCTAGTGAACTGATCGACATGGCACCTTATTTTGCATGTCCTTTCTCTCCCTTCTCCCACTCTCAGTCGCCTTCCAGGCCTTCCATATGTCTGGATCAATCTGTTGATTTTGCTAATACTCTCCCATCCCCCTTCAAGACTCTGGTGAATTATCTTAGTCTCTTTGGTCTGATCAGCAATTAGGGATATTATTGATTATATATTTTCTTTTTATATACATATTTATCTGATTGACTTCTTATTTCTTCTTTGATTGTTGAAGGTAGGTTATTTTCAAGAGCAAATGAGTAGGAATAATTGATTCTATGTTTCAATAAAAGAATCTGCATAGAAATGTTGCAAGATAGAATTTTGGGGAAACTATACTAAAATGAAATATATTGAGACTAGGACTTGATAAAATATATCACAAGCTTATATTTAACATGTGCTTTTCAATTCTTGAAGTATTCAGCGGTAAGAGAAGACTCACAATGGAAGGCTTTATAATTTTCCCTTTTAAATCCTCATGCACTTTAAGAAGATGGGAGAAAACACATTTCAGCAGGCTTGGCAGTCACTCAAATTTGTGTGCTCTAAGTTTAGAACCAAACTCAATCTGCCCCTGTTCAAGTTCTGTTCTGTCCTGGCTAACCACCACTTGCTTGTCCAGAGGGAGAAGGAAGGCTTTGTCAA
The DNA here is from genome assembly GCA_011751065.1 of Lasiurus cinereus. Classification (NCBI taxonomy): domain Eukaryota; kingdom Metazoa; phylum Chordata; class Mammalia; order Chiroptera; family Vespertilionidae; genus Lasiurus; species Lasiurus cinereus. The sequence continues at coordinate 17,858,298 of JAAGEH010000040.1, read as the reverse complement.
GCTTAAAAAACTGCACATTAAATAACTTCTCAACTATTATATTGTGCTCTGATTATGTGAAATTGAGTTAAACACATATGGGTGACATTTTCCTTATAACACATGGATATAAAATAAGTAGAAAAAGATGTGGCAACATTTAGAGTTTAGCACAACTCAATAATGTTAAAAATTGCCTGTTTACTTGATTTTTCCAAGTGCTATATGAGATTTTCTAACTCTTCTGTCTATTTTCCCATCACCATCTTATAATTTGAGGAAATGTGTGTTTAGATATAGTGTTTTTGGCAGTATTTGAAATCCAAATACTGCAATATTGTGTTAAGATGCAAAAGCTGAAATGTGAAAAGATGTTCCATAATCTATTTATATTTAATAATGTAGACTGAATTAACCACTCATATAAATATTTTAAACATATCTATGTACATATATAACCTTATAAAAACTTCAACTTAAGTATTTATATAAATTTCATTTTAAATTATTTTGCATAACAACTTCCTAAAATCTAATAAGTGGATGTATGTAACTATGAGTAAAATTTTTGTAGCTATGAGTAAAATGTACTAAAAAAGACTGATAGCTTAAGATTTGGGGATTGAGGTATAAGCTTTAGTACACACTTGCAAGTTATTTATCTCTTTGAAATCTCTTTTTTTCTTATTTTTTATTTATTTTATTTTATTATTATTTTTTAAATTAAATCTTTATTATTCAGATTATTACATTTGTTTCTCTTTTTTCCCCTCCATAGCACCCCTCCACCCAGCTGGCACCCTTCCCTCTGCCCTTACCTCCCTCCCATTGATCTCATCCATAGGTGTATGATTTTTGTCCAGTCTCTCCCTGCATACCCCTCACCCCTTTCCCTTTGAGAATTATCAGTCCACTCCCTTTCTGTGCTCCTGATTCCATTATACTCACCAGTTTATTCTGTTGATCAAATTTTTAATTCACTTAATTTTTAGATTCACTTGTTGATAGGTATGTATTTGTTGTTCATAATTTTTTGGCTTTTACCTTTTTCTTCCTCTTCTAAAAGAGTACCTTTCAGCATTTCATATAATACTGGTTTGAAGTTGATGAACTCCTTTAGTTTTTTCTTATCTGTGAAGCTCTTTATCTGCCCTTCAATTCTGAATGATAGCTTTGCTGGATAGATTATTCTTGGTTGTAGGTTCTTGCTATTCATCATGTTGAATATTTTTTGCCACTCCCGTCTGGCCTGCATTGTTTCTGTTGAGAAATCAGCTGACAGTCGTATGGGTGCTCCCTTGTAGGTAATTAACTGTTTTTCTCTTGCTGCTTTTAATATTCTCTCTTTGTCTTTTGCTCTTGGTATTTTAATTATGATGTGTCTTGGTGTGGTCCTCTTTGGATTCCTTTTATATGGGGTTCTGTGTGCTTCCTGGACTTGTAAGTCTATTTCTTTTACCAGATATGGGAAGTTTTCAGTCATTATTTCTTTAAATAGGTTTTCAGTATCTTGCTCTCTCTCTTCTTCTGGCACCCCCACAATTCTGATGTTGGTACGCTTGAAGCTGTCCCAGAGGCTCCTTACATTATCTTCACATTTTTGAATCCTTTTCTCTTCTTGCTTTTCCAGTTGAATGTTTTCTGCTTTTTTATATTTCAAATTTTGGACTTGATTCTTGCCTTCCTCTAGTCTGCTGTTAGGACTCTGTATAATATTTTTTATTTCAGTCAGTGTATGTTTAATTTCTAGTTGGTCCTTTATCATCTTTAGTTGGACCTTTTCCATTTCTAGTTGGCTCTTTTGCATCTCTAGTTGGTCCTTTTTCATCTCCTCTTGGCTCTCGCTAACTTTATCCAACTTTTCTAGCATATTCTTGAAAAACCTTATAAGTGTGGTTTTGAACTCTATATCCAGTTGTTTTTTTTCCTCCATTTCTTTTGTTTGTGATCCCTTCCCTTGTCTCGGCATTTCACTATGCCAGGGAAACTTCTGTGTTGAATTCAGCCTCATGATACCAGACTTGCAAAATGAAGAAATCTCTGTTGACCTTGGGATGGGTGGAGTCTCAGGGCTTAAGGGACCGCCTTGCCTTCCAGTCGGACCCGCCCTCCACAGCTCCTGAGTCTCACGTGACTGGGTAATCACTGGAGCGGTCCTTGGGTTCGCATGCACGGGCGCCCGCAGTGCCTCTATACTGCTGCCTTTCCAGCTCCCCTGCACACCAGGACCACAGGAGTCTAGGTCTCCAGGGTTTCACCCGAAACAGGGACTTAGTGGAGTCAGAAGTGGCACAGTTGGGAGGGTCTGTCTCCCGCCCGCTCATGAAAGCCAGTGGCACAATCAGCAATCTGTCCTCTGTGCAGTGCCGTGCCCGCCACCAGACCTGATCTTTTGTGATTCCCCTAAATTTCCGTGCACCTCTCCCTTTTCACAGTCCAAATTCTCTCTGTATGAGTTTCGGCTGGATCTAGGGGTTAGTGTCATAAGATAAGGGGTTCAAAGCCATTGGGAGTCTCCGTTTCCCTCCCGCCAGAGAAAGCCAGGTATTTGGGCACACGCTCTCTCAGCGCGCGCGTCTCTGTACCTCGGCTTTTTGCAGCTCCTCTGGGTTTCTGTGAGCCTCTCTTTCCTTCTAGCTGTAGAAATTATACTCAGCCAGCTTTCCTGTGGTTCTGGATGATGTTCGTTCTGTCTTTTAGTTGTAGTTTTGAAACTGTTGTGCGAGGCAGCAGTGTAGGTGTTTACCTATGCCGCTATCTTGGATTCTCCCTGAAATCTTTTCTTAACTAAAGTAGGATGAAGTTAGACTTGATAATATTTAAATGTACTTTTTATACTAGTTTTATGTAAGTTAGTGATTTCAACTACAAGTTTGAAAATTACTTGATTGTATGGTTAGTAATATTAATTTTAACTGGGTTTGGTTCTCTGTTTGTTGCTCTATCTATTCTTAGCTTAAGTGAATGCAAGCCAAGCTGAACATTCCATGTTCTCTTAAAACCTTTCAGAGTATTTGCTTTCATCAATCTTAATGTATATCAGCCAGATTTAATTACAGCAATTGCAATGTATGTTAGTAGAATACCTAGGAATTTCAGCAGTACCAGCTCTATACTCTGTTTTATTCTCCCTCATTTCCCATCCATGGCATTATATAATATAACTAGTGGCCCAGTGCATGGATTAATGCACATTGAAAGGAAATTAATTAGAAGAAATATTTTAATATTGTTATTTGCCCTTTTTCTATATTAGAAGTTTCAGAGATGAAAGAAAATTAGTAAAATGATTATGAAAATATCATATAAATGTATTAATAAATAAACAATAACAACATGATATAACAACAACAAAGACATGATGTAAAAACAACAAAAACATGATATAAAAAAACAAAAACATAATATAAAAACAGATGCCACCTTCAGCTTCAGATTGTCAAGAAAAACAACCAAATTCACCATCGGCAATGACAGATCAAAACACATGCATGTGATTGGCACCAGTGAGAGCTTTATAGGTATCACGCATGTGTGAGTCAACATTTATTTTTAAATTGCCAGTGTGTGTTGGATGTACAGACGGTCACTTGACCTTTTATATATATAGATAAATAGGAGTTCAGGATTGCGAGAGGGCACTCTGCAAAGTTGCTGTCATGCAGGATGTGGAACACAAACACAAATATGCAGTAAACCAGATTTGAGACTGAGAACACCCTAGCAGCAACATAACCCATGGCTGAAGGTGGAATTGCATGGTCCTGAGAAGAATTGGGCTTCCTCCTTTCTGGTTCTGGGGCGCTGCCAAGTCACTGCAGATCAGCAGCTTCTGTGTTGAGTGTCTGCCCCCTGGTGGTTAGTACATATCATATGTATTGGCTGGTCGGCTGGTTGACCGGTCACTTAGCCTTTTATATATATGTTAGAGGCCTGGTGCACAAAATTTGTGCAGGGGGGGTGGTTTCCTTCAGCGCAGCCTGCTCCCTTTCAAATTTGGGACCCCTTGAGGGATGTTCGACTGCCCATTTAGGCCTGATCCTAGGCCTAAATGGGCAGTCAGACATCCCTCTCACAATCCAAGACTGCTGGCTCACCTGCCTGCCTTCCTGATTGCCCCTAACCACTTCTGCCTACCAGCCTGATTACCCCCAACCACTCCCCTGCCAGCCTGATTGATGCCTAACTGCTCCCTTGCCAGCCTGTTTGCCCCTAACTGCCTTACCCTGTGGGCCTGATCACTCCTAACTGCCCTCCCCTGCAAGCTTGATCACCTCCAACTGCCCTCCCTTGCAGGCCTGGTCCCTACCAACTGCCCTTCCCTACTGGCTATCTTGTGGTGGCCATCTTGTGTCCACATGGGGGCAGGATCTTTTGACCACATGGGGGCAGTCATCTTGTGTGTTGGAGTGATGGTCAATCTGCATATTATTCTTTTATTAGATATAATAGAGACCTGGTGCATGGGAGGGGGGCAGGGAGGGGAAGGAGGGGGGAAGGCAGCTGGTTTGCCCTGAAGGGTGTCCTGGATCAGGGCGGGGGTTTCCTTGGGGCATGGGATGGCCTGGATGAGGGGCTTGTGGTGGTTTGCAGGCCAGTCTCGCCCACGCGGTGACCCAAGTGGAGCCCTGGTATCTGGGATTTATTTATCTTCTACAATTGAAACTTTGTAGCCTGGACCAGAGCCAAGTCTTCTGTTCACACAGTCATTGAAACTTTGTTGCCTTAAGCAGAGGCCTGGGTGGGCCAGGGTGTGCAGAAAGCTTGGCTTCCTCCATTGCCAAGCCTCACTCCTGCTTTCTCTGTGGCTGTAGCCATCTTGGTTGGGTTAATTTGCATAATAACTCTCATTGGCCCATGGGTGTGGCTTGTGGGTGTAACGGAGGTTTGGTCAATTTGCATATTACTCTTTTATTAAATAGGATAGATAGTTCTGAACATAATCTCTGAGGTGAGACTTTTGGGTTAAAATTCTGGCTCTGGCACCTTATAACTACTTGACTTTGGGTAAATTGTTTTATCTCTCTGTGCCTCTCTTTCTTTACCTGCAAAAAGAAGGTAACCTATTTCATTGGCTAGTTCTGAGGAGTTCATGATTTTGTACTCATAGTGCTTAGAATAGGGCTTGGTACATAATCAAATTTCAAATATTAGTTATTTCTGTGCTTCTTATGTGTCTTCTGCATTAGAATTAAAGCCCTAGACAAGTAGGAGTCTCATCAGTCTTGTTCATCATGGTTATAGCTGCTTTACCTTCTCTTCCTTCTTTTTGAAAATTGAAGTAAAAATCACATAACATGTAACCATTTAAAAAGGTACAATTCAGGAGAATCCAAGATGGCGGCATAGGTAAATACCTACACTCCAGCCTCGCACAACAATTTCAAAACTACAACTAAAAGACAGAATGGACATCATCCAGAACCACAGGAAAGCTGGATGAGTGGAAATTCTACAACTAGAGGGAAAGAGAGAGGCTCACGGAGACCCAGAAGAGCTGCAAAAAGCTGAGGTATGGAGACGCATGCAGAGAGAGTGGGTGCTGGAGTACCTGGCTGGTTTTCTCTGCCAGGAGGGAAACGGAGACTCTCAAAGGCATTGAACCCCTTATCTTATGACACTAAACCCCAGATCCAGCCGAATCTCATATGGGGGGAGTTTGGACTGTGAAAAGGGAGAGGTGCATGGCAATTTAGGGGAATCGCAAAAGATCAGAGGACTGGTGGCGGGCACGGCACTGCGCAGAGGACAGACTGCTGATTGTGCCGCTGGCTTTCATGAGTGGGCGGGAGACAGACCCTCCAAACTGTGCCACTTCTGACTCCACTAAGCCCCTGTTTCGGGTGAAACCCTGGGTACCTAGACTCCTGTGGTCCTGGAGCACAGAGGAGCCGGAAGGCAGCGGTCTAGAGGCACTGTGCATGCACACAAGAACCGCTACAGTGATTACCCAGCCACGTGAGACTCAGGGGCCATGGCGGGCGGGGCTGACTGGAAGGCAAGGCAGTCCCTTAAGCCCTGAGACTCCACCCATCCCAAGGTCAACAGAGAGGCTTCTTCGGTTTTGCAAGTCTGGTATCATAAGGCTGAATCCAACACAGAAGTTCTCCAGGCATAGTGAAAATGCTGAGACAAGGGAAGGGATCACAAACAAAAGAAATGGAGGAAAAAAAACACGACTGGATATAAAGTTCAAAACCACACTTATAAGGTTTTTCAAGAATATGCTAGAAAAGTTGGATAAAGTTAGCGAGAGCCAAGAGGAGATGAAAAAGGACCAACTAGAGATGCAAAAGAGCCAACTAGACATGGAAAAGGACCAACTAGAGATAAAAAAGGACCAACTAGAAATTAAAAATACACTGACTGAAATAAAAAATATTATACAGAGTCCTAACAGCAGACTAAAGAAAGGCAAGAATCAAGTCAAAAATTTGAAATATAAAGAATCAGAAAACACTCAACTGGAAAAGCAAGAAGAGAAAAGAATCCAAAATTGTGAACATAATGTAAGGAGACTCTGGGACAGCTTCAACCATACCAACATCAGAATTGTGAGGGTGCCAGAAGAAGAGAGAGAGCAAGATACTGAAAACCTATTTGAAGAAATAATGACTGAAAACTTCCCACATCTGGTAAAAGAAATAGACTTACAAGTCTAGGAAGCACACAGAACCCCAAATAAAAGGAATCCAAAGAGAACCACACCAAGACACATCATAATTAAAATACCAAGAGCAAAAGACAAAGAGAGAATATTAAAAGCAGCAAGAGAAAAACAGTTCATTACCTACAAGGGAGCACCCATATGACTGTCAGCTGATTTCTCAAGAAACGATGCAGGCCAGATGGGAGTGGCAAGAAATATTCAACGTGATGAACAGCAAGAACCTACAACCAAGAATACTCTATCCAGCAAAGCTATCATTCAGAATTGAAGGGCAGATAAAGAGCTTCAGAGATAAGAAAAAGCTAACGGAGTTCATCAACTCCAAACCAGTATTATATGAAATGCTGAAAGGTACTCTTTTAGAAGAGGAAGAAGAAAAAGGTAAAAGCCAAAAAATTATGAACAACAAATACATACCTATCAACAAGTGAATCTAAAAATTAAGTGAATTAAAAATTTGATCAACAGAATAAACTGGTGAGTATAATGGAATCAGGAGCACAGAAAGGGAGTGGACTGATAATTCTCAGGGGGAAAGGGGTGAGGGGTGTACAGGGAGAGACTGGACAAAAATCATACACCTATGGATGAGGTCAGTGGGAGGAGGTGGGCAGAGGGAAGGGTGGGCGTTGGGTGAAGGGGTGCTATGGAGGGGAAAAAAGAGAAACAAATATAATAATCTGAATAATAAAGATTTAATTTTTAAACAAAAGGTTCAATTCAGTGACATTTTTTACATTCATAATGTTATGCAACCATCATGTCTATCTAGTTGCTTAAATGTTCTTTATCATGTAGAGGAAGTTGTCTTCTATTCCTAGTTTGTTGAATATTTTTGTCATGAAAGAATGTGGAATTTTCTCAAATGCTTTTTCTGCATCAATAGATGATCACATAGGTTTTTTTCTTCCATTAATGTGGCATAATTACACTGATTGATTTTCATACGTTGGCTGTAGCATTCCTGGAATAAAACCTCACTTGGTCAAGGAGTATAATTTATTATGCTACTATATTTGGTTTGCTAGCATTTTGTTGAGGAATTTTGCATATATGTTCACAAAGAATATTAATTTAGAGTTTCCTTTTATTGTGATGTCTTCATCTAGCTTTGGTATGAAGATAACTCTGGTCTCAAAGATTGAGTTAGAAAATGTTTCCTCCTCTTCTATTTTTATTTTGAAGAGTTTGAGAAAGATTGGTATTAATTCTTCTTCCTTAAATGTTTAGTGGAATTTTTCCATTAAAGTTATCTGTTTCTGCCATTTTCTTTATTGATAGATTAGTTTTTTACAATTTTTAAAATTCCTGATTCATTGTTATTAAACATCAACTCTCATTCCATTGTGGTTGGAGAAGATATTTTGTATGATTTTAATATTTAAACTTTATTGAGACTTGTTTTGTGCCCCAATATATGGACTATGTTCAAGAATGTTAGATTTGCACTTGAGAAAAATCAAATTTAAAAGCACAGCCCGGCTAGTGTTGCTAAATGGTTGAGCATCCACCTATGCATTAGGAAGTCAAAGTTCCATTCTGGATTGGGACACACACCCAAGTTGGGGGCTCAATCCCTAGTGGAGGGTGTGCGCGAGGCACCTGATTGATGTTTTTCTCTCACCAAGGTTTCTCTCTCTCTCTCTCTCTCTCTCTCTCTCTCTCTCTCTGAAATCAATAAAAACATACCTTTTAAATAAACAAATTCAAGAGCACATTAAAGCAGTGGTCACCAACCTTTCAGACCTCATGGACCATCAGTGGTCCACAGACCACTGGCTGGCGACTGCTGCATTAAAGGATTATACACTATGACAAAGTGGGATTTATTTTCTGGGTTGCAAGGATGGTTCAACATACACAAATTAATTAATGCAGTAAACCACTGTATATTAAATGATAAGAATGATAAGGATCACATGATCATCTTATTAGATGCTATAAAAGCATTTGACAAATCCAACAGCTTCTATAATAATAAAAGTGTAATATGCTAATTAGACCAGATGTCCTTCTTGACCACCTTCTGGATGAAGCTGTAGCAGCCGGAGACCAAGGCAGAGGCAACCGCTGTGGAGGCGGGGGCAGAGCCCCTTGCATAAATTTCGTGCATTGGGCCTTTAGTTTTATTATAAAAACTCTCAAAAAACTAGCAATAGAGGAATTTACCCCATCACAATAAAAGCTCTGCATGATAAGTTCACAGCTATCATCGTACTCAATGGTGAAAAACTGAAAGCTTTTCCTCTAAGATTGGGAACAATGTAAGAATACCTATTCTTATAACTTCTACTCAACATAGTACTGGAAGTCATAGCCAGAACAATTAAGCAAAAAAATAAAAAATAAATAAATAATAAAGAAATGGTGGCTCAGTTGTCACCATCTTGCACACCACAAGGTTGAGTCTTTGGAGCACATAACTAGGTTTTGTGTTCAATCCCCTGTTGGGCGTGGTATATATGGAAAGCAACCAATTGATGTTTCTTTCTCTTCTTTCAGCCTCTAATATCTTTATTTATTTTTCCCAATGGATTTTTAGTGATTTAGAAACACTATTTGCAACAGGGCACTACATCATTTATGGTGACTTTAAAATAATTTATTTACAACTAAGAAAGATTATGTTTATTTTACTCGTTTAAAATTTTAGAGAAAAAATGTAAAGTGCTTAGAACAATCCAAGGTATGCTATTACATGCTCAATAAATGCTATTCTTATTGTCAGCTAAGATAATATTAGCATTCTCTATTTGTCTTTTAGCACACAATTCTATCTCATGATATGGTCATTTATGTGTGCATCTTATTCCTTTTACTTTTTTATTTTTAATTTTTTAAAATATATTTTTTTATTGATCACAGAGAGGAAGGGAGAAGGAGAAAGAGATAGAAACATCAATGATGAGAGAGAATCATTGATCAACTGCCTCCTGCACACTTTCTACTATGGAATAAGCCCGCAATCCAGGCATGTGCCCTGACTGGAATCGAACTGGGGACCCTTCAGTCCACAGGCCGAAGCTCTATCCACTTAGCCAAACTGGCTAGGACCCATCTTATTCCTTTTAATGGGTGACAAAACCCTTGAAGCCAGGTTGGTTGTCCTGTGTGTTTTGGGGAGCACAGTATGAAATAGTGGGAAGAACATGAGTCTAGAATCAGAGTGGACTGGATAAATCTTGAATCCACCATTATGTTTGTGAGGTCATAGCTTGGTTATTTCATTCCTCACTGAGCTTCAGTTTACCACATGTAAATTGGTCTAAAATTCATCTAATAACAAGAACAGGAAATACGTAGACTGGGTGTCCTTCCGGATGACCTTCTGGATGAAGTGCAGCGGTGGGGGCTAGAGGCAGAATGGGCAGTGAGGTATATTTTACATTGACACAGTGCCCGTGACATAGCTGATGACTCAGCTCTTAGTATTTCTTCTCACACAGTTCTTAGTGATGACTTATCTCCTGCTTTTCCCCACCTAGTGCTTTTACATTTAGTTTCCCAGACAGGAAACACATCAGGTTTTTTTGTTCATCCCACTGGGGCATGGCAGCTATGTCTTATTAACTATGTCTTATTCCCAATGCCTGGCAGAGAGCAGATGCTCTCTTGATTCTTCCTGATCCAAGCCTCTTACTCATCTTAAGTATATCTTCACCTGGAAAATAGTCCTACAATGGTCTGAAGGCCTCATTGAGCTGCCACTATTACTTGCATTTAAAATAAAGTCATAAATATATGGAAAGTGGATGCACACATAGGTTTTGGGAAGAAGGAGCATGAGGATCTTTAAAACCCTGGACACACTCTGGTTTTCATAACCATGTTTATGCTTGTTTAATTAAAAAAACACACACAACATCCACTTGTAGATGATTCACCTTTCTTTTCACTCTGTAACTTAGGTATTGAAGAAATCTTCACAACAAGAAGCAGTGGCTTATGGCCTTGGTCTAGCTAAGTGCAGTCCAGACTGACTGTTTCTATTGTCTCTCCATCACGACTCTCTCCTCAAGAGTCCCTCTGAACCAAAGTGGCAAACTGTGCCGAAGTATATGGGTGTACAAAGAGATGTGGGCTGGTGCTCTCTTTGGCATCTGAACCTGCCAAATCCACTACACTTTGCATTTCTGGCCCTTTCATCCACCCAGTATCTAGGAACTCTGCCGGTTTTGGGTTTTCATGGAAACCACAGGTAGATTGCTTTTCTGAATTTCCATTGCAACTACCTGCATCTTTTTTTTTTGATCCCTATAATAATTGATTCCAATGTTTAACATCTATTGAGACCAGTGCTTGAAAATTCTTCTCAGACTCTGTGACTGTATGACATGAAAATCATTTTTTTAAATGCATCCTTTAGATTCTAGAATTCTAATTGATTTTTCTTTGTTTTAAACCATCCAAAAAACCATGCCATTTTTCCTTGAAATAAATCCAACCTAATCAATGAAGTTCTAATTTTAAGAAAAAAATGTCAGCCTAAAATCTTCACTCACTCCCATACATGTAAATAATATGACAAATGTTTGAAGAGCACATTTAAATTGTTTAAAGCCTTTTCCCTCTCCCACTTATGATGGTGTAAATGGCATTAGCTCATTTTGACAGGGCAATTCAGGCATGTGTTTGCTTCCAGAATTATGTAGAAGATATGGAAAAGATGTCAAAGATGGCAAGTCACAAAGATGCTCTTGTGTCATGAGGATTCTAGTATATCTCAATCTCACTGATTTAATAAGTACTTATTGTGTTCCCATAAGGTGCAAAACACGTGAAATTAGTCCTTTGCCTTCAAGGAATCTATTTATGTGATAGTGAGGAATAAGTAGTGTGTAAAAAAATTGCTAAAATATCTGAAAGACAAGTCAATATACTCTAGAGATTCAGCAGGGATAGCACTTTTAATTGATTGTGCAAGGATTCCTGGGGGAAACTTCATTTGTTTTCTTAGCTCATCAGGTGTTGAAATCCTTAAGTGATGTCAAGTGTGAAATTATTGTTCCGAAATTATTTATTTTGTGTCAAGTTAGCCTTCTACCAAGCAGTGTATCAGAAAATGAACCCATTTTAATATTAATTTATTTAACCAACATTCATTGAGTGTCTACTTATGAGATACAAAGACAGACATATTTCCTGTTATTGTTATTAAGGCCCTAGCATTCCCTATGGCAGCAGTGAACAGGAAATAAATAAGAAAATATCAGGTAATGATTGGAATAAGTATTATAATGAAAATGAAATAGAGGGATATGTTGGAAAGCCCTCTATCCAGTCCCATTCTGGGACAGGGGTGGTTGTAGTTTATCTGAAAAGTTTGAAATGAATTTTTAAGACTTAGGAAACAATCATATTTGGTTTGTTATTATCATGTTTTCCAAATGAAAAATGATTATACCTCATTTCATATTAAAATAGTCATTGTAACAAATGCTCTTTGGGATTTCCATGATGCCCAATTTTCTAGCTGCATCTTTATACTTCTGATCACCACACTGGCCTGTCTCAAGGTCAAACACCACAGATGTTTATTCCCCCCAAGTTTTTAGTAAACACTCTTTGGTGCAATGATCCACTGTGTTCCTTTGTCCTTATCCTATCTAATAAAAGAGTAATATGCAAATTAACCATCACTCCATTATACCCACCAGCAATACCCACCAGCCATTCAGGAGCGAGTATGCAAATTAACCCAACCAAGATGGAAAGCTTGGGTTTACCCAGCGATGGAGGAAGCTGAACTTTCCACACACCCTGGCCGGCCTAGGCCTGCACTCCAGGCTACAAAGTTTCAATTATAGAAGGTAAATAAATCCCAACAAAAATGGCAGCATCCACCAAACTGGAGAGAGCAGGAGGGTAGGGTTGCCCCCAGCAATGGAGGAAGTCAAGCTTTATGCACACCCTGGCCTGCCTTGGACTCTGCTTAAGGCTACAAAGTTTCAATTGCAGAAGATAAATAAATCCCAGATACCAGGGCCTCTGCTTGGGTTGCTGGGGGGTGTGGCCAGCCTGCAAACCACCACAGGCCTCTTGCCCAGGCCACCTCATACCCCAAGGGAACCCCCACTCTGATCTGGAACACCCTTCAAGGCAAACCAGCTGCCCCCCACCCATGCACTAGGCTCTATCCTATCTAATAAAAGAGTAATATGCAGATTGACCATCACTCCAACACACAAGATGGCTGCCCCTATGTGATCAAATATCCTGCCCCCATGTGGACATAAGATGGCCACCACAAGATGGCCAGCAATTGGGAGGGCAATTGGGAGGGACCAGGCCTGCAAAGGAGGGCAGTCGTGGGTGATTAGGATAGCAGGGAAGAGCAGTTGGGAGGACCAGGCCTGCAGGGGAGGGCAGTTAGGGGTGACCAAGCCTGCAGGGTAGGGCAATTAGGGGCAAAGAGGCTGGCAGGGGAGCAGTTAGACATCAATCAGGCTGTCAGGGGAGTGGTTAGAGGGTGATCAGGCTGGCAGGCAGAAGTGGTTAGGAGCAATCAGGAAGGTAGGCAGGCAAGCAGTTGGGAGCCAGCAGTCCTGGACTGTGAGAGGGATGTCCAACAAAGATTGGGCCTAAACAGGCAGTCAGACATCCCTCTAGGGGTCCCAGATTGGAGATGGTGCAGGTTGGGCTGAGGGACAGCACCCCCCTCCCCCCGCAACACACACACAAATTTCATGTACCAGGCCTCTAGTATACTATAATGATTGAGGTATTGAACATAATAGATTATGTTTATAAGTGTATTAATTCCTTAAGTTAGAACCTCAATCGATATTTTAAAATACAAACTCCTGGTTTTCTTTCTTTAGAGAATTGGGTGAATATTGTTTCTCCAAATCCATTTGTTCTCTACATTGCTTCACCTTGCTCCCAACCCTGCCCACCCTGCTCCTCCCCCTTCCTCAGACTTTGTGCTAGGTGTTATGGATGGGAAGCCCTTTGTGAGATTGGGCAGTGGGGAGGGCATGGAATTGACATATTTGACTCTCAAGTGACTCTGGGAAAAGTTTCCATGGGGAGAAGTCATCTCTCTTAAAAGCTACAGCTTTTGTTAGGGGTTTCCCCAGATAGTTACCATCTTGTTTACCCTCTTCATACACTGATTTGTCAATTCCTTATTATTATTTTTTATTTTAAAATATATTTTAGTTCAGAGAGGAAGAGAGAGGAATAGAAACATCAATGATGAGAGAGAATCATTGATCACTGTCTCCTGCACAGCCCCTACTGGGGATTAAGCCTGCAACCTGGGAATTGAACCACCTCCTGGTTCATAGGTTGATGCACCACCACTGAATCATACTGGTCAGGCAGTACTGCCATAGTTTTAGAAATAAATTTATATAAAAATGATTTTATACCCAGGTAAAGTTTATTTTCTCAATATTTTCTAAAATATTAGCACTTAAAACAAGATTCTTTCTTTGTCTTTAACCTTTTGCATTTTTAATTATAATGTGTCTTGGTGTGGGCCTCTTTGGATTCATCTTTTTTGGGACTTACTGTGCTTTCTGGACTTTGAAGCTCTTGGTGTTTTGAAATTTGATGATAATAAGTTTGGGTCTCAACATTTTTAAATTATTGAGCAGGCCACTTTTGGCCTTTGTAGCCTAGAAATTCAACTCCCCTTTCACTAAGGGAAATTCTTTCACATTATTTCTTCCCTTCTACTTTTTCCCCCTAGGCCTCCTTTTAGTTGAATGTTGAATTTGTTGGACTGGTTTCATCCTTTATCTCATGTTCTTCTTGGTCATTTTGTCTTTTTCTTTTACATAATAGTATATTTCCTTTTTTGCTTGACTTTGCTTTTTAAACTTCTTCAAATTTTTATTTTAGAAATTCCATATTTAAGTTTTAAGACTTTTCTTAAAAATTTTTTTTTGCATATGACCTTTTTACCCTGTCTTATGGAGGTAATGATATCTCACTTAATATCTTTAACTTTATTATTTAGAGCAGTGGGCGGCAAACTCATTAGTCAACAGAGCCAAATATCAACAGTATGACGATTGAAATTTCTTTTGAGAATCAAATTTTTAAAACTTAAACTAGGTAGGTACATCATTATTAACTTAAATGGGGTACGTGGTATTTTGTGGAAGATCCACACTCAAGGGGCCAAAGAGCCATATATGGCTAGCGAGCCACAGTTTGCCGACCACTGATTTAGAATATTCACTTTTTAATCTCCATGTTGTTCCCTGAATTTACTCTATTTCCTCTGGGGTTAGTTTTCTGACTTATATTACTGGTATCTCTTTCCTGGTGATCATTTTTCTCACATAATTAATGATCAATATACTATTTATTTGCTACTGGATATTTAGAATTTTCCAAAATCTCTATCTTCCCTTTAAGTAGAAATCCTGGCTAGAGATTCTGTGTAGAGAAAAGAAAGGGTTAATTGCTATGAATCTTTGCTTTTCAATGAGTGGATAAGAAGTGGTTAAGTTCAGAGTGCTACCATATTCCTGGATAAGAAGGGCTTTTTTCCTGAAGTAGAAATTCACACATGAGAATCTGCATCTTCTGACACTTTATTCATATGACTTAGAGAAGAGCTGTCATGCTTTTGCCTGACTAGACATTTCAGTGCTTGTCCTCTGTGGGCACAATTGGAGGAGTTAGGATAGTGATGACAGTAGCTGGTGCAGCTGACCTATATTAACACTTATTTCCACCCTCATGTCTTTCTCCTGCTTATATCATAGCTGCTACTCTGAAGTTTGTCTGAAGTCAGAGAAACTAGCCTACACCTCTTCTGCAGCACCTTATTGGTAGATTGTAGGATATAGCTTTCTCCATGCATCCATATGTCAATCCTTTCCTCTTTACTTTGTTTTTCAAATGAAAAAATATATATTTAATTGATTTAAAAATATATATATATTATTGATTTTTCACAGAGAGGAAGGGAGAAGGACAGAGAGTTAGAAACATTGATGAGAGAGAAACACTGATCAGCACCCTCTTACACGCCCCCAACTGAGGATGTGCCTGCAACCAAGGTACATGCTCATGTCCAGAATTGAACCTGGGACTCCTCAGTCCACTGACCAACGCTCTATCCACTAAGCCAAACCTGTTAGGGCTCCTCTCTACTTTCTATCCTTCCATAAAAGTGTTGAAATCACTATTCATTAACAAACCCCTCTCCCATTATCTTCACTGTTTAGGTTCACTTCTATTTATCTATTTTAACTTTCATTTCAGTAAGATCTCAACAAAGATAAGAAGCAAACCTGGCTGACTAATTTGTCATCCAGAGCCAAAATTCTGTTATCTTTTTAATTGGAAATCAAGTGATATTTCTCTAGTTTTGTTTGAGAATTGAAGATTATGTTAGAATCACATATATTGAGGCAGCATAGCATATTAGCTAAGTATTAAATTTTAGAGTCAGAGCAACTTATGTTCAAATTCTATAACTATCACATTTTAGCATTTCTGGTAATTTTTGGTACATAAAAATTTTTCTATAAATATTAGTTTTATTATTCTTTGTTAAATTATTTTTACTTTCAATTTTAAATATATATATATATATTGACTATAAAATATTAATACTTTCTAGTATTTCTCCACATCCTCACCAGCACTTGTTGTTTGTTAATTGATTGATGATAGCTATTCTGACAGATGTGAGGTGATATTTCATTGTGTTTTTAATTTGCATTCTCTAATTATTAGAGATGTTGAGCATATTTTCATATGTCAATTGACTACTTATCTGTCCTCTTTGGAGAAGTATCTTTTCAGGTCCTTTGACCATTTTTTAATTGTTAGTTTTCTTGGTGTTGAGTTGTATGATTTCTCTATAAGTTTAGGATATTAACCTTATCTGATATATCATTGGCAAATATGTTCTCCCAATTGCCTTTTAATTTTGCTAATGGTTTACTTTGCTATGCAAAAGCTCTTTAGTTTGAGGTAGTCCCATTGTTTATTTCTGGTGTTTTTTTTTTTTTTCATTTTTAGAGGAGATATATCAGAAGAAGTATTCCTACTGGAAATGTCCAAGATTTTGAAGCAGCGCAAGTGCTCATGAGTAGATGAGTGGATAAAACGTTGTAGTACATATATACCAAGCATGTCAAACTCAAAGGCTAACATGGGCCAAATAAGGTTTAAGTTTATGTGGGTCACAAGAAAACAAAAGCTTCAATTTTCATAGAAATGTAGATTTATTTTGATAGAGACATTCTGAATACAAAGAGCTGAAATAAATGAGTTATTGTTAACATAAAATAATGGAACATTTTAATAAAAATTAATATTTTTTTCGAACATTAATTTACTAGACACTGAATAACAGCACAAATTAATAAGCGTAACACAAATAAACCTATTTTTCTTGTTCTCTGAAAGCGAAATATTTTCTGTTGTGCACACCAGACAAGTCAGTCCAAGACTAATGACGTGGCAATCGGCTGCTAAAATATTTGCTGCTAGTATTAGTGGAGAGAAATGGTGCTCCTGTGCATAAGGCGCGTAAAGGAAATGAATGCAACATGATTATAGTAATCAGTCATTAGTGAACTTTGTATTTCGTTGTTAATTATGTATAACAGGCTATTGTAGAAATTAAGTTACAAAATGTTTATTAAAATGTTTCTTAGGCCCTAACCGGTTTGGCTCAGTGGATAGAGTGTTGGCCTGCAGACTCAAGGGTCCCAGGTTACATTCCGGTCAAGGGCATGTATCTTGGATGTGGGCACATCCCCAGTAGAGGGCATGCAGGATGTTTCTCTCTCATCGATGTTTCTAATTCTCTCTCTTCTTTCCTCTCTGTGAAAAATCAAAAACGTTTCTTACGTACTGTTATATTGGTTGGGCTGCAAAAATATTCATTGTGAGCTTCATGTGGTCCAGTGTGTGGGCTGAAGTTTGACATAGTTGATGTGTATAATGGAATACTACTTAACTGTATGAAAGAAAGAAATCTTACCATTTGGGACAGCATGGATGGACCTGAAGAGTATTATGCTAAGTGAAATAATCAGTCAGAGAAAGACAAGTAGTATATGACTTCACTTATTTGTAGGATGGAATGAACAAAATAAACTAACAAAATAGAAATAGACTCAGATTCAGCTATCACCCTGGTCAGGGCTTGTGCAGGAGGCAACCAATCAATGTCTTTCTCTCACATCGATATTTCTCTCTATCTTTTCCTCTCTCTTCCATTCTCTCTAAAAAAATCAATGGAAAAATATCCTTGTGTGAGGATTAAAAAAATAATAAAAAATGTAAAATTAAATTATGTTAACAATCATCTAAATTTTAAAAAATGTTAAGAATCTAATAAATGTTACACAAATTCTGTGTTAGCTTTGGTAGAAAATAAGGTTTTTTTTTATAATCTCTGGCTCTTTATTAATTGGCTCAGCTATTTAGAATGCTTTGGGGGCAATTAAAATTATACATAAAAGGAGTCTTAATAACTTTTTGATAACAAAAGTTCTGATTAAATTGATTTTGTACCTTAGTGTTAATAGCTGTACTGCCATTATATGTCTATTAATGATGATACAGTTATTATAATTACAGCTATTGTAATAAATGAGGGAATTATTTTACTGTTTGAATATTACATTATTATCTGCATAAAATGGTAATTTTTTTTCTCCTTGAAAATACTAGCGTATCCATACTGTGCATTTATGTTAGATAAGAAGAGACTACCTTCTCAATATACTATACTTCACGAAATATTAAGACTTTCAAGTGAAAGATAATTAACTACTTAAAATTATACACTGGAGTAAGGATCTTAAAAGAAACATTTTGCAAATCTGTAATTACATAATGTAATCTCATTACTTAACTTCTTAGCTTATGGAATAGTACCCATCTATCAGAAATGATTGACTCATAGTCATAATTTTAATCCTTTTATTATTATACCTTTAATTCAGTTACAAATGTGTTTCTGTGTGAAAGGTCATAGCCACGGTGTCCTTTATGGTCAGTGATGATTCCACTGTGTGTGTGTGATTTAGATTTCGGCCATGGAGACGTTGCTCTGAGGACTAATGGAACTTTTATAAAGCCGGCACAGTGCCTACCGTTTGTTCTTAGGGGAGATTTTACAATCAGGCTTTAATGATAGAAATGTCTATGGTTGGTACAGTCAAGGACGTCTCTCCCAGCTCTGTGAGTAAAAGGTATGATCACTTCATATAAAGTAGGAAGCAGGGCGAGGAGCATGAACCTGAAGTGCACACCTGGGAGCAGTCAGGGCCCCGTGCTTTGTAAAAGACAGTAGTAAAAACTGCCTCTCTGGAAGTTTTATTGTCAGGTGGGTTCATAACGGCTTGGTTTATTTGTGCACGTAGGGCACTCACTTTCACTGGATGCCCCTACCTCTGCCCTGGCTACAGAGCTCTCCTCCATGGAAAGCTGACTTTGAATCCCACTGTTGCCAGTGGAAATGGTGATCTTACACGGAGTCACCAGGAAAGTGTTCCAGTCACCCAGCTACGGGAGGTTGTGATGTAGTAAGGTTTATTAAAGGTGAAGTAAACACAAGGGCTATCCCGGGTTCAGCTCCATTTCCCTGTGGAAAAGTTCTGCCTTGTCTTCATCAGGCCCAGACACAGGGCCAGTGTCTAGACATTTTGCATCCTGTGTTCAGTGCAGGCCACTTTGTGTCATCACCCAGCTAGCTTTTGTCACCACCACCCAGCTCAGTCTGTGTTTCCAGCTGCACTCTGGCTGGCTGTGCCCAGGCCTGTGCCCTCTGCCAGGGGGGGCCTCCTGAGGCTGCTAGGGCCACCTGGCTGCTATGTGATAGATCCTCCCTTTCCTCAACTGGCTCCCTTTCCCCTGCTGCCTGGGCATTCCTGAGTACCTAACTGGGTACCTTATATGGACTATACATTGAACCACCAATCAACACCTGCCAAATACTCTAAGCCCTTGTCCCTAAGTACCTGAGTGACTACCTATGTACTTATATGGACCATACTTTAAGCCATCAATCAGTGCGTGCCAAGTACACTAAACCCCCATTCCTCCCCTCAAAAGGCATTCACCTCTGCAAGTGTTGCTGTTCTCCTCTTGCGAGACTGCCCGGCAGGTCTCCTTCTCCTCTAATAAAGCCTGTAGTCCTGGTTTTCGGCCTCTGTCTGGTCTTTCACTTTGGAGAACACACACATGAATGAGACAAACTCATGTCACTGGACGAGAGAGCGTGAGGTAGAGAGAGCTCTCTGTTAAGCTTGGCTTGTGTTATCTCCGGCTGGGGAAGAACCAGGCTCTTCCTCAAATTAATCAACTTCCCAAGCTTTTGCAGGTTGGCCCGGGGTCTTCCTGCTGGAGCTTTGAGGGTTGTGTGTTCCTTATCCAATCTGGTCCTTTCCCCAGGCTAGCCTGCCAGACCTATAAGGTTGCTATCTTAGCTCCCACTGAGAGTGACTCATAGTAGAATCACTTCCCCCCTTTGCCATTTTGGCTTCTACTGCAAATGTGTCCAGCAGAGGAATTTCCCGTTTATTGTTCTCTCCCTCCCAGGAGTAATCCTTGGCGAATAGATCTGTGGTTCCCTGGGGAGTGTGTGAAGGTGTAGCTTCCCAGTGAAGCAGACCTATTTTTCCCTAGTTGATTATGTTTAGTAATGCCTGATTCCCTTTGCTCCTCTTTTTATTAATCTCTAGCTATCTACTCTAACACTACTATCCCTTGTCTAACTTGTATGTTTCCAAATCCTGCTGACAAAACACCTGCTTGCTTAGTCAGTGTAAGAGTTTCAAAGTTGCTGACATTTTGTGTCATTCTATTTTGATGAATACATGCAATGTATTTCCAGATTGTTACCTCAACCATATGTCTTTTTCCCACACAAAAATGAGAATGTACCTTGTCCTTTAATTTTGCCTGTCAGTTTTTTATGACTTACAAAGGTCATCATCAGAAAATATTGTTGCCTTGTGTAATATAGTTGTAGAGTAGTGACAGCGGGAGATATTTTTTCTCCAGGATTTTATAAAATGTTCTCAGGTGAACAGTAGTAAAATGAGGTATATTAAACAGGCCTCGAGTTCTGGGTCCAAGCTTTTTAGCATTCAGTGTGTTCCATGGGGCAGCAACTTCGATGTCTTCTCAGAGCCTGTTACAAATGTAGGGTCTCAGGCACATCAGATTCTGCCTTGTGGAGAGGCCTCAGGTGTGCACAGTGAGGTTTAATTTTTTTTTTTTTTTACAGAGAGGAAGGGAGAGGATAGAGAGTTAGAAAAATCGATGAGAGAGAGACATCGATCAGCTGCCTCCTGCACACCCCCCACTGGGGATGTGCCCACAACCAAGATACATGCCCTTGACCGGAATCGAACCTGGGATCCTTCAGTCCACAGGCTGACACTCTATCCACTGAGCCAAATCGGTTTTGGCCACAACGAGGTTTTAGATGGACTGTCCTAATTGACTGACTCATGGTTCTGGAAATGTCACTGCTGATGAGACAGTTTACAACATAATATGATAAAACTCACGTTCTCATTCTGACAGTGGTCTGGAACTTCATAGCACCCATAAATCTTTGTTGAATGAATAAACAAAAGACCTAGGTTTCTCTTTAACAACAGCTCTTGGTCTAGACAGTTTTGTTCTCTTTTTGGGTGAGAGTTATATGAAATTCCATGCAAGAGTCAACAGTCTTCTCTCCTTTTTCTTTTCTTTTTGCTTTCTTTCTTTAGGCTTCATTTTTGTTCTTGACTCCTCCCATAAGTACTATTTAATTTTGTTTCTTGTTTATATTTTCAAAGTACATGGTCTCTGCAAAGTTATTTCTTTAAGTAAAAAAGTAGGATAGATTTTTTTTCCAGATCATTCAGGGATCCTGCCTCACCATAGTCCCCTACTTAGTGCAAGGCAGTGACAGAGCTGCGAGTCCGAAGGCAGAGGCTGCCCCAGGCCCAGCTGAATGTACAGCTCTGTGGCTAAGCTGTGGGACCAAGAGGGGTGTCCAAGAGCCCCGAGTCTTTTTCTTTTTAAAAAAATTTAAATTTTTTATTGTTTAAAGTGTTACACATGTCTCCTTCTGCCCCCCCCCGCCTCCATTGACCTCTCTCCAGCCACTCCTTTCCCTCAGCGCATGATCCCACCCCCTCTACTGTCTGTGTCCATTGGTTATGCTTATATGCATGCGTACAAGTCCTTTGGTTGATCTCTTACTGTCCAAGCCCAGAATCTTATATGTGGAGTTACAGCAATGGGCCGGGAAGAGCCCATTAATCCACCAGAATGAATCTTGGGGAGCACGTACAAAGTCTTTGTTCTGATTTATAGCAAAATTATGACCACTGACTTTTTTTTTTTTTTGGAATAACCAAAGAGACTTGAACAAAAGCCAATGCTTAAATATTATACAAAATTTAAGATCGGTTTATAAATTGATGAGAAAACTAAATTTTGTTTTTGGCATTCATCTTAGGTAGCCAACAGTGTTGTTGTGGTTTTTTTCTTGGTCTCATTTATTACTTTTTTAAAAATGTTGTAAAGATTCTGGAGAATAAGACAGAATCCTAGATTCTTGTGTGGAATCTGCTAGGGCAGTGGTCGGCTAACTGTGGCTCTGTTGACTAATGAGTTTGTCGACCACTGACCTACACTCTCGATTCCAATAATTACAGGCTGTTGTTGTTCCTTGTGATTAAGCTCCTATCCCAGTGGTCAGCAAACTCATTAGTCAACAGGGCGGCTAACTGCAGCTCGTAAGTCGCATGTGGCTTGTGAGGCAGTTTGCCGACCACTGTGCTAGTGGATAGACACTGGCACTTTTAACAAGTAGGGTCCCTATTCTCCATGGCCATTGGAGAAGTCAATTTAGTAAATATAATGAATTATAAATATTCAAATTACCCTTCTTATGGAACATAATGCAGAATTATGATGTCTATATATTTTTTTGCAATTGTTAATGCAACAAGTAGTGTGAAGTGTTAACCTGATAAATTAATTTTAGGTCCAAGATTTTATAAAATCCTATTCATACTGAAAGGGCAAACTCCGAGTACCAGTTAAGATGTATCAATTCAGATATATTATTACTTCTTAAAAATTGATTACGAAAGATGTGTCAGATGATGTATCAGTTTTCCATTGCAGCCATAACAAATAATCAAAGACTTAGTTGGTTAAAACAGTACAAATTTACCGGTATTTCTTATAGTTTTACAAATCAATTGTCTGACACAGATCCCACCAGGCTAAAATCTGGGTGTTGGCAGAGTTGGGTTCCTTTCTGCTCACTCTGAGTAGGCTCTATTGCTGCCCACATGCTTTGGTTCTTGGCCCCTTTAGTCTCTTCAAACCATCAAGGGTGAGTCAAGTCTTTTTATATCACATTATCTGACTTTCTCCTATGGCTCCTTCTTTCAGGTTTAGGTGATTTTTGTGACTGCATTGGGACATGTTGAATAATCCAGAATAATTTCCTGGTTTCAAGGTCAGCTGATGAGCAATCTAGTTCCATCTGTAATTTAATTTTCCTTTTCCATGTAGCCTGACATATTCCCAGGTTCCAGGGATAAGGACCTGGACATCTTCAGGAAGCTATTATTCTCCCTACCATAGATAGATGAGAGGAAATGATCTGAAAGTCTTAGCACATTTTTAGATATTTTTGGATCATTCCTTTTAATTTTATAAAAAGTTGAACCTTATCATTTGCATCCTTTTCAACTCATAGTCACCCTGGTGATTTGTCAGATGAAAGGGCTTTGTCTTATCTCTTTTTGTAGGTTTGATTTTTGGGTTTTCCAAAGTAAACCCCCCCCCCCCCACACACATTTTTGGGAAATGGGTTGAAATTCATTTGTGTATACTTCTAAGGTGTCCATGGGAACTATACGTTGGCTATACTTTCTGAAGTTAGGTGGGGGAAGGGAATAGAAGAGAGTAGACTTTCATTTTATTCAACATGATTTAGGCCAACTGCCACTGTAGTGCTTTCTTATACTTTTGGTCACAGGACTTCAGGGAATGCCTATTTTAAATTCAGGAAGGAGATAAAGAAACACTTTGTCTTTCAGTTTCTTCATGAGTAGTTTCTCAGAAATTTCCCCTGTTTTCAAGGTTCACTCTAGGACCCATCCTTCTTTTTCTTTTCTCACTTCCCAGTTCAGTGACAATGTGGGAGACACATTTTAGATTGTGTTTTGGAACAAAGTGGAGAACAAATGGCCCCCTCTTCCTGGTGTAGGGATCACCAAAGTGTGCTTAAGAAAAGTGGGCTACATTTTGCAGAAATTGTGTGTGTGGGTGGGAAGAGGACAGATGACAAAGGGAAGAAGGGATAAGTGCTGGAGCAGTGGGTGTTACTTGAGAATCAGCATGAACAACTCATTCCTTCTGTTTATAGATAGAAATAAATCCTGTTGTGAAGGATAGACCTCCAGGGTATTATATTTACTCACTCAGAGAAATACCACATGATTTCACTTATATGTGGAATCTAAAGAACAAAATAAACACACAAAATAGAAACAGACTCATAGACACAGAGATCAGGCTGATGGTTGCCAGAGAGGAGGGGGTGGGGGCTGGGTGAAAAAGGTGACAGATTACAAAGTGCAAATTGGTAGTTACAAAATAGTCACAGGATGAAAAGTACCACCTTGCTAATATAGTCAATAATTTTGTTATAACTGTGCCAGGTGGGTACTGAAAATATTGGGGGGATCACTTTATAAAGTATATAATTGTCTAACCACTATGCATACACTTGACACTAACATAAAATAATATTGAATGTAAACTGTAATTGAAAAATATTTTTTTTTAAAAAAGAAGTAAAGCTAGGTTAAAAAAAGAAAAAGAAAAAGAGATCACCGTCTTGGTGATCTCAAAGGTCACAGACATTTGGTAAAAGAAATGCATAGAGATTTAATGCAACAGAAAAATGTGGCTCTTGTTCACTCTGTTACCATAGTCACAGAGCTACATCTCATCTCTACTTCTCCAATATCGGAACTGTGCCTTCAAGGGGAAGGACCAAAAAAAAAGAGTGAAGATTTCTCCACTTATTCCTATGAATGAGAAATAAATTCAAGCGTTAGAAATGAAATGTTCCAAGATTTGAAGAACTGTCATCCTAGTACTGATAAACTTTTTATGCTTTAGCTTTATGAAGAGTTTGAAAGAATTTCAAATGTTGGAAAAATGTTCTCACTCTTAGTGGTCAGAATCTACTTGTGTATCAAAAGATGAAGTAGTTTATAAAATTAGTTTTTGAGTTTTGCAAAATATTTTCAATATTAAATTGTCTCTACTTTGACGTAGCAGCCATAAGAAGAAATAAAACTTTAGATTGAAGAAGTTCTCCAATTTTATGTCTAAAATAACCAAATCTCATGCAACTTAGCACATTTCAGCAAAATTAATACAGGGTTAAAGGCAAAGCAATGTCACTTACAGAAATAGCAATGGTAAAACATTATTTGGCAAATTATATAAAATGTTTCTAATGCCAATATCAAAGGGTGAGAAAACTTAATAGGCCTGGGAAGAGAAGAGCAATTAAAGGTGTCAAAAGATCCACAAAAATGAGTAATATCCAAGGAATTGAAATAGAACTAGAAATGAGGTAGCAGAAGAAGGGAAAGTTGACAGCAAGGAGCACTAGCCCCCTTGAGTGAATGGCCCTGGAACCAAGCA
This sequence comes from Lasiurus cinereus, assembly GCA_011751065.1. NCBI lineage: Eukaryota > Metazoa > Chordata > Mammalia > Chiroptera > Vespertilionidae > Lasiurus > Lasiurus cinereus. The sequence goes on along the minus strand of JAAGEH010000040.1, from coordinate 17,832,980 downwards.
AAGGAGAAAGGAGGGTGGTGGAGGAGTGAGGTGAGCTGCACTTAGGTCTCAGACCACAGAGTTCCAGCTTCGGTGCTTGCCATTGCACTGTGTTCCAGACAGACAACTCAGGAGGAAGAGCCAAGAGGTAAATCTGCAAGATGGGGAGCTCCTTAATATGATTCAATCCTTTGTGTGGAGGCAGGATCCTACTATGGCCCCCAAGTCTGTGCCCACTGCTGTCTATGCCCTGTGTCACACCTGGGACCTTGACCACGATGGAGTTTACTTGAAGAAAGGAGTTGATCCTCAGTGGGCCTGATCTGATCCCATGAGCTCTTTAAATTTGGTTGGAGAGAGCAGAGAAAGAGGAAGTCAGAGATTGGAAGCAGGAGAGGGATCCCATGAGCGGGAGATTTTCTGTTGTTGACCTGAAGATGGAGGGAGCCACAATATTAAGACTGAGAATGGCCTCTAGCAGTTGAGAGTGATATTAGATGACAGCCAACAAGAGATCAGGGACCTCAGACTGACAACCACAGGAACTGTATCCTGCCACAAGTTGGATGAATCTGGAAGAATTTCCCAAACCCCTCATGTGCTCAGATCCTGCCAAATCCTTGATTTTAGTTTTATGAGAATTTAAGCAGAGAACCCAGTCACTCTGTGCATGAACTTCTGACATAAATAACTGAAGGTTAATAAACAAGCATTGTTTTAAGCTGCTAAATTTGTAGTAATTTATTATGTAGCTACAGAAAACTAATACACTCTCTAAGCTAATTTTAGAAATGTTTCATTCATGCTATTCATGAAACTTTTCTGATTATTACTGTGGTATGACTAATATATAAATATTTTAAATATGTTATTTACTTTAATTGTGCAAGAAAAATCATCAGCAGATATACCACTAAAAATAAAACTTCTTGAAATGAGATAGCCATATTTTCTACACTTTATTTTTTTAAACTTGATTTTTATTGTTGACATTATTACAGATTTCCCTATCCCCCCCAGCCTTTGCCCACCTCCACCCAGCCCCCACCACCCATTTTCCTGTAGGCATTACCACTCTGTTGTCTGTGGCTATGAGTTATGCATATATGTTCTTTGGCTAAGCAAGTTGACCATGAGAATGACATTTCCTTTTGGAAGATGCTGTCCAATTCATCCTTACAAATATAAATATAGTCATCCTATATAAAAGATTTGGAGTCTAGTTGTATGTCAATTTGACCTTAAAACTTGGGCAACAGAAGAAAAACCGGTTAGGCTATAGCTAATTACACTTAATCACATGGAAGTTGTCCAAAGACCGGTGCCGAGTGAATCAGGGTTTTGTCCATCTACAGTACCTGAGGCTGAGGTACCCTGTGGTGCAGGTTGGTGAGGTCTCAACTCCATCAGAAATAAAGATGATGGCTTACCTAGAACGGGTTAGTTCCAAGAGCGCAAACAATATAGCTTTCTGGGTTTTGCCCTATACTTCTCATCAGAGATTTCACCCTATAGGTGTGGCATGGGCTCAGTAATTCTCTAGTGCATGAAGCTATTGAGCAAATAGCCTTTCCGGGTCTTTTGAGTCAATAGTGGGATTATTTTCTTCTAACCCTGTGTTCAAAGCACATTTGGCTCATTTCTCTTTCTACTCTTCCAGGGTGGAAAGACAGAAAGAGTACTTGCAGTTTCCACTAGTAGACAGGCATAATAATAATCAAAGAACATGGAACTGAAGCCAAAACCTTTGCCAGACTAAAAGAAACAAATTGCTTAGAAAAATCATCCCAGACTCACTGGCTGTTGCAGTGGCAGCTCTTGTTATTGTATTTCTCAGTCCCATCTTTCTGTTTTTCTTATGGCAAATGTCACATTGTTGACTTTCCATCATGCAATGTCAAAAAGAATGATCATTAAGCAACCTTTGGAAAAACAAACATCTTTACTTGGTTTTGAAAGATTTGGAATAAAGGACTTTCTGAAACTGACTACCCTGCCTTTCAGTGGAGAGAGCATGTAAAAGTATATGTTATTTTGAGAGCACTGGTTGATTTGTGAACTAGTTGCATTGCCTTCTAGTCAAAATCATATAAAATGAAAGTACTTGAAAAGCAGGGGAAATATTTTATGCATGACTGAGGATTGTGACAGAGACTACATCAGGGCATAGCAGGCATCACTCTTTCCCTCAGGGCTCAGACCCTCCCCGAAAGTACATTTTCCATGAATGTCAGATAATACCTCAGTGCTTATGTATCTTCTTTCATGAGAAATTTACATCCATCATTGAAACTAGGAAGCAAGAATTCCGTAGATCTGCTCACTCCTCCTTCTCACTCCACCTCACCTCACCTCATCCCCTTCACCTTGGAAAGAGAGGATACAGGTCCCAGGGCTTTTCCTAACTCTCTCCCCCCTCTCTCCGCAATGCTTGTATCATTTGTTCTTATCCACTTAATTATGCTTATCTTACCTTGCTTCCTAACTATGAAATGCAGAAAATTCAGACCTGGTTCCTGAGATAGCTCTGTGAACTTTGTTGTATTTTTGCCCCAAGCAATCCAAAAAGCAAGGGAAATATTGATGAAGAATTCCATCCACTGAATTTTTATTAGTGACTCTTGAGCTAGGAATTAACTAGAGGAAGAGGGCATCGGAAGTATTCTCTGGGAAGGTTAGACAGACAGTGGGCCTGGAGATGGGGAAGAGGGGGCACAAGGGAAAATGAGGCAGCATTGATAATAGGGGCCACACAGGCATGACTTGGTAGGCCACTTAAGGAATTATTATCTTTATTTGAACAACAATGGGAGGACACTGAAGGATTTCAGTCTGGTGGCATTCCCTTGTGCTGGGGAGGTGGTCCAGAAGAGAAATGGCAAGGTTGTAGCACTATTTAGGAATTCATATTTATAAGATTGGTGACAGTTTGACTAAAATGAATGATAGGAAAGGAGGTGCTGTAGAAGATTCCTAGATTTTGGAATGGTTATATTATTCCTTGGAATCTTTTTTTTTAAATTAAATCTTTATTATTCAGATTATTACATTTGTTTCTCTTTTTCCCTCCCATAGCACCCCTCCACCCAGCTCCCACCCCTCCCTCTGCCCTTAGCTCCCTCCCATTGATCTTATCCATAGGTGTATGATTTTTGTCCAGTCTCTCCCTGTACACCCCTCACCCCTTTCCCCCTGAGAATTATCAGCCCATTCCCTTTCTGTGCTCCTGATTCTATTCTATTCACCAGTTTATTCTGTTCATCAAATTTTTAATTCACTAATTTTTAGATTCACTTATTGATAGATATGTATTTGTTGTTCATAATTTTTTGGCTTTTACCTTTTTCTTCTTCCTCTTCTAAAAGAGTACCTTTCAGCATTTCATATAGTACTGGTTTGGAGTTGATGAACTCCTTTAGCTTTTTCTTCTCTGTGAAACTCTTTATCTGCCCTTCAATTCTGAATGTTAGCTTTGCTGGATAGAGTATTCTTGGTTGTAGAAAGCCAGCCAGGTACTCGGGCACCCGCTCTCTCTTGCTATTCATCACGTTGAATATTTCTTGCCACTCCCGTCTGGCCTGCATCGTTCCTGTTGAGAAATCAGCTGAAAGTCAAATGGGTGCTCCCTTGTAGGTAATAAACTGTTTTTCTCTTGCTGCTTTTAATATTCTCTCTTTGTCTTTTGCTCTTGGTATTTTAATTATGATGTGTCTCAGTGTAGTCCTCTTTGGATTCCTTTTATATGGGGTTCTGTGTGCTTCCTGGACTTTAAGTCTATTTCTTTTACCAGATGTGGGAAGTTTTCAGTCATTATTTCTTTAAATAGGTTTTCATTATCTTGCTCTCTCTCTTCTTCTGGCACCCCCACAATTCTGATGTTAGTACGCTTGAAGCTGTCCCAGAGTCTCCTTACATTACGTTCACATTTTTGGATTCTTTTCTCTTCTTGCTTTTCCAGTTGAGTGTTTTCTGCTTCTTTATATTTCAAATTTTTGACTTGATTCTTGCCTTTCTCTAGTCTGCTGTTAGGACTCTGTATAATATTTTTTATTTCAGTCAGTGTATGTTTAATTTCTAGTTGGTCTTTTATCATCTTTAGTTGGACCTTTTCCATCTCTAGTTGGTCCTTTTTCATCTCCTCTTGGCTCTCGCTAAATTTATCCAACTTTTCTAGCATATTCTTGAAAAACCTTACAAGCGTGGTTTTGAACTCTATATGCAGTCGTTTTTTCCCCTCCATTTCTTTTGTTTGTGATCCCTTCCCTTGTCTCGGCATTTTCACTATGTCGGGGAAATTTTTGTGTTGAATTCAGCCTTGTGAAACCAGACTTGAAAAGCCACAGAAGCCTCTGTTGAGCTTGGGATGGGTGGAGTCTCAGGGCTTAAGGGACTGCCTTGCCTTCCAGTCGGCCCCGCCCTCCAAGGCCCCTGAGTCTCACGTGACTGGGTAATGGCTGGAGCAGTCCTTGTGCGCGCACCCGCAGTGCCTCTAACTGCTGCCTTTCCAGCTCCCCTGCGCACCAGGACCACACGAGTCTAGGTCTCCAGGGTTTCACCCGAAACAGGGGCCCAGTGGACTCAGAAGTGGCACAGTTGGGAGGGTCTGTCTCCCGCCCGCTCGCGAAAGCCAGCGGCACAGTCAGCAATCTGGCCTCCGCTGCGCCGTGCTTGACCAGACCTCCGATCTTTTGCGACTCCCCTAAATGTCCGTGCACCTCTCCCTTTTCACAGTCCAAACTCCCCCCGTATGAGTTTCGGCTGGATCTGGGGTTTAGTGTCGTAAGATAAGGGGTTCAATGCCGTTGGGAGTCTCCGTTTCCCTCCCGCCAGAGAAAGCCAGCCAGGTACTGGGGCACCCGCTCTCTCAGCGCGCGCGCGTCTCTGTACCTCAGCTTTTTGCAGCTCCTCTGGGTCTTCGTGAGCCCCTCTCTTTCCTTCTAGCTGTAGAACTTCCACTCAGCCAGCCTTCCTGGGGTTCTGAATGATGTCTGTTCTGTCTTTTAGTTGTAGTTTTGAAATTGTTGTGCGAGGCAGCAGTGTAGGTGTTTACCTATGCCGCCATCTTGGATTCTCTCCCTATTCCTTGGAATCTTAAACGCTGAAAATAACTTTTAAAAAATTGCTTTGCTTTGAATAGAGGGCTTCCTTCCATTGTGGATGTAGTAAAATTGAGGTTCATTTTAAACAACAAAGTGATGTCCAGAAGGCATCAGGTGTCTGATATATATCATCACCCAGTGGTAAAGATTTAAGGGAAAATAGATGTTCGTCTCTAGATCCATCTTAGTACATTTTTAATGCCTTATGAGAGGGAGCAAATGCCCTCTCTATGAATGTCTGAATCACTGTGGAGCTGACAAGGGTTTTTCCTGTGATGGGCTGACTCATTCTCCAAAAATAATTCCCTTTCACAGGCATGGAGGCTCTTGGCTTTTTCTGAGGCCTTGGTGAATCTTATCTTTTTGCTCCGATAAAAACTATAACTAACACAATTATTAATGATCGGTAACTCTAGAAGTAAGATATTGTTTGGTGAACAATATCTAGAAAAGTATATTCTCTTGCTACTGAAACTTGAACTCTATATGCAGTTGTTTTTCTCCCTCCATTTCTTTTGTTTGTGATCCCTTCCCTTGTCTCGGCATTTTCACTATGTCGGGGAAATACAAAAGAAATGGAGGGAAAAAAACGACTGCATATAGAGTTCAAGTTTCAGTAGCAAGAGAATGATACTTTTCTAGAACTGGAGGATTTACATGTGAGTACAGTAGTTTTTAGTGAAAGTGAGCACATATAGAAACATAAAGAAATAAAAGAATTTCTTCCTTTTTCTTTTATAGAAGTTGTCTTTTTGGTCTTCAGCTTTCCCTTTCCTTCTCCCTCCAATTTTCTTTCTTTTACTTTACTTAGGCATTGTCTTTTTCTGTCATTTGCTCTTTTAAGAAACCCTATTGTTCTCAGCATTCTTTTCTTTCAAGTCATCTCTGTTCTTCTTTTAACTGAAACTACAACCTATTCATTCACCCCAGTAGCTTTCTAGATAAGAAAAGTGTCTGACTAATTGGCTAAATATAGCCACCCCTGCTGAGCTGGTAGCATTCTTTAAAAGATTCTCAGTGGGATTCTCTCCTGCCACTTTCTTTTCTATTTAACCTTTTTATTTTTTGTTTTTCTTTTTCCTAATGGAAAAAGCTATGCAAGTCTTATTCTGCTATAACGATTAGTTACACAAGAAAATGCAGGAAACTTTTCCTTGAGAAACATTTAGGATACCTTACTTGGAAGAATTTCCTCTTTAATACTTCAAATACATTTCTCATTTTACAATGTGGTCATTTGCTTAAAGCAAAGCACATCTGTCCTCTGGCCCAAGCAGGTGGAAATTAGCTCTATGGGTGAGAATTTGGGCTCTAGAGTCAGAAAGATTCAAATCTGATATCTGCCTTTGTAGTTCACATGCCCTATGTTTTGGGGCAAAACAAAATGAAGATGGTGACAGGTCTTCATAGTATTGAATGGTTAATACTACGTACCTTGCACATCTGCAGGGACCTCCTGAATTTTGGCTAAAAAAAAAAAAAGCTACATTGGGTGCTCCTTGGTAAAATGGAAATATTATTTTTTTTATCATGCTTTATAGAAAAAAATATAGGCAGTAAAATCTCAGACATTTCTCATAGCAAAAATATTTTCCTGATATACCTCCTCAGGCCAGGGAAGCAACAATAACAAAAGATAAACAAATGGGATTACATCAGACTAAAAAGTTTTGCAAAGCATAGAAAACTGTTAACAAAATGCAAAGTCAACCCACTGAATGGGAGAACATATTTGCCAATGATACATCTGATAAAGGGTTAATACCAAACTTTATAAGAGGTCATACAAATCAAAACCAAGAAAACAATATAATTAAAAAATGGACAAAGGACCTGAAAAAATATTTTTCTAAAGAGGACATATGAAAATACGCTCAATGTCACTAATCATCAGAGAAATGCAAATTAAAACCACATTGAGATATCACCTCACATATGTTAGAATGGCTATCTATCTATCCATAAAAACCTAAGCAACTAAATGACCAATCAACCAGTCACTATGATGTGCACTGACCACTAGGAGACAGACACTCAATGCACAGGATTGGGTTCCCTTCTGTCTGGATTGGGACTGTGGGCATCGGGCCAAAACTGACTATCCAACATCTTTCGAGGGATCCCAGATTGTGAGAGGGTGCAGGCCAGACAGAGGGACCCCACCAGTGCACAAATCCATGCACTGGGACTCAGTCATTAATAAATTAATAAACAAGTACTGGTGAGGATGTGGAGAAAAGGGGACCTTTGTATACTGTTGGGAATTTGGATTGGTGCAGCCACTATGGAAAGCAGTGTGAAGAAACAACTTTTGATCCAGCAATTCCACTTCTGGAAATATATTTTAAAACCTGGAAACACTAATTGGAATGAATATATGCACCCCTATGGTTATTACAACATTATTTATAATAGCCAAGATTTTGAAGCAGCCCAAGTACTCATCAGTAGATGACTGGGTAAAATGCTGTGGCACATTTACACAATGGCATACCACTTGGCTGTATAAAACAAGGGAATCTTATCATTTGGGACAGCATGGATGTACCTGGAAAACATTATTCTAAGTGAAACAAGCCAGTCAGAGAAAGATAAATACCATATGATTTCACTATATATGGGACCTAATGGACAAAATAAACTAACAAACAAAGTGGAGATAGACTCATGGATACAAAGAACAGGCTGTTATCTATTAGAGGAGAGGGCATTGAGGCTGGATGAGAAAGAAAATAAAGACTTATAGTGATTGCTAGAGGGAAGGAGGGGGGAAGGCAGAATAAGGTATAATGGATAAATAGTGATAGAAGGCTTGACTTGGTTGGGGTGGTAAACACACAATATAATATACAGAAAATGTATTATATAATTGTATACCCAAAACCTGTATAATTCCACTAGCCAATGTCACCCCAATAAATTCAATAATAAAATAGAAAAAAATAGAAAAAAATAGAGGAGTTGGGGCGGTGGGGGTGGGGGTGGGATAAAAGGTGACAGAAGGAGACTTTTGGGTATGAATACATGATAAAAATATAGATGATGCATTATGAAGTTGTACACTTGAAACCTGTATAGTTTTATTAGCCAATGTCATCCCAATAAATTCGATAAAAACTTTTAAAAAAGAAACGTTTTGCCAACTCTTTAAGAAAAGAATGAATGAGTTCTAGGTCTGAGTGAATATGCTTTGTCATAAGAAAATTTTCTTTTCTCAAATTGAATGTAGAAAAAAACACTGAGCAGAGTATAGGGAATTCAAGATGTTTCTTAGAGATAATTTTATAATAGTTCTTAGAAATGAATAAAGGAAAAAGATACATCAAGTCAGTACAAATTTAGACTGTTCTCAAAGTTAAGTCAATTAATCCACTAAATATTTCTGTCCTATGAGAACTATTTCTTTAACATGTTAAACCTATTTTGATTACTATTTAGATTGCATAGCATATTTCATATGTTGCATGTAAAAATGAGTGGCTGTGCTTTATAATAGAAAACAATGAATTTTGTTCTATTTTCATATATTTATTACATAATATAGGCCTGGTGCATGAAATTCATGCATGGAGGCGGGTGGTATCCCTCAGTCCAACCTGCACCCTCTGCAATTTGGGACCCCTCGGGGGATGTCTGACTGCCAGTTTAGGGGGATGTCTTAAACTGGCAGTTAGACATTCCTCTCACAATCTGGGACTGCTGGATTCTAACCATGCTCCTGCCTGCCTGCCTGATAGCTCCCTAACGGCTCCCCTGTTGGCCTGATTGTCCCTAATTGCCCTCCCCTGCCAGCCCGATAGCTCCCAACTGCTTTCCCCTGTGGGGCTGAGTGGACTGGGGGACTCCAGCTGGATGAGCTGGGGCTGAGGGGACTGGGGGACTGAGGCTGGATGAGGCAGGGCTGAGGGGACTGGGGGACTCCAGCTGGATGAGGCAGGCCTGAGGGGACTGGGTGCTGCCATCTTGTGACTGTGGACACCTCCATCTTGTGAGGGTGTGGCAGTCAATTAGCATACTCCCTCTTTATTGGCAGTGGGTGCTGCCATATTTGTGAGGGTGTGATGGTCAATTAGCATATTTTCTCTTTATTAGATAGGATACACACACACACATATTTTTTATTTTTTAAAATATATTTTATTGATTTTTTACAGAGAGGAAGGGAGACGACAGAAAGTCAGAAACATTGATGGAGAGAGAGAGACTGATCAACTGCCTCCTGCATGTCCCCCACTGGAGATGTGCCTGCAACCAAGGTATATGTCCCTGACTGTAATAGAATCCAGGACACTTCAAAGTCCATAGGCTGACGCTCTATCAACTGAGCTATACCAGTTTTGGCCATATATACTTTTAAAAACAGAATGGAGAGGAAGAACCCTCCCTTTTCTCCCCATCTCCCCACCCCCACAAAAAATATTTACTGAGCACTAGCTGCATATGAACAGATTTGACTATAGAAACTGTTATAGGTCATTGACACAACTATATTAAGCTAACTGCTTATCCATTACTTAAAATGATGACCTCACAGTTAGGTTTTCCAGTGGCCATGTACCGCAAGATGCACACTTGTCTCCCAAGAAGGACCTGTTACATGTGATCGGCAAATTGAGGCTCGCGAGCCACATGTGACTCTTTGGCCCGCTGAGTGTGGCTCTTCTACAAAATACCACGGCCTGGGCGAATCTATTTTGAAGAAGTGGCATTAGAAGAAGTTTAAGTTTTTTTTTTTAAATATATTTTATTGATTTTTTACAGAGAGGAAGGGAGAGGGATAGAAAGTCAGAAACATCGATGAGAGAGAGACATCGATCAGCCGCCTCCTGCACGCCCCCCACTGGAGTTGTGCCCGAAAGCAAGGTACATGCCCCCGACTGGAATCGAACCTGGGACCTTTCAGTCCGCAAGCCGACGCTCTATCCACTGAACCAAACCGGTCTCAAGAAGAAGTTTAAGTTTAAAAAATTTGGCTCTCAAAAGAAATTTCAATCATTGTACTGTTGATACTTGGCTCTGTTGACTAATGAGTTTGCCGACCACTGTCTTAAACCATTTGGTCAGTGTCAGTAAAGACAACAATGTGTTACCATTCATTCATTCACTCACTAAATTTACTATATAGCTATGATTTTTTAGCTCTTTTGCCAGGTTTTATATAGGTAGATATGAACGTCCTACCTAAAACTGTCAGACTTATGCTTTCTCCCTCGTAATTTTTCATTGCAGAGAGAGGTTGGATGTGTCAATATTTCGTACTTAATATATGTGTGCATGTATATGTGTACATATCCACAATAGTGAGGAAATGACCTGTTATTAAATCTATGTGTTCACATGGGACTTAAAGTAATTTAGGAAATATGTGTGTTTAATATTACATAAATGTTATACACAATTATAAACCTATAAATATATCCTATAAGTATCAATAAATATATACATTTATATATAAGTAGATAGAATATAAATATGTTTATTTACAGATATTTCAGAGCTTCAAATGGATATAGTTTAAAGTGATGTACAGTGTACTAGTATCCTCCAGCCAAGGTTGTGGGCTTCTCAGATGGCTTAGCAAACCAGAGGTTAATGGACAGGGAAGAACAGGCAAAGTAAATAAAGTCAGTTAATTGCAGGAAGCAGTTGCACAGCAACTGCAGCCAGGGAAACAGTCCACAAGAACCAGCCAATCCAACAGAAGGATGAGTTAACCAGGAAGTGCTTGCTCCCTGTCCATCTCTCTGAATGTCTCCCTCTTTCTCTCTATCTCTGTGGCTCTTTTCTTTCTTTATCTGCTTCTTAGTCACTCTCTCTTAGCTTCTGCCTTTTTTCTCTACATGCTCGCTAAGACTATGGTTTGTAGAAGCAGATGGGGAAACCTTTACCATCCAATCCTCTCCAGTTCTTTGCCTGTTGCCTGGACTCAGTGTTCATGCAAGGTGAAGTCGGGCTACACATTTTGCCCAAGCATTACCTGTCAGGTGCGCACAGGGTCTATCCTGACTGTGACATGATCCACACAAACTCCAACATAGCTATCATGGTAACTTGATTTGTGCTAAAGAATGATACAGATGCCGTGTATTGTGACTGGGCCCATCATTTGCTTTCTCTTTATCCCACATAATGAATTCTATATTAGCTACTCTTTGAAAAAGGACATCTGATATCAGATTTCTGATTAGGTTTTTAATTTTCATGGAAGATGTGAGATGGCCTACAGCCTATAAGACTGTTTTGTTTTATTTTATTTTATTTTATTTTATTTTATTTTATTTTATTTTATT
>JAAGEH010000040.1:17759356-17821602 GCA_011751065.1 Lasiurus cinereus | reverse complement strand
TTTTATTTTATTTTATTTTATTTTATTTTATTTTATTTTATTTTATTTATTTGTCTCTCACAGCTGGGATTGGCAGGGGATTCCTCAATATTAATTAATTAACTCCAGGCTCTTTTGGCAAAATGCCTTGAAAGGGATGGCATGTCCTGAGTGACCCTTACGTGTACTCTATGCCAGTGATCATTAAACTCGCAAAATTGTCTCACCTGGTTCCTTAGGCCATTAAATGAAGATAACAAGAACAATAAACTTGCGTATTAACATAAAGGAAATCTTTTAATCTACTAAGCACATAAAGAAAACGATGTAAAATTCCTCCTCGATCCTAGAGCAAATGTGTATTTTAAAATCATTTTTAGTGTTTGCCATCTATAATTCAATAAGAGTCCCAACAGGAGCAGAGCTCTGTTACACTCAGTTATTTACAAAACATGTGATCACACGAGACAAAGAGCCTTGTAGCAATCCGTTGCACCTTATACTAGTAGTGAGCACTGCACAAGCATTCACTAGTGAAACAACCCACCATTAGCTAGGAAATTTGGCTGTTTGTCCTTGTACATATGAGAAGCAGAGGCAGTGATCTTGTGCAACCCCGTAAGCCTCTAGGAAAGCATTAACTGAAATAGGGTTTGGATTCAACCCTTCTTATTTTCCTTAGAGAGTTCAGGATTTCACAGACAAGGAACATTTCTGGAGAAGGGCCCCTGCTGTTGTGAAAGCATGTACTTAGATGCTGTACAGTATCATCTGTATGATTTTTCATGGGAACTACGCCCACAGCGAGTAAGAACTCTATTAACACTTTTAACCCTGAAAGGTCAGGTTCAGCCATTTCTTACCATTCCTAATAAACACACACAGCACACATATTCACATAGAAATGCATACACAGAACAACACACACAGGAGCACAAACACACACAGACGTATAAATACACAGTGGTTCCCTAAAATCATTGTCTTATTTTTTTAGTCATTGGAATACACTTTATGAGTGAAGAATGATAAATTAATACCACAGAGGAAAAGGAAATGAAATAATTAGGGCCCAAAAGGTGCTGTTGAAGAAGCAATGATATGTGGGAAGGGGAAGTTCTGTTTTAGGAAAGAGTCAGATTACCAAGTTTCAACGAGAATGACTGGAGTGCTTGGGGGAAAGCCAAAGCCAGCAGATAGACATTACACATCCTTCACCCAGCAGACAAACTTCTCCTGTTTACCAGCAGTCGGTCTGGCACACTTACATCCACATTCAGTCCACTTGCTGAAATACGTGGTATTTTTCATTGGAAAAATTGAATATAAGTTGTATAAGTTGTTTCTCAAAGGCTTGCATCTTGCTGATGATTTTTTAATCCTTATCCGAGGATATTTTCCCATTGATTTTTAGAGAGAGTGGAAGTGAGAGGGAAAGACAGAGAAATATCGATGTGAGGGAAATATTGATTGGTTTTCTCCTGCACGTGCCCTGGCCAGGGCCTGGGCCAGGGAGAAGCCTGTAATGCAACCGTGGTCAGCGCCCTTGACTGGAATTGTTGGTCCACAGGCCAACGCTGAGCCAAAATGGGTTGGGCTTTTCTTAAAAAAGTATTTTTTTATTGATTTCAGAGAGGGAGGGGGAGGAAGAGAGAGAGAGAGACAGAGAGAGAGAAAGAGAGAGAGAGAGAGACAGAGAGAGAGAGAGAGAGAGAGAGAGAGAGAGAGAGAGAGAGAGACAGAGAGAGAGAGAGGAGAGAGAGCAACATCAATGATAAGAGAGAATCATTTGATTGGCTGCCTCCTGCAAGACCTCTACTTGGGGGTTGGGGGTGGGATCAAGCCCACAACCTGGGTATGTACCCTGATCAGGAATTGAACCTTAGTCTACTGGTTCAGAGGTTGATGCTCAAACACTGAGTCATGCCTGCTGGGCTCTTATTAATGATTTTATTAATGGGTGTCATTCTTTTTAAAAAATTCATTATCTTTTAATGTATTATATAAGTCTCATTCTCCACCCCCCCTTGACTTCTCCCCCGGCACTTCCACTCCCAGCACATGCCTTCATCCCCCTACTGTCTGTGTCCATTGGTTATGCTCATATGCATGCATACTAATCCTATGAGATTTCTTACCCCCTCCCTGCCTATCCTCTTAGGTTGGATGGTCTGTTCGATGGTTCTATGACTCTGGCTCTAGTTTTGTTCATCAGTTATGTTGTCATTCTTAGGAATATGTGAAGTCACATGTGCCAGGATCATGTGGTATACAGTGGGTTGGAGGGCTCAGTGCTAGTGAGTATATGCTGCAAGAAACTACCCAGTCAGGCCTGTGGACAGAGAGAGCCTGTGTTCTAGTTTAAAAATTGTTGGTAAATTCTAGGGGGTAAGGAGGGATATCATGTTCTATATTGTGGATGTGAGCCATAACACATTTATTTTTCAAACGCAGTTGATTAATACCAGTTATTATTATTATTGCCATTATTATTAATAGGGGGAGTGGGAAGTTATCTCTGGGAGCAAACCTATATTGAGCACCTACTTTGTCTAAGCATCATAGCCGGGTGATGAGGATGCTTTGTCTCATTCATGCCATTTTACAGAGAACAGATTATGTAGTTTAGCCAAGATCACCCTATTAATAAGTTCTCATTAGGTTCCTATTACTCTAGGTTGCTCAATATCGAATAGCTTAGGTGATAAGCAATTATTATTATTTTTAAAAAAATAATTCAAATCCATTATGATTTTTATTTTTTAAAATGTATTTTTATTAATTTCAGAGAGGAAGGAAGAGGAAACATCAATGATGAGAGGGAATCATTGACTGGCTGCTTCCTGCACACCCTCCAATGGGGATCGAGCCCACAACCTGGGCATGTGTCCTGACCAGGAATTGAACTTCGACCTCCTGGTTCATAGGTCGATATTCAACCATTGAGCCATATTGACTGGGCTGATAGGAAATTATTGAGAATTACTTGGTGTAGGATTGTATGTCTACAATGTGACATAGAATCACATTCTATGTCTGTGCTTTCCATGTGCAATTCCAATTTAATTGTTAACCAAGGGTAGGATAAATCGAAACAGGTATCCTTTCTGGTGCTATTCTCTCACTTTGTAAGGGAATAGGACACACATTAGTTTTGTTTTCTTGAGCTGAGATTATTCGCACATTCCTGAAAGAAAACATTACTATACTCACTTTTCAGATGGCATATGGGTACACATCTCCATTTCGGTGATAAATCCAATTGCAAAAAACAAGATCCTTGAACATGAATTAATGATCACTGCTGAAGCTCCTATGGCGTTTTCTTGTGGAGGCGTTTCAGGGACCTGAATCACAGCGAAAACGAGCGCCTTTGTGTGGGCTCTGTAAGACGAAGGCATTGCATTGAAGCAAGTATTGGCCCAACTTCATAATGAGAAACCTGGATACTGATGGGGCTTAGCTTTGATTGGATTCTGGAACTTACTGCACTCGGCTGGGTGTAGTCCAGCAACTGGGTGGCACTGGCACAGGGAGGCCTGCTTCTGCAACAATTACTGGTCAATTGCAAGTGATTATAATGGCACCGTGTCTAAAACAATATGGAGAAAAGCGCTGCTTGAAAAACATGAAACAGTGTGCTCTACAATGGAACTAGCAAGTTGCTGAGTACATAAATGGAATAAGAGATTTTGGATATTCCAGTTGCTATTCTAAACCACAGGAAGGTAGCACTTAAAAAAAAAAACCCTCCGTGGTAGTGGGAGAGATCAACCAAAGGACTTGTATGCATGCATATAAGCATACCAATGGATGCAGACAACAGGAGGTGAGAGTGAGGGCAGGATTGGGGGGTTAGGGGGTAAAGGGGAGATATGCACACATATGTAATACCTTTATCAGTAAAGAAAAAAAAAGATTCTCTTACCAAAAAAATCAAACACACACACACATACACACACACACACACACACACACACAACCTCTAGGGAAATAATTAAAAATCCATCTCCTTTATTTAGCACATTCAAGTATCCTATATAATAAAAGCGTAATATGCAAATCAACGGAATGGTGGAACTACTGGTTGGTGGTGGAGGGGGTGGGGTGGTGAGCAGGCAGCACCAGGCTAGCCAAGGTGCATGCCAATGGGCAGAGAGAGAGGACAGTGATGAGGTCAGTGGGGCCGGTCACTCACCAACCAGTGCCATCCTCTGATCAGCCCTCCTGGTCACCTCCCACAGAAGGAGGCCAGATTGCAGCTTAGGGTTGCAGTCTAAGGCATCAGTCAGACATCCCCTGAGGGCTCCTGGACTTTAAGAGGGCACAGGCTGGGCTGAGGTACCTCCCTGAGTGCACAAATTTTTGTGCACTAAAGCCTCTAGTAATATCTATAAAAAACAATAACAAACACACAATAAAACTCTGTGGTATATTTCCTTCCTTCTTAGGCAAGCAGAACAAGGACCAGTGGGTTCTATACACACCATTTCTAATGGTGAGTGGAGATGGTCAGGCAGAATTCAAGGAAGAGCAGGGCTGGCCAGTTTTGTCATATGAATCAGTCCAAGAGATAAGAGGAATTGACCAAAAATGTCTTAGTGCATCGAGGTTTACATCCACCCACATGAGGCAATCTATTGGTATGGAAGAATGCAAATTCCCAGAAATGATCTCATTGGGAAAACATTCCTGGGATGCTTATGAGTAAACGCTGGGTAGACTTGACCAGAGATAATTGCTCTGATATTTTCGAATAGCAGACACTACTTCTGCCTTTGTGCCCTTTATTGCTTGTGTGTGATGTGGCCAAAAGAGGTTGTAATTAACTATGGACCAAGCAACTATAACACAAAGCCCAACTGGAGACTGTGGGGCTCCTTCCCAGCATCAACCCTTGGCGAAATATGCAGTTTTCCTCGAACACGGCCTCTCTGGCTTCCCCAGGAGCACCACTTGGCCTTGGCCTGGGCCAGTGGACTCTTCGTAGGCTGTTGACTGACTGCTACCAGCCTCACTTCTGTGAAAAATTGTGACATATTCATTCTTGGCAGTCACCATCTCAGGCGTTAATCACTTTTCTCAAATATTCCGAGGTCTGACACATGTAATGGGCTCAGTGGGGGTTAGGGGGGTTTGCAATAATTCTTTTTTCAGTATTTATGAAATTGTGCAGCTCCCTATGGCTTCTGGGCCTTTAAGCTGCCTTTCAGATATCCCTCCCGTAAATTTTCCACGATTATCACTTCCCAGCTTGAAAATATACATCTTTATGCATCGTTGTTGGGACAAAGGAGGCACCATTGACATTGCCTTGTGCTACTGGATTTGTAACATGTTGATAACCTCATCTGGCTAAATAAATATATAGTTAACTAATGACAATTTTAATACAAAATGAGTTTTCTAATTATTCTGCTTTCGTTATTGCAATGTGAATCCTGTGGATCTAACCAATCACCTTTATTCACTAAACCAAAGGTCACCCTAATGAATGTTTTGTACATGGTAGCACCTACCGTTGCCAGAAAAATCGTGTTTTTTAGCACTCTGTAGAAATCCTCTCATTTCCAGTTCCTGTAAACTCCCTTTGTCCTCTCCCTGACTGCTCTACCCTGAATCCAGTTGTTAGCACCGTGGGAATGGGAATAGATAGTAAAATCAAGACTTGCTATTCAAGTTTTAGCCTCCTATTTTTTTTTGGAATTTATACTGCACTGATAGAACATAAATAGTTAGAAATGAGTCTGTTGTATTTTGAGAGGTATAGGAGGTTTCTGAAATCTTGTCTGTGCTTTGCATTTTTACACATGATGTCAGATAACTCAAGATAAGAGTGTGAAGTCTGGTGAGGATTCAACCTGAAGTTTTACTGCAGAATGACTAGGTGTTCTTCACAGCTATCTCAGAAGCAGCACAGTGATGCCATCCTGATACATCAAAGAGAAACGTTTGAGAGAAACTGGAGGTTTTTTGAGATTTCCAACAAATGAGTGTTATGTGGTCAGCTGCCAGCTGTATATCATTTATCTACTTGGGAAGTGTAGTGGCCCAGGTGGACTTTTTCTTTGGGGAACCTCATCCTTAAAAGAGGATGGGTAAAATTAGGAAAGGGGCTAGTAGAACAGAATCCCATCTACAAAGAGTCTGGGCAAAGTTTTCTGACTAATGGTATCTAGAAATAGGGAAATTAAAGAACCATAGAATTTTGTATTTGAATCTTAAGTAAAGATGCTGGAGACAAGAAAAGTAACTCAAAGCTTAAAATACAAGGGCATTACTTGCTGTCCTCTTTTTACTTTTTTGAAAATAAGATAGCTATTTATAAGTGTGGTTCAATAATGATTCTAATAATACACAAACACCTTATTCTAATTAAGCATTTAGGATACATAACTACAGTGCCAATAGCTACAGTATACCAGAAGTTAGCCACTTTTAGATCTGACTCAATGCAAACGTATTAATTTCTGTTCTATTTTAAGTATTATGGGATCAGGCACTTAGAAATTCTGTACTCAGGACGGAGAACTACTCTTTCAGATGATCTCCTAAGGACTTTTCTCTGTCTATCCTTGGTGCCATCATTTTCTCAGTTACCCAGGGTGGGAACTACTTCAAATTAGTCATCTAATGTTGTAATGATTGATTGTATTTTTACTGTCCTTTATCATGTCTTTCTCTCTCTCCATGATATTCACCCCCACAATGTACCTCTGCTATTGCGATCACCATCTACTTCTCTCTGCCTCTCACTGTTTCTTGGCCTCACAATCTGTTCTGGACACTGTAGGCTGATGAATACTTCATCAAGCAACATTGGGTCATGCCACTACTCCCTTTAAAATTTCTATTTGTTCCCTGTTGCTTAAAAATCAAGTCCTATGTCTTTAAACTGGCATTCAAAATATAAACAAAAATCATTCCCATCTTAAATTTTCAAACTATTTTCTAGTGCTTTCACAAAAGTAGTCTAGATTGCTCTTCTGGACTTTCAGTCCAGTTTTGTCACATATTGGCTTTATTACTTAGGACAAGATACATTATTTCTATAGTTAGTGCCATAAAATAAGGAGATGATGTAGCTTGTTCTAAGTAATAACACTGATATGTGACAAAATTGCATTTCAAGTCCACATCAAATGGAGCATCTGGGGTTAAAGTGAGAGTGGGAGTCAAGACTTCCAGCTGCTTGGCCTCTCCAGGTTTCAGATGAATATTTAAAAGAAAGTCATTGTTCTGGACACATTGTTGTGGTTTCTAGAGCCTAGCTCTTTCCCTCTCATATATAGAGCTTCTACAGCACAATCATTTTGTAGAATGTGATTTTTTGGGCCAGAGGTTTCTTCAAGAAGAAAAACTGTATAACTATCACTGTTTCAGAGCTCAGTGCATAACTGTGCTTGAAAAACAGCTGTTGATTGATTGATTAGTGACAGCTACTGATTCCTTTGGTGGCAACAGATGAAGCAGGATTTTTAAGATGTTCAGCAACACACTGAATCATTGGCTGTAGTAACCGGTATTGTTGTAAAGTAATTCTTGAGTATGGGTATTTTCTTTGCTTGAGGATATGACTTAACTATACTTTATTGGTTGGTTTTTAACGAAATGGATTCTATTACATTTGTGATCCTGTATTCCTTGGATAGTAAAAACAAATAGTGTTTTATTTGATTTACTCTACTGGAAATAGATGCTTTCAGGTGAAGGAGCAAGACACAGTTTTGTAATTACACTAAGTTCTGTCTCTAAACAAGTAGAGCAATTAATCCTTAGAGAGAAGAACCTGGGTTGGATGACCTTATAGGGAAAAGAGAATGTCAAGAAATAACCTTTGAGACAGCCTGGAGGGATCTGGAGAGTATTATGCTAAGTGAAATAAGCCAGTCAGGGAAAGACAAGCATCACATGATTTCACTTGTATTTGAAATCTAAAGAACAAAATGAACTGACGAACAAAATAGGTCCAGAGACATGGAAGCATGGAACAGAGTAATGAATCTCAGAGGGAAGGGAGTGTCAGAACAGGAAGAGATTAACCAAATAATTTATGTGCATATATGCATAACCCATGGGCACAGACAATAGTGCAGTGAAGGCCTGGGGAGGGTATGGGAGGGTAAAATAGGTCAGTGGGGGAAAAAGGGGGCCATCTGTAATATTTTCAATAATAAGGATACATAAAAAAGATATAACACCATTATGTTATCTTTATGTTAACTTATTCTTTGTTGTATAATTGAAGTAGTTATTGGATTAAAGTAGTTTTAATGTAAAAAAATTGATCAGCTATGTCATAATTTTTTTTTTGTACACACAATAAATGAGAGCCAGTAAGGATATTCATTAAGGCTGTTTGTTGTAAGTGACATAAATCCAAACTCAACACATTTAAGTAAATAAAAAAGGGGGAAAAAACTACTGGAGGAGTGTTTGAATATCTTTCAAGACAGTTGAGCCACACAAAGGATGAGGCTCTGTAGGAAAAGCTGGAGAAAGGAATTCACTCATCCTCCTCTCATACAGGCTTCGTGTGTCTTATTACCGGATATCCTTTTTTCCCTCCTAACATTTCAGAGAAGAATCCTAATTGGCTCAACTTTGTCAGTTGCCTATTTCAGATCCCATAAATTATTCCAAGAAAGCAACATCGCATTGAACAAAATAATTGTGGACATACTAACCATATGGGTAGGAGGAGAAAGTGGGAAGCTGGGGACAAAAACAATGTGTCTAGTTTAATAACTTTAAAAAAATATGGCTTCAACCTAATTATTTAGGAGTTAATGGAGAAGTTCTGTTTAGTGGGTAAAGAGTCAGAAACAAAGAACCTCTTTGTTCTAGTGAATGGTAATTCAAATGATATATTTTAAGTGTCATGACATCAGAATGAGGACCTCCTTTCACTGTATAAATAAATCTCTATAAAGAATTTTTACAAGTGTTTAAAATATATTAAATTTTCTTGACTTAGTTGCTTAAGACTTTATTTTATTTTGCTATTGTTTCTGCTAGGAATTGTGAAACTCATAATAACATAGTTGGTGACTTGTACTGACATCACTCTGTAATTCTAGAAACACACAAATACTGGTAGAAGCTCACTGCTTACTAGGGGACAATGGGACTGTTCTCCTTTCACAACTGTGTACCCCAACTCTCACGCACATCAGCCCAAAGCAGCACAAAAAACAAGTAACATTGTAAAAATTCTGTTTATTTTCTAGATTATTTTTTAAATAGTGATTTTATAGCTCCTTTAAATTCTTTTCTAATTTTCATCCTCAATATAGCTCAATATTTGTGCACCAGTGGGGCCCCTCAGCCTGGCTTGTGGGATAGGGCTGAAACCGGCTCTCCGACATCCCCTGAGGGGTCCTGGATTGCAAGAGGGCACAGAAATGCCCAGTACATGATTGGGGACCAGGGAGATTTGTGGAAGGTTGGCCAGCTGGGGAGGGACAGTAGGAGGATTCTAGGGTATGTCTGGCCTGTCTGATTCAGTTCTGATCGGCTGGACCCCAGAAGCAAGCTGACTTACCGGTTGGAGTGTCCGCCCCCTGGTGGTCAGTGCACGTCATAGCAACTGCTTGACTGGTCTACTGTCTGCCCCTGGTGGTCAGTGCACATCATAGTGAGTGATTGAGCAGCCTTAGTATATCATTAGCATATTACGCTTGGGTTGGTTGAACTGACTGGATGACTAGACACTTAGGATATTAGGCTTTTTATTATATAGGATATGACAGAAAAGTGTAGATAAAACTAGAACTAACATTTAATAATTAAAAAATTAATATTTTGCCTACTTTCTTTAGATCTTTGTTTCTTTAAAAAATTAAATGGTCATGCACAGTTCGGCTCCTCCTTGACTCTAAGCCTTGGTCTCCCTTTTATAGGTAATGCTCACCTTGAAATGGGAGTGCATCTTTCCTGTCTAGGTTTTTATATTTCCACCACATTTATATAGACACAAACAATATATGACAATACTGTTTTTGTATGACTTTGAAAATTTGTGTCATTGATAGCATACTAAAGAAATTTTTTTTGTAACTTAATAATTTTCATTCTATATTGTGTTTACTAAATTTAAGTATGTTGAAGCATGATGTCATACAGTAAGTTAGGCTATTATTTTACTGCTGCACTATATTTCCTGCTATGTCTCTATCAATGAGCACTAACTTATTTCCACTAATGCAAACAATAGAGCATGAGCACCCTTAGATCAATCTTCATGTGTAAGGTCTGAAATATTTTCTAGGCTATATCTTCAGCTGCTGCATTGACGAGCCGCTGGGTTTATATCTCATTAACTTCAGTAGGTATTAGCAAATTGTTTTCAAAGTTGTAGCAACTGGCAGTAGTGTCTGAGCCTCTTTTGCATCCTCACCAGTATTTGGTATTGTGGTACTTTGTAAAGTTTGCCAATCTGATAGTCTTCCATTGTGGTTGCAGTTTGCACTTTCTTGATTATAGTGAAATCAAGCATCTCATTTTTTAGGTAATTAAGTATATTTCTAATTAAATTAACTATAAATATCCTTTACTTATCTTTTTCAAAATTGGGTTGTGTGTGTGTTTATTATTTTGCATGAGACAAAAAGTTCTTTCTTTGTGATTTATATGTTTTGCATGTATAATCTTCCAATATATAGCTTAAGTTTTTATTTTTTAAATTAAATTTTATTTACATGTGTTACAAAATTCAAGAGTTCAGAGTCTCTTATACAGTCTCCTTCCTTCCTCTGACCTCCAGCCCTACAGCTTTCTTCTCCAGAGGCCACTATAGGATCAGTCTCTTGAATACCCTTCCTAAGATACTCTGCATAATAAAATGTACAAACATACACATACACACATATTTAATTAAAAAAATACAAATTATAGAAAACCATAAAACCTATTTATACTTGCTTGTTGTTCTTAATATATCTTGAAGCAAAATATTTACAGAGTATGTATGTGATGTTTTAAAATTTGGCCCCCAAATTTTCTTTCATTGAGAGATGAGGAGTTCTGTGTTTCTTCCTCTTGAATTTGGGAGAGCTTGGGACTACTTCAACCAATCAGAGATGGCTGAAGTAATGCACTAGGACTTCCAAGGTTCAGTCAGAAAAGGCCATGCAGGTTCCATGTGGATCTCTTGAAACACTCACTCTCTAGGGAAATCAGCTGCCAGGGGAGAAGTGTGCCCATCCTGAAACCACATTGCTGGAAGGAGGCACGTGCAGGTGCAGGGGTGAAGAGTCCCTGAAGACTGCCAGCCCTGTGAGTCTAGCCCATTGACCTTCAGATGATGCTGTCCCCAGCCAACATCTGATTGGAACTACACGAGAGATCCCAGTGGAGAACTACACAGCTGAGCCCTTCCTGAATTCCTGGCCCCAAAAATTGTGCTTCTTCCCCTGGGGCTTGACACAGCATCTTTTCTTTACCTCTGGCATCTCCAAGATTGTGGGGTCTGCAGCTCATATGGCTGAAGCATAAAGGCTGGCTGGTAGTGGCCTGTATCTGCTGCAGAGCTGTGTCCTACTCCTGGTCCCGCTCAGAGCTGGCCACCTTTCATGTCAGGTATAGGGGCTGGAGCAATCTTTAGTGAATATTGTTGTTTTCTCCATATAAATTGTATTTCTGATCCTCTTTTCTGATTGGGATAGAGAAGAATGAATTTTCTAACTCAATGGCCATATACCATGACTCCAAGGCTATATTGATTTGTTCTAGCAAAGTCACTGTAGGTTCCATCTGGTTTCTATTGGATCTATCCCAGTGACTTGATGAAAATATGAAAGCACACACCACGTTGCATCCTTGAGATGTTCAAGACTGAGACTCATCTCTGTAGCCCCTCCTCTCCTCCAGAGCATGATATTGTTATTGATTTCCTGTCTTAGCAGGAGAGTTGATCAATTATGGAGATTTTTTTTTTTGAGAGAATGTGTCATTCTTAAGGCTTTAACTGCTGGAGGCAGTCACTAATTGTCATCCTTGCAATGGAAGGAAGAGTCTTGTCCTGAAGAGTCATTGGTGCCGCCCTACCCACATCTGTGAGTCCTGACCTTAAGGAGCATGTTGACTCCCAGGAGGTGGATTATGGATAGAACACAGGACTGAGGGAGAAAGCTGTCAAAGAAACTGTCTAGCTGTTATATATAGGGAAGTTATTAAATATCTCTCTACTAGTTTCCTGAATTGTAAACATCCTATCTAATAAAGAGGGAATATGCTAATTAACCACCACAAAGATGGCTGTACCCACAGCTGAGGCCAAGTTCCCTTAAAGAGCTTTTACAAGCAATCAGCAGGGACCTGAGGCTATACTTTCCCCAACCCCTGTGGGGCTTGACAGGGGACCTCAGGCTGCACCCCCACTCGGCAGGGCTTGACAAGGGACCTGAGGCCATGCCCCCACCTGGTGGGGCCTGACAGGGGACCTCAAGGTGCACTTCCTATCCTGGTGTGGGCTAGGGGAACCTCAGGCTGCTACCCCCAACCCTACACCAGGCCAGGGGACCTCAGGCCATGCTCCCCATCAGGTGGGGCTTTACAGGGGACTTTTGGCCATACTCCTCACCCAATGGGGCTTGACAGGGTCCTCAAGGTACACCCCCAGTTCTGGGTCAGGGGAGCTCAGGCTATGTCTCCCACCCAACGGGGCTTGACAGGGGCTCTCAGGCCATGTCCCCAACCTGGTGGGGCTTGACAGGGGACCTTAAGTCATGCCCCCATCTCATCTGGGGGACCTGAGGCCATACCCCTGTCCCCCATCCTGGCACCAGGCCTGGAGACCTGAGGCCTGGCAGGGCTTGACAAGAGTGAAACTGGCCAGGTCTGGATCTGGCTCAATATGGGGGGCAGCCGGATCTGGGTCTCACGCAATTTTGAGGTGCATGTGGGTGGGCAGGGACTTGACTCTGGCTCTCCCTTTTAATGTGCCACTAGTAAGATAATAATCTTTAAAATATTTCAAGGAGACTCTATGAGAGGTAAAGGCAAAGGAGCATATGGATATGCTTGTGCTTAAATAGCAAAACACACACACACATGCATGCACACGTGCACATGTGGCATTATTTTGGTGAGCTTGTTGCTCAATGCAAACACTATACAGCTTTTTATATTTCTAGATATTGTGATAAACATGTTTAATCAAGCCTTAGAAGTGTGTTTATCAGACAATGGAACTGTAGAGTGCAGGAGTCTCCTGGCCCAGGTGACACCAATAAAGATGAGATTGACAAGAAGAAACTAGCAAAGAAGGAGAAGCAGCAATGCCCACTGAGTTAGGAAGGAAACTAAGCACATTTTCCAGAAAGCTAACATGAAGAAACTTTTTCCAAGAGGAGGAAGTGATCTGCTGTGTTAAATGCATCAATTTACTTACTTATAAACCATTTCCTATAGATGTTACCTAATATATGTTTTATTTTATTCTTGAACTAGATGAGGCTAGTTCATGAACCATGCTCTAAAATTTCCTACCTGTGTTCAAGCTTTATTTATAAAGAAATGATCTGCTCTCAGCATTTCAGTACATGAAATACTTCTTTAATTTTTTTAAAAATATATTTTATTGATTTTTTACAGAGAGGAAGGGAGAGAGATAGAAAGTCAGAGACATCGATCAGCTGCCTCCTGCACGCCCCACAGTGGAGATGTGCCCGTAAGCAAGGTACATGCCCCCCACTGGAATCGAACCTGGGACCTTTCAGTCCGCAAGCCAACACTCTATCCACTGAACCAAACCGGTCTTGGCTTTTTTTTTAAAATATATTTTATTTTTTTTTACAGAGAGGAAGAGAGAGGGATAGGGAAACATCGATGAGAGAGAAACATTGATCAGCTGCCTCCTGCACACCCCCTACTGGGGATGTGCCCACAACCAAGGTATATGCCCTTGATCGGAATCGAACCTGGGACCTTTCTGTCCACAGACTCACACTCAATCCACTGAGCCAAACCGGTTTTGGCTCTTTACTTTTTAATTACTTGCATTACCTAAATATTATATAGTCACTGAAGATAAAGAGTAAATACATAAAAAGTGATAGAGATTGAATGTTTGTGCTCCCCACCCCAGGATTCATATGCTCTTGAGCCTTTGGGAGGCTATTAGGTTATGAGGGTTGAGCCCTTGTGAATGGCATTAGTGCTCTTATAAAAGAGACCTCAGAGAGCTCCCTCACCCCCACCGTGTGAGGACACAGTGAGAAGACTGCTGTTTATTAACCAAAAAGTGAGTCCTCACCAGAAACAGAATCTGCTGGTGCTCTGATCTTGCACTTCACAGCCTCTGCAATTGTGGGAAATAAATTTCTTTTCTTTAAGCCACTTGCTATTTTGTTTTAACAGACTATGACACAGCAAACCAAAAATATTATACTAAATCTAACAATATGTATATAACTACTCATGTAACGTGTTTATACATTTTGATGTGATAAACATCATTTTTGATAAACTTCTCTATATGTGTATATATATGTAGTGATCTATCTATCTATCTATCTATATCTTTTTTTCCTAAATATATTTTTATTGATTTCAGAGAGGAAGGGAGAGGGAAAGGGAGAAAGAGAGAGAAAAATATCAACAAGGGAGAATCATTGATCGGCTGCCTCCTGCATACCTCCCACTGGGGATTGAGCCCACAATCTGGGCATGTGTCCTTGACTGGAATCAAATCCAGGACCCTTCAGTCTGAAGGCTGATGCTCAATCCACTGAGCCAAATTGGCTTGGGCAACTACATCTTTTTGAGTGATATAAAATAATTTCCAACAGGTGATCTTCTAGAATTAATATTTCTGTATGCAAAGATTTGACAAACTCCATTTAACTGCTTAAATTAATATAATTTATAACATATTTTAATTCTCAAATGTTAAGTTTCTTTCATTATTTTTTACTTTATAAATATATGTAGGTGTATGTGCATGTGTGTATGTACTTATTTCAGATTTACTTGGTTTGAAAAAAATCTTGTTGGCATTTTAATTAAAATTGCTTAAAATTTATATGATAATTTTATTTTAAATATGTAGATTGTTTCCATCTAGGAATATAGTATATTTCTTAATTTAGCTAAGTTTATTGTATAAATCTCAGTTATTTTGTATCTTTATTTCTTTTTTATGCTAAAGTGATTATTACTTTTAAGTATTTTTAGACTTGCAGAAAAGATGCATGAAGGACATTTTTCCCCCATAACTATTTTACAGTAAGTTACCTACATAATTCCCCTTCACCTCAAATACTTTAGTAATTCCTACAAGTCAGGACATAATCACAATATAGTAAATAAACACAAAAATCAGGAAATTAACTTGTTAGATTACTGTCTACCATGCAGCAGAGAGACCTATTCGAGCACTGTGAATTGTCCCAATAATGTCTTATAGGAAAACGATTAAATCCAGGATGAAGGATTGCATTTAGTGATACATGACTTTTTAGGTTCCTTCAAATTGGAATAGATCGTAAGTCTTTTTTAACTTCCATGACTTTGACACTTTTAAATATTATAATCCATTTTATAGAATATCTGTCCATTTGCATTTCAGCTTCTTTTTAAAAAATATATTTTATTGATTTTTCACAGAGAGGAAGGAAGAGGGATAGAGAGGTAGAAACATCGATGAGAGAGAGACATCAATCAGCCACCTCTTGCATGCCCCCTACTGGGGATGTGCCCGCAACCAAGATACATGCCCTTGACTGGAATCAAACCTGGGACCTTTCTGTCCGCAGGCTGACGCTCTATCCACCGAGCCAAACAGGTTTCAGCGAATTTCAGCTTCTTCATGACTACATTTAGTTTATGAATCTTTGGTAAGATCACCACAGAAGTGATGCTACATTATTTTCATTGCATCTTATGAGGTGGTGCATGATTTCTTTTTGTCCCATTACTGATGTCCACTCTGATCTCATGATTAAGGCACACTGAGGGTTGAATTGTATTTCCAAAGAAAATATGCTGAGTCTGAACTCCTGCTACTTGTGAGTGTGACCTCATTTGGAAATAAAGTCTTTACAGCTGGATTAATATGAGCCCCAAATTCAATTATTGGTGTGTTTTTTAATACTTAACTGAGGATTTATATATTTTAATTGATTTTAGAGAGAGAGGAAGGGGGGAAGAGAGAAACATTGATGTGAGAGTAAATCATTCATCAATTGCCTCCCAAACACTCCCTGACTGGGGATTGAACCTGCAACCTAAGTATGGCCCCTGATCAGTGGTTGAACCCACAACCTTTGGGTGTATGGCATTTCTTTGTATTTTTATACCTGTATAGATTCATTAGTCAAGGTGTAATAAATTACTATCATTATTATATTGATGTTCAATTATTATATTGAACATCAATATAATAATGATAGTAGGAGAACTCCTGTAAACTGGTTCCTGTGTCTTTTGGATATACCCTATGATTCTTTGACACAAAAAAATGTTCCAGATTCACCTTATACATTTATGCCTCACCCCAGCCTTGAAATCAGGAATTTCTCTAAGGAGCCCAGGTCCTATTAGTATAGAATGGCATTTAGAAACAAAAGTGCTAGGTGTGCCCATTGCTGTGGAGGTGTTGGTGCATATAAGCCTTTTCAGTGAACAAAGTTAGGGAAAATATATATGTTCGGTAATATCCTATATAATAAAACACTAATACGTAAATGAACCGAAAGGTGGAAGACCAGTCGCTATGATGTGCACTGACCACCAGGGGGATAGATGAAGATGCTCAACAGAGGAGCTGCTCTCTGGTGGTCAGTGCACTCCCACAGCGGGAGCGCCATTCAGCCAGAAACCCTGAGTTGGGCTCATGGCTGGTGAGCATAGGGGTGGTGTTAAGGACTCCATAGCAGTGCTAAGGATGTCTAACTGCTGGCTTAGGCCCGCTCCCTATACCACCAATTGGACATTTTTGAGGGCTCCTGGATTGTGAGAGGGCACAGGCCAGGTTGAGGGACCCCCTAAGTGCATGAATTTTGTACACTGAGTCTCTATTATATACTAGTATATATATACATATACAAGCACATACATACCATTGAAATCTATACTTATTTATACATCTATTTTTTATATACATATCACAAAACATAATCCACAACCCATACTTCCAATTTCAGTCCAGCATCATAGAATTTATTTGAATTTTTAAAATTTCTTCACTTGTAAATTTCTTCTTTGACAGTAGATTATGTGGTTTCCAATATCTTAAACATGTATTTCCTTATTCATTTAACACTCTTGTATTTATACATACTCTTTGACTGCTTCGACCCCAAGCTCTTTTATACCCCATGTGAATGACCTCAAAAACCCAGTTAAGCTGCTTTGTGTAGATGCCCTCCACAAGCTTGGGGACTTTTAATGGACCACAGCAGCACTTTGGTGGGAGGCCTGCATCACTCTATGCCAGTCCTTCATGGTCTCTGCCCTGTAGATTCCACCTGCACCTTGCCTGGACTACTGCAGCCTTGTCAGGTTGCGATCACACCACCTCTTCAACCCACGTAAGCTCTGACATCTAGTATCAGGTTGCAAGGAAGGAAAAAAAGGAGAGAGGGAGGCATTCATACTATGTGTCATCATTTTTCCACTTAGTGTCTTGAGATTTTCCAAGTAGATCATAATAATATCTATTTCAGCAAATTGCATTTATAAGAAAGTGTTGAATAATCTGAAGCTGATATATTTTTCTTACTTGATTTGAAATGTTTTGAGCATTTTAATTTTGTACAAATATGGCAATTGGTTTGAGATAGACTTTCTTATATCAGCTTAGAAATAAATATCAATTATTGTTTTACTTGGTTTTTGTCAAAAATGAGTGTTGAATTTTGTGAAATGTATTTTTGGCACCTACTGAGATGATAGTTTATTTCCCTACGACAGTAATATAACCAAACACATTAATAAGTATCTTAATACTAAAACACTCCCACATTTTCAGAAAAGACACTAATTGTTTTAAAATCACATCATTCTTTAACTGTATGGTTATCATAATTTGATTATTTTTCAGGAATTTTCTGTTAGTTAGGATGCTAACCTTCCTATTTTGGTATCAGTTATTAATCAGTTTGCTAATTTTAGAAGACATGTTGAAAATTTTTCTTTCTAATTTATGCTTCAAAAGAGGTAAGTAAACTAGAAATTATTGGATTTGAGGTAATCTGCTGGTAAAACATTAGCACATATGGCCATTTTGAAGGGAAGAGACTAGTATATCTCTGACAATTTTAAACATTCCTTCCATTGTTAGCAAGCAAGTCAGGCAGGCATTCTACCTCTTCCTGATAACATTTGAGTAATGCAATTTTGAAAATTTTAGTAATATAAGTAAAATTAGTTAAAAATAATTATTATTTTAGCATAAAAATTAAATAATATTTTAGGAATATGCAATTTCCTAGAAAATAATTTATTTAATTGATATTCTCTAATTAATTTTCAGAGAGCTATAATGTTTGTATCTCTTTGGTATTTTTGCCTTTTTAAAGTATATCTCTGCCTTCTTTTTCTCTTTCTTTCTCACAGCTCTCTGTCTGGTAACTCTACCAGAGTTGTGTATATTTCAGGTCTCAGCACATTTCTCTGTCAAGGATAGGGAGTGAATATATAGGTTTTGGGGGCCATACTATTTAACTCTGCTTTTGTGGCATAAAAGTAGCCAGAAACAGGATGTAAATGAATGAGATGGCTGGACTCCAATAGACCTTTATTATAGACACTGAAATTTGAATTTTATATAACTTTCATGTGTCATGAAATATTATTCTTTATTTCCCCCAACTATTTAAAACTATAAAAACCATTTGAACTTGAATGTCATACAAAAACAGGTGGCGGGCAGGATTTGGTCTGTAGTCTCTCCTTGCCAACCCTAGTCTTTTTCATAGATTTGAGTAAATACAAACAAACCAAAAAATAACCCATTTAAATTTGTTTATCATATCTATATCTAATTCTTTGTTCTCTAAATCAGTTAACATTTTAAGAATGTAGCCATTCCTCCATCTACTTTTGTGAATGTTGAATTTTTTTAGCCTCTTGAACTTAATTGCTAAGTTTTTTATTGTTTCCACAAATGGCCAAGCATACAATGATCTGTAGAATAATGTAACAAACAACCATATCCTCATCACCCTACTTAATAAGTAAGAGATTCCAAATTGAGGAAAGCACTTCTGTGTTTGACAGCCTGGTGGACACACTAACTTTCATAACTCCCCAATGGAAACCACTTTAAAAGCTGAAAGAGCTGGATTAATTGTGTTATTGTGTTTTGAAATATATTACTGAGCTACATAAACAGAAGGAATCAACAGAAGGCTGAAAACAATTAAAAATCAGGAACCTCAAAGGGTAGATCAAAAAGTGTCAAAGCAACTTTGGCCCTAAGAGGCTTGGTTATCTGCCAGTTCTTCTCGATCCAGAGCTTCTGCTGTGTTTTCTAACAGGACAGAGGGAAGGAATTTATACAGGCTCTCCAGAGACAGGGCCTCAGGGCCATACCTTCAGGAAAGGATGAATTCAGGCTAAAAGGGATGACTGGAATATGGTCCTGTAGGAGGAAAATAAATGCCCGTGAGTATTTGTAATCCAGAGGTGGCTTTCACACCCTCCTCTCCATGGTTGAAAAGCTGAAATTGAGAATTTGATGTAAAGTGATCTCAGGTTGATGGCATAAATAAAAACCTGCTTGGTACTATTTCAGGTAGGTGTGCAAAAATTTATATAAGACACAAGGACTCACATTTTTAAATCTACCAAGGGAATCACAAAAATAACAAAGCAAAACTCAGGCTGATCACGTAATGATTGGATTTAGAATATAAAAATAAGTAGGTTTAATATGTTTTAATAAAGAAAAGAGAGGCTTGAAAATTTCAGATTGGAGAATGATATTTTAAAAGGTGACATTGAAGATTTGAAAAAGAACAAAAGGAAACAATTGGAAATGAAAAATGTAATTATAGCTTTTTCAAAATTATAAAGAGCAAATTAGACAACACTAAAGGGAGACTGAATTCATGAATAGAATATAGACTGAACATATTATGCAAAATGCAGCCCAGAGAGAAACAAAAAGTAGGAAATATGAATGGATGGTTAAGAGGTAAAACACTGAGCAGTTATTATCCTATCTAATAAAAGAGTTATATGCAAATTGACCATACATCTGCCACATCCAGCCATGCCCACCAGCCACACCCACCAGCCAATCAGAGTGAGTATGCAAATTAACTCAACCAAGATGGCTACAGCTACAGAAAGAGCAGGAGGGAGGCTTGGGATGCCCCTGGCAATGAAGGAAGCCAAGCTTTCTGCACACTCTGGCTGGCCCAGGCCTCCACTTAAGGCAACAAAGTTTCAATGGCTGTGGGAACAGAAGGCTTGGCTCTGCTCCAGGCTACAAAGTTTCAATTATAGAAGATAAATCCCAGATATCAGGGCCTCTGCTTGGGTCTTCTGGGGGGTGTGGGGGGAAAGGTGGGTGGGAGGGGAGGGCGTGGCCAGCCTGCAAACCACCACAGGCCCCTCGCCCAGGCCACCCCATGTCCTAAAGGAACACCCACCCTGATCCAGGACACCCTTCAGGGCAAACCATCTGGCCTCTATACTAGCTAATAGAAGAGTAATATGTAGACTGACCATCACTCCAATACACAAGATGACTGCCCCCATGTGGTCAAAAGATCCTGCCTCCATGTGGACACAAGATGGCCACCACAAGATGGCCAGTAGGGCAAAGCAGTTGGGAGGGCAGTTGGGGATGATCAAGCCTGCAGGGGAGGGCAGTTAAGGGTGACCAGGCTGGCAGAAGAGGGAATTTGAGGGTGACCAGGCCTTCAGGGAAGGGCAGTTGGAGGGGACCCAGGCCTGCAGGGGAGGGTAGTTAGGCATCAATCAGGCTGGCAGGGGAGTGGTAAGGGAGTGATCAAGCTGGCAGGCTGAAGCTGTTAGGGGCAAACTGGAAGGCAGGCAGGTGAAGAGTTGGGAGCCAGCAGTCCTGGATCGTGAGAAGGATGTCCAACTGCTGTTTAGGCCCAATGATGCAGGTAGGGGTCCCTGGAGAGGGAGCAGGCTGGGCTGAAGGAATCCCTCCTCCCCCCATGCACAAATTTCTCACACCGGGCCTCTAGTCATATAATAAAAGCCTAATATGCAAATTGTCCCCTTGACTGGAAGTTTAGTTAGTTCAACTGCTTGCTATGATGTGTACTGACTACCGGGGTGCAGTGTGGAACATGGCAGGCATGGTTCTGGCAGTGGGCAGTGGTAGAAGCGCTTCCAGCCCTGATGGGCCCAGATGGACTGCAGTGGGATGGTAAAGTAGATGAGTGGGTGGTGCCAGGCCAAGGCAGGTGTGAGCGGGGCCCCAATTGCCCAACTGATTGCCCTGCAGATGGCAACCAGTGGCCGCAGTGTGTGTGTGTGGGGCTGCTGCCTGGCTCCCAGGTGCTGAGGGAGCTGCGAGGGGGGCCTGGCCCAGATTGATTGCCGCGCAGATAGTGACCAGCATGCCCTGATCCCTTGATCAGGGTTGGGCCCCGGGCTAGGACAGAGAACTGGGGGTGGGTGGTGGCGATCAACCTCCTGCGGCGCCCAGGCTGGGGACTGAAACCTCTTGCCAGCTACCTGGAAGTGGGAGTGGAGAGGACAGAGGTGTGGTGA
Organism: Lasiurus cinereus; assembly: GCA_011751065.1. NCBI lineage: Eukaryota > Metazoa > Chordata > Mammalia > Chiroptera > Vespertilionidae > Lasiurus > Lasiurus cinereus. The sequence continues at coordinate 17,799,921 of JAAGEH010000040.1, read as the reverse complement.
GCATGCAAGGTGTCTGCTGAATTCAGCTCACTCTCTCTGCTACCCTCCCCCTGAATGCCAGGGTTTGTGTGGGGGAAGCCCCCACACTCAGGTGCTGGGCACCCACATGGAACGGCCTCTTTTGAGTGATCCACATCTCAGCCACCAGGACTGCAGGGGCCTGTTGAGCTCTTTAGGGGCTTGAGCAGGAGCTGATCTGTGAGGTCAACCAGGAGAGAGCATGCTGCCTATCTAGCTTCTGTGTGAAGCTGCCACTGGGCAGCCCAGAGGCCCACACTGCACCCTGGCTCGTGGCATCTGGCTGCACTTACTGCATCTCCACATGGTGACTCAGGTGCCATGACTCAAGCAGAGAGAGGTGTGAAGGGGCCCTGGGGGCCCAGGTGCTGCCCAGGGCCCAGAGGTCCGCTGGGACCTGCCCTTCCACACCAGATGCTTGTGCTTCAATCGCTGGCCAGGCCTAGGGACAACACTGTGCACAAATTTTATGCACTGGGCCTCTCGTGTAATATATAGATACATATACCTATATATCTCAATTTTTAAATATTTATACATATATACATACCTATACAGTGGTACCTCGAGATACAAGTTTAATTCGTTCTGTAACCTTGAGGTGTGGGAAACTATGAGACGCTCGAGTCGCGGTAAACTGGTGGGTCGTGTGCAGCCGGCTGATCCGCCCGATTACTCCGATCTCAAATGTTGCTCATATTTCAAAGCAAAAATCACTCACTCTACGGCTCGTATCTCAAAAATCTCGTATGTTAGGGCACTCGTATCTGGAGGTACCACTGTATATTACTTAACCTTTTTCTATCTTCTTGAGTTTAATGCTTAGTTTTTCTTTTATTATTTTTTTATAAAGTTCAAGTATACAATCTGCATAATAATGCATATAAAGCAGTTAGCACTTGCTCAGTAACACAATAAATGGCACAAATATAATTTTTTTACGATTATTTATTTTTTAGATTTATTTTTATTTATTTACTAGAGGCCTGATGCACGAAGATTGTGTAAGAATGGGCCTTCCTAGGTTAAGGAGAGATGGGGTAGATAAGAGATCAACTGAAGGACTTGTATGCATGCATATAAGCATAACACAAGAAACTGGTGGGTTAGGGCATGCATGGGAGTAGAGGGGAGGCAATGGGAAGATATGTACATATGTAATACATTAAAAAAAAAAAAGAATGGGCCTTCCTTCCGCTGGCTGCTGGCACTGCTTTTACTCTGCCAGAGCCACCTTTCCACCTTCCCATGCTGCCCAGAGGCCTGGAGCTGCTGGAGCGGTGCAGAATGCCTGCGTTGTTGCCATGGCAATGACACAAAGCATCCTGCCCCACCCCTGGCCGCTTGGCACCTGTGTATGCAAATTAACCCACCATCTTTGTTGGGTTAATTTATTTGCTTATTCCTGATTGGCTGGTGGGCATCGCAAAGGTATTGTCAATTTACATCTTTCCCTTTTATTAGTGTAGATTGTTGACACTATTACAAATGTCCCCCATTTCTTATCTTTACCCACCTCCACTCAGCTCCCACCCCTCCCTCTGTTTAAATGTTAATATTAAATGTTATTTCCTATCATAACCAAATGGATTTCAAGATAGAGTAAAACTTTAATATAAAACTTAAAGCATGGCTGGAACAAAAACAACTTTGTTCCAGGAGGGCTAAGGTTATAAGAATAAAATCAATGGAAGAAATAATAACAAAAAATTATAGGTCTGACTTTGTAAGATTTAAAAACTTAAAGATATTTGCATCAAAGGCATCCTAATTGTAAAAGCTGCAATCTATCTTACAGACAAAGAAGAGAAGTGGAGGAGATTTAAGTATCTAGTCTACAGTGACAGGATCTGAGCCCCAGCTGCCAACGCCATACCCCTCAACCCTGTTGTGCTGTCCAGCATCTTCATTTGGGTGTGAGGGTGGTACCTGTAGAGTGTAGGAGATGCTTTCTTTATTGTACACACATTTTTACACTATTGAGGTTGCTTCATAGGATCTTCATGGGCTATAAGTTCTGTTCCATTTATCTCTCTGACTCATACATTATTATCTCACTATTAAAATTTTAGTAATGCTCAGAGATATCATTAAATGCCATTCTACATTAAGCTTTTAACATTTCCTCAACTAATTGCAACTAAGTTTTTGTTTGAATTTCAATTATACCTTACTGATATTTTATTTTCTAGTTCGTTCTTGAAAAATTTTTGTTCATTTTGTTTTATTTAATACTTATTTTCATACTTGTCTTACATCCTGTAAGTCGTTTTTAAAGACATGAGATATTTATAACACCCTCACTGTAATTTCTCGTGGTTAATCAGTAATAGTTGCCCGATTTAATTCTTTTAAATTGGATCAGATGGGTTGAATTTGGTTTATTTAACACACATGATTATAGTGCTTACTATGTGCCAGATTTTATTCTAATGCACATAACTTGGTAAAGTAGAACTAGTATTGCTGCGTCTGGAGATGGGGAAGCTGCGGTGTGGAGTGGTTACCCAACCAGTCCTCACAGAGTCAGAATCTGAAGCTGACCTGCATGTTGTGTGTTCACTGTGTCCTCCAGCGCCTTGAGTGGCTGGAGTGAGAGACGGGCGGTATTTGAAGTTCCGACAGAGGACGTAGAAGTGCACTTGGAAGGATGATGGTAAAATACCTCCGGACTGCGAAAGGAATGCAAGTGTCCTCTGCAGAAGGAGCAGCCTCATAACGTGGGAGAAGCAGAATCGTCATTTGTGGGAATCAACCAGACTTCAAAGGCAGATGTCTGCTGGGAAATCAAACAACTCTGGGGCTGAGGGGGGGGGGGCGGACGCAAGAGGGGGCGGGTAGAGGGATGTTACCAACAGCCTACTGTAGTTTTTAAAATAACTTTGATCCCTAATTCTTCATTGAATCTAAGCCATCTGAAATTGCACTTTCCCCTAGCATTGTACTATATCATTTTTACACACGTTAGAACTAAAACGATGCCAAGTGACTGAGAACTTGCATGTTAAGTGTGGTTTGTGTTCCCCAGTATGTTGTCTCAGCTTTTTTCCAACAAGGCATGGTAGAGGGTTCTCTGGCTGCTCAGCACCTGGCTCCGTTTGTCCTTTCCTGTCTTGGACTCTGCAGAAGTTGAATGGAATGAAGAATATACTGGGAGGCAGGCTGAGCATCCAGCCAAGAGGCAGGCAAAAACTGATGGTACAAGCTAGCTCCTACAAACTATTTTCTATCTGATATGTTAACACATCGTTGGAGCCTGTCTTCCTTAATTCAAAAGAAAAACCCTTTTCTTGTTGTTAATCCTCTCCCAGAATATTTTTCCATTGATCTTTTAGAGAGAGTGGAAGAGAGAGGGAAAGACAGAGAGAAACATGGATGTGAGAGAAACTCATCAATTGGTTGCCTCCTGCACACACCCCAACCAGGGCTCAGGCTGGGAAGGAGCCTGCAACTAAGGTACGTGCCTTTGACCTTTGGTCCACAGATTGACACTCTATCCACTGAGCCAAATCGGCAAGAAAAAATTAAAAAAATTATTGATTTCAGAGAGGAAGGGAGGGGGCAAGGGGGGAGAGAGAGAGATAGAAGCACCAATGATAAGAGAGAATCACTGATCAGCTGGCTCCTGTACTTTTGTTTGAGCCTCAAAATTATCCCAAACCCCTCTTTTTTAAATTGTTTGACCTTATTAAAAAGATAGCATAACTATTCTGTTTTTAAGTAGGGGAAGTCAGAGAGAGAAAATGAAATTTTGTATCAGGCAAAATTTCTGCAAAGATATTTCAGAAGGATTCATAATTCTGTGACTATATACAAATGATCCATTTTGTTAATCTGAATTTCTAGGGTCATTAAAATTTTTTTCCCCCTTCTCTGGAGTAGTTTATTACTTAGAGGGAGTAGGGGGAGGGGAGCCAGTTTAAAACCAAGTAAGGGAAGAAAGCTGACAAAAACATAAATTAGAGGAAGAACTTAATTTAAAAAGTGTCAAAAAGGATAGATAGTCTTAGTTTAATAATAAAGCCTGGTTCAGGAGCCTTCTATCTTTAAATAAAGTGTTCAAGCACTCTATTACCTGTATACAACCAATCTTTGATTTCCAATCTAAGTCTATTTTTGCTTCTGGTGATTAGCATACAAATGTGAGAAAAAGAAAAAGTGGTTACATGGGTGCCGATTAGGACATGTCTTTGACTTGAATGTCAGTGATTGTCAGGCCAGAGGTGATGAAATGAATTGCTGCTCTGTGGGCTCCTTAGAGGTAAATCTTGTCTGAAAATGACTCCTATCCATCTCCTTTTATTTGCATTCTGTATTCATCATCCAAACTGCAAGCATATCAGTGCATATTTGTTTTCAAAGGAATAAAACTCAATAGCATATAGCAACGTGGTAATATATGTGAGCAGGCAGTGAGCTGTGTGTGATAACGCTGGGAAATACATCCTCTCTACATAGTAGATTTGAGTCCAAAGATTTAGCCTAAATGTGGGGGCCCTACCTTGTCAAGAGTCATATGCTGAATTCAAGAAACAAGAGGGTAATATTTGTTCAGAGAAATATTATGTTGGCCAGTGACTCAATGCACAGGAAGACCTGAGGCTAAAGGCATCTTTTAGTTTTATTTTTGAGGGTGGTGTTGACAGGCCCTACCTATTCACAAGTTTTATGAAAATGCCACCTCATCTACTTTTGTCTGAGTGGAGGGTGAGCTTAAAAATCCCTAGTCATGTTGTTAGGGAAGGGAATATACCGAATCTCAGACTACCAGAGTTTCCTCCAAGTCTTTGGAATCTTCTCTGAAGAGAGGGTCCCAGGTCTCCAGGGCTCTGGTTTATTTCCCGGCACCCAGGGCATGCTGAAGCAGCACCTTCCTTGGTGGGCTTTGGTGCCTGCATGAAGGACTTTGCAGGCACAGGGAGGTTTGACTGCATGTAGGTGACTGCTGACGGATGGCCCCATTTACATCCAAGGCGGTTATTATGCATGAAACCACTCAAGCATCATTTGTTTCAGGGAGTTCAACCAGTCCATTTTTCAGTTCCATTCTGACTCAGGGTCAGACAGACATGAAGGATCTCAGGTTGGCTTCATTTTGGGCCAATGCTACTTGCCAGCTTATTTACAGCAAATTCATTTAAAGAGTACCGCACTCATAATATGTGAAAAAAATCCTTTTATGGTGCCCCTGTGAAGCACTAGAGAAGCATTAGTATGGCTGAAAAAGGAGATGGGTAGGAATCATTTTCGGACAAGGTTTACCTCCAACGATTCACATTGCATGGAAATTCATCTAAACAGATAAGCTATGCCCAGGGCTCACTCACCTGTACACTTGGAAGTATAAACCTGTGAGCAGTGTGCAGTGAGGAGGTGTCCACCATGTGCAAATGTACATGGAAACCGAGCTATGGCCACTGTTGCAAACTCAGGTCAGCTTTCAGTGTCACTTGAATCTGTACCTCAAGGGAATAAATCTTTCTCTGCTTTGGTATAGGGCTTTAGATTTCATTCCCAGACAAGCAATGTGGTCTTAGAGTATCACTCAAAAGATTACTAACATTTGTACAGTGCATTATAATGTAAAAACAAGATGTTACTTACAAATAATATGCTATTTAATCTACATAATAACCAGAGATGGAAGGCATTATTCTTACCCACCAATGAAGAAACAAAGTCTCTAAGTATTTAATCAAATTTTAAAGATAAAATAGATAAAATAAAGGAATTAAACATTGCAAAACAATCTTTTTATGTAAAACGGTCAAAATAATCCTTATACCAAATCTTTATTTTGGGGTGGTGTATTCTGCATCTCTTCAAGAATACAGTATTAAGCTCTGTCTTCTGACCCTAAATTTTCTCTATTCTGCTATCCCTTCTTACCTTTTTAGCAACTCTCTAAAGAATCTCCAAGTGAATGAAGAACTAAAATGCGTCATATGTAACGTTGCAGAACTGAGGCTTCTGCTACTTCATGCAAGTAGCAGAACCTCATGGGGGTGTGCGGGTGTGATCTGTATGGACGTATAAATATCACACACAGAGAAGTCAAGGTCCAGAGGGAACACACATAATTATTATGATTTACTAACTTCCAACCTCCTACAAATATGGTTGAAGCCATAAAGGATGATATTTAATTGATAAGTTTTGTATGCTGATTTGTTTATAGGAAAGAGGCCAGAATAACGTCATTATACACAGACCTTATATCTGAGATTTTCCTCCTTTATTTGAAGGGAGGAGACAGAGTTGATTGACAACCTAATTTCTAAGCTTTCGTGTCTGGCTATTACAAAACCAAGGCTTTGTGTTTGTTCGCTATGGAAAGAGGTTTTGTAGATGAGCCCCATCGTTTAAAAACACTCAATTGTAAGTCTGAATAAAAGTAAAAACAATTAAACTCAATAGACACACATTGGAGTTAAATGCCTTTCTCAGTATTCCCAGTGATCACTGAAGGCATTGCTGAGCCAAGACTTTTCCCTAAAGGACAGCGTGCGGGAGCTTATTCATTTTATGTTAATAATATGTTATGGTCCAGAGTGAGAAGATTTGTTCGATACACATGCACCGCAGGCTGTTTAAGGCATGGGGTGGATAAACTTGTAAGAAATAATTTTTTCTACTGTCATCGCATCTCCTAGCAGCTGTTTCCTGCACACAGAATACATTTAATCAAACATTTCTTCCATTGAGACACATACATGCACAAAATGTAACCAGGTCTACTTGTCTTAGCACTGTCATATGATGTAGTACCATCTGGCCTCCAAACACCAGCACCTCTTACATTAGTGAATTTCGGGAAAGCAGCAAAGTGACACTGCTTTATGAAAACATATGAATAGGTACTTGTTAAGCAATGTGCAAAAATAAACATTTTTTTTTTCAGATTAATGCATGGAGTGCTTGAAGTGGTATCAGTGAGCATATTTCTAAATTTGCAAGTTAAATATTTTTTCTGTCAGAAGTGTTTATCTATTTTAGTGATTTTCAGCAAATTCTCAAGTTTATGTACATTTTTGTAGTGTATGGATACTGTGTGCAAAAATGGAGAACAAACCTTTTCATGAAGCTGAAAAGTGAGAAAGCAAAAGGAGATGCAATAAAATTCAGGTCATTTGTAAATCCAAAGATAAAAACATAAGAATATATTTTGAACAAAAATGAGCAGTTGCAGATCTTTGAAGTCCATGAATTCATCTGGTAATATATAGTATCCATCAATTGGACTACTAATATAATACTTCAAAAGAGAAAGGCTCAAATCACTTTAATGCACATCTTAATTTCCATACTCTTAAACTTTTTTATTAAATGGTTAAACTAAAAGTAGTAGTAGATTAATTCTAAAGCAAATAACAAGAGTAATAAGCCTTAACAATTACTCAGTATCTCAACAAACTAATGGAGCTTGTACCATGTTCCAGGTGTTGCCAGCCACTGTGGGAATAGAGTAGAGTAGTGGACAGCACAGAGACAGGACAGGCATGACCTGCCCACTGGGGGCAAAAGCCCTCTGCCAAAAGTTTTAGTTCATTCAGCAAACGTTTGGTGGCAGGTTCTGGGTGCTGAGCGCCAAGGAATGGGTAGTGGACAAAGCTCATGGTGCCTCTGTTCTTTTGCAATCTGTATTGTGGTGGGAAAGGAGACTCTAAGTAGGCAGTAAATTGGGCAGTGATGGAAAATTGGGTGGTGATTGATCAGGATACTCTGATCAGAGGGATGACTTAGGGGTGATGCTCTTAAGGCTTTACTGCAGAGATTCTGGCCACGCCCTTGTTGGGCAGATACGAGTATCCAGCCGCAATACAGTGAGCTCTTGAGGGAATGATCAGCGCAAAGCCCTAGAATGGAAACCACATAGTAGAGACCACAGAGTGGTTCTGAAGAAGTATTAGGGGGAAAAAAGTCCAGGAAGTGGTGAAATCCTTTTTAGGAAAACCTGACTTAGCCTGATTGGCGGGGGGGTGAAGGAGGGTAAGGGTTGCTGGGGGCTGATGAGGAAAGCCTCCCCTGAGCTGGATTCTGTGGATAAAGGGAGATTGCTAGAGACAGAGGGTAGAAGAAACTCAGCCACACCTCCTGCTTTGTCCTGGGGACACGGAGGAATACGACTAAATGTCCCTGCCTTTCCCACAGATTCTGTATTAGCAAATCAACATATTTAGAAAGTTTAGCAAATTAATCTTCTCTATTTCTGATATCAAACGGGGCAAGATTTACAAAGGATGAAATGTTTGTCCCTTGAAAGGGAGTGTTGATCAAGTTAAACAGTAATGGGTTAGGTGCAGATCTGAGTGACCACGTGGTCATTTGACATAGGCCTTTCTCATCATATTTGTGGTAGATTTGTCTCAGAAGGTGATTTGGAGAAAGAAAGGGTTTGGAAGTGCTTTTAAAGCATGCTTTAGTTTATGCCTGTGACCACTGTTTCCTTGCCATGTGAAAAAGTGGCATGGTATTTTGAATACGTGGCCTTGTAGTATAGTTTGATACCAGGTATGTGATTCCTCCAACTTTGTCCTTTCTCAAGATTGCTGTTGCTATTCATGGTCTTTTGTGGTTCCATATAAATGTCTTGGATATTTGTTGTAGTTCTGCAAGATATGGCATTGGTGTCTTTATAGTAACTGCATTGAATCTGTAGATTGCTTTGGGTAGTATGGACATTTTAATAATGTTAATTCTCCTTCTTTCTTGCCTTATTTGAACGGTGTAATTTTTTCTTCAATAAATACTTCATTTGTTTCTTGCTACATTGGTGGGCTATGACCTTTTAAATTTTAGACTTCCAGCTTTTTCTTTCCTCTGACTTATGTGTTTTAGGGATGAGAAGTATTGTGCTATGTTGCTATGAAAAAAATCTGTTTATAACTGTATGCAATTTGTTCTGAAATAGGGCCCACAGCTTTTATCAGCTTCACAAAATGGTTTGTGATTCTCTACCACAAAATAATATAGGGTGTCCTAAAAATGTATGCACACACTTTGAATTATTATAAAGGCAGTGTTTATGAAAGTACATTTCATTTTCAAAATTGAGCTATCAAGTGTATATGTACATTTTTGGAGGCACCCTGCATATTAAGTGATTTGTAATAGCCTATTTTACAGTGACGTCTGCTTAGTTTCTAGAATTCATACCATATTTTGTATAATTCCTCCAATTTTTAGTTAGAAGGATAATAATTTACTACAGATAAATATTGATTTGCAGTACTTGCATTTCAGTGATGAAGAAATTATTATTGTTTGGGTCTTCAGAGATAATGGATTGAATCTGGCAAAGCTTGATGATATGATACACCAAATGTACTGAGAAACATTGCTTCAAAGTTGAGACAAATGAATTTAAACTTGAAGTGACCTTGAACAAAAGTCAGCACCTCATATTAGTTATAATTTACTTTTAAAAAGAACATAAGAGAGACCATTGTAATCCCTATAGTAGAAAAGAGTGCACAATTGCTATTCATGAGGTCAAAAGCTTTTATTTACTTGGATAGTTTCTCTATTTCCAGATTCAGTAGTCAGGATTATTTAAGTGTTTACCTAGAATTACAAAAAAGCCATAGAAGTATCCATCATTAAATTATTTTAAGTATTTGAATTATAATTTTATACCATTCAACATCTAAAATGTTGACTATGAATTGCATAGAAATCAAACCTTTTGATATCAGCAAGTTTTCAATCTTGAAGGAATGAGTAACATGTCTTATTCAAAGAACATCAGAATTAAAATGTTTTAAAGCTCTGTATATAGTTTGGCTTATTATAAAGAAATGAATAATTTTCTGTGTATTTCATATAGTTAGGCAAATATATATCTAAATTTTTATTTCTTCATAAATAAATAACTAGTTTTCTATGAATTAAAAAAACTTGGGAAAAGATATAATAATAAACCAATTAATAAACCATGAAATGAATTGAACCAGTTTTTTACAGGCTAAAAGCTTGACTATAGACCTGAACAAGTTTTAAAAATTGTGTTATTTGTTAATAGGAAATTTTTTATTATGTATCAAAACTATATGCAACTAGAATGTAATATACTGTCACCATGAGACAGGGAATTACTGTTTTGGTTTATGTATAGATAATTAAGGTGTTTAATAAGATGGAGTAAGCAGGATCTATTTCTCATCTCCTTTTCTTTATTTATTGTATGTTGTTGGAAATTACCTGTTTTTTTGACAAAACAAAGGGCTGTGTCACTGAAATACCATAATACTTTTCTTTAAATTTGTCTTATGCTCATTAATGGAATTTTGCTGGACAAGTGCTGATTCCTGAAAACCAGGGATACAGGTAAAGGGCATGTATATTTCACATACATATATTTTTATATATTTAACATATACATGTTTATAGTTTATGAAAATACACATATGTATACATATGTATGTTTTATCTACATATATAATATATATATTTTACATGAACTATTTTTATGTATTTTTTCCTGAAGGAATTCTGTTTAGCACATAAACATCAATCATTTCATTTCAAGACTGAATGTGTAAAGTGGTATACTACTTAGTGTGATTATGGCATTTGATATATTTCCATCTTATAATTTTAATTATTTTCAATGTGTCTACAAGCAGTTGAGTTTTTCTTTTATAGCTGCTCCAAGACAAGATGTTAAAGTATCTAAAAAAATTTCTTTTTATTAATGTGAAGGTATTATTTTTTTTACAGAAGCCTCCACTGAATAGAGGATACACGTGAGTTAAAAGAATTCACTTAAGAAGAGTAGTGTCAATGGGTTATAGAACTGCTGAACTCATCTGAAGCATCGTGGAATAAAATGTTTGAGAAATATAGTATTCATAATTAAGATTTTTAATGAATTGCCTTGTTAATCCATATACTGTATGCATGTTGCAACATTTCCTAGGCTTAATTAGTATACTTGATGATTATGTTTATTTTCTGATGTACACACTGATTAAGCATTGTCCACACACTGGAGCTTGTAGCAAGATCAGTCTGTACAGTAGTACCTAGTCATCTAATGGGGGACTCAAAATGCAAATAGATCTACTTATGTAAAATTAAATTAGGTCTAATAGAACCCATTTTGCCTGAGCAGCTGGTGTCACATTATAAACTGCATTCTCTTGTTGTAAGAAATAACGGGCTTCTGTTGACAGACTCTTATATCTCTTTAAGCTTAAAATGCTGAATGCATATGATGTTAGAGTGGAACTGCAACTCTCAGACACAAGGAATCATGGGGTATTTTTATTTAACTCATTCTATTGTGCTCTAGAAATGCAACTCATTATGCTATTATGGCATTTGGGAGGTGTGAGTGCCAGGTTTCAAAATGCTTTTCATCAAAACCTCCTGTTTTTAGTCACTTACAACTTATGTGAATTTTCTCCTGTTATGTTGAAATGCTCCAGATTAGGTCATATATTCAAAACAGTCATATATTCAAAAATGTATTGAATACTTTTCTGCCTTAATTTACAAATACTTTAGGCACATTCTTTTTACTCCTCTCCATTTGATGGCTCGATTTACAAAGTTCAATTTAGCATTTAAGATGTTGCTAGACTAAAAAGTTTTTTTTTAAAGTATATTTTTATTGATTTCAGAGAAGAAGGAAGAGGGAGAGAGAGATTGAAGCATCAATGGTGGGAATCATTGATCGGCTGCTTCCCGCACACCCCCTATTGAGGCCCTGATTGGAATCAAACCCAGGACCCCTTCAGTCCACAGACCAATGCTCTATCTACTAAGGCAAACCAGCCAAGGCAAGACTAAAAAGTTTTTAAACTTACTCGCAACACCATTAAGAAAGCATTTGTTCATTCACTTGTTCATTCTACAAACATTTGTTGAGTAGCTCCTGCTTTTCTATTTTATTATTTTTTATTTTTCCATTACAGTTTACTTTCAGTATTATTTTGTATTGGTTTTAGGTGTACCGCATGGTGGTTAGACAGTCATATGCTTTTCAATACCACCTGGTACCATAGATAGTTATTACAATATTATTGACTATATTCCCTGTGTTGGACTTTACATCCCCGTGGCTATTGTAAGTAGCTTCTGCTTGACATCATACACTGTACTAAGTATGGGATGTGTGTAAAAGGTAGTTCCTGTCCTCAGGGAGACGATGACTTAATGGGGAATGTACTAGGAGGGAAGATCAATGACAAAATAGCAGACTGATGTCATTTGAGATATTAATAGTGCTCTGGTGCAGAATAGAGAACATAAAAGAAAAATTTTAAATAAACTGCACGAAGAGTCATCCACATGACTTTTTAAAAATTTGTTTCCTGCAAAAACCTTAATGTCACAAATCCATGAGCTCTGAGGTAGGAGAAAGTGTGAGGGGAAATATGAAGTGGTTGCATTGAGTATCCATGGTGCGTTAGCTTGATCCAGTGAGATCCAGCACTACTGAGTCATGACTGGAAGGACAAAATGACAAGAGGCTCTTTTGCATTATTGGTGGCAGTGTACATTAGTGCTGCCATAGTGGGAAACAGTCTGAAAGAAGATGCTAAATGCTTTAAATATGCCCAGACACTTTGATACAGTCTTTTCTATTTCATCTTTTCAGTAGGGTAGTAAGAGTCTAGTGCCTTTAAAATCCTCTTTTTACTCAGATGATTTTGTTGATGACACAATACACTAACTGGAGCATTAGAATTATTATTAGTCCCTAACAAATCAGTATCAGTTTCCTGTGAAATTGTTTAGTTTTTTAAAAAATATTTTTATTGATTTCAGAGAGGAAGGGAGAGAGGGAGATAGAAACATCAATGATGAAGTAGAATCATTGATCAGCTGCCTCCTGCATGATGTGGATCTAGCTTGCAACCTGGGCATGTGCCCTTGACTGAAATTGAACCCTTCAGTTTGCAGGCCGATACTCTATCCACTGAGCCAAACCAGTTAGGGCTGTTTTGTGGGGAGCAGCCTAAGCTGGCAGGCAGACATCCCCCAAGGGGTTCTTAACACTGCTGTGGAGGCGAGAGAGGCTCCCTCCACCACTGCTGTGCTTGCCAGCCATCAGCACAGCTTCTGGCTGAGTGGCACTCCCCATGAGGGATCCCACTGACCAGCTACTGCATTGAGCGTCTGCTCTCTGGTGATCAATGTGCATCATAGTGACTGGTCGTTCTATCATTTGGTTGATTTGCATGTTAGGGTGTGTTATTATGTAGGATAGGATTATAGATGTCCTCTTTTTCCCCACCATTCATCCCTTCACCTCACACACTGCCCAGGCCTTCACTGAACTATTGTTTGTGTCTGTGGGTTATGCATATCCTATATAATAAAGAGGTAATATGCAAATTGACCATCACACCCTCACACAAGATGGCTACCACAAGAGGACCCTCACATATGTGGTCACAAGATGGCCACCACAAGATGGATAGCAGGGGAGGCATTTGTGGGTGATCAGGCCAGCAGAGGAGGGCAGTTAGGGGCAACCAGGCCAATGGGGAGGATATTTGAGGATGACCAGGCTGGCAGGGGAGGGCTGTTGGGGGTGATTAGGTCAGCAGGGGAAGGCAATTGGGGGCAATTGGATGGGCAGGGGAGCAGTTAGGTGTCAATCATGCTGGCAGGGGAGTGGTTAGGGGGTGATCAGGCTGGTAGGCAGAAGTGGTTAGGGGCAATCAGGCAGGCAGGCAGGCAGGCGAATGGTTGGGAGCCAGCAGTTCTGGATTGTGAGAGGGATGTCCAACTGTCGATTTAGGGATTGAGCCTAAATTGGCAGTTGGACATCCCCTGAGGATCCCAGATTGGAGAGGGTGCAGGATGGGTGGAGGGACCCGCCCCCACCTAAAATGTATTCCAGATTCAGTTACAGCAGCAAAACTCTATCCAATTTGAACTCAATGCACTTGATGTCATCAGATTCTACTGAGGGACAGCACAAAAAGTCATTGTGTGTCCTGTGAGGATGCAGCAGAGTTCACTGTCCATAGTGATATGCAGGGTCTTCTTTTTTTCCCCCCATTTTCAAATGTACATTTATGTATTTATTTATTTTTATTTAATAAATATTTATTGTTCAGATTATTACATTTGTTTCTCTTTTTCCCCCCTAGCTCTCCTCCACCCGGCTCCTACCCCTCCCTCTACCCTTACCTCCCCCCACATTGTCCTCATCCATAGGTGTACGATTTTTGTCCAGTCTCTTCCTGCACCCCACTTACCCCTTTCCCACTAAAAATTGTCAGTCCACTCCCTTTCTATGCTCCTGATTCTATTTTATTCACCAGTTTATTCTGTTCATCAGATTTTTAATTCACTTAATTTTTAGATTCACTTATTGATACATATGTATTTGTTGTTCATAATTTGTTGTCTTTTACCTTTTTCTTCTTCCTCTTCTAAAAGAGTACCTTTCAGCATTTCATATAATACTGGTTTGGTGTTGATGAACTTCTTTAGCCTTTTCTTATCTGTGAAGCTCTTTATCTGCCCTTCAATTCTGAATGATAGCTTTGCTGGATAGAGTATTCTTAGTTGTAGGTTCTTGCTATTGATCACTTTGACTATTTCTTGCCACTCCCATCTGGCCTGCATAGTTTATGTTGAGAAATCAGCTGACAATCGTATGAGTGCTCCCTTGTAGGTAATCAACTGTTTTTCTCTTGCTGCTTTTAATATTCTGTCTTTGTCTTTTGCTCCTGGTATTTTAATTATGATGTGTCTTGGTATGGTCCTCTTTGGATTCCTTTTGTTTGGAGTTCTGTGCGCTTCCTGGACTTGTAAGTCTATTTCTTTCACCAGGTGGGGGAAGTTTTCAGTCATCATTTCTTCAAATAGGTTTTCAGTATCTTGCTCTCTCTCTAGTTCTGGCACCCCCTTAATTCTGATGTTGGTACGCTTGAAGTATCCCAGAAGCTCTTTACACTACCTTCACATTTTTGTTCTTTGTTCTTTTTGCTTTTCCAGTTGAGTGTTTTCTGCTTCTTTGTATTTCAAATCTTTGACTTGATTCTTGGGCTCCTCTAGTCTGCTGTTAGATCTCTGTATAATATTTTTTATTTCAGTCAGTGTATGTTTAATTTCTAGTTGGTCCTTTTTCATCTCCTGTTGGGTCTCACTAAATTTATCAATTTTTTTCTAGGAAATTCTTGAAAAACCTTATAACTGTGGTTTTGAACTCTATATCCAGTCATTTGTTTTCCTCCATTTCTTTTGTTTATGGTCTGTTCCTTTGTCTCCGCATTTTCACTATGCCGGGAGAACTTCTGTGTTGGAATCAGCCTTATGATACAAGACTTGAAAAACTGCAAAAGCCTCTCTGTTGAGCTTGGATGGGGTGGAGTCTCAGAGTGCCTTGGCTTCCAGTCAGCCCTGCCCTATGCGGCCCCTGGGTCTCAAGTGTCTCTCGGTGATCGCTGGAGCCATCTCTGAGTGTACGTGTGCATGTGCCTTTAGGCCACTGTCTTTCCAGCTCCCCTGTGCTCCAGGACCCTTATGAGTCTGGGTCCCCAGGGTCTCACCCGAAATGGGGCTCAGTGCCATTAGAACTTGCACAGTTGGGAGGCTCTTTCTCTTGCTCACTAGAGAAAGTGGTACAATCAGCAGTCCATCTTCTGTGCGCAGTGGTGTGTGCGCCCCCAGACCTCTGCTCTTTTGTGGCTCCTAAATTTCCGTGCACTCCTCCTTTTTCACAGTCTAGACCCCCCATATGAGTCTTTCTCAGAACTGGGGTTCAGTGTCATAGGAAAAGGGGTTCAGTGCAGTTGGGAGTCTGTCTCCATCCCGCCAGAGAAAGCCAGCCAGGCACTCCAGCGCCCACTCTCTCACACATGTGTCTCCATACCTCAGCTTTTTGCAGCTCCTCTGAGTCTCCATGAGCACCTTTCTTTCCTTCTAGCTATAGAATTTCCACTCAGCCAACTTTCCTGTGGTTCTGGATAATGTTCGTTCTAACTTTTAGTTGTAGTTTTGAAATTGTTGTGCAAGGCAGTAGTTTAGGTGTTCACCTATGCTGCCATGTTGGTTCCTACTCCTCAGACTCTTCTTAATGATGCAAAAATCCAGCTGGTCTCAGCGCCAGGAGTAGCTGTCCTGAGCACAGGATCTGTTGTGACCTCATAGATACACTGAATTGTGTGACTGGCATCCCTTAAGCACCGATGCTAAGAAATGTAGAGCAGTGTTGCTAGCATACCCACAGCAAGGGAACAGGGCTTTCTCTTTTCCATTCTTCAGCCATATCCTTGCCCAATTTTATATTTCCCAACTTGGCTTTTCCTTCTGTTATGCCTCATTTAGATTTATTATACATTTTGAAATGTAATGAATTCTTACAAGCTGCTTTAAGTTCTTTCTGGAACAAATAATATATTACTAAATAAGTAAGTAAACCATTGGTCTTCTCTGCTTCATCCAGTAATATGGAGGTTTGGGAAGATGGCAGGTCTGCTCAATGTTGGGAAAGACCTCCTCCTTCTTGCTTGTCTTTGTTCTGCTTCACATTTTAGGGCATGCAGAGGAAGGAACTTGTCAATATTTTAGTCAACACTTAGTACAGCAGGTGAAGCACAGTAAAAAGTGCACTATAAGACTTGAGAAGCCTGCTTGTGTATGCTGTCCAAATTTTTATGATGAAGAACAAATGAGAGTTCATTGTTATCTGTACACACACATTCATACTGGATCAAATGCTCTTTGCTATTTCTCAATATTTGAATTTTGTCATAATCAGTAAATATGTAGTAAGGAATCTTTGGTTATCTGTTTTATCCAAAGGGAGCTAGATGATGAGGGTGAAAAATTAATAACTCACCACGCTTATATTTAGGGGTGAGCTATGATTGTTATGCTTCCGTTCATACCCTGCTTCCTTTCAATCTTACTCTGATCTCAAATGTCTACGCCTGAATGAATTAGCTGCTGAGATGAAAGGTGGGAATGAGACAGCAATTGAGGGGATCCCAGAGAGAATGCATTCAAGATAAGATCAGGGTCTGGCAGCCAGAGCATGTTTCTGCTCATTGCCACTGTGCCTTACAGCTGTGTGTTACCTCCTAATACCTAGGTGAAGTGTGTTGACATGAATATCCTGCTTAAAATTTGTTTTTAATGTTTTTATTTTTATTTTTATTTTTTAATTATAATCTTTATTATTCAGATTATTATGTTTGTTTCTCTTTTTCCCCTCCATAGCTCCCTTCCGCCCAACTCCCACCTTTCCCTCTACCCTTACCTCCCTTTCATTGACCTCATCCATAGGTGTATGATTTTTGTCCAGTCTCTCCCTGTATACCCCTCACTCCTTCCCCCCGTCCACTCCCTTTTTGTGCTCCTGATTCTATTATGTTCACCAGTTATTATGTTCTGTTGATCAAATTTTTAATTCACTTAATTTTTAGATTCACTTGTTGATAGATACGTATTTGTTGTTCATAATTTGTTGTCTTTTACCTTTTTCTTCTTCCTCTTCTAAAAGAGTACCTTTCAGCATTTCATATAATACTGGTTTGGAGTTGATGAACTCCTTTAGCTTTTTCTTCTCTGTGAAGCTCTTTATCTGCCCTTCAATTCTGAATGATAGCTTTGCTGGATAGAGTATTCTTTTTTTAAAAATATATTTTATTGATTTTTCACAGAGAGGAAGGAAGAGGGATAGAGAGTTAGAAATATCGATGAGAGAGAGACATAGATCAGCTGCCTCCTGCACGCCCCCTACTGGGGATGTGCCCGCAACCCAGTTACATGCCCTTGACCGTAATCGAACCTGGGACCTTTCAGTCCTCAGACAGATGCTCTATCCACTGAGTCAAACCGGTTTTAGGCTGGATAGAGTATTCTTGGTTGTAGGTTCTTGCTATTCATCACGTTGAATATTTCTTGCCACTCCCGTCTGGCCTGCATTGTTTCTGTTGAGAAATCAGCTGACAGTTGTATGGGTGCTCCCTTGTAGGTAATTAACTGTTTTGCTGCTTTTAATATTCTCTCTTTGTCTTTTGCTCTTGGTATTTTAATTATGATGTGTCTTGGTGTAGTCCTCTTTGGATTCCTTTTATATGGGGTTCTGTGTGTTTCCTGGACTTAGAAGTCTATTTCTTTTACCAGATGTGGGAAGTTTTCAGTCATTATTTCTTTCAGTAAGTTTTCAGTATCTTGCTCTCTCTCTTCTTCTGGAACCCCCACAATTCTGATGTTGGTACGCTTGAAGCTGTCCCAGAGGCTCCTTATATCATCTTCACCTTTTTGGATTCTTTTTTCTTCTTGCTTTTCCAGCTGAGTGTTTTCTGATTCTTTATATTTCAAATTTTTGACTTGATTCTTGGGTTCCTCTAGTCTGCTGTTAGGTCTCTTTATAATATTTTTTATTTCAGTCAGTGTATGTTTAATTTTTAGTTGGTCCTTTTCCATCTCTAGTTGGTCCTTTTCCATCTCTAGTTGGTCCTTTTCCATCTCTAGTTGGATTTTTTCCATCTCTAGTTGGTTCTTTTTCATCTCTTCTTGGGTCTCGCTAACTTTATTCAACTTTTCTAGGATATTCTTGAAAAACCTTATAAGCGTGGTTTTGAACTCTATATCCAGTTGTTTGTTTTCCTCCATTTCTTTTGTTTGTGATCCCTTCCCTTGTCTCAGCATTTTCACTATGCAGGGAGAACTTCTGTGTTGGATTCAGCCTTATCACACCAGACTTGCAAAACTGTAAAAGCCTCTCTATTGAGCTTGGGATGGGTGGAGTCTCAGGGCTTAAGGAATCGCCTTGCCTTCCAGTCGGGCCCGCCCTCCACTGCCCCTGAGTCTCACCTGACTGGGTAATCGCTGGAGCGGTGCCTCTAGACTTCTGCCCATCCGGCTCCCCTGTGCTCCGGGACCATATGAGCCTGGGTCCCCAGGGTTTCGCCCAAAACTGGGGTTTAGTGGAGTTAGAAGTGGCACAGTTGGGAGGGTCTGTCTCCCGCCCACTTGTGAAAGCCAGTGGCACAATCAGCAGTCGGTCCTTTGTGCCCACTGCTGTGTGTGTCACCAGACTTCTGATCTTTTGCGACTCCCTTAAATTTCCGTGCACTTCTCCCTTTTCACAGTCCAAACTCCCCCCATATGAGTTTCGGCTGGATCTGAGGTTTAGTGTCATAGGATAAGGGGTTCAATGCCATTGAGAATCTCCATCTTCCTCCCGCCAGAGAAAGCCAGCCAGGTACTCCTGCACCCGCTCTCTCCACGCGCGCGTCTCTACCTCAGCTTTTTGCAGCTCCTCTTGGTCTCTGTGAGACCCTCTCTTTCCTTCTAGTTGTAGAATTTCCATTCAACCAGCTTTCCTGTTGTTCTGGATGATGTTTGTTCTGTCTTTTAGTTGTAATTTTGAAATTGTTGTGCGAGGCTGGAGTGTAGGTGCTTACCTATGCCGCAATCTTAGATTATCCCCCCACTTAAAATTTGTATGCAGCAAGAAGAATGTATGATACTGTTCTTAAATACTAGATGCATAATCATTATTTTGCTATTTTTGATTAATTAATGATAGATATTTCTACTAGATTATAAAGCCCTTAAGGACATGAATCTTCTAGTGTTCCATATTCTGAGGACACCATTATCTTGAATCCTTCCCAAGGGCAGTTGAAATTTTATATTCTTTTTGTTTGTTTGTTTTTCTTTATTTTTTCTTTAACTTACCTCTGAGTTTGGAGAGAGAATTGTAGTCTTGCCCCCGCCCCCTCCTCCATTCCCCATTGCAACTTCCAATTTATTACCTCTCCTTCTAACTTTGAAAATTTCATGTTATCTTAATCACCCCTTTCTGTTTCTTGTTGCTGTCCCCACGGTCATATGTGATTCCAGCCCAAGTCACTCTTCTCTTCACACTCCTAAGACCTCTTGGTCATGTGGGCACCCTTCTCATATACCTGGCTCTCATTTCCAGGGCCTCTTCACCTCCAGTGATCTTTCCTTTAATTCCCCCAAGGGCTTATTCTCATGTCATACCTGAGCTTGTTGTCACAAATACCTGCAATGTCCCAGAAGTCTACATTTTAAGTACCCATTCCTTTCTGATCTCTCTCTTCTTTTACATACCTTTGAAACCACCCCCAGCTCTCTTACCCCACCTTCACTCTATTATACTCACCTGCTTACAAATTAATCCTCCTTATAGCCAACTCCCCTTCAACTCTGCACTGGCAGGCAAGCAGTAAAACACTCTCCTGAAGCTACTCTCCCTTCCCTTTCTCAATGATGGTGCCATAGAGAAACCTCCTCATCCCTCTCCTGTGAATATGCTGCAATGATGAACCTATACATTTCCTTTATTGTGCCATGGATTCCATGCCCTCTCACTTCTTTAAGAGTTCACTCTTGTGACAATACCCTCCCTTCATTTTATTGTCTGTTCTTCTCTGGTGTATAACTCCTATGAGAAATGATGTTTCATTTTTAAACCAAGCTTTCCTTAACCCCCATATTTAACTTATACTCCTATAAGAGGCTTAGTGCACAAATTCATCCATGGGTAGGGTCCAGCCAGTCCAGCCCCAATTGGGGCAACTTGGGGCTGGGCCTGTCAGGAGGAAGAGATGGCAGGAGGTTGGCTGGTGGGCCCCACCCCTGATTGGAGTGTGGGGTGTAATTAGGGGCAGGGCTGGCCATGGGGAGGGACTGTGGGTGGTGGGCACAGTTGGAGAACAGTTTGGTATTTCCTTATAAAACTAAATGTAATCTTACTATCTATTCCAGCAAATACACTCATTGGTGTGTTTTTTGTTTTGTTTTTATTATTATTGTTGGTTTTTAACCCAGAGGAGTTGAAAACACGTCTGCACAAAAATCTGCACATGTATATGTATAGCAGCTTCATTCATAATAATTAAAACTTGAGAGATTGGGTAGTAGGTTATGTTAGGAGCTTGGATAGTGAACCATGAGAGCTTAGAACAAGGCAATGGAAATAAGGTTGAAAAATACAATTAAAGTAGTAAAGTTTTGTGGGTGGCTGTGGGAATGGCAAAACACTTGTTAAAGCCTGCGGGTCCTGAATGTGGTGTGGGTGGGCATGCTATATAGAGCCAATTGGAAGCATGGGAAGTGGTCAGCAGGGTGAACTTAATAGGACTATAACTTTAAAATCTGAAATACTTGCTAAGATTGAGAAAGTTTATACTTGGGAGTCAACTCAACATGAGAATAAACACGTTGCCTTGCCTCCTGGACCAGTGAAATGACTGACTGAGCTCATCAACCAAACTGTGCGTTTCCATGTTGTGGAGAATTCTTTTTTTGTTTTTTAATTTTTTTATTAATGTGTTATATGTATACATATCTTCCCATTGGTGAAGAACTCTTAATCATGCTGTAGGCCAGAGATGAATAGTGAATGGTATGAGACTCACCAAATCTGAGACAGCCACCAAGACACTGAACTTGGGGTCTAACTGGCTTTATTACCAGAATCTGAAGCACTTCAAAGTAAACATTTTTTAAATTAATTTTTTATACATATCTCCACAATGCCCCCCCTTCCTCTCAGGTATACCCCAACTCCCCAGTGTCTATGTTCATTGGTTATGCTTATATGCATGCATACAAGTCCTTTGATTGATTTCTTATCTACCTCACCTAACCTTAATCTTCCTGCTATAATTTCATAGTCTGTTTAATACTTTACTGCCTCTGTATCTATCCTTTTGTTCATCAGTTTATAATGTTCTTTATTATCCACAAATGAGTGAGATCATGTGATGCTTCTCCTTCATTGACTGGCTTATTTAACTAAGCATAAGGCTCTCCAGTTCCAACCAGGTTGCTGCAAATGGTAAGAATTCCTTCTTTTTAATGGCAGCATAGAATTCCATTGTGTAGATGTACCATAGTTTTCTGATCCACTCATCTGCTGACGGGCACCTAGGCTGTTTCCAAATTGTAGCTATTGTAAATTGTGCTGCTATGGACATAGGGGTGCATAAATCCTTTCTGATTGGTGTTTGTGATTTCTTAGGATAAATTCCTAAGAGTGGGATTACAGGGTCAAATGGGAGATCCATTTTTGGTTTTTTGAGGAAACTCCATCTGTTCTCCACAGTGGCTGCACCAGTCTGCATTCCCACCAACAGTGCACAAGGGTTCCTTTTTCTCCACATCCTCGCCAACACTTGTCGTTTGTTGATTTGTCAAAGTAAACATTTCTACTTAGCTCTGACAGGATGCTAGTAACTTCCTTAAGTGTGCTCTGAGTCAGTAAGACAGTCAAAACTGGAGAGAATGAATTCCCGTGTCAGATGATTCCAGCTATACCTCAGCAGATTTTAGGGAGGCAAGCTGCTAGGAAGGAAGTGTGGCCAGCACAGTGACAAATTCCACACCAGGTACTTGCAAATTTTTAGAATAGAGGATGTTTTTTTATCTCCTTAAAAAAAAACCCACCACGTTATGGCAGTTTACTGTGTGCCAGATAGCAATTAACTTTTAAGTTAAAATGCTTTTAAACCTAGCTCTCAAAATCCCAAAATTAGCTAACATCCTGCTTAGTGATAAAAGACTGAATACTTTCCCTCTAAGATAAAGAATAAAAAAAACAACAATGTCAATTCTTGTCAAATTCCAATCCATACTGGATGTTCCAGCCAGGGCAATTAGGAAATTAAAATAAAATAAAATTAAATTAAAGTCATCCAGATTGAAAGGAAGCAGTAAAACTATCTTCATTTGCAGATGACAAGATATTGCATATAGAGTTTTGTATATAGAAAATACTAAGGAATCTACTAGAAAACTGTTAGAGCTAATAAGTAAGTTCAAAATAAATATACAGAAATTAATTGTATTTCTATACAATAACAATGAACAACTAAACATGAAAGTAAAAAGCAATTTTACTTGTAATGGCATCAAGAAGAACAAAATACTTTGGAATAAATTTAACAAGAGAAGCATAAAACTTTGAAAACTGTAAAACATTGTTGAAGAAATTAAAGGCCTACACAAGTGGAAAGACAGGTACCTGGATTAGAAATTTAATATTGTAAAGATGGCAATACTAGTCAACGTGATGTAATTCAACACACTCTCTATCAAAATCTCTGCTGGTTTCTTTTTGAAAATTGACAAGCTGATACCAAATTTTATATTAAAATTCAAGTGACCTAGAAGACCCAAAATAATCTTGAAAAAGAACAAAGTTAGAGAACTCACACTTCCCATTTCAAAACTTACTCCAGGCCTAAAGTAATTAGTGTGGCACTGGCATAAAGATACTGATAGCCCTATAGATTAATGAAATAAAATTGAGAGTCCAGAAATAAATCCCCACTTTTGTGGTAAATTAATTTTCTGTAAAGATACCAAAATGAGTAAAGAATATTTTTCTCAAGGCACTTGAACAACTGGATATTCATAAGCAAATGAATATAGTTGGAATCTACTTTATGTCAAATATAAAAAATTAACTGAAGGTGGATTAAGATCTAAATATAAGAGCTAAAACTATAAAACTCTTAGAAGAAAATATAGATGTAATCTTTGTGAGCTAGGATTTGGCAGTAGTTTCTTAGATATGACAATAAAGCACAAGCAATCAAAGAAACACATAGATAAATTGGACTTTTTAAAAATTAAAAACCCTTGATTTTTAAAGGATGAAGTCAAGAAAGCAAAAAGAAACACCATTCAATGAGAGACAACTTTTTGCAAATTATGTTTCTGATAAGGGACTTGTATCTAGAATACATATATAAAAAATTCTTACAACTTAAGAATAAAGACAACTCAATTTAAAAATGGTCAAAAGGAGGAATCCAAGATGGTGGCATAGGTAAACACCTATACTGCTGCCTCACACAACAATTTCAAAACTACAACTAAAAGACAGAACGGACATCATCCAGAACCACAGGAAAGCTGGCTGAGTGGAAGTTCTACAACTAGAGGGAAAGAGAGGGGCTCATGGAGACCCAGAGGAGCTGCAAAAAGCTGAGGTAGAGACACGCGCGAGGAGAGAGCGGGTGCCGGAGTACCTGGCTGGCTTACTCTGGCGGGAGGGAAACAGAGACTCTCAAAGGCATTGAACCCCTTATCCTACGACACTAAACCCCAGATCCATCTGAAGCTCATACGGGGGGAGTTTGGACTGTGAAAAGGGAGAAGTGCATGGAAATTTAGGGGAGTCGCAAAAGATCAAAGGCCTGGTGGCGCGCATGGCACTGCACGCAGGACAGATTACTGATTGTGCCGCTGGCTTTCATGAGTGGGTGGGAGACAGACGCTCCCAACTGTGCCACTTCTAACTTCACTAAACCCCTGTTTTGGACGAAAGCCTGGAGACCTAGACTCATGTGGTCCTGGAGCACAGAGGAGCTGGAAGGCAGCGGTTAGAGGCACTGCAGGTGCATGCACAAGGACCGCTCCAGTCATTACCCAGTCACGTGAGACTCAGGGGCCTTGGAGGGCGGGGCCGACTGGAAGGCAAGGCAGTCCCTTAAGCCCTGAGACTCCACCCCTCCCAAGCTCAACAGAGGCTTCTGCGGCTTTGCACGTCTGGTATCATAAAGCTGAATTCAACACAGAAGTTTCCCTGGCATAGTTAAAATGCCGAGACAAGGGAAGGGATTACAAACAAAAGAAATGGAGGAAAAAAAACGACTGGATATAGAGTTCAAAACCACGCTTATAAGGTTTTTCAAGAATATGCTAGAAAAGTTGGATAAATTTAGTGAGACCCAAGAGGAGATGAAAAAGGACCAATTAGAGATGCAAAAGATTCAACTAGAGATGGAAAAGGTCCAACTAAAGATGAAAAAAGACCAACTAGAAATTAAACATACACTGACTGAAATAAAAACTATTATACAGAGTCCTAACAGCAGACTAGAGAAAGGCAAGGATCAAGTCAAAAATTTGAAATATAAAGAAGCAGAAAACATTCAACTGGAAAAGCAAGAAGAGAAAAGAATCCAAAAATGTGAAGCTAATGTAAGGAGCCTCTGGGACAGCTTTAAGCGTACCAACATCAGAATTGTGGGGATGCCAGAAGAAGAGAGAGAACAAGATACTGAAAACCTAATTAAAAAAATAATGACTGAAAACTTCCCACATCTGGTAAAAGAAATAGACTTCTAAGTCCAGGAAACACACAGAACCCCAAATAAAAGGAATCCAGAGGACCACACCAAGACACATCATAATTAAAATACCAAGAGCAAAAGACAAAGAGAGAATATTAAAAGCAGCAAGAGAAAAACAGTTAATTACCTACAAGGGAGCACCCATACGACTGTCAGCTGATTTCTCAACAGAAACAATGCGGGTCAGACGGAAGTGGCAAGAAATATTCAACGTGATGAACAGCAAGAACCTACAGCCAAGAATAATCTATCCAGCAAAGCTATCATTCAGAATTGAAGGGCAGATAAAGAGCTTCACAGAGAAGAAAAAGCTAAAGGAGTTCATCAACTCCAAACCAATATTATATGAAATGCTGAAAGGTACTCTTTTAGAAGAGGAATAAGAAAAAGGTAAAAGACAAAAAATTATGAACAACAAATACATATCTATCAACAAGTGAATTTAAAAATTAAGTGAATTAAAAATTTGATCAACAGAATAAAGTGGTGAATATAATAGAATCAGGAGCACAGAAAGGGAGTAGACTGATAATTCTCAGGAGGACAAAAATCATAAAGCATCAATCAGACTGTGAAATTACAGCAGAAAGATTAAAGTTAGGTGTGTAGATAAGTGATCAATCAAAGGACTTGTATGCATGCATATAAGCATAACCAATGATCACAGACACTGGAGGGTCGGGGTATGCCTGGGAGGGAAGGGGGGCCATGGGGAGATATGTATAAAAATTAATAAAAATTAATAAAAAAATTAAAAAATAAGTAAACTATAAAAAAAATAAGGAAACCAGAAGAAGAGGGAGAACAAGGGATAAAAAAACCTGTTTAATATAATAATAAAAAAAAGAAGATAAAGAAGAAGAAAAAGGTAAAGATAAAAATTATGAACAACAAATACATATCTATCAACAAGTGAATCTAAAAATCAAGTGAACAAAAAAATCTGTTGAAGAGAATAAACTGGTGAATATAATAGAATCAAGGACATAGAAAGGGAGTGGACTGACAATTCTCAGGGGAAAGAGGTGAGTGGGGTGCAAGGAGAGACTGGACAAAAATCATACACCTATGGATGAGGACAATGGGGGGGAGGTAAGGGCAGAGGGAGGGATGGGAGCTTGTTGGAGGGGAATTATGCGGGGGAAGAGGAACAGTTGTAAAAATCTGAATAATAAAAATTTATTAAATTAAAAATAAATAAATAAAAATGGTCAAAAGACCTGAATAGACACAGTTCTCCAAAAAAAAAAAGACATACAAATAACCAATAAGCACATAAAAATGCTAATCAAAACTACAAAATAGCACTTCACATGCCCTAGGATAGCCATAGTAAGAAAATACAATAATACGTTTTGGTGAAAATATGGAGAAATTACAACCCTCAAACACTACTGATAGGAATTTAAAATGGAAAAGTTGTACAAATAACTTCTTTGGAAAACAATTTGGAAAGTCCTCAAAAAGTTAAACATAGGACTACCAAATTGCCAAGCAATTCCACTCCTGGGTATAGACTTAAGAGAAATAAAAATATATTTTCACACAAAAACTATATATTAATATATATAGCAGCATCATTCATAGATGCCCAGCAACTGATGAATGAATAAATAAGATGTGGTATATTAAAATAAGGAAATATTCTTCAGTAATAAAGAGAAAGATACTGACACATGCTATAACATGGGTGAACCTTGAACCTTGAAAATATTATGCTGAGTGAAAGGAACAAATGTTGTATGGTTATTATGAAGTGTCCAAAATAGGCAAATTTCATAGAGACTGAAAGTAGATTAGTGGTTTCTGGGCCTGAAGGAGGGAATTGGTGTGGGGGAGAGGGTGGGAGTGAATGGAGAGTGACTACTAATGGTTATGGCATCATTTGGAGTGAGTGATACAAATGTTTTAAAATGATGGCAATGGTTGTCCAACTCTACAATATAGTGAAAATCATTGAATTGTATGTACACTTTGGGTAAATAATTTGGTCATTTATATTTTATTAAAACTTATATTTTGAACTTCCAATATCAGGTTTATTTCAGTATTAATATCTATTAAAGTCACTGAAACTGATCGGGTCTGTCAGTTAGAAATTTATATTGCTACTACACTGTACCTGCAGCAACAACATTTGCATCTTGTATGGATTTATTTACATCTCATAGTGGTATAACTGATAGCTCAGTAAAGAGGTTCATTTAAAGAGTTGAGTTTAAGTACTATACATTCCCAGCATGGGTATTTTCAGATTGGACATCTGCTCCCTAATTTCCCTTGCACTGGAGTATTACCTTTAAATAGCACAATGATATTTTGCTCTAGGAGATTATTTTATTTACAGTGTATTGCAAAACATTGATGAATTGAGAGCCCATATGTTAGGAAGGAAAGTGAGGCTACACACCTCCTAATGGGGGAAATGGAACTATTTTTATTATTTTATTTATTTTTAATCCTCACCCAAGGATATTTTTCCATTGATCTCTTAGAGATCGTGGAAAAGAGAGGGAAAGACAGAGAGAAACATTATCAATTGGTTGCCTCCTGCACTTGCCCAAACAGGGCCAGGGCCTGGGAGGAGCCTGCAACAAAGGTATGTGCTCTTGATTGGAATCAAACCCAGAACCCGTCAGCCCACAGAGCCAAAACGGCTAGGGCGGAAATGGAACTATTTTTGTATCTGATTTTAGCAAGTAGTAGAATACTTTGTTTAGATTAATATGGACTTGGAGAATAGAGGAATGCTATCCCTCCTAGGTCCCTGGAGGGAAGGTGCTAGGAAGGAAGGCTGGGGCCAACCAGAAAAGGTGAGCAGGAGTGGGGGTGGGGAGTTAGGAAACCAGGAGTGAGGGTCAGGGCTGGAGGAGTTGCAGTGCCTCTCCTAAAGCTAAGACACTGTAAGAGAACAATGATGGGAAAGGGTCTCAAACAAGTTAGTTAGGTCATTCTGGAAGAGAAGACAAAGATCTTTTACCTCACACCCCTCATTCTGGACAGAGAGCCTATCACAGTGTCTGTGGTGAAAGGATGTGAGAAGGTGTTATTTATTTATTTATTTCAACAGCTATTCTTTCTTAAGGCAATGAGTTCTTATTAATATCTCTCTTTTCTATTATGGACAGACTCTAGTTTACCCTTAATAGTGTCACGGTGTTTTTTTAAGCAATATAAAATAAGCAGACTCAAACTTTTAAAAATGTTAAAGTGGTTCACTTATATAACTTCTGGCATAGTAGTGAGAGAATTATTACTGACAAAATAAATGATACAGATTATAGTTATTTTTAAAAAAATAACTTCAAATCTATAAACGAGCAAAAAGTAAATCTTCATTTATTTTTATTGGTTAGCATGAAAATATTTCAAAGGGTGTTTTTTGTTGTTAATCCTCACTGGAGGGTATATTTTTTTCCATTAAATTTTTATTTTACAGAGTGGAAGTCGGGGGTGGGGGTGGGGGAGAAACATTGATGTGTGAGAGACACATTGATTGATTGCCTCCTACAAGGCGCTACAAAAAGGGACTGGTCAGGGGATGGAGCCTGCATTGAGGTACATGACCTTGACTGGAATTGAACCTGAGACCCTTCTTCAGTTCATGGGCCAAAGCTCTATTCACTGAGCAAAACTAGCTAGGGCGAAAAGGGTGTTTTAAAAATAGTTTCTGGGAGAAGATTTGGAGACAAGATTTTTCACTCAGATTTTCATCCATACTGGTTTCACAATTGCTCCTGCTTGTTTGGGCAGTTTGATAGTCATTCTTTTACTTATTTTAAAAATAATATATTTTATTGATTTTTTTACAGAGAGGAAGGGAGAGGGATAGAAGAGTCAGAAACATTAATCAGCTGCCTCCTGCACACCTCCTACTTGTGATGTGCTCGAAACCAAGGTTACCTGCCCTTGACTGGAATCAAACCCGGGACCCTTCAATCCGCAGGCCCACACTCTACCCACTGAGCCAAACTGATTAGGGCTGATAGTCATTCTTTTACAATGTAAAAGGGCTTGTTGTACATTTTTAAGAATTGTTTTTCCATTATTTAATTTATTTAATAATAATTAGGAGAGCACATGAAATACCTGCTTGGGGTGAGGGCTGAAAGTAGCCACGTGAAAAAAAATCCCCAGTGGAAGGTCACCATCGGCGAAGAGCGAGCCGTGTGAGCTGGTGTCCAGTCGTGCCCACTAAGAAGGGAGCACAGGGCTTGGGGCTCTGCACTCAACACCCTCCTGTGTGCCACTCACAGCTAGTCCTGCACGGAATAAAGCTTTCCGAAGCTCCACCCCGAAGTGTGGTTGCCTTTGTCATTTTAATTGGTCTGTGTTTGTGAAGTGGGGCCTCTATTTACTTATAGCTTGAGGCTTGTGTTTACCAAGCCCGGTGGAGGCCAAGTGACGGGCTCCCGCAAGCTCTCCCGCTGTATCTTGAGGCACTTTTCTTTTCAGTATCTGTGCCTGTCTAATGCGTGAGCTTCTGTGAAGCAAGCACAGGAGGGTACAAGGCCTACAGGGAGGAATTACACCTAATTACTCAAATAATTGCTAGGCTGTTGCCTTCTTAGTCACTGAAAATAATTTCCAGGTCCCTGGCTTTTATAGATAGTCTTCTCGAGGCAGGAGGACACAGCCCCCTTTTTAACTCAACCCATTCACTCACAAAATCAGAACACTCGAGCCTGCAAAATTAATAAGCACCACTTCCATTACATATATTTTAGGTTGTTGTTGCCGTGGCGATAAAGTCAGGGACATTGAATCTCCTCTGTTGAGCCATTGTTATCATCCCTGGCCATCTGCTGCAGAGGAGTGATATTCCATCTCATTTGCATGATGACTGATATATGGGAGGTTTGGAAGGACATATGCCACAGCAATCATGTGATGAAAATTAAAGTGAAAGTTTTGGGCCCAGAGCCGAAAAAAATCTGTGTATGCGTAAGAGGCTGTTGATGTGCAAATGTGAATTATATTGAGAAGGTCTGAATAGGGAGGTGTGACGTAAAGAGGGGACACAAACGCAGGTGCTTATCTCTACGCAGTCAAAGGCACTGGTTGTCATATCATGGGAACTACCTTTCAAAGAAACAGCGTTAGTGTTTCCGTTCAGCACACCAGGGAGAGGAGAAATGTAAGTTTTGGAAACAAGCAAAAAAGTAAGTTTAAAACTTCTGAACCACATATGGCTTGCGCTGATGTTAAAGTTGCTCAGTTAAGTTCTCATGTCTTATGCCATAACATTTAGTTCTGTTTCTGGGGAAATAATATGTTGCTATCGGTTGAAGTTTAGAAGTGTGTGGATGGTTTTTCTGATATGTGTTTTGAACTTCTGTTTCAGGTTCGTGCTGTGATGTATACTTGGTCATTATTTTAAATGCTATTTCTGCCTCCTTTTTTGTGTGGTATAAATGATTATTGTATCTGCTTTGAGGATTTCAGAATAAAATGTCATGGTGCAATTGCATTTATACTGCATCAGTAACGCCTTTATTTATATACATATTTGAAATGTGCAAATTTGCAGCAGAGAATACTTGATATGAGATGAAACTTTGTACACTTTTTTTTCTTTGTAACAAAGTAAAGTGGAAATAATTTCTGAAAATGCAAAAATTACCACCGAGACCCAAAATCTGACATCTCACTATAATAGAGGAGATATTTTGGGTACAGGGCTGTCAATATAATATAAGTTACTTGTATAAAGGAATAACCAATATCAAAAAGATGTCTCATATTATATTTGAAAAGTAAAATTCTGGCCTTGGCTACACATAGGGAAAGAGTTCGTGGCAAGTGGCAAAAAATTAAATTGATAAGTATTGTAATTATAATCTTATTTGTAAATATTTAGAGAATTGAATAAGATCAGTCTCCTAAAAAATTATATAGTTCATTTTTGATAAATGCGATGTCAGAAGACTTTTCAGCAAGTGTCTGTAGATAGTAGAAAAGAGTGATAGTAGAAAAGACTGAACAATCAGAAAGACTAACACTGAGCAGAATTTTGCAGAAGGATGAGTTCAATAAAATATTACTAAGAATAGAGAAATTTTTCAAACTTGATAAACAGTACTTCACCTCATATTTCTTTCATCTTAACAAGTTATTTATTAAATACGCTTGCTTGGATACATGTGGAAATAGTAGAGGTAATCTTCTACATAGGGATAGTAAGCTTTTACAAAGAACAAAGCAGCTATTAGGCAAAATATGTAAAACAACTTATCCAACATTGAGTTTTTAAAAAAGAAAGTGGTTATTGTCAGAAAAAGTAACACAAACTCTCATTTTATGCCATAACTAAAGGAAAAATGATTAAAAACCTCAAATATAATTGTGTATAATTTATGTTAGGAAAAAAAAGTTTCAGGGAATAATCATATTCATAATCTAAAATAAAACTGAAATTAGACTTTTCCTAACTTTTCTCCCTTGCTAATATCATCTGTCTATTATTCTACTTTTATGTGAGTAACTTAAGATTACCAGTTATCTCTTTTCTTCTTCTTCTTCTAAATATTCAATTACTCAGTGGTGATTATTATGTGCCCTTCTTGGCTTACTCCAATATTAGATTAATATAGATTTCTTGTGCCAAATTAGCGGAAATCACTGTTGAACATAAGAGTGATTCACTCTCCTTTTGGTTATATTTATGTTAAAGAAGCAGCATCATTTTAGCTTAAAAGCTTTTACATTTTAAATTTGAATATACTGTACCTTGGAGAGCATCAGGTAGTTGTATTTAAAACATTTCAAAGTACACTGGAACTTTTATGAAATTCTAATTCAGTTATGTTTAAAGGAGTCCCTCACCATTTTTTTTGAAGAGTGGCAGTGCTATTCTGTTATAAAATCAGACAGTAGGATGTGAACTTTCCTGGATTTTCTTAAATTAGACAATTGTAAGTGCAAATTAAGTAGAATAGAAATGTTTGGAGCTGTCCATGGTAGTATGCTCTTCAAAATGTTAACTGTTATAAAATTTATATCTACAGAATCTGTGTCATTGGCTTTATTACCATTTATAAAGGTCAGCATTAAATTCTTATTAGATAGATTAACCTTGTATATATAGTAGCTTTTTTCAGGCAATGTAACAATCTTACTCTTATAACTAAATTACAAAACTTTAAATTTCCATAATGTTAATAAGTGTTCCTAGTTGTAGCTTTAAAGTATTTATGAGTAAATAAACAAAAGTCATAAGCTATTAAATATATAATTCTTTAGGTTGACAATATAAAAGCACAGTACAAATAGTTGCCATGGTAGTAGGCCAATGTGAACAAACATCAAAAAATGTAACTTGCTTGATTATTGCTCTTGAAATGAATTCTTGTCCTTATGTGACCTGCCATGTCTGCTATAGAAATCCAAAAGATCATAATTGTTTGATATGAAATGCAAAAAGAATAGTTAAATTGGAAGTTTAACATCATGAAATTCAAAATCCCAAGCGGTATATAAACATTAAAAGAAACTTTGGACTGCTAATCCTAGGAAATGAGTTTTATGGATTGAATTCAACAAGGCTTCAGAAATGGTTCCATCTGCTGCCTAGCAGCTGGTGAAAGGATAAATTTAATTCATTAATTCATTTGGAAAAAAGGATCCAAGTAGTAAAGACTTCATTGCTCATAATGCATATAGGTGAAAACACAAACTGAAATCTGGTCTAGTTGATCATCCTAGATAATGAGCTACATTTTGCCTTCCTTTTTTTGGTAAAGGTCTTAGTGATTGAGTCAATACGGTGTTGATTTTTATGACAATAACCAATCACTCTTCCAATCGTTTCAATGATTAAAAATAATCTCAGGGAAATTTCAACTAAGTCAGACTTTTTAAATCTAGAGAACTGTAGGCACTAGAAATTGCACCCTTTCTCAGTCTGTATATGTATATATGAGTATCAGTGTGTATATTTATGCTTATTATATATACATGTGTGTGTTTGTGTGTGTGTTTATATATTCTGAGTCACATATATTCTGACTGAGCTATCTGGGCTCTCACACTGAATCATATATATTCTGAATTACATTAATGAGCTACTTACATAAAGACATTTTCCCATTGGTTGATATATTCAAAATTAGCATTCAAAGCAAATTTTAGATTCAAAATTCCCATTTACTCAAAAGTTTTGAGATTCCAGGTAGCACTTGTTTTGTTTTCTCCTCTTTTGATACTTCAGGCTAGTTTCTGCAATCTGTTTTCATTCACAGTCTGCAGAGTACTTCATAAGAGAGAAACGTGTACAAAGTCTTTTCCCAACTCCTCTGCCATGGTAGTCACTTTGACATAAGACATGGAAAAGGATTTAGTTAGCTGGCTCACACTGGACTTTGAGTACTTGTAGATAAACATAGTGAAAGTTTGATGCTCAGTTTTTGGATTGCTTAAGGTTAATCAATATAATAAGGTATTGGAAAAGTTACTGTTGAATTCCCTTTAACTTATAGTCCTATTGGTGGATTTTTTATTTGCTAACATTTTAAGGAGAGTGAGGTCTCCCTTAAAAATGCCCAGGTCACCTTTTTGGGTGAGGTAAATGTTCCCTGGTTGTCAGTTAATTGATCCACATCAAGATAAGAACATCCTTGAAAGCAGGGCTGCTTTAGCCAGCCAGCACTCAGTTCAGCAATTCTTTTTGGATGCTGGTTTCATGAAAGGGTTTTTGACTTTTCTTTCTCTGTGGCCCAGAGCTCACTGTGGTGGGTTTGTTGGATTTACTATAAAGGTTCTGTTTGCACCCTGTGGGTTGGGTTAAGAATCAGGGTTTATGCATTTACTTATACTGTTACATTGTTTATACAGCTTTGGTTTAGTTTTGATCTCTCTCTCTCTCTCTCTCTCTCTCTCTCTCTCTCTCTTTCTTTTTTTTTTTTTTTTGCCTTTGAGGCTCTTCCACAGTGTCAGCTGCTGACTGATAGTAGGAAAACGGCCTCGTGGTGTGAATGAAAGGGACCTAGCGGTTGGTAAACAGAGATAAGGAATAAATAGAGCACAGGCAAAAGGAGATAGTTCTGTGGGGGCCCAGATTGCTGCCAGTCTGTTCAAGGGAGATGCAGAGCCTGTCCTTTTCCCAGATTAAATTAGTGTGCGAAGTCTCCAGCGACCTGCTCCCCTTCTCCCCATACTCTTTAGCCAAGCTGAACAGCCTCTGCTGTAAAGTATTCATGTTATCCAGGGACAAGCCGGACAATAGAACTCTCCCTGATACTTATGGACAGCTGTCGTCATTCAGAGTGCTCAGAGCCTTTCATTTTTCATAGGAGTTAAAAGGGTTTTTACCTTGTAACTGAAAGAGGGCATAAATGCAACTTTGCCAGTTCTGAGGTTGCTTGGGCAAGGGTTAGGACTGAGGTGGGGGTAACTTTGGAGTGAGGAGGAACTGCTAAAGGAAGCAATTCTTATTTATTTATTTTTTTTGCTAATATTATTAAACTAAGACAGAAATTCGATTTCAAATCTGGGCTCCTTGTGAAGAGAAAAAACCATTGTTTCTGAAAGTTTCCTAAAATTAAGGTTACCAGTGCAAACTAGATATTTCATCTCTGCCTTTTCTACCCTTGTTTTGGCTAAATATGCATGCATTTTATTACCTGTGAATAACTACCCATAAATAGTAAGCCTGTAAGATACCTCTGTAGTCTCATTTTTTCTTTCTTTCTCCCCCCCCCTTTTTTTAGTGATTTACTGCAAATATATTCAGCATTTGACTGATTAAATAGACCTTCGGCAACCTTGAGGGTCACTGTGTAGAGTATGTACATAGAAAATGCATCAGCCCATTGTACCCTGGCAGCTAATGAGATTGGTCGTTAAGTAAATGACACAAAGCCTACAAAAAAAGCTTAGCAGCTCACTAGAGTATCACAGAGTGTCCCTGCACACCACACAACGACACAAACACTGGACTAACCTAGCCCACCCCTGCTTTATTCTACATCACTGCCTCCTGATGTCAGCGGCAGAGGCAGAACAAAGGCTAGGAGGCACCGGTAAGTCAGTCTGGCAATTAAGCCCTAGGGAGAAAGTCGAACAAATCTTAGCCTGACCGTGCGTGGGGCTGAGAGTCCGGCTCTCGACAAGTAGGTCAGAATGAAGGGATTTTGCTCTCACTCTGAAAATATTGTTCCACTGATCCGTGTTCTTATGTTGTTGTTATTGTTGTTTTGTGTTGCTGGTACATAAAAGTTTTTACATTTCAAAAGCAAAGTGTACTTCAAAATGCAAGTGAACCTGAATTTGAGGATAGGCTATTTGTTGGAGAAACGGTACTTTCGCAATCATGCAGGTGTGTGTGTTCAGGTTTGAAAAACTTTCAGATGCATGCGGCAACTTTGATTTTAGTTAGTCCTGCTGCTTTTAAAAGAAAATGGAAACCTGGGGTATGAATGTGTGCAGTAAAGTTTATTCTTGTCAATCTACAATGATCACATCTGCTACTATATATTTGATATCATATATAGGATGGTCATTTTCTTGATCAATCTCCTAAAAAATCTAATGATTGAACACAACAAAATGAAAAAAAAAATAAAGACTCCTCTCTTCTTTGTGTATTCTATTCTCTTGAATCTGCAAATAAAATCATTGCAAATCTGTGATATTGAATAGGATTAGTGATTATTTGCTTGCTTTACTTGGGAAAAAAAAATCAAAGCTGTTTGACACTGAGCGACATTGGCTTCCTATGTCCCTGGGAAAAATGTATTTGCAGTATTGAAGTCTAAGCTTTCAGAGAAATATGGCAACAGGAAGTTGCCAGAAAGTCTTATTTGCCTTGCTGAAATGTCTGTCTGCCTTAAACTTGTGTACTCAGAGGATGTTTAGTTCAAGAGGAGATGATTTTCTTACAAGAAATTCAGGTAAATTAAACATTTTATTCTAGGAAACTGTCAGCTGAGTGGATTATCACTGGTTTAACAAACTCTGCAATCTCATTGAGAATATTTGAAAAGTATTGTTAACGTAAGTGTGGTGTTTTAAAATAGATGGGATGCATCATATCAGTGTCAGAATTAAATTTTTAATGACATTTAATATCAGAATGTCATGTCATAATCATCTGTTCATGAAGTAAAACTCTCCATATTTTATAAAAAACAGTTGCTAACTTGCACTGAGACATTTTTATTTATGTAAGAATATAGAAATATTATGATATGGAATAAGACACTCTTATTAGTATTTAGGAAAGATTCATAATAGAGGTTCATAATATGATCTGGGTGATTAGAGGCCACATATTCTTTTTTTTAGTTTTAAAGTACTTTTCTTCTTCCAAATGTATTCCCAACATTCATTTTATTTATCTAATTTGTTTATGTCTATATGTATATAATATATAACATATGTATTATTAACTCTATTATGTTTATAGTAATGAGAATTTAAAAGAAACAGATTTTGTAAAGAAAGTGGTATAATAGTGTTTTGTTAATTTCAAGTAATATATATATAGGGAACATGTAGATTTACTTAACTAAATTCAGATTTTTCTAATATGTAATCTCATCATGATGCCTTTAATGTGGTAGCAATCATGGGAAAAGCAAGCTATCTGAAATGGCTACAATTGCTACCTAACAGTTTTAGTTTAAGGCAGAGTTATAAAACTAGTCTTCCTTACAGATATATTAGGTTATCATTCTGTGCTGAACATTTTAAGTTTGAATTTCCTGTTTTATAGCTTATTTTTCTATAGTTATTGAATGTTCAGCATGTTAAGACAGGATTGAGATATTCAGAAAATGCGCAGTCATTTTGGATGGCTAGGACTATTTTATCCCTGTCCTCACCAGTATAGGAAAGGGTGAGCAAACTCGACTAAAATCTGTTTACGGTGTGGATATAACGGAGTAGAATTACTCTCACAGAAATAGAATTGTCATTCTTTAAAAAATATATAGAGCTCTGTTGTAATTAAGAGGAGAGGGTACAGATCATTACTTTTGGTTTATATGAACTTGTTTCCACTAATGTTGGTCCTGAATTGGAAAGATTTAAAAATTTTTAACTATGAAAAACCACTAAGGAAATGGTTTTAACTAATGTATAACTTCCCCTTTTTAAAAGAAATTTGAGGCACTTCATTTTTGTTGACAGAAGGAAACTTTGTATTTCTGAACTTTTATTCAGATTCACTTATGTGACAAATATGTATTATTTACATGGCTTGGTTTAAAGGTTTGTATTAGGGGCTGCGGGGACTATAGAGTCTCATTCCTACTCCCAAGGACCCATGATCTAAGAAGAACCCATGATCTAGAAAACATTTCCTAGATAATAAAGTAGTGATTATAAGTGCCATATGAGTGACAAAAGTGACAAGAGCATCTACAACACCCTCTTCTCAAGTTCATATGTTTGAAACCTGGTTCTTCCATTTACTAAACCTGGAGTCCTGGATAAGTTATTTAACTATTCTGGCCTTGGTTTCCTGGTCTGTTAGTTGGGGGCTAGAGTAGATGAATCTTGGCTTATGATCTATATAAAAATGAAATAAGATAATGTGCCTAGAGCCTGGTGTGTAGTGTTTTTTTTTTTTTTAACTTCCACTTGGAGTTTGAGACAGTAAGTGGCCAATATCATGTTGTATGTTCCATCCACATTTGCTTCTACCAGTATAGAACTCTTTCTCATGTTTTTACTTTCAGAGCCCTAAATTTTGTGAGGTTTCTTGAAGGACTGTGGAAATTCCATTTTACATGACGAGTGCTCAAGTCTAAGGTAACAAGTTAAAAATACTAAATGTGTATGAAGTATATGGGATCAAATGAACTTAATATGCATAGTTTTATTAACAAATCTAAAGTGTTCATTAGAATTTCATTACATTTCAACTTAAACTTTCTATAAACAAAAATATTTAATTTCATCTAATTTCAAAATGGTTTATCTATAACTTAAATATTTATAGAAAAGGTTGTTATCTACTAAGATTATTTAAATTCATTCTTCATTCTTTTTAAAAAAATTAATATCTTAATTTTGCTCCTTTGAGATTTATTTCAAGCTTTGGCTTAGATTAGTTCCTTTATTTGGTACTTTATATTTGGTTAAAGAAAATTTCCTCTTCAAGTAAAGTATTATTTTATTTTATCACCTATCAAATCTAATTTTTTTCTGAATATTTTAAAACTTCATTCCAGTGAGTGCTAAGAGATCTCGAATTTCTTTACAAGTATTTGAATATTGTTTGTCAAGTGTTACATCAAGTTTATAAGGTTTCAGGCAAGAATTTATTACTTTCTTGATTTAACTCTTCAGTTTTTTTGTAGGAGTATTTGTTCTGTATCATTTGACATATATTTAAGTTACAACTTTGCAAGAAATTTGTTGCTAAAAATTTCTGGTCTATAATTCTAATATCTTCAGGTAAATTGCATTGGCCCACAAAATTGCCAATGCCTTCAAAGTCTTATTAGTAACTTACTATACTATTAAGTGCTATTAATTACAATAGTATAGTAGCTTTTTAGATCAGAACATTTTAATTTATTTGATTAATATAATGCAAATAGGATGATGCTAGAGATACCTTCACAAAATACATATTCTCCAAATATCCCTAAGTATCATATTTGTTGGTTTATTGAAGTAAAATATATTTTAATAACTATACTATTATAATGAATAGTTACATTTGGCAATTCCATGAAAAACTCTTACATTATGATTTCATAAAAAATAAGTATGTAATTTTTGAGTGATACATTTTCTCCACCTTTTCAAAACTTA
Organism: Lasiurus cinereus; assembly: GCA_011751065.1. Classification (NCBI taxonomy): domain Eukaryota; kingdom Metazoa; phylum Chordata; class Mammalia; order Chiroptera; family Vespertilionidae; genus Lasiurus; species Lasiurus cinereus. Next base: position 17,761,045 of record JAAGEH010000040.1, on the reverse strand, counting down.
AAAGTAACGTAGCTAGTTTAATTTAATTTTCTAAAGGTTGAGGTTTTTCTCATGAAAGAAACATGGCTAAAGGCCAGCGTGTCAACCTCACTTCATCCTTTTTTATCAGATATATCATATATGTACCCAATTTTTAGAGTAAATTCTTGGCATGAGATGAAACTTAGTTATCTTTACTTGTCATGGTATCCAGAATCAGATCAAAATGAACTGGTTAATTATTTAAGTGGAATAAATAGTATTTTCATTCCTGAGATGGAAAGACAGTAAGAAAACAAACAAACAAAAATGAACAATTTTGTTATTGAAAACCTAATTTATAAAAGAATACTGTCAGCTAGAAAGATGCATCTACTGTTCACTTTTTTGTTTTTATAGTATATCTGGTGTGAATTAGAATGAAGGTGTTTACCTCTTTTAAATTTCCTTCTTTCAAATAGCAAACAATCGTAGGGAATTAGTTTAACATTTCTATTCTGAAAAGGAAAAATGAGGATGAGGATGAAATATGCTCAAGAAGAAAATAAAATCAAGAAAGATTGAGGCTGGCAAGATGACTACTGTAGAAAGAGGAAAAAAATTAGAGTATACAACCTTTTATGCACAGAGCTCTTGATCTTTTTTTGTGTGAGAGATACCAGTGTCTACCAAAAGGGTTAAAGAAAATGCATTCTGTTGCATCTGCTTACTAAATCCCTTACTTTAGTAGAAATTCAAATTTTGTAAAGATTATTCGTTTTATTGATGCATATAATTATAATCACAAGCCATCTGCTGATTTGGCAGGCATGGTTAAAATTCTCTAACTCTCATAACCTTTCAAGTACAGTGCCCTTGGGACTCTATTTCACTTTTATATTTTGGAAAACATGTAGGGACAAATAAGGGCGGTCATCTGCAGAATGTCAGACCTGAGGAAATGAAAGAATGGAGATCAGGGTGGCTGTTGTGGTTATTTTTAATGGTAGAAGAAATTATTTTTTTCTCCTTTTTTTGCTCATGACTTCATGAAAGATTATTCTAGTTTCTATGATGTATTTGGGAATTTTCCCCCCCTAGGGATTAAAGCTCTATCGTTAGTCTAAACAAAACAAACAAGTGGAAAAAAACCCTTCCAAATATTGCTTACATTTGTTTTCACAGATAAATTATATGTGTTTAAGTAGATTTTTTTTGAACAGAATATTCCACTGTTTTTATTTTTCTGAAATTTTCACACTCAACTGATAATCTTACAGCCATAGGGTTTAGGTTATAGAAGAGTTTGTATGTTTTGAGACAGACTTTTTGGTTTAAATTTTTGGTCAAATTTCCAAGTGTTTTTTTTTTTTTGTATGAAATTATGTACTGACCAGAATTTTTGTGTGAAATTATGTACGTGATAGGTAATCTTCTTGTGGCCCTTCTTTGCTACTACCAAACATTTCGTACATGATTTACTCCCTTGGAAATATTTCTTCCATCATCAACCTATCAATGAGGGAAGTCCAAGGGTTAGGTTTTACAGGTTAGAATTGGTATATAGGCCACATCACAGCAGATTGCAAGCAGGCTGAGGGAAATCTGAAGAAACCACAGGATCCTAGGGTTTGTCTTTGTTGAATAATGGAAACATACATAACCCCCCCCCCAACCAACCCTCCTCCTTCTTATTCTCCTTCCCTCCTCCTCCTCCTCCTCCTCCTCCTC
>JAAGEH010000040.1:17667336-17754213 GCA_011751065.1 Lasiurus cinereus | reverse complement strand
TTCTTTCCTTCTTTCCTTCTTTCTTTCTTAATCCTCACCTGAGGATAAGTTTCCATTGATTTTTAGAGAATGTAAAGAGAAAGGGAAAGACAGAGAGAAACATCAAATGAGAGGAACACTTGGATTGGTTGCCTCCTGCATGAACCCTGACCTGGGCCCCAACCAGGGAGGAACCTGCAATCTAGGTACATACCCTTGATCAGAACCGAACCTGGATCCTGCAGTCAGCAGACCTAGGCATTATCCACTGAGCCAAACCAGCTAAGGCAAGATATGTCACTTCTTAGCCCTCCAAAAGCAGACCTTCGTTTTATTCTCCAGGAATATGGTGGAAAAACCCTAGATCTTTTTGGATTCTTATACCCAAGTTACTAAGAATATTATGAGTGCCATACAGGGAGTTTAGCCAATGAGCGATCAGAAAAAGTGTTTCCTCCCTGACTGGTTTGGCTCAGTGGATAGAGCGTTGGCCTGTGGACTGAAGGGTCCTGGGTTCGATTCCGGTCAAAGGCATGTACCTTGGTTGTGGTCACGTCCCCAGTGAGGGGTGTGCAGGAGGCAGCTTATCGATGTTTCTCTCTCATCTATGTTTCTGGCTGTCTATCCCTCTTCCTTCCTCTCTGTGAAGAATCAATAAAATATATTAAAAAAAGAAAAGAAAAGAAAAAAAAAAGGTGTTTCCTCTGTAGTTCACACCAATCGCCCGATCACCTCCAATCGTTGGTTCCACCCCTGCCAACACCTAAAAGCCTTAGGGCCTAGGCAGGGGTCCCCAGATCCCTCTGATCACAGGCTCCACTCCTATCCAGGAGCCCACTGGCTCAGGCCTTTCCCAAGTTGCTCAGGACCCATGCAGGGCCTACCTTGGAGTGACCTGGGTGCTGAGAAAGTTCCCAGGACCCAGGCTGCTGGGTACCTACATATGCAAATTAATCTCCATCTTTGTTGGCTAATTTGCATATTCACTCTGATTGGCTGTGGATATAGTGGAGGTAAACTCCACCAGTGAATATGCAAATTAACCCAACCAAGATGGAGGTTAATTTGCATATGTAGGCACCCAGCAGGTAAACTCGATTTACATGTTTGTCTATTATAGGTATGATATTTTTTTTTTACTGATTACAGAAATAAAGGGAGAGGGAGAAAGAGATAGAAACATTAATGATGAGACAGAATCATTGATCAGAGACCTCCTTCACTCTCCTCACTGGGAATTGAGCCTGCAACCTGAGTATGTGTCCTGATCAGGAGTCAAACTGTGACCTCCTGGTTCATAGGTCAGCATTCAGCTAATGAGTCACACTGGTCAGGCTCCACCTGATTTTTTAAAATAGCTTTGATGGGGGAATCTAAGATGGCGGCATAGGTAAACACCTATACTGCTGCCTCGCACAACAATTTCAAAACTACAACTAAAAGACAGAACGGACATCATCCAGAACCACACGAAAGCTGGCTGAGTGGAAATTCTACAACTAGAGGGAAAGAGAGGGGCTCGCGGAGAACCAGAGGAGCTGCAAAAAGCCGAGGTACGGAGACGCGCGCTGAGAGAGCGGGTGCCGGAATACCTGGCTGGCTTTCTCTGGCGGGAGGGAAACGGAGACTCCCAACGGCATTGAACCCCTTATCTTACGACACTAAACCCCAGATCCAGCCGAAACTCATACGGGGGAGCTTGGACTGTGAAAAGGGAGAGGTGCACGGAAATTTAGGGGAGTTGCAAAGGATCGGAGGTCTGGTCGCGCACGGCACCACGCGGAGGACGGATTGCTGATTGTGCCGCTGGCTTTCGCGAGTGGGCGGGAGACAGACCCTCCCAACTGCGCCACTTCTGACTCCACTGGGCCCCTGTTTTGGGCGAAACCCTGGGGACCTAGACTCGTGTGGTCCTGGTTCGCAGGGGAGCCGGAAAGGCAGCGGTTGGAGGCGCTGCGGGTGCGCGAGCACAAGGACCGCTCCAGCCATTACCCAGTCACGTGAGACTCAGGGGCCGTGGAGGGCGGGGCCGACTGGAAGGCAAGGCGGTCCCTTAAGCCCTGAGACTCCACCCTCCCAAGCTCAGCAGAGGCTGCTGCGGCTGAATCCAGCACAGAAGTTTCCCCGGCACAGTGAAAATGCCGAGACAAGGGAAGGGATTACAAGCAAAAGAAATGGAGGAAAAAAAACGACTGGATATAGAGTTCAAAACCACGCTTATAAGGTTTTGCAAGAATATGCTAGAAAAGATGGATAAATTTAGTGAGACCCAAGAGAAGATGATAAAGACACTGACTGAAATGAAAACTATTATGCAGAGTACTAACAGCAGACTAGAGAAAGGCAAGGATCAAGTCAAAAATTTGAAATATAAAGAAGCAGAAAACATTCAACTGGAAAAGCAAGAAGAGAAAAGAATCCAAAAATGTGAAGATAATGTAAGGAGCCTCTGGGACAGCTTCAAGCGTACCAACATCAGAATTGTGGGGGTGCCAGAAGAAGAGAGAGAGCAAGATACTGAAAACCTGTTTAAAGAAATAATGACTGAAAACTTCCCACATCTGGTAAAAGAAATAGACTTACAAGTCGAGGAAGCACACAGAACCCCAAAGAAAAGGAACCCAAAGAGGACTACACCAAGACACATCATAATTAAAATGCCAAGAGCAAAAGAGAAAGAGAGAATATTAAAAGCAGCAAGAGAAAAACAGTTTATTACCTACAAGGGAGCACCCATACGACTGTCAGCTGATTTCTCAACAGAAACGATGCAGGCCAGACGGGAGTGGCAAGAAATATTCAACGTGATGAACAACAAGAACCTACAACCAAGAATAATCTATCCAGCAAAGCTATCATTCAGAATTGAAGGGCAGATAGAGACCTTCACAGAGAAGAAAAGGCTAAAGGAGTTCATCAACTCCAAACCAGTATTATATGAAATGCTGAAAGGTACCCTTTTAGAAGAGGAAGAAGAAAAAGGTAAAAGACAAAAAATTATGAACAACAAATACACATCTGTCAACAAGTGAATCTAAAAATTAAGTGAATTAAAAATCTGATCAACAGAATAAACTGGTGAATATAATAGAATCAGGAGCACAGAAAGGGAGTAGACTGATAATTCTCAGGAGGACAAAAATCATAAAGCATCAAACAGACTGTGAAATTATAGCAGAAAGATTAAAGTTAGGTGAGGTAAATAAGTCATCAATCAAAGGACTTGTATGCATGCTTATAAACATAACCAATGATCACAGACACTGGGGGGTCGGGGTACGCCTGGGAGGGAGGGGGGCAATGGGGAGATATGTATAAAAAATTAATTAAAATTAATTAAAAAAAATAGCTTTGATGATGTATAATTCACAAAATGTACAATTTACCCACTTAAAGTACACCATTAGATAGTCTTCAGTATATTCATAGTTATGCACCCATAACCCCCATGTTAGAACATTTTATTTACCACAAAAGAAACTTTTATGCCCCTTAGCCATCACCCTCCAGTTCCTCCTCTGTCTCAGATTCTAGTATCCACTAATCTACTTTATGTTTCTGTAGATATGCCTATTGTAGAAAATTCTATGTAAATGGAATTATACAATATTTTGGTCTTTTATAGCTGACTTATTTTATTTAGCATACTGTTTTTAAGCCTTAGTACTTGATTCCTTTTTATTGCAGAATAATATTTCATTGACTGTATGCACCATATTTTATTTATCCACTCATTCATTGATGGGCATTTGGGTTGTTTCCACTTTTGGGCTATTATGAATAGTGCTGTGAACATTCATATACAGTTTTTTTGGTGTGTGTGGATGTATGTTTTCATTTCTCTTGGGTATGTACCTTGGAGTTGAATTGCCAGATTATATAGTAATCCTATGTTTAATCATCTGAGGAACTTCCAGTCTGTTTTCCAGTGCAGCCACACCATTTTTATTCCCACCAATTATGTATAAAAGTCCACTTTCTTCACCTCCTCTCCAATACTTGTTATTGCCTCTCTCTCTCTTTTTAAATTCTAGTCATCTTTGTTTGGTATAAAGTTATATCTCACTGTGGTTTTGATTTTCATTTACCTGGTGACTAATGATGTTGAGCATCTTTTCATGTGTTTATTGGCTATTTGTATGTCTTCTTTAAAGAAATGTTTATTTAAGTCTTTTGTCCATTTTTAATTACTGAATTGCAGTCATTCTTTATATATTTTAGATACAATGGTTTTTTTTTCACTCTAGGCACATGGTTTTTGTACTCTTTCTTGAATGAACAAAGGTTACTCGGATCTCTAACTAAAATATACCCCCATCCTTAGCCTACATTATTTCCCATAGTACTTATCACTGTTTTAAATTGCATTGTATATTTGTTTCCTTGGTTTGGTTCCAACACTGGAATATTATTTCTCTTTATCTATCCTTGCTTTTCCATCACCTGTCTTGTGATATTGAGAGACTGTTGTGGTTAAACACGTGGGCATTGGAGCTAGAATCCAATTCCCAGTGCAGCTCCTCATTGGCTGTGTGACCCTGGGCAAATACTTCTCCATGTTTTAATCTCCTCATTTGAAAAATAGGAATAATTAACAATCCCTGATTCATATAGTTGTGCAAATTAAGTTAATATATAATATACAAAAGCATTTTTATAATAGTATCTAGTATAAATAAATAATAGAAATAAGTACCAACAAGTATTTTTGAGTGAGTACTTAGCAAATTTTCCTACTAATTACATGTTCTCTTAAAGAAAATGAACTGTTTAATCTCCAAAGATTTAACTAATCTCATCTACACATCACCACGAAGGGTTATAATTGTGTACTACCCATCTGTGGGCTTTGCCTATGGACTGATCTCTTTTTGGATCATATAACTTACAAATTTGTACTGTACAATGTCTTTTATATGTGACATCTCATGTAATTCTCACAGCTCTAGGGTGAAGTTCTGTTACTGTATCTTCTTTATGGATGAAGAACCCGAAGATTAGGGAGATTAAATGCAATTCTGGAACCATAGAACTAGTAAATGTGCGAGTTAGGATTCAAACTCAGCTTGGTATTAGTTCAGAAATAAAGCATATCTCCACTCTAAATCTGTGCTCACAGTCTTCAGTCATTATCAAGGCATTTCCAGGTAATTTATCACTGTTTCCCCTACATACCATTTTTATGATTTTTATCATCCTTCAGTGTCCCCCACCCCTACCCCAAAACTATCAGCCTGCTCTCTCTCTATCCATGAGTCTATCTCTATTTTTCTTGCTAGTTCAGTTTGTTCATTGTATTCCACATATGAATGAAATCATATGCTACTTGTCTTTCTCTGACTGGCTATTTCACTTAGCATAATGTCCTCCAGGTCCATCCAGGCTGTAACAAAGGGTAAATTTGCATTGAGCATATATTCTTTTGAATTAGTCTTTTGGGGTTCTTCGGATAAAAGACCCTGAATAACAATGGTGATCTTAAGAAGAAATAATAAAATTGGAGGAATCACGCTACCTGGTATCAAACTATATTACAAGGCCATAGTAATCAAAGCAGTTTGGTACTAGCATAAAAATAGACCTACAGATCAATGGAGCAGAACAGAGAGCCCAGATATAAACTCAAACCTTTATAGTCAATTAATTCTTGACAAAGGAGGCAAAAACATATGATGGACTAAAGATAGTATATTCAGTGAAGTGTGTTGGGAAAATTGGACAGGTATGCACACACAAAAAAAAAAGAAAAAAAGAAAGAAAAGAAACTAGACCACCTTCTTATATCACACACAAGAATGAACTGAAAATGGATCAAACATTTAAATGTTAGATTTGAAACCATAAAAATCCTAGAAGTCACGCACTATTAATTAATGACAGCTCTTGCTGAAAGCCTCACCTGGTTTTGTTTGTTTTTACCTTTTGGCTCCTTTAGAGACCTAAGGCATTGCCTATTACTTTCTATTCTCCACCACCAATGTCTAATTTGAGGTCAATAAGTCTCTTAGCACATTCATTTATACTTTCATGATAATAATATTATGTTATTCTATTATCTTTTTATTTTATTTCCTGTTTTTTAAAAAGCTTCCCAATTTAGTTTCTTTAGGCTTTTGTAACATACCACTCTTCTAATTTTAACATATGATTGAACTGGCTGTGATAGTCCTTAAATTTTAATACTTCCTCTCCTTTGCATTAAAGTCAATAGTTAGATGTGTTAACAGCATAGCAGTATCACATGTGCTTTTTTGTTTATTTAAAAAATTTTTAAAATGAGTCTCAATTTACAAGTAACTATTCATAGAATTATTTTCTACTTTATTAATTTTCTGATATAAAATCAATAATATAATAATCTACTTTAAGCATTACATTTATCTTACCCAATAATAGAGAAACATGTAAATTAACCGTACCTCTGCTACACCCACAGCCAATCAGAGTGAGTATGCAAATTAACCCAACAAAGATGGTGGTTGATTTGCATACATACCTGGGTCCTAGGAACTTTTTCAGCACCCAGATCACTCTCAGCTGGCCATCAGAGGAGCTGAGCCTGTGAGCAGAGGGATGGGGCAGGGATGGGGGGACACTCCCAAGCCTAAAGCCTGGGGCTTGGGAAGGGGCCGAGCCTGCAACTAAACACAGACCATCCAGAAGTCAGTGCTGGTTGCCCAGCTGCAGCCTGGCCACCCAACACTGACTGCTCGGGTGGCTGAGACCCAGAAAATAAGTCAAGGCCTAATCTGCAGCCTCAATGGAAGCTGTTGATCAGTGTACTTACCCGCCCCCTCTCTCTTTCTTTCTGATCTTCACCAGCAGCCAGGCTTTTCTTTCTCTCCCGGCCTCCTTGGGAGCTGCTGGTAAGCCCCACTTCTTTGATCAGGCCCAGAGATAGGCCTGGAGATGCTGGCTGGCATAGGAACCAATCAATCAGAACCAAATCTGGGTGCTGTGGGGAGCCAATGGCTGCCTAGGAGGTGAAGCTTTTGACGCCGGCATAGGAACCAACCAATCAAAACCAAATTGGCCAGCAGAGAAGGGCAGTTGGGGGTGACATCAGGTCTGCAGGAGAGGGCAGTTAGGGGTAATCAGGCTGGCAGGCAGAAGCAGTTAGGGGCAATCAGGCAGGCAGGCAGGTGAACAGTTAGGAGCCAGTGGTCCCATATTGTGAGAGGGATATCTGACTGCTGGTTTGGACATCCCTCAAATTACCAAAAGCACTTATTTAATCTGACTCATTGTAATTCTTAAAAATCATCCAAGGAGAGAGATCAATTTAGGATCTCAATATTCACATGAAGTCTCAGTCCATGCTAACAGTCCATGCTAAAATGGCAGTTGGACATCCCACAAGGAGCCCCCAGTTGGAGAGGGTGCAGGCTGAGTTGAAGGAATCCTCTGCCCATGCATAAATTTCATGCACTGGGCCTCTAGTTATAATTATAAGATAATCTAAACTGCATATTGTCACCTGCATAACTTTTTGCTATACCCTATGGACATTTTTACGTTTTATCTCTAAATATTTGATGCATTGTTTTCTTAAAATTTATTATCACAGATGCAATAGACTCATCATATTCCTTATTTTTTAAAATAGCCAACAGATACTCAAATAGCCAACACTCCCATTGAGTACCTTGTATAGGAAAGGGAAGCAAAAAGGAGATCTTCCTTGTCCTTCAGGAACTTCCAATCCAAAGCCGATGCTGAACATGCCATCAATTCATGATGGGGGACAGATACTATTTTGGGAGTAGGTGTAGCTTCCTATGGGAATATGGAATCCAGATGTGAGACAAGAAGATTTAACAAAATAAACGGAAACCCATCCAGATTACTCAGACAAATATCTTCATTTCATGAGCACTCCCATTATTCACTTTGAAAACACTGTGTAAATTAGATCTTTGAAAGAAAGGATTCTATAGTTATTCCAAGGCATTTTCTTTTTCTTTTAAAAAAATATATTTTTATTGACTTCAGAGAGGAAGGGAGAGGGAGAGAGAGGTAGAATCAACAATGATGAGAGAAAAATCATTGATTGGCTGCCTTCCCCACACCCACTACTAGGAGTTGAGCCCACAACCTGGGCATGTGCCATGACTGGGAATCGAACTGTGACCACCTGGTTCACAGATCAATGCTCAACCACTGAGCAACACTGGCTGGGACCAAGGCAATTTTTTCTTGCACATGCTTTTTAGGAAAAATTTGAATGTAGTAAAAATATGTATTCTGTTACTTCTGACAGAAAACTAAGGTCAGATTCCCTCAGTCATGCTTCTAGCTAAAATAATACTGTGATATGGAGATCAACTGACCAATGAAAGCCAATAAAAATAATAGACTGAAATTGGTTAACCATAGAACAAAATGCCTGATGTGAACTGTACTGACCTGTGATTAATCACAGGAGACAACTATAGAACCAGATGTTCAAATGACCAAAAGCACTTATTTAGTCTGACTCATTGTAATTCTTAAAAATCATCCAAGGAGAGAGATCAATTTAGGATCTGAATATTCACATGAAGTCTCAGTCCATGGTAACAAAAATTGTATTTCTCATGTAAATATGTATGGTTATGAGTTCTTGACTCAAACTACATACCTTAATGTACATACTTCTGAAGGGGAGTTTTTAAAGAGCCTCACAGATTGTTCTCTCCAGTTACCAAAATGTAAATTGGCACCCACATCTCCTCAGACTTTTCTTTTGTGTGTGTGTGTGTGTTAATCCTCACCTGAGGATATTTTTTCCATTGATTTTTAGAGAGAGTGGGAGGTAGGGGGAGAGACACACAGAGGGAAACATTATTGATGTGTTGATTGGTTGCACATAGGAGGTACATGCCCTTGACTGGAATTGATCCTGGGATCCTTCAGTCCGCAGGCTGACATTCTATCCACTGAGTTAAACTAGCTCGGGCTCCTCATAGATTTTTGTTTTATTTTCTCTTTGATTTCCACAATAGAAATGCCTATACTATTAGGGTGGCACATACCATACACCCCTCTCCATTTACTGAGGACTCCACTTGTTCATGTAAACAGTTTCTCCTCTTCTCCAAAAGAATAGATGCTTAATGAAGATTTGAGTAAATAAATTATGAATTCATTAATTAATACTGCTCTGTACTGAAAGGGTGAGTTACACAGATACAATCAAATTCCTTATTTGTGACACTATCACCTCATCTTCTTCTATTTAGGTGAGATTGATGATTTTAAAATAGCTTTGTTAATCAATGTCAGTGGGGTAGCACAACTTAAATAAGGAGCATGAAAATCCAGTAGTGACATTTATCCCTTTAAAATATACCTTATGTGCTTACTGATATTTCTTACAGTAAGCCATCTTCCTCCAGCGTTACTGCAGTCCTATTGAATGAGTTTGGGTTTCAGGACAATAAATATTTTTTCCTGGTTGGAGCAGCTCAATGCTAAAGCACCTAATTTCTGCTCAGAGGTTAACTAGTTTGGAAACTCACCTTCCATGTTTTTCCTGAACCACACTCAGCCAGGGTTCATTCTGTAATTTATCTTGTCACCAACTGCTTCCATGCTCCTCTTCCTAATACACTGAGTGGCCAGATTTTATGATCCCTGAATGCATAATAATCTGGCCATTCAGTGTATGTCCTATATAATAAAATGCTAATATGCAAATTGTCCCTTTGACCAGGAGTTTGACTGGCAGGCAGGTCAGCCAACCGCCCATGTCCCTTCCCCTTGGCCAGGCTGGCTGGACCACACCCATGCATGAATTCATATTATGATGCATTAAGAGATCGTAATAATCTGGCCACTCAGTGTATATGTATTCCTATGCATTACATTGCAAAAAGCCCTTGTAAGAGGTTTATCACTGAGATACTTACGCGAATAGCAATGAGGATATATCTATAGTATTAGACTAAATGGCTTTTCATCCTTCAAGAACTTTTTAGGATAATATTCTTCAAAACAGCAGCAATGAAAAGGACACTTCACAAGGTGTATACATATAAGACACTCACACCATTTAGAAAATGTGAGAATTTCCTAGAGCTGGCAAAATAATGAATGCTTCAAGGAACTTTGCATCATTACTTCACATTGAAATTTGTGTGTATCATATAATTTTTATTTATTATTTTTTTTTCAGTTTTGTTAAATTTTTATTTGGTAACTTTAAATACTTTCTGTTACCTTCTTAAGGAATACATTTCATCATTTCATATAATACTGTTTGGTGGTGATGAACTTCTTTCACTTCTTCTTATCTGTGAAGCTCTTTATCTGCCCTTCAATACTGAATGATAGCTTTTCTGGGTAGAATAATCTTGGTTGTAGGTTCTTGCTATTCATTACTTTGAATATTTCTTGCCACTCCCATCGGCCTGCATAGTTTCTGTTGAGAAATCAGCTGACAGTCGTATGAGTGCCCCCTTGTAGGTAACTAACTGTTTTTCTCTTCCTGCTTTTAATATTCTTTATTTGTCTTTTGCTCTTGACATTTTAATTATGATGTGTCTTGGTGTGGTCCTCTTTGGATTCCTTTTGTTTGGGGTTCTGTGAGCTTCCTGGACTTGTAAGTCTATTGCTTTCACTAGGTGGGGGCAGTTTTCAGTCATTATTTCTTCAAATAGGTTTTCAGTACCTTGCTCTCTCTCTTCTTCTGGAACCCTCACAATTCTGATATTGTTATGCTTAAAGTTGTCCTAGAGGCTCCTTACACTATCTTCACATTTTTAGACTTTTTTTTTCTTTTTGTTTTTCTGGTTGAGTGTTTTTTGCTTCTTTGTATTTCAAATCTTTGACTTGATTCTTGCAATCCTCCAGTCTGCTGTTAGATCTCTGTATAATAGTTTTTATTTCAGTCAGTGTATGCTTAATTTCTAGTTGGTCCTTTTTCATATCCTCGAGGGTGTTGCTAAATTTATCTGTTTTTTTCTAGAAAATTCTTGAAAAACCTTATAACCATGGTTTTGAACTCTATATTCAGTTGTTTGCTTTCCTCCATTTCTTTTGTTTATGATCTGTTTCTTTGTCTCCACATTTTGGCTGCTTCCCTGAGTTGATAGAGTGACTTTGTGTGCTAGCTGTCCTATAGAGCCGAGTGGCTCCACCTCCCCAGTTACCTGAGGTGGACACTCTTGGTGCACCCCTTTGTGGGCTGTGTGCACAGTCTTGTTGTACTTAAGCCTTGATTGTTGTTGGTATCACTGGGAGGAATTGACCTCCAGGCCAATTGGCTCTGAGGATCAGCTCTGTGTATGCTAGGAGAAATTCTGTGTTGGAGACACCTTGATGAGATAAGACTTGCAAAAGCCTCTGTGCTCAGCTTAGATGGGATGGAGTTTAAGGGTGGAGCAGACAGCAATGGTTTCCTGTCACCCCTACTCTAACAGGCCCCTGTGCTCAGGGTCCTGTGGTAATTATTGCAAGCACCTCTGAGAGAAAGCTGCCTTCGAGTTTTCCCCGCTGACAGACAGTCCAATTTCTCCCCGAATGAGTCTGGGTTCCCAGAGTCTCGCCTGGAACTGGCGTTCAGTGCAGTTGGGAGCTTTTCTCTCCCTCACACTTGAGAAACCCAGCTGCATACTCAGTTCTGCCATCTCCATGTGTGTGCCTTGGTACCTTTGCCTTCTACAATTCCTCTGAGTCTGAGTGTGCTTTTCTCTTTCATGACAGTCCAGTTTCACCCTGTATGAGACTGGGTCCCCAGAATCTTGCTCGGAACTGGAGTTCAGTGCAGTAGGGAGCATTTGTCTCCCTCCCGCTTAAGAAAGCCAGCCATACACTCAGTTGCCAGTCCTCTTCACATATGTGCCTCGGTACCTCTGCCTCCTGAAGTTCCTCTGAGTCTCAGTGTGCTTTTCTCTTTCCTTCTAGTTGTAGAATTTCCACTCAGCCAGCCTTCCTGTGGTTCTGGATGATGTCTGTCTGTCTTTTAGTTGTAGTTTTGAAATTGTTGTGTGAGGCAGCAGTTTAGGTGTTTACCTATGCCATCATCATGGTTTCTTCTATATAATTTTTAATGAATTCATTTTCATATTGTATTTGCTCTTGGCATGTTTAAATGTTGAGTCCTGGATTCGTAATTTGTGTGCTTCTATTTGTTAATGACACCTGAGATGAAGGATACATAATTGTTATTTCTTTCTTGATATCAGTGGGCTCATCTGAAGGGAAGATCAAGTTCAGTGAAGTATAAAGTGGTTCTCAGAATGTACTTCAATGATAGGCCAGAATATTCACTTTTTATCTGTTCCTTTCTGTCATAAAGGATTAAAATACAAAGCAGACAAATAGCTCTAGAATAAAGTGGAAGTGTTTCTGTTTCATGTGGATGCATTTAGTATTCGCAGACTGAGTTGTTTCAATGCATCTAATTGTGAATATCTAAGGCAACAATTCTAAGAGTTCAGTCCCCAAACCATCAGCACTGGTATCATCTGAAAACTTGATAGAAATGTACAATCTCAGTTCTCATCACAGACTTCCAATCAGTAACCTGTGCTTTAAGAAGCTCGTGGTTCTGATGCCTACAAAAGTATGTGAACCACTGCTTTGACACTGCTATTTAAAGTGTGGTCCATGGTCAACAGGCACACCTGGACCCTTATTAGTAATGTCGGACTTGAGGATGCCGGAGTCAGGACCTACATTGTAACATGATGGCTAGGTGATACCAGATGCGCATGAAAAACGAAGAGCCACTGACCTAAGGTGTATACCAGGAACATCACCAGTGGGAGAGTATCCTCTATTCAGAGGCATTTTGGAGATTGTCAAAGTGGAATTCAATGGATACTTTACTTATTTTATATTCCGCTTAGTTCCCTCTGAAATTTAAAAGAAGGGTGGGGGAAAGAGATGTGTAAATCTCTTGGCTGCAATATTAAAAAATATTTAAAGGCACACTGTCTTGATTATGAGATGGGTAGCAGAGCTATTATCTGGGTAATAAATCATGTGTCGTATGTATGTGGTATATATATTCCATTATCCCACATATAAATCATATATATATCACACAATGATATAGACATATTAGGTGAAAGTAGAAATTTTTTCAAAAACTCAGTTTTCTAATTCACTTTGCATATACAAGTAAATCCAAGACATGTTTTGTGTCTTTTCACATGAGATTATTTTCTATCTCTGATTTTAATTTTCTGTAGTGCATTTTTTTAGAAAGTCTTTGTAACCAGTGAAGCAAGTTGCAGATTTTCTAGGCTCTGTCTTAGGGCAATTGTTATGATGGTAAGGAATTAGTAAAAGAAAGCATTCTGTGGAGGCAATGCTGAAGTTTGCTTCCTCCTAAGCATTTGGCATTTTACCTTTGCTAGTGGTGAATCTAGCGGAGGAAAAGAATAGTTGACCAAGTAAAATCTGATTTGCAAAAATATTTTTAGCATGGAAACACATGAGAATTAAAGGATTAAAAAGGCCTTTTGAAATTTTTGCACAACACCCCCCCCACTATGTAAATAGAACTGTCACTCGGTGTTTGTCCACAGCTAGAACTCCAGATGAACCAGTGTAGTGTGCGATGACAGGAACAGCTGACTCATTAGCAGAGAGCAGAGAAAGGTAATTAACCCTGGGAAAAGTACAGCTGCCATGCGGGCTGTTCCTTTCTGTAGGATCTGATTAGAAATTAGTGTTAAACCACTGATTCTTTTTTTTTTTAAAGACTGTCATTGATAATTTTCACTTTCACTCTCAGGTGTGTCCCTAGAAAAGGTTCTCAAATGTACTTATATATACAATAGGGCTCGAATTTAAAAAGCATTTCCTGAAAACAGTAGACACGTATTTTGCTTATTGGGGGAGAATTCTTTCAAAGGAATATTTTGCTTGACTATTGAAGATTGGTCATACCCCAACCCATATATGAATAGTCAGTGTGTAAATTACTTGAAAGGATTGTTTTATATAGTTAATAAGCTGTACCTAATTATCACTTACTTAAGTTTTCTCTTTTCATTTTCCCTCTGATGATGCTTCTCATCAGTAGCAATGGAAACTTTCCAGTTCAAATCCAATGGGTGTGAGTGAAGGTAAGTGAAGACTATTTAAAAATAAAGTTTCCCCCCAAAGAAAAGTAACCCCTCACTTTCAATGCCCGTCACAAACTGGAGACATTAAGGAACTTGTGTTTAGGGGACAACCAAAACCCGTTGACTTTATTACTGTTTGTATCATCCTGGTAATTTGAGTTACAGTCTTATATTTCTGAGGAGTGTGTACAGCTGTTCATCTTGATTTATGACGTCATTTGTCTCATATAAGGAGCATGAACACTTTAACACAGTCAAAATTCATGTTCATAGCTAAGGAATGTGGTAGGCAGAATAATGCCTCCCTCCCCCCTCCCAAATGTCTATGTCTTAATTCCTGAAACCTGTGAATAGGTTACCTTACCAGGCAGTGTGATTAAATTAAGAACATTGAGATAGAGAGATTACCCTGGATTAGCCAGGTAGGCTCAACTAATCACACGGTTCTCAAGAAAAAGGCCCAAGAATGGGTCAGAGAGATACCAACTGGACAAGAACTCAACTCACCAATTGTGGCTTTGAAGATAGAGACAGGGAGCTCTGAGTCAAGGAATGCAGGGACCTCTAGAGTCTAAAATAGCTCTTAGAGTACCACCAGCAGGAAAATAGGGACATCAGTCCTAGAATATAAAGAAACTGGAGGCTGCCAGTAGCCCAGATGAGCAAGGAAATGAATTCTCCCTCGGGGCCTCCAGAAGAGCTGTAGGCTGCCTTTAAAGTTCAGCCTGGTGAGCAGACTTCGGACTTCCACAGCTGTACAATAACATATCTGTGTTGGTTTAAGCCTTTATGTGTGTGAAGATGTGTTACAAAGGCAAAAGAAAACTAATATGGAAGATTAATAAGCCAGCCAATAGATGGGATGTATTTTGCCATTGGTCATACACGTTCTATGAAGAGTTTCCAGTGTTTGAGTGAAGAGTAAGAGCCCAAGACTGAGAGACTTTAGGAATTGGGAGGTTCACTTAGTAGATGCTAATGGTAATTGTCACCAACTCTGGGATTTCTGTCTTCTGCTTTGCTATACAGCTCCCACACCAAAAATAATTCTCCACGAGATATTTGTGTGAACACAATGCCTATCATCCAAAATGCAAATGAGTACACACTTTATTGGAACATCTAGCCACCTGTGGGGACAGTGGGTAAGGCAGTGAGCTCACTTTGTTCCCTTTCTTCATATGGGAACTTGATAGTACCTTCCCTATAGGCAGGTCATTTGGACTAAGGAGAAAGTGCATGTAAATACTTTCAAAATGCTTCTTGTTAAGAGTTTAGTCAAGGTGAGCTATAGTTAGTTAGAAAGTACTGTCATTTACTATTTTGAGCAAAATAATAGATTTATTTTGTCTTTCCTCATGATTAGTGCTACTTTATCTCCAGTACAAATGTCATTAGTTTGAAATAAAATGTAGTACATAATAGTCAGGACATTCTGACACAGTGTGTGTAGAAAAAGTGAGATATAAAAACTGGGAACTGGGTATAGGTTGAGTGAGTTGGAAATCTTTTGTATTATTTTCTTGCCAAATTTGGAACAATAAGGCTATATTTCTATTTTTCCTCTTGCTTTTTTTCTCACAAAAGAACCAAGTCAAATCACAAACTGTGCTTCTTATATAAATTAAGTAATAGTAGACTTTAGGTAAAAGTGGGCCACAAAATGGTAATGTTTGCTCTTCTTTGCATTTGGGAGCTGACATCTTCAACATAAGGGAAGACAAAAAGGCAAATTCTCTTTAGCTGGCATAGAAATGGAATAGTCTAAATCTATAGAATCCTAGATGCTGTGTACCTGGGATGTTTTATATTGAACTACAACTAATAAAATATCTCAGGCATCTGAAGAGGGCTATTTTTTGTTTGTTTCAATTCAATTCACCTACTCTGGTTGCAACACTATTTCGCAGTAAGAGGTCAACAGGACATAGCCTCTCACTTCCATGAGCTTATACTGGGCACAGAGAAAAGGAAGTGGACATGAGCAAGTATAAAATCAGGTCAAGCATAATAATCAAGATGAAGGTGCCATCCAAACACTTTTGGGACACAGGATTTCTGTGAAATATTGTCACTTGAACCCCAACATGAGCGATAAATCACATTTCAGCAGATAGATTTTGCAGTTCTGGCTCTGAAGGGAAAAGTTTCTTTGAAAGTGACAAATGAAATTGACAAGTTCTAAACATTTAATTTTAGACATTTCATTTTACCATCTACTCTCCTTTGACCCTTTTGTAACTCTCTGGCTTAATACATTGTATAACAGAGCCAAGCACAATGTTGACTCTGTATCTTTCCGATTGCTCTTGGGGGACATTTATTTATTTTAGTTAAAGATCTCTGAATCTCTCTAGGGACGAATTCTTCAGTAATCATCATTTTCTGAAAGCTTTTTTTCCAGTCTGGTCTAAGCCTGCGCTTTCCTTCCATTTCTCCCTCTGCCTCTCTCTGCGGTCATACTTCCCACTTATTGGAATCATCAATTTGCTGGTCTGTATCATGAGAACAAGAGTTGAGGTTTATATATATTTTACTGTCTGCTGTCTAGCATAGAGCAACCTATGCTAGATAAATGTGTATTGAGCCAATAAGGAGAAAGGTACTTTTATTAAAATAATGCATATTAAGTTAAACACTGGAGTGAGATTAAAATGCTGCAAAAATCCAGTGCCCACTGTCCTCAACAACTGAGAAGCATGTCATTTTCTTTGTAAATTTCAGTAGGTCCTCCCATTCCACATTTCCTAGTCACATAATGAAGATAAATGACTTTATTATGATTATTTTTATCTTCATGAAAAACAAACAGCTACTGTTGGGAAAAACAGCATACTTGTTGAAAAAAAAATTCTAAAACACCTCATAAAATGGATAAAGGAAAACAGAAAGCACCTAAGATTATAAAGCATATTTTGTAACAATCTATATAACAAAATAGCTTAAAAAGAGAAAATTCTCTTTATATAATAAAAAGCTTCATTTTTGAAGCAACAAGTGCTCTTTGAACTTTATTCAAAATGTTTTGACATTATATGCATGCATAGTATAGATTTACTCAAAATAGCACATTTAATGGCAAATACAAGCCTGAAAGTTAAGTGCTAGTTTAATAGAACAGAGTTTCCATAGTTACCATAAAGAACAGAGGATAACTTTTACTTCTTTGGAAGCCAGGAAGGGGCTTTCAGGAAAGAAATAAACAGAACCAAGCAGGTTCTGTATTTTGTACATAGCTGCACATCTGGTTGGCTTTTTAGAAGAAGGAATTCTTGATATTACCGGAAATTCAAGTTTTTCCCCCACTGAAATCTATAGCAGCACCTTAAGAAATCTGAGCATTCTTTCCTCTGGGCATTTCAAACTAGATTGAGTCAGAGGGAAAGCCAGTTTAATACGATTATCCCAGTGAGATGCATTTTTGCTCAGAGTGTTTGGTTCATAAACCACGTCATAAACAAGTAGTGAAGCCAGAGATGCCCTGTGCTCCGTGGCGAATCACGCAGCCTCGGTTCTGACTTTACTGCTCTTGGTCAACATTGTGTTGGAAGTCCTGAGGGAAGGGAAATGGACACCCGTGGCTGGCGAAGGTGTCTCCTTGGCCAGCTTTGTTGCTTCTCGGGGTAGTGTGGAGATACGCTCTCTAAGTGCTGATAGAGGTCACTTTCAGCATTGTTTCTTGCTGAGTCTAATCCAAGGAGTTCTTCCAGGTTGACTGTTGAGAAACAAAATGATGTGGTTTCTAGTGTCTCACCTTCGCTCCCCAGCCTTTAAAGCAGCAGTGATTAACAGGACTTTTACAAAGTTTCTATGTAGTTACAAGGACAGTTTCAATCTTCTGTCATTTTTTTGCATTAGCTATGATTATGCTTTTACCACCAAAATGCATTTGTTTTAAAGGTAACAATGCAGACTAGGAGAATAGCTTATGTTTCATCTATATTTATCAGCACTCACTGTACATTTGTGTCTTCATTACCAGGAAATATTAAGGGACATTGTGCCATCTATTCCTGTTTACAGTTTATTATGCAGAGATAGGAAACACTTAGCATGTAAAATGAATGTAGAAATTATTCCTGGATAGAAACACGGACATTTCCCACTCGTTGGCTCTTTCTCCTCCATCACCGGATCAGAGTGTAATTGTCAGTAATCAGGCCTGCTTGCTGCTGATAAAACCACTCTGAATGCTAGCAGCCTTCTTTGTGTGATGACTCAATTATTCCAGAAGTGCCTCATCAAATCTGCCCCATCAGCTGGGCTAATAAATAAGGAGAAGAAACTGGCCCCCCAAAGCAAATTATAAATCCATTTGCATTAACCATTTCACTGGTCCATGATCTAGGCAGAAAGAAGCATGGCAGATTGTGCTAAGCTTATTTGAATATGTTTATAATGTTTACAGCATGCAACTTTCTCCCCCACAAGGTGTTGTTGGAATTATCCATCATGAATGGCATCTAAATGCAGCGATGTTAATTGCAGCAAGGCTGGAGTTATCTTTGAGGGCTATTTGGTTACTTAAATCAGGTGAGAGTAAAATCCTCTTGCCGTGAGGAATACAGGTCTTGCACAAGTTATTGGTGTTGCTTCAGAGTTTAGGGAGAAGAGGCCTGTGTTCTCGTTTTCCAGGTGCTGGAAGGACAAATACAAATCCTCTAATGCCTGCTAGGACAAGTACAATTACTTCATAGACAGTGCAGCGAACAGGAGTTGTTTTGAAGCTCAGATGCTCAGTATGACTTCCGCAATTTGCAAAACAAAAATTGTGTCTTCTGGGAGAGCAGAGTTGCCTTAGCACTCCTTGTACTTAAAACTCCTTGAAAAAAATACTGCAGAGAAGAGAATTTCATAAACCTGAGCAAGCCAGTAAAATCCACCCATTGAAATTTTGTACATGGACCAATCTTAGTTTTGTTCTTTTCAAAGTACAAACTATACTGAAATAACAAGAAGTTTCATTGACATTTGAACTTCAGTGGCCACTTGGGGAAGCCAAAAAAATGTTCAAAATGGATCGTGAAAAGCAACTTGATTGCTAATATCAAAGACTTAATCTGGTTGACTATGTAATGATTTAAAACCCAAACATCTTCCCTGAAAGTAAGGGGTTCCACTGGCTCACTCTACAATGCCAGCACTTTCTCCAGCAGAGCAGTTCATGCTGAGGAAGCTCCTTTTCTGCTCCTAGTGGGATCAGGGACCTGATGATGGGCTTATGGTAAAAGGAAAGCTTGTGGCCCATTGCACTGTTTTCCTCCCCTCCTCTATCCTCCCCTCCCTTCTCTGTTTTCCTCTCTCCTTTCCTTTTTGATTTTAGAGAGGAAAGAAGAGGGAGAGAGAGATAGAAACATCAATGATGAGAGAGAATCATTGATTGGATGCCTCCTGCATGCCCCCTATTGGAAATTGAGCCCACAACCCTGGGCATGTGCCCTTGACCGGAATTGAACCTGAGGCCCTTCAGTCCGCAGGCCGATGCTCTATCCACTGAGCCAAACCAGCTAGGGCCACAGTGATTTTCTTTGCCTAAGCAACTTACATGAAACTCACCAATTCTCTTCATCTGCTCCAGCCAATGCAGCATATGCCGAATACTGACTTGGAGAACTAAGTAGAACTTCATCTGTGATGCATAAGTATAAAGTGGCAACAAGCTCACAGAATTTTTATGAATCAATTTCTAAATGTCTCTTGCTATAATGGGAAAAAAAACAATTCTATAGCTCATTGGTCAGACACTCTGAATAAGGGGCTTACATGTTCATGGGAAATTTAATACAGCAAAATGGGAAATGGAAAACTGAAGAATTTGATTGTCCAGGCAAAGACATCATTAAAGTTTATTCGAAATTGAATTCTAACTAAAAATATCATACTGATTAATATAAAAATAAACCTGGACACTTAGAGCTGCAAAGGACTTGCTATGCCATTCGCAAAAATAAACAAGTGACAAGAACCCCTCCCCCGCCCTCCATCATTCCAACTAATGAATGATTGGTAAAGATGTTAAGGCTAGAAGAGTGATTAAGAGACTAAGACTATTAGAAGTTGTGAAGATGGAGGTAGCAATGCTAAGGTAAGCATGCTGGCATGCAGCTGCTTTTATTTTACTTGTTAAGATACTAATTCTGGGCAGGCGTGGTCTTTGGAGCTTGTATTAACTTTCCAGATTTCTGAGGGGATCCTGCTGGGTCTTTGCAACCTGACTGAAATAGACCAGCAAATCCCAGAAACAAGTGGGTGGCTGTGATGAGCTCATCTGAGTTATATTGCAGGGCTCCAAGTGCTACATGCATTTCACATTGCATTTATTTGTCTTCTCATCCAACTTTTTACTCTGAGTCCAGTTGGAGGATTTTTTAAATGTTGCAGTTTCTCTCTCTCTCTCTCTCTCTCTCTCTCTCTCTCTCTCTCTCTCTCTCTCTCTGTTGGTTTGGAAAGATAGGTAAATCTATGATTCTCTGCTTTAAGGATACAACTGACATATACATCATCTCACTTTAGGTCATTCACCGCCTCCCAATCAAATATAATCTGATATGCCTTTTTTTCCCTCTTAATAACACAGCAGATTCATTACATTGTGTCATAGGTTTAAAAAGCTTTTTCAGAAGCAGGGATTCACCCAGGAAGCAGCTGTAAAGAACTGAGCCCCTAATTATTGGCATATAGTAAAGCCGACAAATGGAGTACTTTGTGATGACTCCATTAAACGAGTAAAGCCATGCCTTTGTTTTGTTAATCCTCCCGAGGATATTTTTTTCTATCAATTTTTAGAGAGAGTTGAAGGGAGGGAGGGAGGAAAAGAGAGAGGGGTGGGAGAGAGAAAGAGAAACATTGATGTGTGAAAGACACATGGATTGGTTGCCTCCCACACCTATCCTGACCACGGCTAGGGGTCAAATCTGCAATACAGGTACCTGTCCTTGACCAGAAGTCAAACCTGAGATCCTTCAGTTCATGGGGCAAGGCTCTAACCATTGAGGAACACTGCCCAGGGCCGTAGAGACATGTCTTAATGTGCACACTTAAAGATTTTGTAGCCCATTAGATTACTAACACCCTAGTTGTCATGCAGTTTTATCTCTTACGATTGCTGTTTTATAAACATATGAGCTTCAGTGTAGCTAGAACTAACTCTGTTGCCGGGTGTGGGAGCTTGGTCAAGATCCCAAGTCTTGACCAGGTTAGCTGTCTTCTAAAATGTGTATTTCCCATAAATATTTTAGTAAGACCTTAAGTGTTATAAAGTGGTTTAAAATTAGCAAAAGAGATTAAAATGTGGCTATTAATAAAAATGGGGTTTTAAAGGATTGCCTTCAAAATATTATAAATATAGGGCCCATGCAGGGGATGGAGGGAACCGATTTCAGCGGTATCAGCCAAGAGGATGGGTGGAGTGAGTGAAGAGGGACACAGGGAATGAGGAGCCCCTGAAGGGCTTGCACTTCCCACATGTATTTTGTGTACTTGGACTTTTTGAGCCTGTGTGTGTCAAATCATGTTTCTAAAGTTGCATTTTGTCCCAGCCCTCTGCTCACTTCTCCAAGTTGATCTCAGCTGTGCAGCCTTAACTCTGGTCCCCGGGGAGGGGAGAGGCAGCAGATGGGGTTAGGGCAGAGGCCTGGTGCGTCTGACAGCCAACGGCCGGGTTGTTGAGTGGAAGCTGCAAGCATCAGGAAGCTGCTTTTCCCCTGAGAACCAACTAACCACTGAAGAAAGTTGAAAATGAGCCCTTTGAGGAATGCTATTAAAAGTAGTAAAAAAATTGCAATTGTGCAGATGATATGCTGCTGTGTGCTTATTCGGATGCTAATGACTTTGACATTAGGGAACTCGGAGGGTTTACAGCTACTCCCTTATGCAGTTCCGTTCTTTATTGGCAATCTTTGAGAAAATAAATGGAAAACGTATTGCTAATAAATACATAACACGATAGGGTATTAGACAAAAAGCCATTACTTTTAGGATTTAGAAAGAGCTTTGCTCACCAGTGGGACTGTTTTCCAGGATCTTTTGTTTTAGGTTCAAGTCTGGCAGACAAAGGGGAATGGGCAGGTGGGAAGCTTCAGAACTCTTTCTGAACTGAGGGTGAAGCAGAATAAGCCAAACACATTTGTAGAGAAAGTCTTTTTATGTATTTTTGGCTGCCATCGACCACAGACTAAGAATTCCCCAACTCCCTTGCTACTTTTCAATTCTTGCATTCTGGCAGTAGTCTACTCTAGCACTACAGAGAGTTTCATCCGTCTTCTTCCCAGGGGCCACAGTTGCTGACTGGAGTTGAAGAAGCATCAGCTTAATGTGTGGTCAAACCTTGCAAGTCACAGAGAAATCTATGGTTCATAATAAGCTGGTCACTTCAATCCACTGCAAAGGGTAAAACACAGGACGAGAGAAATGGGCAAGGAAGGTTGGTGGTGTGTGTGTGTTAAAATACCAGAACTGCCAGAGAGAAACATGTTCAGTCTGTGTGATATATGTGATGTTTGTATGAACAGCCCCTCTAATATGCTGAGTTGTACTGCCCCAAATTTCAAAGTTTTCTCTCAAGGACCACATGGCCTGCAGGCAGATTCTGTTCTTATTCTGGAGACCAAATAGAAGTGCTATAGCTCCGTGCGTTCTGTCTGAGTGCAAAGCAAACCAAGGGCAAATTGCTTCCTGGAAAATAGATTAACTCAGTGGCAAGAAGAATTGCATTTTATGACAGCCCTGTCCAAGAAAGCCCTGCATATCAGCAGGCTCGATCTGTCTTTTGTGACTTGAGGGTAGCACAGCCCAATGCTTGTCTGAACTTTCTCTTTTGGTGTTTGGAAGTAAAATAACAGTGCAAATAGAGGGGTTTTCCTACCCAGTTTTCCTGGTAAGTTGAAGACATCGATATATATATAATAGCCTAATATGCAAAGTGTCCCCTTGGGAGTTTGACTGACTGAGAGTTGACATACATTGGCCCCAGCTGGCAGCCGCTAGGGACCCTACCCATGCACAAATGTGCACTGGGCCTCTAGTAATATATATAGTTTGGTAATAAAGACAAAAATGAATTTGGTTTACCTCTGAAAAAGTAAAAGTGTTTTTACACTGATATGTAGTGTACATTTTTTATAGTATAGTCCAATTGAAGTATAAGTAAAAGCGTCAGCACATCATTTATTGTGTACTTCAATGTTTCTTATTGATCTATTTAACTTGACCTACCTAATATAATTTCCTTCTTTTATTTTAATAGAATGAATTTTAGGATTTCTCACTGAAGTGGGCAGAGACATTTAGTCACTTGAACGAAGCAGGGCAAACAAAGTTGGCATACAAGTTACCTGGAGAAACATAGAGGTAAGGCAACATTTTTATGAAAAATATCATCCAGTGAAAGAAAATGAACCCAATCAAAGCATGCATGTAAATGCTCTCCTGGATAGCAGCGCTTTATCTCTGTGAATTTGTTTTGAAACAAATGTTTTGTTAGTGCTGAATATAGAAGTGTGATTTTTGTCAGAAACATGGTCACTTTGATATTTAAAAAGGTTAGGTAGGCGAATAAATCTTCTGAGCCTTAAAACCTTTTACATAACAATTGGGTTACGTTATTTGTCCACAGATTTGCCCTTAAAGAAAGGTTCAGTGCTAAAATAGTTTAAACAGAATTCAATTTAAATTCATTTGTATTAGAAAATTAGTACTTAAAGATTAAAAGTAAATAAGTGATAAGTTTTTAAAGCATGTTTTACAAAACACTATGATGCATAGAGTTAATTCCTACAAACACTGAAAAGTAAGCAATTGGGTTGTACTTGGGAAAAAATCTATTTAAAATAATTTATCCACATATGAAGGCACTTGTTTGCTAGCATTTACCTATTTTATAATACATGCATCTCAAAATATTAATAAGAAAAAAATTAAGGCCCTTTTAAAGATGTTACTAACTCTGAGTTATTTTTAAATAGGGCCCACTAAAAAAAATACAACAAAAAATGTCTCCTAAAACATAAAGCAAGCAATTACCCCCTTATGTTACAAAGCTGTGACTCAGAGGCCACTGCAGCAACTAATAGAAAACCTTGGCACACGTTGGCTACCTAAGGGAATAATAGAACTATTTGCTGGAGTCGTTTGGCAAAAGGACACAAACATATGGCTTTGGTTTATGTTCAGCATTGCCAGTTGTGCAAAGTTGCAGGATGAAGTCTACAACAGCAGTGACAACTCAGAAATGAGATGTGAGACTCAAAATAGATCAGCCTCCTTAACAATGCTCACCAGCTGGTCTCAGGTTTAAGATTTCTTTAGTACCCTGCACGTCCAAGTGATTCTAGAAAATCACCTTGTCTCTGGGAAATGTGCATGCACTTGGTCCTGGGGAAGGGCTGTTCTCAGAGAACTGTGCTGAATCTGGTAGCAGACCAGATCTGTCCCTTCCTTTCAGTGTGGTTTTTGTTGGGGATTAGAGGGGTTCGTGAAGACAAGGAGCGGTATCATACGTGTAAAGGGTAGATATTATGCAATTCTTTGGCTTTCTACACAGAGTCAGTACAATAAGAGACAGATAGGAGCAGAGAGTTGAAATCAGGGTCGGTGTTCCCTAAACGAAAGATTCAGAAAATATTTATTTTATTTAGGATAAAGAATTCAGAAAATATTTAAAAGATTATACATATGTTGTCATAAATGACATAAAACCCCCATTTTATTAGGTTAGGCTCTTGAATGTTTATTTTCTGAATTACTTTTCCTGAGTTATTAGTAAATGTGTGAAAAACAAAGAACAACCCAGAAAAGTAAGCAGAGGTTACAAACAGAGAAAAACATATTTGAACATTCTGTCTTAGTGTTCCTCTTGGTAAGTCAACTATTTTTTCAGAATCACAACTTTTTTCCTTCCATGTTGCCCAGTATATCAGGGCAACAAACATCTTTTCCTGCCATTTTGGGCTGATCCAAAGCTGTGTTCAAACAAAGCGGTGGCAGGATTATCCAAAGAAAGGGCACTCACTGTAGGGTTTCTAGTTTTTCAACCTAGCCAAGTTTTACTCCAAAGTACTGGCATCATCCAGTTGTTTCATTTTGGGGGGCTTAGTCTTTTCCAACTCCCCGAGTCTCTCTCAGCCATTTTTTTAAAAAATTGTTCCTTATAAAGGAAGTTACAAAGGGCTAAGGGCTCTTCCTGGAGAGGACCGTGGCACTTCCTCTCACATTGCAATGAGAGCTCCGGACTGAAAGGACATTGCCCCAAGGAATGTGACACAGATATAAAACTACATCATCGGCGCAAAAATATCAGGAGAGGAACACAATGCAAATATGGTTAAACATGGAAATTATTAACAGTTGAATGCATGTGAGGGACTTTTCAAATGTAAAGTAGCTTCCTGCATAAGACTATATATACCTAGACAGTATTATGATTAATTGTATATGGATTTTGAGAAAGTGTCCTTAAAACCTTATGATCACCATGGCTTTTTATATTAAGACTAGAGGCCTGGTGCACTGGTGTGGTCCCTTGGCCTGGCCTGCAGGGATCAGGCTAAAACAGGCTCTTTGACATCCTGTGAGGGGTCCCAGATTGTGAGAGGATGTAGGCCAGGCCAAGGGACCCCACCGGTGCACAATCAGGGTCGGGAAGGAACCTTGGGAGGGCTCCAGGGCATGTCCAGCCCATCTCTCCCAGTCCTGATCGGCTGGTCCCAGCAGCAAGCTAACTTGTCAGTCAAGCATCTGCCACCTGGTGGTCATACGTACATAGTGACTGGTTGAATACTTAGCATATTAGGCTTTCATTATATAGAATTAAGAAACACAAGACTACTTATAAATAAGTAGTGAGGATGTCCTGTGTCTAGAGATCTGTGGAAGGAGACATAAAACTTAAATATGATCAAAATATTTGTTTTATGTAGTTTTTAAAAAGTAAGTAAAGCATGGGAAATATACAAAATAATATTGTGATAACTATGTAGGGTGCCAGTTGGGGTCCTGGAAATATCAAGGGAAATACAATGTAAAGTATATGCTTGTCTAACCACTAAACAACATAAAATTGAAAGAAAATAAATAAATAAATTAGAAAGCAGAATATATATACCTGAATATTTTTTTTACCATTAGGTTAAAATAGGATTATAAGTGAAAAATAAAATCAAACTAAATCTACTCACATACCAGGCATTTACTTGTGTGAATAAAAGCAAAATTGAATTTATGAATAATGTGTCCTTCTTCTTGAGTCTCTCTATCTCCCAAAATGGTAATTGCAGGGCTCCCTCATTAGTGCAAAGGAAGGTACCAGATCTGTACACTGGGGTGCTGTAGACAGATCAGGTGATTGTCCCTGATGTAAGCACTAAACACTAGTGAGAAAATGCTCAAGTACTAGTAACTAGAAAAATGACTGTGTGTACCTGTATATAGGTTTATAAGTATATAAAGATGTTAAATGAGAACTAATTCAACTAAGTAGTTACATTTTATTTTGTGGTCACTTTTCTTCTTGATTGCCTATCTACTTATTTCCATTGTTTGTTCTTATATGTCCTTCCTCCAACTTATGCTTCTTTGCTTTCTTTATTTTATGATTTTCCCCCTCTTATTATTTCTCCTTGCATTAACTCCTAGAGAACTGGAAAATAAAGTGTTCTTAAAGATTTCATCATGCCTTTATCATTATTCAGATACCAAGCAATAACCACTTTTTTCTCCTTTCTATTATATTATATATACTAATAAAAGGGTAATATGCTAATTAGACCAGGTCAACTGGACATCTTCTGGTCATCCTGCCTTCCTTCTGGACAAAGCCATAGTGGCAGGGACCAAGGGAGGGGTGGTTAGGGGTGATCAGGCTGATAGAGGAAGGCAGTTAGGGGCGATCAGGCAGGCAGATAGTCTGATATCTTCCGAGGGGTTCTGGATTGGAGAGAGTGCAGGTCAGGCTGAGGGACGCCCCCCACCCTGCATGAATTTTGTGCACCAGGTCTCTGTTATATAATATTCTATGAATAGTAAACATATCCATGCTTATAAATTAAATAAACTTTTTAAAAAGTAGTTTCAGAACAATGGAAATAAGAGTGGCAAAGCCTACCTTTAATATTATTACTCTATTGAGAGGTAGACTGCAAAGCAAGGAAGGAATCATAGGAACCTCAGAAAATGTCTTGTCCCTCTATAAACAATGGAATGAGATAGATGAAGGCCTTAAGAAACTGAGAGAAGGACAGCTTTTTAGAAAATCACATTTCTCTTTTGAGTAAAGAAGTGAGTCATTAAATTTTACAAAATTAATTGCAGACTTGCCAATAACATTTGGGACTTAGGTAGTAAAAATGATCAATTCTTCTTTTCCATTGAAAAACAACAATGTTCCCAAAGTCATTTTAAGATTGCAGCACATGTTATTTAGGTCAGTGTCCTGATTCATACCATAATCACATGCCTCTCCCATAAATCTGAGAAGATTTGGAAAATGATGATCCTCACCAAACCCACCTAGGTCTCAGCACATGCACTAAAGTACAGGTCTCTTTCTGCCTTTCATCAACCATTACCTGAATGAGGTACCCACTGAATATCTGGTTTGATTTTACAAAAATTAAGGTTATTCATTGGAAATTTATTAAAGTTCCTGATAATAATTCAAATGAAGAACACTTAGAAATTTTTACTCCCATATTCAAGATTTTATTTATTTATTTATTTATTTATTTATTTATTTATTTAAAATATATTTTATTGATTTTTTACAGAGAGGAAGGGAGAGGGACAGAGAGCCAGAAACATGGATGAGAGAGAGACATTGATCAGCTGCCTCTTGCACGCCCCACACTGGAGACGTGCCCAAAACCAAGGTACATGCCCCTGACCAGAATCGAACCTGGGACCCTTCAGTCCGCAGACCAATGCTCTATCCACTGAGCCAAAACTGTCTCAGGAAGGTTTTATTTTTTTAAAAAAATACAGTATGTCTTTTTGACTTTTTTGGTGGACATTTTTTTTCTGATATTTAAGATTTTAGAGAAGAAAGACTTGTTTTCAACCTAGAGGCCCAGAACATGACATTCATTCATGGGGGTGGTGGTGTCCCCTCAGCCCAGCCCCTACCCTCTCACAGTCTAAGATCCCCAAGGAATCTCTAGCACTACTGCAGAGGCAAGAAAGAGCTCCACCACTGCCATTGCACTCACCAGCCATGAGCCTGGCTCCCTTGACTACCAGAAGACAGCTCCTGCTTTGAGCTTCTTCCCCCTGGTGGTCAGTGCACATCATAGCAACCGGTTGTTCTGCTCTTCGGTCTATTTGCATATTAGCCTTTTATTGTACAGGATTGAGATATATGAGGAGAGTGAGCCATCTCATAAATGGTAGAAACTTCCACTCTCTGCCCAAAGGAAAAGCACATGCTTTAGATTTCTGATATTTTTACTCCCTGACAAGCTATAAGACAGGACTGGACACTGACTTTCATACTTTTAATTCTCATCAGGTGTGAGGGAGAGAAAGAAGGTGAAATAGGTAGGCTGTATATTATGGCCTTGATCCACTTTGTTCCTACAACTTGGCCCACAGGTTAAATCTGAAAATGTAGTTATGTCAATGAGTATCAGTTTTTACAGTATTTATATAGTACATACATGCTACACCAAGAGGACAGTAGCTCCACAAAATGCAATTATAAACCTGCATTCTAAGCCCAATCAAGCAGAGGGCCATGCATATTTATACATCCCTTCCAATGACCTTAAGGGGGAGGTGGCTCCATGGGTTGATGAAAAAAACATTTAGGTCCTTGGATAGCCAAATTGCAAAATGGAAGTAGTCTTGCCCTTGCTGGTGTGGTCAGTGTGGTTCAGTGGTTAGAGCATCAGTGTGCACACTGGAGGGTCACGAATTTGATTCTTGGTCAAGGGTACATAGTATGGTTGTAGGATCGTTCCCTATCACTGGCTGGGGCGCATGTAGGAGGCAACAAATAGATCTCTCTCTCCCCTCTCCTTTCTGCCTTGTTCCCCACTACCTTTCACTCTCTTTAAAAGTCTGATGCTCTACCGACTGAGCTATCTGGCTCTCCTTCCACCTCTTTAAATATCAATGGGAAAAATATCCTCACTCCTCAGGTGACGATTAAAAACAAACAAACAAACAAACAAACAAACAAACAAACAAACAAACACATAGGTAGATAGATAGATAAATGATAGATAGAACTAGTCTTAAAGCAGTTATAAAGAAGGTTACATTTAAGGAGCTTTCAGAAACTTTTATTTGTTCCCCACTGGTACTTTTTTTTGCAGTCTATGCTTCTTTTTGGGAAAGAAACTCATGGAGTTCAACCTTCACTTGCCTTTTGGGGAAATTTTTCAGTGGCTGGGAAGAGCTAATACCACATGTGTGGCAGGATAGCATTGCATTAGACCTGAGTTGAGTAGCTTTTTCAGAAAGAGTGGGTGGTTTTCATCATTTTAACCCCCATGCTACCATTCTCTCTTAATCTAGTTATTCGTTTAGCACATGGAGGGGAGTTTGCTTGAGTTGAGCCTCTTTATATGCAACAAAGATACTCACAGAGGAGGAGGATTTTACAACACAGTGCTCACCATCCTGAGTAAATCAAGGCATTGTAATACTAGTCAGTGTCACATCTGTCATAAATCCATGTGGTTTTAAGAGGGAGGAAATCTACAGAAAAAAATACCACCTTTTATCATTGTTTTGTCTTATGCAATTTAAAATATTCATAACAATGAACCATTTTATGCTGTTCAGCAAAAGCAGTGTGCACTTCTTGTTTGCTAATTTAAAAAAATAGTTCAATGATCGGTGTGGTGTTTATTATGAACTGATGACAAAAGAGTGCTGGTGGTTTTAATAGTTTTAGCTGACGAGAGCTGCTGTTAATTTTGTCTGTAGTGTTGCAGGTGAAAAAATGCACAATGGATAAATAGTCTATATTGGTTTAACTGAACATAATATATAGTGTGTTCTGGAGTTGTTTGTCTCAATAGACTATAGTAATCAAAAGTAATGAACCTATTATGTGCAGGACCTTGGAGAGCGTCAAATGGCAGTAAAAGTGTGGCACATAAAAGGTTTATTAAAGGAAATTAAAGTCCATCATTGCCACACCTGCTCCCCTATTATAAGTCTATGGCAGGTCAGTGCCTTCAATCACAACTCAGCCTCGGAGAGCAGAGATGTGTCTCCCATTACCATCGCAGTCACCGGCTTCCACGCTAGTGTCAGGATTAAGGGATGGGAGCCACACAGAGCATCTTCTGCCCGTGTCTGATTTTCAACAAG
The DNA here is from genome assembly GCA_011751065.1 of Lasiurus cinereus. Taxonomy (NCBI): domain Eukaryota; kingdom Metazoa; phylum Chordata; class Mammalia; order Chiroptera; family Vespertilionidae; genus Lasiurus; species Lasiurus cinereus. Next base: position 17,723,863 of record JAAGEH010000040.1, on the reverse strand, counting down.
CAAAGCAACTTCTTTCTATTTAAGAAATCCTTCTGACAATGTGTAAAAGTGAATTTAGCTAAGAAATTACTAGGGGAATCTACTGAATGGTTGTATGTACCCAGGTCATAATCTGTCTCCATGTGGACAAAAACTGTAAGCTTCTAGAATTTTTGCATTCCTTTGATAATATATTTGATTATATTTAAAATATTTAGTGGTGGTTTTTTAGGATATTTACTGCTACACCCAACACTCAAGTTTCACCTTCCTTATAGATTGGGATGATTATAACCAGTGTTTATTCTGGAATTCTTAAAGTAAATGTATGCCATTTTTGCTAATCAACATTTCTAATGGTATTTTAAAATAGGGACATTTCAAGGGGTTGCCTTCATGTTGCTTTTTTTTTACAGAGAACAATTTTTTTCTGACTTGGCAGGAGGTATATATCAGGAAAGGTCTAGAAATAAGAAGGATCAAGTTTTAGGAAATCTACCTGAAACCTTTAGGTTTGGCACTTGAGGTTTTGTGTTCTTCACAACCACTGTGAGACAATCTTTTTTTTTCTCTTTCTGCCCTTATAATGCCAGCAGTGTTTGAATCACTAGCAAACACTTATGAACAAGAACATCTGCCCTCTTGTCACTGTTTACTGTGGCTCCATCATCTATAGAAGTATTTCCCAAATTCAGGGAGTGTGAGGGCAGTCACTGTTCTATCCCTGCAGGGTCAGAATGCTATTCAAGAACATAGACGTCTACCCTGTTTTTCATAGCGACCTTAAGAACTCTTATGACATGTTTTCACATTTTGGTCAATGTCAAAGGAATGACCTCAGGACTTGTGCTTCTGTTACAGATGAATGCAGAAGCTGAAGATAAAACACTGCGTACCCGCTCTAAAGGAACAAAGGGTGAGTTAGCAAGCAGGTTCCAGGACACCGTGCCCACAACACCATGAAATATGGGTGTTCTGGTGCTCAGTCCCTGCCATGCAGAATGACAACTTCCTCAGAGCTGCTTCTTCTTCTTCTTCTTCTTCTTCTTCTTCTTCTTCTTCTTCTTCTTCTTCTTCTTCTTCTTCTTCGTCTTCTTCTTCTTCTCCTTTTTTTTTTTTTGGTAAATCAAGCTAGAATATTGGGTCATGGTATTGAGAGGCTGAATATTCTGAACCAGGAGTTAAAGGACTCAGAAAAGCCCAAATGATATAGGATGCTAATTTTTGTGAAGTGCAATCATGAGTAGTCTTGAATATCTTGCAAAGCAACATCAGGGTCTGAGAGGGAAGAATGTTTCCTGGAGACCTTCACATAATTGATGTGACCTTAAATGGCCCAGGGAAAAGACCAAATAGTTCATTTATTGCCAAAATGGGTTTTGATTTTTATGTTATCTGGCTTTGTGGCTCCCAATCTAAACTTAGTTCAAGTAAAATGATGATGTTTATCTTTTGACTGCCCCTGCTGGGAATTTCCGACAGCTCCGCAAAGAAATGTGTGAAAGGTTTAACTTAATGGTTCTCTCTCCCTTGTTGTAACCAACAGATGGTAATGTAACATTGAAATAGAAACAGGCCCTTGATGATATAAACATCTGGAAAACAGGATTGACTTGCAATAATACACCTTAAGGAAAATAACTTTTATTATAATTAGCTATATTTTTGTGACCCTTAATTTTAAATGGACATCTGTAGGTTTATCCTGGCATCTGAAAAGACTCTGGGTAGCAATTCCTCACCCAGTCTTGTCACAGTCGGCCTTGCTGAGGAGGCCTGAGTCAGGTAGCAATGGAGCGATATTTTGGAAGCATTTTGAAATTCATCATCGAAAGTGGCTAATCCAATGAAATGCTTTTGTTAGCTATGCTTACATATGTAGTCAAGGTCAATAATTCCTGTTTGAGAAAAGTTCAGATTCCAAAATTTTAAATAAATACCAGGATGATTTTTTTCCAGTTAAAATGTAATTATGTTTATCAATAGCCATAAACATGACCAAAATACAGAATAATGCTACATGAGATATGGGGCTTTACCTAAACAGAAATTTGACACTGTATTATTTTTCAGTTTTAGTTTTAAATTACCTTTAAAGTAATTGCATCATGTAGTCTAATATTTACTAGTAGAACGCAGTATTCCTAAACATTAAGTTTTTATGTAGCAAACTTCCCCATAAAATATAAATTTAAGAAAAAGAGTTTGCATCATTATTCAGTATAAGTTCATGTCTGCCATAAATATCAGAGTTCTAGGGACTGTATTTGGATTGTTTGACTCTCTTGCTTAGACTCCTAAAAGCACACTACTCTAGCATATATGGAAATTGTGGCTGTTTTAATTTGCATTTTTTTTACTTCAAATTCCTTTGGCACATACATATACATTCTTAAATAGAGCCAAAATGTTCTTCGAGAAATGAGACAACTGTTTCTCGTGCAGCATGAGTAATCTTTCAAACCACCTGTTGTCTCTCTCAATATGCTGCTTATCCTTGTGTAGGCAGGTTTTTATAAACATAGACTTCTGTAGTTCCCATTACCCCAGTAAGAAAAATCAAAGCTCTTTTTCTATAAATTGCTTATTTTGAAAGATGTTGATATTTAGCATGGCTAGTGCTTATCCTCCTCTCTCTAAGAATAAAACTTATGAAACAAATATTGGGACATATTCTTTAGTAAATCTTTTGCCAGTTTTATTTATATACTTGTTTAATGTCAATTAAAATGTAATTTTTTTGGAAAAATTCTCCATAAACAATAAAATGAGTTAAATTGATTTAAAAAGTAATTCAAGTCCTTCATGCCCCTGTGATTTTTGAATGTATCTATAAAGACAAATATTCAGAAAGTTTAACCCATGACATCAAGTTCCCAGGGTCACCCTAGGCACTAAACCTAGATTCATCTGTTCTGAGCCATAGTCATTTGTCCCCTTGTCTCCAAGGAACAAGGACCAGAAAAGATCAATCCACCTGTGGGAACTTAAGTGGTCTGTACTCACCATCTGTTAGTCAGTATGTCTAGTCTAGGTAGGTGAATAATTTCGGTTGTACAGTTTTCGAAATTAGTAACTGATTTTTTTTTCAACAGTGCCAATGAATTCTCTAATCCAGGAGCTCAGGTAAGTCCTACATTCCTTTTTCTAATATTGATTTGCTTTAATTATTAGAATGTTTTTTATTCAGAATCCCTGTTTTAGTATGAGGAATAAGCCAATGGGTTTACTCCACATAGCCTCTGTCTATACACCACAAAAGGGAAAAACTATTGATAATTAATCTAAAACAATTCAAACTACTTTTGTGATAACAAAACCCCACAGCATTTTGCTGTAATGTGAGTAATTTTCCACTTTTCTCCATAGAGTGTGTGCTGCCTCTGTGTACACACCTCACATGTGGTTTGTTTGTGCACTGATGGTAAGTGAAGAACTTGATTAATGGATAACCCAAGTCCTAAATTCTCTACTCTTTTTTTATAATATTCAGATAATTCTATCAGATAACCACATGACTTTTTCTAATATAACTGATAGGTATTGGGATGGGTCCAAGCATTTCTACCTTGTATAGTGTAAATGCACCTCAGGTGATAATTCTAAAAAGTCCACCTTAATAGGTTTTGCAGAATAAACTCCAATTAGATTTTCTTTCATGGTATCATTGTGAAATACAGTGTGGTTTTTAAAAAGTATTTATTTTAGATATTTTTTAATGATTTCAGAGAGCAAGGGAGAGGGAGAGAGATAGAAACATCAATGATGACAGAGAATCATTGTCAGCCTTTGGCAAGCCCCTTACTGGGGATTGAGCCCACAACCTGGGCAGGTGCCCGATTGGGAATGGAATCATGACCTCCTGGTTCATAGGTTGATGCTCAACCACTGAGCCACACCAGCTAGGCTAGTGTGATTCTTTTTAAAGTACATATTTGAAAATAAACATATATTGACAATATGTTTCCTGTACTGGTGATATTTTATAGTGAAATTGTGCCAGGAACAAGATTAGAACCTTGTCTCTGCTCTAGGTTTACTGTTGCAATCCCAACAAGTCCCAAACCTACTAACGAATCCACTTTTGTGAAAATATGTGTCTATATGTGGTATATATGTGTTCCTCAGGGAAATGTTTGGAAACTGAAGGATATATTACAGTATCTGATCCACATTGAAATTGATCATGTGTGCACTAACAATTCACGTAGTTATTTTTCCAGGCAACTGTGCTCTGTGGTTTCCCAAAGGAAGAGCCGGGCTACTTCTGTGTCCCAGGATTCATTCTGTCAGTTTTAGTTCACCCATTTAGTGGGACACAAATCCATCAGAACTCAGTACTGAGCATAGTACAAGCAAATCTTTTAGTAGGTAATCTATGGCTCTGCCTCCATTATCAATGTAATCATTGAGAATTTTACATGATAAACTACTTTTTATAAGAGCAAAACATATAGTATACCCCACATTGAGACAGAATGAAAAGATTGAATTTTCTGGCTCACTTAAATTCTTGCTTTTAAAATCTGTTCTCATTTAAAAGTCCTGTCTGTTTGGAGACTATGTTCCTTGTAGAATGATCAAAGGCTCAGAGTAGGTGAGATGTTTGCCATCACGGGGCACAGTTTCCTACTGTTCTGCCACAGAAACTGGGTGCCCAGGAGCCTATGGTCTGCTCGCCTGTGGAAGTGGTTGTGTTTTCAGCCAGAGTCTCTTTTAGAGACTCTAACTATTCGGAGAGGAGGGGAAAGGCCTTTGAGTGAGGTGTCTTGTATGATAACATGAAAAAGAAAAGAGAATATTGCCAAAACAGGTTTGGCTCAGTGGATAGAGGGTCGGCCTGAGGACTGAAGCGTCCCAGGTTCGATTCTGGTCAAGGGCACATACCTTGGTTGCAGACACATCCCCAGTGGGGATGTGCAGGAGGCAGCTGATCGATGTTTCTCTCTCATCGATGTTTCTAGCTCTCTATCTCTCTCCCTTCCTCTCTGTAAAAAAATCAATAAAATATATTTTCTTTAAAAGAAAAGAGAATATTGAATAAATGAGTGTATAATTCATAGAGAAAAAGGAAGGAATTCATAGAGAGAAACAACTTTGTGGGTGGGAGGGGGACACGTTTAATAGAACTTCCTAGAGAAATAGGAATTACTATTTAAGTTACTTTATTAGCATTTATTAAAATAATAGAACTAATATTTATTTTGATCTTATTGTATGCCAGACATTCTTGAGCATTGTCATTTAATCCTCACAACAACATTATAAGGAAAAAAAAAACAATGAGAGTTCCAATTTTCAAATGAAAAAAGTGAAATTAAATAGCTTATGTAAATAGTCCAAGATTTCACCACTAGTAAGTAATCCAGACTTCTGACTCAGAGACCAGTTTCTCAACTCCAAACCATACTTTCTGTCCTACACAATTAATAGTGCCTGCCTAGAATATAAATTAAAAAAAAAGAAATGGTTCAGCTACATTTTGAAATTCTATGCTTTAACACTTGTGGTGTGTTTCTCAAAGCTTAATTTTCTGAAATTCAAATAAAGAATATGTTTTAATTAAAAATAATAGAACAATAAAATAATAAATTTTTCTAATTCCCTAAAAATTATTTTTATCAGATATTTAATTTTACCTAATTTGTCATTAGACTAATTCAGAAAGCTGGTGATAATTGCTGATAAAATTTAGAAACCAGATTAATTCACCTTTTTTTCTTGAATAAGAACCAGTTTGTAAAAATTATTGATTACTGTTAATTTTATAATTGCTTGTTTTAGACAGAATGATCATGCTTAGGCTGAGCAGGTCCCAAGTTGCTGCTGAAATGGTTTAAATTGACCCCAGATATAGACCCTAATGATCATTCTATGTAAATTCTTGAAAAAAAGTTCTAATTTACTTGCTAGGTTATATTTTTCGTGTCTTTTTAATTTTGTACAACTTCATTGGCTACACTTGCCCCTCCATTTTTCCCCCTCATGTTTGTGGTGTTCTAGAATCCAGAATTTCTTTTGCTTCTGAAATTTGAGTATTTTAGGCAATGCAGCATATTTTCCTTGGTATGAAAGTTAAGGTTATTTTGTAGAGAATATTGGCAACCTTATTTAGTTTTCCTTTTTAGAATGCATTGAGCATGCTATTGCTTCTAGAGATACCAGTTACAAAAATACTAAAACAAAAGAAGCTAATTTAAATACACCATATTATTCATGATGCTAATAAAAATTGATACTGACATTCTCATCTTCTTATTATCCTCTATGTCAGCTACTATCTCCACCATTAGAAAAGCAATTTATAACCACAGACCCACCTTTAATCATATTTCTTTTTAGCATTCCCCAGTCCTTCCTCCAACACAATTCAGGTTACAGGTGGTGTTTAGAAGGCTCTCTTGGTATCTTTCTACATCACGACCATTGTATTATCTTTGCTCCTTTCATTTGTTACTATTATCCTTAATCTGATCCTCTCATATTGCACTTACTAATATTGGTAATTGTCTCATTCATTGGAAAAATGTTTTTACACTAGTCCAGCCCCTTTGTTCTAATTAGAAGATATATTCCAGCTTCATAATGGCTTTCCTATGCTTCTGCTGCAGGGGCTACAGAAAAGCCAGGGACAACCACAGACGACCCAGTGCTGCCTCTGGTTCAGTCACATAGTCAAAAACCATGTAGAAAGCACTAAACTGCCCTGAACTTGGCTCATGAGTTAAATGTGGATGATATCATTTGTCCTGACTATCCTGTGAGCTTTTATGGATCCAATTAGATGCAGTGCATATTAGTTCAACAGTTCACTCAATAGGCACATACTGCAGGCCCACTCAATAGCAAATTCAATGCTAAATGCTATTAAAGGCTATGTCATACTATAAATATGTGATAGCATTATAGTTAATGGAATGTACTTATTAAAGAACAAACTCTTTTTATTTATTTTCATTCTTGTCAAAAGCCTCCTTAATACATGTTAAGATACTTTTTTACCCTAGTAAATACAGTACAATAAACAAAACCATCTCTCTGGAATGCCTCAAAAAAATTGCACTCCCTGTATATTCCTTATGTTTTAAAGTATGTCTTCATTTCAGAAAAATACTATGAGGCTTATGAGTAAGTATTCAGAGTGGCATTTCTCAGAAAAGATCAGAACAAGAAAATATGCTTTATTTACTTTACCTCTTTTTCTGTGATCAAATACTATCACAAGGATATTAACCAATGAGTTATAGGAGTCTAATGCAATATTATTTCTAGAAATCAGACATTTTCTAACACTGACAAAATGCCACCACTGAAGGTTGCACATGAAAATTTATTTCACTGTGGTGTTCAGGTTTGCAGAGTTCACTCGTAGAGATAATTTTTTCACCCACCTAGCTTTTATTTTTTGTAACATAATTTTTTTTACATAGCAGAATTTGCCACTCTTGATTGAGGAATGAATATTTCCTTCAATGTTTATTCACTCAACCCTTCTTCTATAGAACGCAGTACTAGGTATTGCAGTGGGGATGAAATTAAAGGTGTCCATGTAATAAACCCAAGGAATTATATAATATCATTGTGGGTGTTATATGCATTCAGAGGGAAAGATCACTTCCAACTTGAGGATCAAGTATAACCTGGGAACCTGACTATCTAGAGTATCAGCTGGTTGGCATTCCGTGGGAGCTTATTAGAAATAAAGATTTTTTTGGCTGCACTAACCTATTGAACCTGCATTTTAACAAGATCTATAGGCTATTAACTTGTGTATACAAGTTTGAGAAGTGCTAGATTTTTAGTACTTACTTGGAAAAGCTAATTTTCAATGGTGTTTCTTTGGAATTTTCTTGATCTCTGAATTCTTGTTAATGATTGTTTGCATTTCTATTTGATGAAGAGTAGCAGGATCCCAAACAAACTATTTTGATGGTGGCATAGCAAAAAGCACAAGCCTTGGTCTTTTTCAAGTCTTTAATTTGACCCCTTGGAAGTCTTTGAAATCAACTAAATCTTTCTTAAATACTTTTCAAAGGTCATTAGAAAGAGAATTTATGTAGAGACACTTAAAATCCATTTTATATGCATCCATAGATGACTCTCTAGCCATGAATATATTCTCAGAAAAATTATTTTCTTAAACAAAATTCAAAATCTGTCAACTTGCATATGTCACATGACTGTCTTGTTACTTAGATGCATTGATAACCAATATGTGGAGGTTTCTTTCAAACTGCTGAGCACTTCACAGTGTTGTTTTGGTTGGTATCTTCTCATCCTAAAGTGCTCTTTGAAAATTTATGACCCAACACAAAATTATTTTACACTATTTCTTGTTTCTAATCAACCCTCCTTGAAGGAATGCATAAATTTTAATTCTCAAGCAAAACATTTCATTTCTTGTTATTGTTTAAGTAAACTATAATAATTTGAAGTCCTATTTCACTTACATGATATGTTTGTAAATAGTGTTTCTGACATCTTGTAAATATTGTTCTTGCTTAAAGTGTGAACTGAAATAAATGTCCCACAATGTTGACAAATCAATTCCCTACAACCAAGACATGGTGTGCTGTAGTGTTTAATATTTTCTTTCAATCGATTATTTTCATAATTCTAAATACAAACCCTCACTTAGAATTTGACTGGTTCATGTGGTGGAGTGAACAATGGGGTAATAGTAGGCCTGGGTTCTGGGGCTCTATCAGTGACTAGTTGAGTGACCTTGGAGGTGTTCAAATGTCAAGTCTTGCTACCTTCTTGACTACTGAGACTTTTTTTCTGGACAGCACTTTTAGTTCTGGCCTCTAAATTCACTTCCCTGTCCCATGCTCCATCTCCTCGCCCCATCTCAAAGCATAGCTAAATTTAATCTCTTGCTTTATTCAAACACTAGAGGCCCGATGCATGAAATTCGTGCAAGAGTAGGCCTTCCTTCTCCCGGCTTCCAGCACCGGCTTCCCTCTGGCACTCAGAACACGGGCTTCCCTCTCAGCCCTGGCTTCGTTTGGAAGGTCATCCAGTCTAATTAGCATATTATGCTTTTATTATTATAGGTATCTTCTGAGTTTATCTTTGCCTTTGAGCCTCTCTTTTGCTACCTTTCACTTGTGTTTTTTTTTCTTCATTGCATATTTTCTCTCATTTATGTTTTTCTCCTTTAGAGAGAAAGTACTTTTTTTTCCTAAGCAACCCCCTCCTCCCAAATTTTGTTCTTTCAATCTCATCACCATACTATTTTCTTCAGGAAATCCATACCTAAAGATACATCTTATTTTTCATTTTATAAAATGCTCTTTCCATCTCAACTCTGTTACAGCCTATTCTGGCAACATTTTTTCCTTCATATTTCCCCATTTGGAATTTGTTTTCATACTTCAAAGCTAATGATTAATGTCATCTTCTCCATGCGTTCTCCCCATGACCTCCCAGCCTGACGGGTACTTTTTCCCTTGTGTACCCAAAGCTCTTCTTTCCCTGTCTGTCATCAAGCACTTATTACATTTAATCATAGCTATTTTATTATTCATTTCATCCATCTGTCCACTCATGCAAAAGAAAGCAGATCTCTGCCTTTAAGTTTACAGTTTAGTTGGGAAAACAATAAAAAAGGAGCAAACTATTAAAAAAACCCCACACTTCAATCATATATAATTCCTCCTTTTTGTTATAGTCAACATTTTAAGGATAAGAAATCTATTTTATTCAGTTGTGGCCCTAGTACAGGATATTCCTTGAGAAATATTTACTTTATAGTATCTATCAGTGTTTGTTTTGAGAATAAATAATGCAATTAGTAGTTCATTGTAAAGGAATGTCTCATATATCGATTTTCTATAACATCTTTTTGTTTCTAAATTCTTAGATTATTTTACTAGTTCTGTCCCTTTAAAGTCAAGATGGCTTGCTAAGTTTCCACTGGCCCCTTAACTACAAAACAGCCTCCTTTAGCTATAATAATTTCTAATTCATTTTCCTACTGCCAATAAGTGTTTTCCTTTACAAATATATTTCCTGAAAATATAAAATAGAAAAGTGAGGTTCTCTTAATTTTTTTAATCTTTCCCTTGATCTCATTTGGTCATTTTCAGTCCCAAAAAGAAAACAAAACTGGAATAGAAATGCATCATGCCCTTCCTGGGTTTGCTTGTATGAAGGGTTCAGCCAAGTAAGTCTATGGACCGGAGTGGCTGATGCCACAAGATCAGAAAGTAAAGCCACGGCTGGATATGTGAACACAGAAGAAATCGAAGGTGGAGACAGCAAAATACAGACTATAGATAAGAAAGAATATTTTGAGGCTTTATTTAAAGATCCTCACAGTGGTTCTCAGCCTGAGGCACGGGAACTCACTCCATTTGTGTGGTTGGTTCTTCCACAGGCACATATGGGATTTTTTTCTCAGAGTTGGAGTAGACAGTATGTCTCTAGGGACTCACTCAAACTCAGGGCCAGGGAGTGAAGCTTGGGGAGGGAAATTATTGCAAATGCCCCTGGGGGCTGCTCTTCATCTCTCTCCTCCTGTGTGAATAGAGAGGCTTGAGTCACCTGGACACCCAGAGTGTTCATGGTCATTCTGCCTCCAAGGCCCCTATGTCCTTGTGGGTGAAAGCTGACACAAAGCCTTCTTTCTTTCTTTTTTATTTTTATATTTTAATTAATTAATTAATTAATTAATTTCCCCCTTATTGTCCTCCCCCGCCCCCCGTATATGCCCTCATCCATCCCCACACCCCGCCTTCCCCCATTGCCCTGTGTCCACTGCTATCCCCCCCCACACATGCATACAAGTCCTTCGATTGATCTCCTATAGGCCCCTCCTCCCCAACTTCCCCTGCCTTCCCACTGTAGCAGACAGCCTGTTCATTGCTTCTTTGCCTCTGTGTCTGCTTCCTCCCCCACCCCAATTCTTGTCTTTAAAAATATCTTTCCCCTGTAAGCCTTCTTTCTTTTTGTCCTGCGGGATCATGGCTCTGAGTTTCTGAAAGTCAAGTCTCGCTCTCCACGGTTGCTTTCAAAGAAATGTGACCTCCCAACACAATATGCTCCCTGATTTCTTTCCACCACACGGACTGTACCTTCTTAGTGTTCATTGCTATTTCCCCCTAAACACCCCAAATACCCACCATACTCACACTTCTTCCTAATCTCCCTGCCTTCCTCCATTCTGACCCCTCCCACCTCAGACACTTCCTCCCTCTCTTATCTTCCTCTCTTTTTGTATTACCTGTCCTCTTGTTGGAAATTGCTACTCTAACTGTTCATAATAGATCTACCTTTCTTCAAGCTGGGAAAATCATTCTTTTGAACATTGAGAAATATCTATAGTAAAAACAATAAAAGTCATCAGAAAAAGAAACTGGAGATAATGAAAAGGTCAACATTAATAAAATTTGTTCTAGATGAAAAATGTAATATGACTATCCTCACTAAGAAATAACACAAATAAAAATAACACCCGATAAAACTATTTATACACGAATTTTACTTACAAGCAGCAAATGTCAAAGAGAAAGAAGCCACCATGTTATATTCTAATATGCAAGGTATGTTGATCTATTACATGAAAAAAAACATTTAATTCTTACATCAAAAGTTTAAACTTAAGTTAAGCTCCATTTTCTGTCATTCTCAATCACCCCCCAGAGCCTTTTCCTTAGGAAGAGTTCATGTATGTACATCTTGGGAAAAAGAAAAAAAAGTGTTCATACTAGAGAACAGAAGGACATCTATAATTCATTAATTATGGTACTAATTAGACCTTTGTGCTTTCTGGTTTTGATTTCAAGCCTTACTATATTACTTCAGTGTAACTTATGTGGCCCTGGCTTGAGTGTTTCTGGGAGGGATTGACCCACAGTAACAAAGAAGCGCCAATCCCCATCGTTAGTTAATGACTTTTACTTTGGGAATAAATGAGATAATTTTCATTAATAAAGATGTTTCTGCATTATGTACATATTCGGAACTTGATATTTGTTAAGATTTGAATATGGCAGAATAGAGATAATATCCTTATCTGTTGATCACAATAAGTGTTTCCCCCTCAGAGTTCTCTAACTCAGAAGATCTGGAGTTTATTCACATGATCACAAATTAAATATTAGCCACCTTTGTCATTTTTGTTCAGAAATAATTTAGAGCAGACACTTTTCTATGCGTACTTTACAATCACAGTCACTTACTCAATTCTGTCCCCATTCAAAAAAGAGGGCTGAAATCGAGTTTTTGAAATGGAAGTTCTCCAGCGCCTGCATAGTGGTTCTGCATTCTCTTCAACAGCCATACAGTTCTCATTCCCATTAGTAAGTGGCTGCAATTCACTCTGACCTCTAAGTTTTATCAGGAAGTTCACTGTTTCTTCTTTCGTTAGGAGTGTGCATGAAAGGGTCCTGCTTCTCCTCCCACTGCACAAAGTACTTGCACAGGGCAGAGGTGACCCTCCCACCCCCAGACTCTCCATGACCTCTAGCAAGCCCCCAGCACTGCACTACACACAACTCTAGAAAGTCTAGACTCATGAGCAGTAAACTGCAGCTTGCGAGCCACATGCGGCTCTCTGGCCCCTTGAGTGTGACTCTTCCACAAACTACCATGGCCTGGGTGAGTCTATTTAGAAGAAGTTAAAGTTTAAAAAATTTGGCTCTCAAAAGAAATTTCAATTGTTGTACTGTTGATATTTGGCTCTGTTGACTGATGAGTTTGACGACTACTGGTCTAGACCAAAGTTAGGGAGAGGACATACCGGGTGTCATTAATAATGCTAGGATGTTGACTGACTAAATGGCAGGGTGAATGACAGTTTTCTGTGTCATTCATGAAGATACTTGTATTTAAGATTTATTTTTTTCTTTCAAGTTTGAAGTTTGGGGCTTAAAACCCCTTTTCCGACGGGAAAAAGCTGAGGAAGTGTGGCTGGTTCTTCCACAGGAAGCAGGAGGGACTCTGGCAGACTGTGCAGTCCTATAGACCCAACCCAGGAAGGAGGGAGGAGAGGGGGAGCACCTTCCAATCCCCCCACTTAAGCAGTACCTTGATCTTTTGCTTTTAAAAATTTAACCATTTTTGCAAGCATAATATGCCAACAAAATTTCTGCTGGCAGCACAACCTATAATAATAAAAGGGTAATATGCTAATTAGACTGGACATCTTCTGGACGTCATTCCAGATGTCCTTCCTGATGAAGCTGGGCTGGAGGGAAGCCAGCCCGGGTCCCAGGTGTCTGCGGGCAGCTGGAGGAGGGAAGCTGGTGCCAGAAGCTGGGGAAAGGAAGGCCTATGCTTGCATAAATTCTCAGGCATTGGGCCTCTAGTTTCTATATAAAATTCTATAAAATACTGTGTGAGAGAAATTAAAGGGGGGGTACATTTTATTTTCTTCTAAAACTAGTTATTTGTGAATGTATATGGACTTATCATATGCTAACAAAAATACAGTATTTTTATCTTTATTATTATAAAAATTTCACAGCTGTCATTCTTATTTTATTGTTAGGAATACAAGTTCAAGTAAAAAAAAGTATTCAGATGATTGACTAATTAATTAAAGTAAAAAGAGTCACTTTAAACTTGATTTTATAATTGCATTTAACCTGCATTGTCAAGATGCTGTTCTTATTCAACCACATTTAATTTTTAGCAAATCCAATCTGTAATAGGTCAACTAAGATGCTATTATCAACATAATTTGCCAATGATGTTTTGTGGGATGTCCTGCTCTCCGGGTCCCTGTGGACTGTGTTATGACAGAGGGCAATAGAATTTGCTCAGTCCTCAGTAAGGCTACAGACCTCCACTCTTTTTCTTATTGCAGTGATAACTGCTCCTGGTTCTGCTCTCTGATGGCGATGGGAAAGAATGTATTCATCCTTTAGTGACTACAAAACAGATACTTGAGTCTGTTAGTCTGTTGAAGTAAACACATATTTTGGTTTAGCAGAAAGGACTGTTATTTGCTTGAGGTTGTGGCAGTCCATTGTTAATCACCAGGATCAGTCTCACTGGGGTCAACACTTGTAAATTTAATGGAAAAATGATAGGGACCACCCACCACGCATTTTTTAAATTTTAAAGATGGCACTAACCTTTGCCATTCCTTCTAGAATATAATGTTGTAGATTTCACTATTTTGGTGATGGGAAGGGAGAAGTTTTAGAGGGTCCCACTTAGGGTTCCTACTTTATTAGCCAAGAAGCCAATGCATGCATATATTACATTTCACTGGAAATGAAAGAGCCTGGGCACCTGATCATTTGTGTATCAGTTCTTTTGTGATGTGCCTGCCATGGCTTTTGCTAATTTTTAAATTGATTATCATTTTCTTAATTATCTGGAAGGTTTTTAAAGTTTTCTGTATATATGAGTTAGAAGAAACTTTTCCCACTCGGTAGCTTTTTTTACTCTTACTGGTTTTTAAAAAACTGTTTTGAAGGGTATAACGGAAAGAGGTACATATCCTAAGAGTAGAGCTCAATGAATCTTCACAATGTAAACATGCTTGTGTCAATAGATCAAGAATCAGAATATCGATAGAAAGCACTGCCTACTGGTATCTTTTGGTGAATGAAAGTTTTTAATTTTAAGCCATTCTAATTAGTCTTTTCCTTTAAGTTAGTGCTTTTTATGATCTTTGCTAAGGCTATCAGGATATTGTTGCACATTTTTTTAGCAGCTTTAAATCCATACTTTTTATGGAATTATTTCTTGTATCTGCTATACAGTAGAAGTCAAGACTTTCTTCAGATAGATATCCTATTGACCTGGTGCTATTCATTAAAGTAACAACTCTTTCCTAAATAACACCTTTGTCATAAATTGATCACATACATGTGAGGTATTTCTGGACCCAATAGATGGAACATCTACCTCTTTGGTCTCATTGGTGTATTTGTCGATGCTTGCCCCAATAACACCTTAAGTACTACAGATTTATGACAATTTTTGACATCCAAGATTGTAAGTCTTTCAACTTTGTTCTTGTTCTTCTTTGAGATGATCTTTGCTGTTTGTGGGGCTTTTCTTTTTTTTATTTTAAAAATATATTTTTTAAATTGATTTCAGAGAGGAAGGGAGAGAGAAAGATAGAAACATCAATGATGAGAGAGAATCATTGATTGGCTGTCTCCTGCACGCCCCCTACTGGAGACTAAACCCTCAACCTGGGCATGTTCCTCTATTGGAATTGAACTTGGGACCTGTCAGTCCGCAGGCCAATGCTCTATCCACTGAGCCAAATCAATGATGGCAAGGGCTTTTCATTTTCATATAAATTTTAGAATTAACTTGTTAATTTTTAAAAAAAAATTCTTCTTGAGAATTTTTCTGGGGACTGTATGAAGTTTGGGGAGAATTCAAATTGTACAATAATGGGTCTTTTATTCCATGAATATTTTATATTTCTTTATTTGTCTTTAATTTTCTCAAAATGTTATTTGTTTTGTATTCACTTTATACATATTTTGTTATATTTATTCCTAAGTATTTATTTCTATTTAGTATAAAATGGTTTTATTTTTTAAATTATTATTTCTAATTGTCTATTGCTTCTTTATAGAAATGCAAATAATTTTCTAAAGTGACCTTACTAAATTCACCTCCTTATTTTAGTGTTTTATCTATAGATTCTTTTGGGTTTTCCTCAAACATAAACATGCCTCTGAAAAAATAATAGTTTAAGTTTTTTTTCCTATCACCATATCTCTTTTTATTTTCTTTTAATTCAAATTTATACTTTCTGGTACTTCTCCATGAGTATTCTGCCTAGATAGAAGAAATCAGTAGAAATACCCACTATAAAATTTCCATGGAAATATTGAAGCATGTAAATCATTTATTTGGACTGAGGAATTAATAACTTTCAAATCATTTTTGTTATATTCTTTTGGGGAAATGTTGTCAGAATATATCTATTGCTGAAGCTACATTTTTAAATATGTTACATATTTTCTGATAACTTGCATTGAGAATTTACTACTGTAGGAAATAAAATAGAAAACAGTTCTGGAGCCCAGAGGTTACTGGACAAATGTTGGGGGTTATAGTTCCCTAATTTGTTGTACTCTTTAGTGAAGTCTGAAAAGTTAATGAATTTGACTTCTAAATATACTTCCAGCACTGATTTTTTTAAATTCATGTTATCTAATAATTGTTTTCCTCAATCATTTGTTAAATAAAAATTCAGTCATATGTTGTCATCAGAGGGAATATGATTTCAAATTAGAATTTGAGTTTCTAAATGGGATCATTTATTAAATATGTAACCAAACACTTCTTTTGGGTAAAAATGCAGATATGTTAAAGATATTTTAATAAAATTGAAACCATAGATTTGAAATATGGCGTTAAAAGGTATTTGGTGCATTGATAAAGTTCCCTGGAGGACTCTGGATGTTTAAAGCAACAGTTTGATTGAATAGAACAATGAATGCAGGGGTATTTTTTCTCTTTCTTTCTCATCTACTAGAAAAATACAGATAATAGAGCTCATTTATTTCCTTAACATTTCAGAGCTCTGCAGATGGGAAAACACAACCCAGTGGAAATTATTTCTGGCAACCTTGAGAAGATATGTTAGCATTTTGTGGCATTTCTTTCAATGACATGTAAAGCATGGCTTTCCCTCATTGCAGTGTCACAGTGAAGTGTCACAATAAAGCCAAAATAGTGTGCCCTCGGGGAAAACCAGGGAAAGGGACCATTTTCCATGCACACACAAAGGGTAATATTGATTATAAAGCCTTTTCATTTTAATTCCAAATGCTGTCAGGGGCCATGGCTACTTTGCAATGGAGAAGTGCACAGAGTGTAAGATTTAAAGCAAATGTTATGTATAAATCTAATGTAATTTATGTAAATATAAATTATATGTAAAAAGAGGAAAGTGCCTTTATGGACAGGCAAACATGCATAAATCTGCACAGTGTGTTGGAGAGAGAGTTTGTGTTGGTGCAGAGGGGAAACATCAGCCTGATGTTGATGGAGTCCAAAGAGCACTGATCTGGGAGTCAGACCAGCTCTAATTTGTCCTATTTTTGTTTTTACCAGCTCAGATGTTACCTTCTACCTACAACATGTGGTTTAAAAATTGTTACCCTTGTTCTATGGATAAGGAATTTGGTATTCCAAAAGATTAAATTATGTGTAACAGATTACACAGCTAATATTACTTACGGAACATCATACACAGTGTATCAAATACAATAATGTTATATTCAGTTAAATGTGTACTTTTGCTAAAACCTTGTATTTTCTCTTCGTCCTGACACAGTTATTATTTGGATCTAACTTGAGTTTTATTGCCATTAAATCTCACCTCATTAGTTTCATTCCACCGCTCCATCTTTGGACACTTTGGGAGTCTTAATTACATTTTGCAGAATACTTTTCATTGCTGCAAAGTCAGTAGCACCCCCAGAGTGCATGGACATCGTAGGTATCTGCACCCCAAGCATGGGCAATGCCCGGTGCCAGGCAGCTTCCTTCCAGTTAAGAGAGTTGGCTGGTTCCTCCAAGTACCACTTCACCCAACTGTCACATGCATACAGAAATCACCCAAGTTCATTTTCTGATTTAGCCACAGGCAGGAGGGAGCCTGAGCCTTGGGGCTCGAAGACTGGGATTTAAATATCAGTCCCACCAATTACCGGATATGTGATTTGGGGAATGTAATTTGTCTTTATAAGTACATGTAGGTAACAGTGTTAACAAGACCAAGTTTGTAAGGGTGCTACAGGTAGTAGATGTGTAGTCCCATTCATCACCCCAACCATCAAAGAAAAATGACATTTTCCTGACTGACCAGTTATTCTTAAGCACCCTGACTGCCACATGGCTCCTTGATCAGTGTTTCCAGTACTGACATGTCTTCATCTTCATAAACTTTCTCAGCCTCTTTCCATTGTTTGCTTAAATTGGTTTCAAGAATCCACTCCCCACGCCCCCCTGCTTTAATATCTGAGTGACATTTTTTAGGACTCTCATTTTCTATAAAGCTTCTTCGGTTGAGATAATGGTTTAGTGGTCTTGTATTTCTTCTGAGCATCTTTGATGGAAATTCACTTGATGTAGGAGACTCGTTTAGGGCACTTCTTGAACTTTTTTTTTTAAATCTAACTAGGGAATTTATTTCCTTTGATATGTTTTTTTTTCTGCCCCTCCTTCTTTAAAAGTCAATCTCCTTGACAAAGAAGGCAAGGGGCAGGGTAGTTCGGTGTCTCTGGGCTTGGTCTCGTTCTATCATAACCACATGTGTAGGCTGTTTTCTTTGACAAATTGATAGGTTCTGTCCTGTAAGTTTCTGTTTGCTGCAGTGTTCTTAGAAAGGCACGTGTTTGCTCTCTGGTTATATTCTCTTTTACTCCATCTTCAATTTAAATTTGAGCTTCTAAGAGAAATTTTATACAAGCACTTTAGCTTATTTAGGTACTACACCCTTTTCTTCCTCAGAATAATTTTAAATTCTTCTATTTTAATCTATTTTTGAGAGATTTCTAACCCTCTTAAGTGATCTTTCCTTCCAGAATCTTTTTTCCACCTAGAAGAAATAGTATTTTTTCTTCTGGAATGTGTTTTTTTTTAATCTATTCTTTGAAATCCAAGGATTCATGTATAACTATAATCAATAATCCTCATGAATGGGCCACCATCTTTGCATTGATGTTTCTGAGAGAAAAACTTAAGGCCTTTGTCTATTTAGAAATATTATTAAATAGCTTTTTAGTGATGGAGTAAGGAATCAAATATTACTTTGAGACTCACTGTTGCCTAAACCCTTGGTCTTCTTGTATCTTGTCAAGAGAATGCTTGTCTTAACTTCAATGCGTAGAGTAACCTACATTAAATCTGAGTGAACTGTATGCAGTAAATTCATTTGAAAGGGCCACCCTCAGGAACATTTTCGAATAAAATGATATGAGAACAGGAGTAAGAATAAATTGTTGTCCATTTTTGTGAAATCCAATCTTATTTCTCCTCCTTTTATGTGTTTATTCTGTGTGCTAAAAGGGTGAGAATAAAAAAATAGAATGCCACATAGCATCTTTTTACTTTTGGGCGGTAGAGGGTCTTCTGGAGATGTGCTAATTAAATGCTCATAATGTCCACTTCTTTCATTCTCCTTTCTTTCAAGTCAAAGCTCAGGATGTGGTATCTCAAGTTTGATGTGCAACTGTGGCAGAGATAAGCAGTTTGGGTAGCAAGCAACTATTGAAAAACCTTGCAATTTATCCATATTGGACATGTTTTTTTTTTTGTATCCAGTGGTAATTTTTCACATTAGCTGTTTCTTAGGATTAGCAAACCATTGCAAATCTTGTTTCATCCTTCCCTGGGTATTTAGTGTAGTGCCAAGCAAAGCACAGATTAACATACTTACTCAGGATTAAGGATGATTTTTAAAAAATTCTTTTGATAGGCAGTAAAATAGAATCCACAATCGCTTCAGTGGGTGGGCTGTTTTCTTTCATGCCAGCAACAAACCCTAAACTTAAGGGTTTGCCAAAAACAAACCCTAAACTTTTAGTCCCAAGTTCCCACAAACTTGGAGTCATACTCATGGTTGTCAAAAGGCAAATAGCCGTAAACTATTTTACCGTGTTCTTCATTTGCCTCAATCACTACAGTGTGGCATATGATTGCTCCATGGCAAAGAAGAGGAGAGCGGAAGAGCAGGCCTCGGGTGTCCCTGTCAATAAGAGAAAGTCCCTGCTGATGAAGCCCAGACATTACAGCCCAAACATGAACAGCCAGGAGGGGCTTGATACTAGGATGGAGGCGGAGGACGACATCGGCCTGCTGGGGACCAACGCTCACCCGACCACAGGTAGCAAGGAGGGGCCCAAAGTCTATATTTGCTCTCAGGCACCAAAGACTCAGTCTTAGCTTCTGTAGAACACATACAGCTTGTGTGTTTGAATTTGGAAGCGAAATTAAATATTTATTTCACGTAGAATCCATTTGCTGATGGCTGATTTCTATCTGTAACTGTGGGATGTCTAAAGATAAGCATTGGGGAGGCCTTTCCCTGAGTTCATTTTCAAAATTCAGGATTGGAATGTGCCTCTTTTTTAAGAATATAAGCCTGAAAGCTGATGAATACCTTGATTCCCAAATAGGGTAGATGTCTAAAAGAACTTTTTGAAATAAAAGGACAGGTTTAATCTTGAGGTTATTTAAGATGTGATATACATGAATAAAACATATTTTTGTTTTGTAAATACATATATAGAGTATTATTTAGCCCTCCAAATATAATTGGTGATAACATGGACCAATGCAGGTGGAATGCAACCTTAATATTTTCAACATTAAAAAAATAAATATTTATAGCAACAGACTGCAAGAGGACATAAAGTTGTCTGTCTAGCATTTCCATCTAGAAAAATGATATAGAAAATTTATTACTGTGCCCAATATTTCCAAACTATTTCCAAACTAAAATCATTTTAATTTATCTATAAGCACACATTATGTCTCATGAATTGAATTCTTCACTCATTAAATGCTGTTTGCATTACAGGTTATATGTAGTTATGATTTCAGAATCTTAGGATGTTTGTCCTCAGTTCACAGTTACTCCCAGTGGTCCCTGGTAGTAACAGTGCCTCCAGGAGTCAGAATACCACCAACCACATTGTGCATGAGGTTGAAGTTAAAGGACATGCAAAATATCTCAAAGATTATATTTAAAAAAAGAAATCTAAAGCTTGACTTATTAGAAAATGAAATTAGGTGTTCCAAATCACCTAATTTTTTTTCTAAATGTGACTTTATAGGAATCAAAATATACCAAATGGATTGTTATTTTTAAAAAAGTATCCTATATAATAAAGAGCTAATATGCTAATTAGACTGAACCAGCAGAATGACCTTCTGGACATCCTTCTGGACGAAGCCAGTGCTGAATTTCGTGCATCAGGCCTCTAGTATACTATATAAACCAAAGGCAACAAGAGTGTTAGATTATAAATATCTATTATATGTAGAAATATAGAACAGTGGTACCTTGAGATGTGAGTGCCCTAACATACGAGATTTTTGAGATATGAGCTGTTGAGCGAGCGATTTTTGTTTTGAAATACGAGCAACATTTGAGATAGGAGTAATTGCGCGGATCAGCCGGCTGCACATGACCCACCAGTTTACCGTGTCTTGAGCCTCTCATAGTTTCCCATGCCTCAAGGTTACGGAATGAATTAAACTTGTATCTCGAGGTACCACTGTAATAGCAATAGGTATCAACAGAAAAGATGTAAAAATATATGAAAGATGAGTGTGCACAAATCTGAGATCACAATCAATAGATCTCCAGTAATCTTGGCTTACAAGTAGTTTGAGATTCTATAGTTAAAAAAATTTATATTCTGATTTGATGATGTTTTAAGGAAATTTTCTGACTTTCCTATATTTAACATATGGCTTAAAGCCTCATGGCTCATCTGTAAATTATAATCGTCTTTGACTTTTTTTTGTTTGTTTCCTTGAGTTGGTTTGATTTTTGTTGATTCATGAAAATTGCAGATAGAATCTAGAAAGTCCTTGAATCAGTGTGGTTGGACTTGGACTGTATCTGCCCCCTGATGGTGTAACCATTGTAGATATATTGTCAAAATGTACTCAGTTAAAATTTCAGTTATAAGTGTTGATGGACATCTATTTGCAGGTTCACAAATGCTACCTATTTTTTATATTTAGTACTAGAATCATGGCTAATAACAATGAATATGCTGAAATTCCAGAACTAGTGGCCATTATTGTTGAATTTTTAATATATTCTTTCTTATTAGAAAATTTTTTTAAAATTTCTTTATTGATTAAGATATTACATATGTGACCTTATTTCCCCATTTCCTCCTCAAACCCGCCCCCTGGGGGGGCCCCCCCCCCCCCCCCCGTTGTCTGTGTCCATTTATATTCTTGGCAAATAAGTTATATCACTTAACCAACCCAACAATGACATGTGTATGATTATGGACAGAATGTTACAGACATGATGATTAAGGACCAAGGAGATTTAATGCTTAAGGTAATGCAGCTTGCCAATGTTGAAAAGGACATAATTAGAAAACAATTGAAGAATAAGCAAAATAACCAGCTAGCCATGCTTCAGCATCTAATTCTTCAGCAAAGCTCTGACCACTTCAGAAAGCAGACTGCGCAAAGTTTCTGCAACATTAGATCAACGTTTCCAGAAATGACAGGTCACAGATGCTCCTATCTCTGGTCAAAAGAGCAAAACTCTAAGTTTTCTTCAGTCCTTTGAGCGAGTTATCCCCCATCCTCAGAAGGAAAGAGAGCTAAGTTGGTCCCTAGGCTCAGTGTAAGGACTTCTAAACTTCGTCTCCTTTACTGCTGGTATTCCAAGGTTTAACCTGGCCAGGTGTGTGCCTTGTTGTGTCTTCAGGGGGCAGTTCAGGTGCTGAAGAGAGGGTATAGTGCTCCTAAAAGTTCAGACAAGGAGCTTGTATCAATTTAATGGCAAAACTACACCCTGCATGTGCTAAACAAGCTCCACCTCACTTATGTGGAGGCCCCATGTAGCCTCTGCCTATCCTATCATCTAAAATAGTATCCAGTGAAGGGGAAGAGAGCTATCCTTACTGAATACCTGTGGGGTGTCACCTGCTTTCCATGCGCTCCTGCGTGATGTCACAGGTGCCTCACAGTGTGAGTGAGGACGCGAGGATCAGAAAGGTTAGGGACCTGTCAGAGTTGGAACAGAGATACACGCCAGGCCCATAATCAAACCTAGGTCCCTCTGATATTAAAGGCAGAAATCTTCTAGTTATTTCAGTGGCAAAGGCACAAAGTAAGTCACTAGGCCACCCTAGTGACCTAGGGAAATAGAAACACACTAGCATAAAGAAGCAGGCAGCCTGTGACAAAGCGAGGACAAACAAGTGTCTTGTCACAGATCTATCGGGTTCAAAGGCTCACTCATCCCCACTCCCCCTCTGTCCCCCTTATAATGCCAGTGAAAGACAGGGAAGAGGGATTCATGGGAAGTTGGATTGCAGGGTTTCAGGTCATCCCTGGAAACCTTCGTGCGCAATGCGCACAGGCATGGCTGTCGGCAGGATCCTCTCTTTCTGAAGAATAATTAATAAATATTTTCTTTTAGCATATAACAAACAGTTGAACCAAGCAATTATGTAAACTGGAAATGACCCAAAATGCTGGCGGTTGGCAGCAGCACAGTGAAGTGCATTGTCGTGCACATGTGCATTTTTGTCACTCCCGCCTCTCTGGTGATCTGCACTTAATAGGAATATTTTAAACTATGTAGCTAAGCAACAGAGGTAATTGTTGCTTTCTAGAGCTTTTGTTAGCACTCTACCACAGCCCAAATATGCATAATTAGGTATAATGTCTATAAATCATTATTGTACACATGTGGGTAGTTAAGTGGAGTGAGAGAATAGTTCAATGAATTGAGCATATTCACTGAAAATGCTTTTTATTTGTTTTCTGTAGTTCATAATACTTTAAAATTATCATAACCCTTTACACTTTCTCTTAATCACCAACCGTGATATTGAGAAAAACTTCATTTGCATTTTAGACTATGTTTAATATATTATTTAAACCTGGAGTTCCTCTGATATGAATTCGGGAGAGGATAGACCATCCTATCAAACATTATGTGCTTGTTTATCCAGTCTCTTTTCTAGGAAGTAAAATGTTAAATTTTTCAGTTTATGTTGAATAGATCCCAACAAAAGACTGCACCCTATAATCAGCATTATTTAAAGGGGCTAGTGTTGTGACTAAATTCTTCCCTTCATCCAAAAATGCTTTTAGTTACTATGGCAATATTTACTTGATCCTGGCAGTCCAGTGTTGATTTAGGGAGATAATTACCAGAAAGGAAGATGATGGAGATGTATTTTTGAGTGTCCTTGTCAGAGACAATGTTTATAAAAAAATTAAATGAAACAAAAAAAGGCTCATTGTCTTCTGCTCAGACACCCTTGCCCACAGCCCTCACATTGGATGGCTGTGTTTTTCTTCCCTCAAAGATGCTTATTACACAGAATGCACTTCACTTGGTGTCTTTAGCAGTCTTTAAGGAAGCTGATTATTGTATGTTGCCTGTCCCTCACTGCCCTCCTATTCCTCCTCATCTTCCTCCTCCTCCTCCTTTTTGTCATAATATTTAGGCAGTGGTCGGCAAACTCATTAGTCAACAGAACCAAATATCAACAGTACAACAATTAAAATTTCTTTTGAGAGCCAAATTTTTTTTAAACCTAAACTTCTTCTAATGCCATTTCTTCAAAATAGACTCGCCCAGGCTGTGGTATTTTGTGGAAGAGCCACACTCAAGGGGCCAAAGAGCCGCATGTGGCTCGTGAGCCTCCCTTTGCCAACCATGGCACTAAAGGAAGCATTGCTGGATTGTCTGGTCATTTCACAGCCTGGTATGGGCTGGGTGCTGTGCTTGCTGGAGTACAGCTTGAGCTGGGCAAGGGTTC
The DNA here is from genome assembly GCA_011751065.1 of Lasiurus cinereus. Classification (NCBI taxonomy): domain Eukaryota; kingdom Metazoa; phylum Chordata; class Mammalia; order Chiroptera; family Vespertilionidae; genus Lasiurus; species Lasiurus cinereus. The sequence continues at coordinate 17,699,414 of JAAGEH010000040.1, read as the reverse complement.
AGTCACCAGGTAATATGGACCCTTCATTGGTGTATTTGCACTGGGACACACGCACACACACACACACACACACACACACACACAATCCCACGGGGATGATGCTTAGAAGGAAATGGGTAATGCTAATAGTTGCCCTGGGACAAGAGGGATTGGTGGACTGTCCTAGGCAGACCAGCACTGGGGTCTGTTCTCAGTCATGGGCGCCGTGACTGTCAAGACTCCAGCTGGTTCTGCACCAAGAACAACCAGTTAACATTCAACATCCTCCAAACATCCCCATCTTTCATCTCATTTCCTTTTCATACAAATGCACGAAGCACTAGACCAGAAACTGTGTTACTATGTGAGATGTTATTTGATCATGCTGATTTTCCCACTTGCTTGTATTTCCTTCCACATGGAACTTTTGGGTGACAATTATGAAAGTGGTCAAGAAATCTAGAAAGCTTACAGAACTTGTTTAGTTATCATCATGTAGATGAATTTCTTATTTTAGCGAAAATTCCATAAAATCAAAAAGTATGTTTGAAAAACTAGGAAAGCAGAAGACTAAAACCAAATAAGCTTTGAAGATATATTGCCCTGCTAACAGAGAAATCTGATTAACTATTTCTTTTATAATGCAAAGCATTATATATATTTGATTTCCTTTTAGGTGGCTAAGATTTGCAAATATAAGAGGTAAAGTAACAATAATTTCACATTCAGCATTCTGTTACTATTATGTTTGGACTTCAGTACCCTAGAAGTTCTTAGTTCTTAATATACTGGAAATTCTAATAGCTTATTCTTTAAAGTTAATTCTCAGAATATGAAGATCTACTAAGTTCTGTTTTAAAAAGGTATATATTTTCTCCTCATGTTTTAAAATTAATAGAGCCTACATATTCACATATTTCACTTATTATATACATGTTTATGTATATTACATATATTTGAAGTATTTTTGAAAATATTTCTTAAATTTTTAATTATTAAACAAATTTAAATAATTTTCTTAGAATAATTTCCATAAACTATTTTTGTTCTTGTCTTTCAAATATTGGTGTGTGTTCTTTATTTCCATAGAAGAAATTATGACAAAACCTATGGATGAAAATGTTCATTCAACTGCACAAGAAAACTCTCATGGGAAGGAAGACAGATATGGTTGCTACCAAGAGCTCGTGGTGAAATCTTTAATGCATTTGGGGACATTTGACAAAAGTGCATCTGTTCAGACTGCAAATGAAAACTTAAATGACAGTGGCATCCAGTCTCTCAAAGCAGAGAGTGACGAAGTAGATGAATGCTTTATGATTAATTCCGATGATGGAAAAGACAAAATCAGTGACTCCCAACTGAGATTCTGCTCCTCTGATGACAATGAAAGCAACTCGGAAAGTACAGAGAATGGTTGGGACAGTGGCTCCAATTTCTCTGAAGAAACCAAACCACATAGAGTTCCAAAGTATATTTTAGTGGACAATAGAAAAGACATATTGGATGTTAGCGAAATAAAAACTGAAGGTGACAAATTTATCTCTTGTGAAAATAGATGTGATTCTGAAAGGAGAGACTCGCAAAATGCTCACACAGAAGCGTTGAATGGCAAAGTGCAGGCCTCCTTCCCTGGGGTTGAGGAAGATGACAACCAGTGCCTGACAGTGATGACAGAAGAGTCTGTGGACCTGGAGAAAGCGAAGGGGAATTTAAGTTTGCTGGAGCAGGCAATTGCCCTGCAGGCTGAGCGAGGCTGTGTTTTTCACAACACCTACAAAGAGCTGGACAGGTTTCTGCTGGAGCACCTCGCAGGGGAAAGGAGACAAACCAAAGTTATTGACATGGGTGGCAGACACATCTTTAACAATAAACGTAAGACATGTTTTTGCATTTACTTTAGAAATAAAATTGCATTAAGGGTTGAGAAAAAAATTAGTTAAGACTTGATTACTTCTTCCGGATAGCTGTTTTGACAACTTAATACAATTTGAAAACTATTTTATATTTTATGTTATAAAATAAACAATTTATTTTTGTTTCCTTACTCTCTAAATTGTTCTCAGGTCAAGCTTGGTCAGTCGGGTAGTGTTTTGACATGTGATAAAAGGATCATTGCCTCTATTTCTTTTAATTTGATTGCTTTTAAAAAGTACATAGTACATAGTACTTTTTAAAAAGGACTTTATCGCACATTAGAAGTACATTAGTACTTATTGGATTTTAAATCATCATATTAATCAAGTCAATTCCAGAAATTTATTATTTCTTTCCCACCCTCTTTCTGGGATCATCTTACTGTCTTTAAGCTTCAAAATAGCCCAACCAGTATGGCTTAGTGGTTGAGCATCAACCTATGAACCATGAGGTCATGGCACGGTTCCATTTCTGGTCAGCGCATATGCCCAGGTTGCAGGCTTCATCCCTAGTGGGGGACATGCAGGAAGCAGCCTATTAATGATTCTCTCTCATCATTGATGTTTCTATCTCTCTTTCCCTCTCCCTTCCTCTGAAATTAATAATAGTAATAATAATAATAATAATAATAATAATAATAATAAATAATGTTAAACTACTTGTAAGTCAAGCAGGATGATCTATCTGATCCTTCTTAGGATAAAACTGTCAATGTTTTTATAAGTCTTTGCTTTTTACAAGCTTTCTAACTCAGGGTCCACAAAGATCTGGGCCAAGCTTGAATGAGAGAGTAAATAAGCTTAAAATTGTTCCTCAGACTTTAGGGAAATTGTGTTTTCTCTTCCATAAAGATTATCCCCTCCCCTACTACACCTCTTCCCTCGCACAAGGTTAGCCTAATGATGATTTTTACAGTTAAGCAGAGTTTCCAAAATGATGGTGTATAAGTGCCTGGAAAGCTTGTGTAAGATGGGTATGTCCAGGATCTCATGAGACTCACTACTCCAGAACTTGACATTTTTTAAGCAAGTTTGTCAAGTGATTCTTGGACACCCTGAAGGCTGGTAACCACAGAATCAGGGCAAATCAAGGTGGTGGCCCCAAGCTTGTGCTTATTAGAAGATTTAGATGTTTGGTTGCTAATTTTGCATAAATGAATAATATGTTTTGTCATCTTACGTCCATTTTTAGTACTCACTGCAATCTTGTTAGACATTTCCTTTCAGCTCAGAGCTGAGAAAGCAGAAAAGAATAAGATGATGTCACGACATTGTGAGGAACAAGATAATGTTATGCAAACATACTGCCAGGATTGGGATGGGACAGAATATTGATGTGTATGTGGTTTGGAACAGGACACTATATTTAGCTCTGTGTACTCCACTAATATGCAACTGTTGGATTTATTTGCATTTTTTTGTTTATTTGTTTGATTTTTGTTTTTTAATAAACTACAAAAAGAAATTTACTTCCAATTCCCCCAAAACATGATATCTAATATATTACATTTCATTCATCCTAAGATAATTTCCCAGTTCAATATCTCTGAAATCAAAGAATGTGCTATAATTTAATTTTAACAGGTTTTTCTTTCTTACTAGCACACAAATAATGTTTCATCTTACAATTGATGAAATCTTCCAGCCAATCAAATCCAGCATTTGGAGAAATTTTAATTATTTGTACTACAGCTTAAAATACTTAATCCTTGGGTCAATTTTGTAAATCTTTTGAAACTATTTTGTTTGTTTGTTTTCAAAAATTAACAAGGCATTGGAATCTGTGCTTGTAGACTTGGGTCATGTTGGAGATTTACTGAATTATGAATGCTGCTGCGTGAATCAATAGTATATTTTATTGCATAGAGCATTGTCTCGTGTTGGGGTGTAAAAAGCCTATGCAAGGAAGATCCAGACCAGGTTAGTACATAACAGAGAGAGAAAAAGAAGTGGAATTCAGGGAAATTGTAGGTTTGGACCAGAGAATGCCTACAGAGCCCAAATTAAGTATTGACTTTCCTGTTCCTCTTTTTTAGATTTGGGAGCCAGCATAGTTAGAGGTGCTTTTTTTCTCTGGCATAAATTTCATGCTTCTAAGTCAAGACTTTTCCCAAATGATAGCCACGCTCTTCAAAATATCATCCTCATTTTCTATAAACTATGGGCATGTGACAGCTGTTAAGGAGAGAATAGTAGAATTTTAAAATATCATTTTACCCAAGACTTCAGAGGAGTCAGCAATTCTAAAATAAAGTTTGACTATCCTGTTGCCACTAAGCATCCAGTGAGACTTTACGTCGAAATACAAGTAGAGTCACCGTATAATGTATGATTCAGCCTCATAGAGTGAAGGGGAGTGATATGAGCAACTGCACAGGTATATCAGGTGTGAATTAGTAGAGTTCCAGATAAACCAGGATGTAAAGTCACCAGGGGATAAGGTCATTATGCAGCATTTCACACGAAAAGGAGAGGTGCCAGGCCTGAGATCACAGGAGCTCTGGCTTCTCAGCCCACACATGTGGGTTCTGCCCTATAGAGCATTTCATTAGCATCTCGTTTCACCCACAGAAAAGAGCTTGCAGACAAAGGTGCACGATGGACGTCAGGGGACTGCGCCTGGTCAGGAGCCAGCCTGCCTTATCTCCCACACCCTCCCTGGCTTCCTGTTCACGGATAGCGTGGCAAAGAGGAGGCACACTCCACGCCAGACCTTTCAGGGTGGTTTAGAAATGTGGCCTCACCTGGGTGAGATCCAAGAGAGGAAAGGCACCGAATGACCCATTGTTTCTCCTTTTTTCTAATTCACTCTCCTGTGCTGTCAACCCTCCGAGTTTCGCTATCAGCAAACTTCAAGGAATTTGACGAGCGGTCTACTGGAGAGCACATGCCCAACTTGAACTGAAAGTGGGCAGCATTTTTGGATTTAATAAAATCTATCGCCATAAAAATCATAGAACATGGCAAAGCTCTTAATAGGACCCTTTTGTCTCGTACAGAAAAGTGTATATTCTCCACACGATGGCATTTAAACCCTGTCTCTCTTTAAGCTCCTGGAGGCATCCCTCTCTTTCCTCACATAACTCAGAGCTTTCTTTGGGCTCCGCTAACCCCAGCCCCTGAGTGACAACTTGAGGGTCCTTGGCTCCTCCCCCTTTGCTGAAACCATGCCCCCACATAATTGCAATACATACAACCTGCTGTGCCCATCTGCCCAGGACCGCCTGTACTCCAACAACTGGGGTGGCATGCTCTCGCAGAGGCACGTCTGCTCTCACTGTCTTCTGCCCTGGAGACGGCTGCCACATCCCGCGACTCTGCCCTCCAGGCCGGGCCACGCTTGGAGCGGCAGCATATGTGCCTTCCATGCCTTCCGCATCCACCAGGCAGGACTCTGCCCCTCACCCCCCTGCACCTCCATCCCATCACCAGCAGCTTATTTATTTTCATTATTATTTTTCATTCCATGCACTAGTGAGGGGGCCTGTTTGGGCTATAAGGATGCATTTGTGTTTGAAGTTCATCTGCCATTTCAACCACAAATATGAAAATTCTAGCCGAAACCGGTTTGACTCAGTGGATAGAGCGTCGGCCTGCGGACTGAAAGGTCTCGGGTTTGATTCTGGTCCAGGGCATGTACCTTGGTTGTGGGCATATCCCCAGTAGGGGTTGTGCAAGAGGCAGCTGATCGATGTCTCTCTCTCATCGATGTTTCTAACTCTCTATCCCTCTCCCTTCCTCTGTGTAAAGAAATCAATAAAATATATTAAAAGAAAGAAAGAAAATTCTATAGAAGGCCTCTCTGTTGGTTCTAACCTCCTTAGTAGTCTTGTTAGTTCTCGTTCATTTTCTATATTTAGCTAACCCTGTAGTTAACCCTCAGCCAGGAGTGTGCCAGAAGATTAAAATCCAGGGCTTGTCTTCAGCCCTTCCTTTGACCAAGGTGCCCCTGGTCCCTGCCTGGCTGTGCCTGGGATCCGAACCCCCGCCTCTGCTCTTGGAAGCACCCCTCAGGCTATGCAGGGTGGCCTCTACTCTTTGTACTTCCATCCTCTCTAAGTCTCCTGCAAGATTGTTGCTTTGACAAACCTCCTTCCTATGGCCTCTGTTTTTAGCTTTTGCATACAGATGAAACTAGCAGCTCCTTTTCTGTAGCCACTGCATACAGATCCCGAATGGCAGGCCATTGGTGTTTTGGAACCTTGGGCCTCTGCAGCACTGGGCGTACATCAGGTGGCCTGCTGGCATCTTTGTCCTAATTCTTGCAGAAACAGGCTCCACACGTGTCTAGGAGTTGCCTCTGGGCTACTGGGCCCTGAAGGCTGGGGCTGCTGGCTTTCTGAGTGACAAGGCCAGAGATGTCTTTCTCAGATATGGTGGCTTCTTTGTTTTGTAATTTTGAACCCCCTTTTTTTTCACACGCCTTCAATTAGGAGATAGGTTTTGGTTTAAATAAAGTCTTTCTTCTTTCTCACTTCTTTTCTTTTTCTTTTCAGGAGCCTGTGTATAGTGTGGTGTGGTCTTGCTTTTTCACAATGAGGCTCTAACTACAATCTTTGGCATGACAACTTAAAGTCATCTTGTGTTTTAACACTCCTTTGCCCTGGGTCAGCCTTTGCTTAGGAAACCAAGGAAATTGAAAACCCTTTTTATGTGTCCACAGGCCTTAGTTGAGGGTCTCACTCAAGGCAACGTGAGAGGAATGTTTATGATGATAAAACTGAGTAAAGTGAGAATGTCACCGTGCAAGGCCATTTTATTGAAAGGGAAGGGAAAGAAGAATAACCAAATGCATCTTTCCATTTTATTTCTTTGCAGATTCACCAAGGCCTGAGAAGAGGGAGACCAAGTGCCCCATCCCCGGGTGTGATGGCACAGGCCATGTGACAGGGCTCTATCCCCACCACCGCAGCCTTTCGGGGTGCCCCCACAAAGTGCGGGTTCCCCTTGAAAGTGAGTACTCCTTAGTCCTAAAAAAAGTAGATGCCTTGTTGTACATTCCACAGCATCACAGTGTGACCCTCTTTCTCTTCTAATTTGGAATTAGGAATGGAAATATAAAGTTTTTAAACGTTGCATCAAGATAATTTTCGTCTGGCCTGGTGTTTAAAATACAGTGTAGAGATAGAACACGTGGGAACAGCCAGGCCAATAGGTCATGCAATGACTGATATTGAGAAGATAATTTGTTACTCATAGTTACCAAGAGGAGGGGGCAGGCCTCACCAGGCAGGACCACTCTGGGAAGTCCCAGGGCCAGTCAGAGGGAAGAGTGGTAGTGTTGGGGTGTGTGTGTGTGTGTATGGGCAACAGCCTTTATTGTGGCTTCCTGGGAAGGAACAGAGTGAGCAGGTTTAGGATTGGCTAGTTTGACTCCTTTCAGTGGGCCTGGTCCTGGGAGGTTGGGGCAGGTGAGAGGGTCCTGTAATGCCAGAACCTGATAAAAGAGGCAGTGGGGTGAGGGCTCAGAAGTGATTGGTTTGCCATTGAAAGGTGTTTACTGTCTCTAGGAATTAGGTAGCCCTGGGAGGGGCAGTCTCCCCAAGGTTAGCAAGGCCCCAGGTATCAAAGTATCGAAGTACAAAAAGTGAAAGGCATGGCTGATACACTCTATGACTGCACAGTTCTTTCTTACTTGGATGCATGATTTCCTTATGCCCACAAGGAGTGTTAGCCTTGGTGCATCATTGAAATGTGGGAAGTGCATCACTCCATCATTGCCCTCTGGACCGCCTCTGCACTTGGGGTCATGGAATTTCCGGGATGTTGTCTCAGGACATCCTGCAGCAGCTGAGGGCCCTGGGCAAGAGCAAACCTGAGTTGGTCTCCCCACCCACATGCCCACTGTGAACTAGGAAACTAAAGGAAAAGGAAAGGACTGCCTCCTAAGTTTTCAAGTATCTCTGGGTTACATTCTCTACTTTTTGAACCTACTTATTGAAATACGCTTGGATCATAAAAACCATAGTGATGGGAATGCTTCAACATCATCTTTCTCAAAAGGTTTGGTTTTTTTTTTGCAAATCACTGAAACTAGTTAGCTCATAACTGCCCCACTGGATTAGCATTCCTCACACTGATTGCCTCAACCATACTCTTTCACCAATAATTGAATGGCAGTGAGGGTGATGGACAAAGAATCAAAATAATGTCTCTTAGGTAATAAAAAAGACCATATACAGAACTTCACACTGTGGGGAAAAGATAGAAAGAATAACTATTTAATAAACAATGTTTTCCATTTACTCCAAGGAAAAGCATCCTATCTAATAAAAGATTAATATGCAAATTGACTGTACCTCTGCTACACCCATAAGCCATTCCCACCAGTCACATCCACAAAGCCAATCAGGAGCGAGTATGCAAATTAACCCAATCAAGATGGCTACGGCCACAGAGAGGCTTTGGTTGCCCTAGTGATAGAAGAAGCCAAGCTTTCCACACACCCTGGTGGGCCCACTTAAGGCTACAAAGTTTCAGTTATAGAAGATAAATAAATTCCAGCAGAAATGGCTGTGGCCACAGAGCCAGCAGAAGGCTTAGATCCACTCCAGGCTACAAAGTTTCAACTTTAGAAGACAATCCCAGATATCAGGGCCTCCGCTTGGGTTGCTGGGGGTGTGTGGTCTGCCTGCAAACCACCACAGGCCTGTTGCCGAGGCCACCCATGCCCCAAGGAAACCCCCAACCCTGATCTGGGACACCCTTCAAGGCAAACCAGCTGGCCCCCACTCGTGCACCAGGCCTCTATCCTAGCTAATAAAAAAGTAAAATGCAGATTGATCATCACTCCAACACACAAGATGACTGCCCACATGTGGACACAAGATGGCCACCACAAAATGGCCTGCAAGGGAGGGCAGTTGGGAGTGATAAGCCTGCAGGGGAGGGCAGTTAGGGGTGACCAGGTCCGCAGGGGAGGGCAGTAAGGGGAAAACAGGCTGGCAGGGGAGTGGTTAGGGAGTGATCAGGCTGGCAGGCAGAACTGGTTAGGGGCAATCAGGAAGGCAGGCAGGTGAGCAGTTGGGAGACAGCAGTCCTGAATTGTGAGAGGGATGTCCCAGATTGGAGAGGGTGCAGGCTGGGCTGAAGGACACCTCCCCCCTACCCCTGTGCATGAATTTTGTGCACTGAGCTTCTAGTATAAATATAAAAGGAAGAATATAAGCTTTTCAGTTTAAGTTAAATATAAGCAGAGTTGTCTCATTTAAGTCTAGCATTAACCATAATATGAAGTTTGGAAGGCCAGCTTGCTGAATTTAATTGTTGAAGTTCTTAAGTGCTCATTTACTTCAACCCCAATACCTAAGGGAAGGGAGCAGAATGGGTTATGCAACTAAATTCATTTGAATGCAGACTTGAGAAGTCCTCTTGTTCCTCTATTATGTGCTTATGGTATGTTATTTTTTCCTTTTATGTGACATCTTGTGCTTAGTTCTTGCCATGCATGAAAATGTGCTCAAGTGCCCCACCCCGGGATGCACAGGAAGAGGGCATGTGAACAGCAACCGGAACACCCACAGGAGGTAATTGTGATGTGTTGCTAACCTTTTACATCATAGAAAGGAAGTGAAAGGCACTTCCCACCAAGAAAATAAGAAACTAGCCATGTGTTATCCAAATCACCACATCAGTATCAGATACCTGACCACTGGAGTAGATAAGAAGTATTCTTAATTTGTGCAGACTGAAAAAAAAAAGATTTCATTACTTACTTTCCTAGAAATGTTCATTTAGCAGTCAATGATGCTAACACCAATGTTCAATTTGAAGACCAAGATTACACATTCATGTAGTCATACAAGTAGAACATGTTTTCCTTTGCTGTGAACCCATAGCTGTTTTGATATTGAAAAGAATTGCTTAGAAATTCTTTGTGGCAGAAGGGGGGTGGGGAGGATGGGGGTTGGGAGTGAGGTGGGGGGGCGTCCTTCAGCCCAGCCTGCACCCTCTCCAATCTGGGACATCCCTCTCACAATCCAGGACTGCTGTCTTCCAACTGCTTATCTGCCTGCTTTCCTGATTGCCCCTAACCAATTCTGCCTGCCAGCCTGATCACTCCCTAACCACTCCCCTGCCAGCTTGCTTGCCCCTAACTGCCCTCCCCTGCAGGCTTGATCACTCCCAACTGCCCTCCCTTGCAGGCCTGGTCCCTTCTAACTGTCCTCCCCTGCTGGCCTGATTGCCCACCTTGAACCCCATTCTAAAAGCATTAAACAGGTACCCGAAGGGCTTCAATATATTGTGATTTTGACTATAGATTAGGATGAAACTAAATATTACATTTCATGGAGATTCATCTCATTGAGATCTCACCTATCTTAAAACACGTGCATTTATATACAACTATATCGTGTATATGTAAGTATTTTTGATAAAAATGCTCATTGTTTTATGTGTATTTGTATTATGTATAGACTATGTGGTCTGATTCATAAGCATATTGCCAGGCACCTTAATATTCTATTTAAATTAAGACATCTGATGAAGTTGCTAACATTTCCCTAAAGATCCGAAGATAAATCATGGAGTTATCATGCTAACATCTATAGTTGGATACATTGCAATTGGAGGGAGCACTTTCCACTTAAAATATTATAGAAGTTTCAGGATAGTTTAGTTATTTCTCCCTTAGGTAATATTTTGATTTTTAATATGAGTTTGTTTTTCTACCACCTCTGAGATGTGGTTGAGGGATATATGTTGACACTATAGTTTTTAAACCCCTTTTCTGTGGTAAGTGAGCTATTAATGTGACAATATTTAGTGTGTGCCAGATATTATGTGAGGTATATGCCAAAGCAAATTATGTTATCTTTTTTTTAACTAAAATCCTCACCTTTTTATTTTTGACAGTCTTTCAGGTTGTCCAATTGCTGCGGCTGAAAAATTGGCAATGTCCCAGGACAAAAGTCAGTTTGATTCTTCCCAAACTGGGCAGTGTTCTGACCAGGTTCACAGGTATGATCCTTCCAGGACACGCCTGGTACACTATTCATGTCATGCTCTTACACAATGGGTCTGTCACCTCTCGTGTGCTAGTTCACACTATGGCCCAACCTTTGTTCTCAGCTACCAATATCCGCTGGAGGGGCTGGTCCAGTTGGTCATACTGTCACTTAAATGAACTTCTAGACCCTCCAGAAGTTTTACTTGAAATTAATCTATGCAAAGGTAACATAATGTGGATGAATCTAAAAGAACTAAAGTATATGGTAATATATATTAATAAAAATTTGCATTACTAAAGGCAACACATCCCACTGGTCAGCTATGGTCTTCCTAATGATTGACCTTTCTCCCCAGAGAAAATGCCACCATAAATCACTCCTATCACTTAAACTACGTGATGCTATATATCATCCTTCTCTATCACATGTACATTTAGCTTTTTTAAGATAAAGATTTAATTGAGTAAGTTGGTAGCTATTAATAAAATATATCTGATTGGTCCTAGGTGCATCACAATCTCTGGTAGTTTAGAAGACAATATTTATACCTAAGTAGTAAACTATATATGATGCCACTAAATGTGATGTTATGCATTTAGTAATACAAAAATTATATATCTAAGAAAAGTGATTTCAGGATGAAAACAGATGATCAGCTCTTCATTGTTACTGAGACACTGAAATGCAAAGTAGATAGTAGTAATATATATATATATATATATATATATATATATATATATATTGAGATTTGGCTCCTATAGATTTAATTAACAGATTCAAAATAGGCATTCAAATCCCTTGAGGGAAAAATGTATATCAAATGAAGTACATGGATTACTGAATAACTAGCAATTTAATATTTTAAACAAGTTTCTTAGTATTACTGTATTCTCTAGTTTCTCCCTAAGTAGGTTATTTATTAAATATTGAAATAACATTAAGTTTTAATTTGCTAATTTCTTAAAAAATAACTATTGTTTAAACTGGGACACATGCACTGTTAGGGGTATAAGCCAAGTTATATACACAATATCAAGATTAATTCATCACTTAAATATTTTTATATTTCAGCAAAAAAAGTTTTTTACAAATCCAGGAAATATCACCAAAACTTTGACATACTGATGAGTCAGGCATATTTTGGTAGGAGACACACACGTATAAATATACATAGGTATCCCCCAGAAATGTATACACACTTCGAATGATAATAAGGTCAGTGTTTATTAACATACAGTTCATTTTCAAGATTTAAAAAGAATCTAATTTTTTTTTTTCGGTTAACACCTGTTTTCAAACTGATTACTGTTCTGGTCCAGGCACTGCTGATAATGCAAAGCACTAGAATCGCAAGCATCAAGAATCATTTCCTTCGGGATTTGTGCACCTTCAATTTGTCAACTGTTGCCAGTTTTGTACTGTAAACTTTCTCTCTTATGTATCCCCATAAAAATGTCTAGTAGATAAATTTTCTTTGTTCAAAACTTAGTCTGGCTTCACCTATTATTTCAAATCAGTTAAACCTGAAAAAGAGTAAAAATTAAGTGAGTTACCAGCTGTTAAAGTGTATACATGTTTTTGGGATACCTTATATATCTACCTATATCTATATATCTATGTATCTATCTTTATCTACCTATATACATATCTATATGTTTATCTTTATCTATCTATATACATATCTATATCTGTATATACACACACACATAATATAGATATGTATACACACACACACACACACACACATTCTAAAATGTGTATTTGTTTAAATTCTTTTACTATTAGACCAGCTAATGAAAACACAATGATATTTGTGTTTTCATTGGCTGGAATTGGTACTACATAAATATGGTGCCCTTGTTTAATCCAAATACAATAATTCTAAAGAAATAGTTAATTCACATTTAGCTTAGATTGGGATAATTTTGTTGAAAACTGTGTAATACAGTAATTTAGATTCATATTGAAACAATGGCAATTTAATAGCTAAAATGTTGAAATGCTATTTAAACTATTTGTAAATTAGCAAAAACATTCAGACTGCAGTTAGCAAGAAAGGTGAAAAGCCGGAGAAGAAACTCACAACTCAGCAATCAGTTTCCTGGTGCCTTTGCTGCCCCTGTTGTGCTGAGCACGACAGAGAGGCCAGCACCGCTTCTCCTGAACAGAGTATAGCGGCTTTTCTTCACTCGTTGTAAGTGACGGTCATGACTCTTCACTGCTAATTTGGTGAACAGTCCTCGAAAGCAGAATGTGCATACATTGTTAGTGCCCTACTAATACTTCTATGGCACTTTCTCTAAGGAGCTCAAAGTACTAACATCCATCAGATATTTGCTCCTTGTGGCATCTGCATAAGATGAATAGGAGATTGTTCATCTTTCTTTCACCGATGGGAGACTTGGACACACAGAATGAAGCCTCACCTTAGCTACCCAGAGCCCAAAGCGCTTCCCTATCTCATACTCTGGGTGCAGAGCTGTGGGCACAGGACTTTCCCACAGTGCAGTGTCGCTAAGGGTTTCCACACAAGGCATGCCACTCTGATCTGCTTTAATTCTGAGGCTGATGTGTTCACCAACAGTTTTATCATTTCTTTCAAACTCTTCAGGACAAGCCTGGTGAAGCAAATAGAACTCAATTTCCGATCACAAGCCATCGCCTCCCCCAGAGCCCCGGTGTCAAAAGAACAAGAGAAATTTGGAAAAGTACCGTTTGATTATGCCAGCTTTGATGCACAGGTTTTTGGTAAACGCCCTCTAATACAAACAGGTCAAGGACAAAAACCTCCACCATTTCCTGAATGTAAGCTTTGAATTCTAATGCTTATTCCAAAAAATGTGTATGGTGTGTGTGTGTGTGTGTGTGTGTGTGTGTGTGTGTGTATGTGTGTTTTGTGGGGGTGTACTTAAATATGCTACTCACTGCTGGGAGGAGGGAAAATATATTGTACATTAAAATAACAAAAACAATAATAAGTTGATGAGTGTTGCTGATTTTATATGAAGTTACACTGAATATGGTGATTAATGAATGAATGAATTATTCTATAAATGTGGTACTATTAGAGTCTGAATACAATTTTCTAAAGAAATATTTAATTCACATTTGTCTGAGATTGGGATTAATATGTTGAAAATGGTAATAGCTATTATAAGAGAGTAAATTTGACTGAGAGTGAAATTTTGAAAATTTAATAGGTAAAATATTGCAATACCACTTAAAACATTACTGACTTAGCAAAAGTGTTCAGACTAAAAATAGGAGAAAAAGTGAAAAGTCTAAGAAGAAACACAGTTTACTGGGGGAAAATGTGTGTGGCTATGGAGATATTTACTCACAAATTGAAGAATTTATATGGGAACATTTAAAATGTGTTAATACCATAATGCTAACACATCCACATGGAAGATGTGTTCATAACAAAAGGTGCTCTAACATATAAAAATTGATCGTTTTCCTAACATTATTTTTCAAGTTGTTTAGAGTCTTTGAATATTTTAATGAAAAGAAGAGAAAGTGACATTGGCAATAAAGCCAGGAATGATTTTTTCATTATAGCGATTTAGGGAAGAAGCAAACTAATTTTTTCACTTTGAGCCCTCTATAGACCATGAATTATATACAACATTCCACAAGTCTAGGAAATCCTTTGATCTCACACCTCTTCACCAAGACTGAGCACTCCTAGAACACAGAATCTTTGCTCATTCTATGACATTGACCTCCTCTTTCAAAGAACTAGGATGCTGCATAAAACCCAACAGTGGATAAAACCAGGCTTAAATGAGTCTGCTATCAATGAGAAGAAGATTATGCTCCAAATAAGCTTTGCCTATTCTTACCAAAAATAGGTACTGGAGACCATAAATAACCACTGAACTGTTGGATTAAGGAAAAAATATCACACACACACACACACACACATGGGTACACACACATGCACAGAGTATGTGTTGTATCTATCTATGCAATTTTATGTATAGTTTCATTAAAAGTATACAAAACACACACATGTGCATATCTGTTTAATTCTGGTAAAGCTAGTTACTAAGAGCTATCTTTATACTCATAAAATATCAATATTGGTTTAGAAATGTGAAATACCCAGTAATATTTTCATATTTTTATGTAGGGATAACATTTGGTAAATTTTCAAATTTTGTTTTATAAAAATAATGATAAAACATTTAAAATAAACAATATGAACAGCAAAATGAATAAGTAAATGCTTGTATATAATCCTCCATTAAATCTTGGGTGTGTCTCCTATAATCTTGAGTGATGTTTACAAACACCCAGTGAAGAGAAGTATGTACAAGTCTATCTCTCAGCAATGCCTTGGTATCCACAACAGAAGCATAAAACAGAAACTTTGCCTTGAAATCTAAGTTGCTTTTCTGTTTACGTTGAGGACATTTTCTCTGTCCTTTGCTCATCATGTGCTACCGGAGTATGCAAGATGCCAGCTCATTAAAGACTCTGCCATCTAGTTAGTTCCTTCTATTTGGAGAAAGAACAACTTCTACTCATTAAAAAGTATAAAGCAAACCTGGGTATCAAATAAACAAAAAATGCAATTCTATATCTAAATATAACTTGTTATTATGAAAGCAAATATTGAAAGGATATACGTATATTTCCTCTACTGGAATTACTTGTACACACACACACACACACACACACACACACACACACACACACAGTTTACAGATGTATAAGCCTTAACCTCTGTAGGCCCTGATGTATTTTTGCTGGAGTGGTTTTTAATATACAACCTTTGCCCCAAATGCTTCCAGTGCACCTGCCCCATAACATTAGTTCTGGAGTTTTTGCCATAAGGTGTATAAATACAAAAAATATTAAGAGATTAGGCCTTTTTTTCCCCTCCAGCAATCGCACCATTTGATCTGTGAACTTCTGTGAAAACCAATCTGATAACCTTCCTTGAATGTACCAGTGCATAATGGATCGTGCTTTAATTTATTCTTCACATATTTTAATGCAAGAAGTTATATCTTTAAAACAAATCTGTTTAATGACCGGCACCACATACTTGCAATTGCTAATCAAATCTCTTTTCAGCAGCGAAGCATTTTTCAAATCCAGGGAAATTTCCTAATGGACTGCCGAGTGCAGGCGCCCACACACAGAGCCCTTGCCGTGCCAGCTCTTACAGCTACGGTCAGTGCAGTGAAGACACCCACATAGCAGCAGCTGCTGCCATCCTGAACCTTTCCACCCGCTGCAGGGAGGCTGCAGACATCCTCTCCAACAAACCACAGAGCCTGCATGCCAAGGTAGGCCAGTCCAAGAGCCTGGAGGGGGGGCCGGCGACTGAACCATGAGAATAAACTGCCTTTCATGTTCCTAACCACGTGCACTGCCCTGTCGCTCCCACCCCTAAAGCACATCCCCTCCTTGTCTTAAGAAGAGGGCCAGGGGCACAGGGACAGGGATGAGCTTGGCCGGTTCCAGGAGGCATGAAAGAGAGGCTGTTCTGGAAGGTGGTGCCCCCAAGTTGGGGGAGACATGAAATATAGAGACTGGTTGGGGAATGTATAGCTTTCAAAGCTTTTTGTTGTTGTTGTTGTTTGTTTGAGGAGTTTGGTACACTAGAAAAGAGGGTTGCCATTAAAATCAGTCTGAAGAAGGAAGCTTTTTGCTGTGTGCAAATCAGCGATGGTAGGAACTGGATGATTCAACAGTGACTCGTAAAGCTTTGCAAAATTGACTCAGGGCACTTTGTGACTGCACATGGCAGCTAGCCCCAGGTGCTGTAGTGTTCTCAAAGGACATGTAATAAAACCTGGACACATTAAATCCATAAGAGATAGTTCAGGGGGACTTGAGGACTTAGGGCATTCAAATCCAAAATCAAATTCCAGGAGGTTCATGAAGATGCCACATTTCTGAAGCCTCAGAAGTTAATTATATTTCTCTAATGACCTCACTTTTCTAACCAACAACGAGAAGTCCACATGCGTGTTTATGATACCTCAGTGAAAGAAACAGAGGCCCTCCATGTCCTGCCTTTTGAGAAAGAGGGGTTGATGGGCTGTGAGTAACAGTGATCCTCCCCAGAGGGAGGGCAGGACTGAGCCTGCCATCAGCCTCAGCCGGAGCCAGGAAGTCCTACTTACACAAAGGGCTCCGTTAAAATAAATCAGTTCCTATCCAGATGACTGAAAGCAACTGAAATAGAGTGTGGGCTTATTTGGGGAAGAGATTTTACTCCTACTTTCAGTGAAAGAACCTTGTGTTAAACGCTAACCCCAAGATTCAGGCGATCAAAGGATATTGGTCTCTTTGCCAATTAAGCGCAGCCCTATCCCCAGTGTGGTCAGCTGCTCACCTGTGCCTGCCAGGCCTTCAGGAGAGCGGGAACGCGGTGCTATGGAGCATTTGACAGAAGAATCGGAATTAGCTTCTGGACAAAGCTGAGCCAAGTAAACCCCAGGAAGAGTTGGTGGCCAAGAATCACTCAAAAACAATTTTTAAACACATGAGATTCTTAAACAAAGAAAAATACATCCTCTAAAAATATAAGGAAAATACCAAGTTATCCAAATTCAAAGGATGCCAACTCAGAAATTATTTACTTAAATAAATGATCTAGGGTGCTTTAAAATGCAACTTCAATTATTTAAAAATTTATTTTTCAATCTGAATATTTTTTTTCTTTTTTAATATGCAAGTAGTTGGAAAAATACTAAACTATCGTCCTTCTTAGTGCTTTATTATTTCTTTGTATAGGCTGTTCTATGAAAATAAAGGACCAATATTATAATGATTAGTGCTGCTAAATCACTTGAGTAAAAGATTCTAGGTTGAATACTTTCCATGTGCACATGTAGATATTATTTTTGTTCCTCAGAATTCTGATTTTAACCTTAATTAATACACTCCTGTGTTCTATTAATTGATGAAGCCAAACAATGAATCAAAAATGACTAAAATCTGAGAGCATTTTCCCTTATCAATATGTGTTCTCTTTTAAGAACACATTTCTGGTCAGAAAAGTGACTGTTAAATTGGCTTACTTAAAAAATGCAAACGATTGACTTCCTGTGTATGTTCTTCTGTTCCTACTGGGCGCACGCTGAGTGCCAGTGCTCCCCGGTGGAGCAGAAACACCTGCCCAGGGGACAGGGGCTCAACTGCTGGTCTCAGCCTCCCAGCCGCCAGCCCAGAAGCCAAATCAGCGATGTGATGATGAAGATGGAAGAGACAGGAAGTGCACAGATAGACTTTTAGAAGGAGTTTGTTTTTCTGGAAGCTTTCTAAACCATTCCCCATAAAAATGACCTCGTTTGACATAGTGGTTGTTAAAACAGGCTGAAGATGGCACCTCTAAAATGTCACTTTGTAAGGAATCCTTCTCTCAGGCACACATTTGCACACAACTATAGCAATTGGTAGAATTATGTCCTTGTCGGATCCTATTTTCTGAATAAAGAAGAGAACCTCATAAGTTCCTCAAACCAGAAAATATAATTTTTGTAGCAAAAAAGAAAAGGAAAGAGTGAGAGAGAGAGAGAGAACCAAAGTAATTAGCCCTGAAAGATGGCCTCTGACAAACTGCCCATTGTGGACCGTTTGTGTCGTCAGCTTGCACTTGCTCCATGCCCTTTACTTAACGTTGGATTAACCATCTTCCCCTCCACATTGAGTACTAGACTGCTTCTCTTTCCACTAGATCTGCTTTTTCCTCCAGGGCAGGTTGTCAGCATGTTTATTTTGGATAGCAAACAGCCATAGATCTCTTGAGTTCCCGATTCAGAACCAAGGATGTAAACATGTGAAGTTTTCCCTTCCTCTTGACTTCTAGAGCCAAGCATTTTTGATGTATAGAGAGATAGTTTAGCAGATGGACTCTTAACTGTATGGACCAAAGGTGTTGGAGTGCAGGTCTGCGCAAGCCCAGGTTAGATTCCATCACAGGCCCTGCCTTCCAGAAGCTTACACACAAAGCAGGCACAATGGTTTTCCCAGGCAGAGTGCTAGGTTTTCAGAGGCCATGATCCTTGAGTCCGGGTGTGGATGGGTGGCTTTTCAGAGAATTTGATCAGAATTTGGGCAGAAGCTGATTTCTCATTTTCCTTCTGCCTCTATCTCGGGTTCTTTTTTTTTACGTAAGCAGCTTCTCTGAAGTCACTTAAGGAGCACAAATGAGAGAACAAAATTATAGATCATGATGTCACCCAGGCACCACCTTCTTAACATCAAGCCTAAGGACAGTAACCTTGACATTGCCTTCCTATTCACCTGTTGAGGTGAATATAGATTTTTTTCCATACTATTAGCAAGCTCTCAACTGATTCCAAATTTAGTGGGAGATCTTGATTCTTGATTTGCAAAATCCCTACTCTAAGGGAAGATAGAAGCAGAGGCTGCCTTCAGAGTGGCAGGAGAGCTTTGAGTTCTTAACACTAAATGAAGAGTGGGTATTATAGATATTTTAAAACTTTCTTCACTTTCTGAAGTTCCTCAGCCCGGAACAGCTCTCCACCCAACACTGAGACACTGTCATCATCAGTCCCATCCCAACACTGTGCTGAGGATATTGGTACTAACACCCCCCGCCCAAACTCAAGTCCATTATACCGGAATATAACTTATAAAGGAATTATTCATTAAAATACAAGCTGGCATGAATGTAATACATCCATACTGCCAAAAATTACCTGTATATGTTTTAAGTATCTCTTAGAAGAATCAATCAAGAGAAACAATAATATCAATACTTAGTGGATAGCATAATAGTTAGAGGTAATTTTGTGTAAGGTCTGAGCCCTCTTTTGATTCTAGTACTTATATGTGTTCCAAGATTTATATAATGTCCTCTATTTTAATTTGAAATTCATATGAGGTTGTAAAGCATGCACAGACCACAGCCTCAGACACTCTCCCTTTAGTCTGGTAACTGTTGCTACCGATATTAGCAGAGAATTCAGTCAAATGGGCAGCAGGCATGGAGTGAGCATCCTGGGTGTGTGGAGTTTGCTGAGTGCTTTCCTCCTGCCCCATAATAGCATGTGCCAGCACGGGTCAGAGACACTCCCCATTTTTCCTTTTCCCTCCCACTCTCATCAGCAGAGGTAGAAACACGCTTCACAGTCTATCTTTATCCCGGTGGCTGCTGCTTGCCAAGCATTCTGTTGTTTGTTTTGGTGTCTCCCCCACCTGTTTAGACAAAGTGGCATATGCACAGTGTGCCTTAAAAGAAAACAAAAAATTGACACTTGCTTGAAATGTTTAAAGTTCAAAGTCTGTTTTGTGCTTGAACAAGGCCGAGAAACAACACAATATCACATCGCTATTCTTGCTGCCTGATATCAGAAATAGCCTACGGCTCTCAGGGTGGTTAGAATCCGAAAGCGGCCTTTTCAGTAACTTTACACCATGTACTGTTTGTAAAATGCTATGAGGGACTCAGGTCAAGGATCCCAAGGAACCAATTAGTGCACGTGTAGTGAAAATATTTAATAACTGTTGCTTTACCTCTGTGCACAGTAGCATAGAAACATGTCTTTTTCGTATTCAAAAGCCCAAATTATTATTATTACTAGAGGCCCAGGGCACAAATTCTTGCATAGTCTGGCCAGCCTGCCCCTATGGAGGCTGATTGGGCCAGGCCAGCCAGGAAGGAGGGATTGGAAGTACTGATTGGAGGTGGGGCCAGCTGTGGGGGAGGCTGGCCGGCCTGGTCAAACTCCTGGTTGAACTTCCAAAATCCTGGTTGAGGGGACAATTTGCATATTAGCCTTTTATTATATAGGTTTAGTTGTCATTCACTGAATACCTATTATGTACTAGGCACTATAAACTAGCACTTTGACCACATTCATCCTTTTTAATCTTTCTAGAAATTCCATAAAGCAGATATTATCTCGTTTTGCAGATGAAGAAGCAGGGGTACAGAGATACTAAATAATTTTCTCCTAGTAGCACAGCTATGAATGTTGAAGCTGCAATTTGAACACATACTTGTTCCACTTCTCATCTTTTTAGAGAGCTTGGCATTGGTATTCAGACTGCTGGCCCACCAACAATTTCCACTGACTATGATCCCAAGTCCCAGACAAAGATTTTTGGGAAATTCCATTTTAATTTTATACATTTTTCAGACAAAGACTTGGGGAAAATTTCATTTTAATTTTATACCCTATGGCAGACACCTGTTTTTCCTCTGAATTCCATCATCCTATTTATATTGAGTACATTTCACTATAGTTTATCCTCTTAGTTCAGGAGTTTTAATACTCAATTACTATTTAGTAAGAATTAGGTATTTCTTCTTTCCCCTTATTTTTAATAATCTGTCTGCTTTGAAAGAAGATTTCAGATAGCTTTCAATTATTTAAAGATACTCCCCCCAAATTGTTAAGCTAGCATGAAAGAACACAGGCCAAGAGAGGAAAAATGAGGGAGGGGCTAATTCCCACAGAACCCTAGGCTGAGGGACACTTCATTTTGCCCGCCCTTTCAGCCAAGTCAAAAAGGAAAAGATGATGAGTGACTTACCTTGTATTAATAGAAATTTTTGCCAAATATGGAGAACAATGGCTTATCGTACAAATATTTTGAATATTAATAATCAGAACATTTAAAGTAAAAATTATGATTTTGCTTCTTTAACTGTATTGTCATCGTTAATGTATGGTAAAATTTTTAATTGTTGAAACAATGCAGTTTTCATTTGCCTGGAAAATAGTGGAGGGAATAGCCACAAGTCCATACTTTATGCAGTTTTCTTTTTTGTTCTTCTGGAAAAAAATTTCTATTTATTTTTTTCCTACTTGTAAGCATAGTAGAAATGCCAGATTGTTTCCTGCTTTTGGTGGTAGGTGATATGTCTTTTTCATGTTGCTACAAAGTCCTCATAATTATTATTTTACAGGTAGCATAATGTGTCATTAAATAGATGTAGCATAATTTCAGTAATCATTTCTCTGTTGGTGTACAACTGAGACACTTCTTATTTTATAGTGCAGATAACAATTACAATGAATAATTATCTCAATTTTCAGTTTAATAATTTATAACATTTATTAAATCACCTTTTACTACAAATTTTTTATACACATAAAATAAAGCTCTTCAGAGGCAGGAACAATGCATTTTTTCAATTTTCTTTTCCCCCAAAGATAGTAGCTTGAAAATATTAAATGCTTTATCAGCAATTTAATGAATAAATAAATAAATCGCAGGTAACATCTTTAACTTGAAAGTGGCTGAAATGGGTAAGGTGGTGTTTGACAGGCTCCCAAATTGGAAAGAACATGAGTAGTGGTAGACTTATGCCTACCCTCAAGAAAACTTAAAATTAAAATAAAGATCCCAAATAGCACTTTGAGAAATTAGAATATTAGAAGTCTGGGGTTGGGGCTCCATATCAGCTGAAGGCTATTTTCTCTTCCTACAGTCCCCCTTCACTCCTCCCCCCAAATCTTCTCCCCCTTTTATCCTGCCATTTGGAGTTTCAGACTCTGGAGAGAAGTGATGTCCCTAGATACAGCTCTGAATAAAAACCCATGCAGTAAACGTGTGATCCAGCCATCGATGGGCAGGAAGGGACCCTTCCTGGGGACTGTGTGTAATTGTTGAATGCATCTGCGTGCTCGCTTAAAGCCCATCTGTACCCTGTTGCCCAAACGTGCTCTCTCCCAGTCAAGTCAGGTGCTCAGAGCAGCCTGCTGGAGCTTGGACTGCAGAAAAGTGTCTCTTTTAAACATTAGGAGTGATTTTCTTTTTCTAATTACCACACGATTACTCAAGATGAATACTCATAACAACTCTATTTTTTTAAAAAATTACTATTTGGAACTTTTTTCCCCCTGTGAAAACTAAAATACATATTAGCATTGCCTTGGGATAATTGATATTTTTCAGTGAGCTCAAATCTGAATTGTTTGTGGGTTTTGTACTATAAAATTCTGCAGCCCAGTCACATGGCTCCTTTTTCCTAAGCCATCTGTCACAGAGGTCTGGAATTTCATGTGAATGTTAGTTGTACAGTCTTAACCCAAGTTTTTTTTTTATGAAAAAATGCCAGCAACTATGGCATTTAGCACTTTACGTTGGTTATTAAACTTGATTACTATAGATCTGTTTTATTGCTATCGTTACAAAGCAGCTATGAAGCCAATAATTGCCTTGATATGCTCATGACAGAATGCATTGTTGTATCGGGGAGAGAGCACATGGCACTGATATGGTTAATATCTTGGATTTTTGTAACTAAGGTTTATTAATGCTGGTATAAAAATGTATTTGATGTTATACAGATGGCATAAGATGTTGTGGATACTAAGTTATTATCCCGGATAAGCTGCACTGTCAAATTCAGGGCTTAAAACTATCACAGGAGATTAAACTATTTACTAAAAAGGACAGAAAGATATAGTCAAAGCATCTTAATACAAACATATTAGAAGTGTATTTACCTCCCACAAATACAATAAAGCATATCTGTCTCACAGACTGAGAGCCTGAAAATAGGAACTTTATAGGTAGGTAGAACAAACACACAGAAGAGGTGATTTTAAAATATATTTTTATTGATTTCAGAGAGGAAGGGAGAGGGAGAGAGATAAACATTAATGATGAAAGAGAATCATTGATGGGCTGCCTCCTGCAGGCCCCACACTGGGGACAGAGCCCACAACCTAGGTGTGTGCCCTGACCCGGAATCTACCATGACCTCCTGGTTCATAGATCAGCGCTCAATCACTGAGCCACGCCAGCTGGGCTTTGTTTTCTAAATCAGGGGCAAGCAGTGAGCCCAGCTACCGTGTGTGGCCCACACCTGAGTGGCAGCTGTTGGGCGGGGTGAGGCTGTGGGGGAGTTAAAGTCAGTCCCCTGGGAGGTAACTGGCTGCACACACGTTAGGGATCCTGCTAACATATTCATGGACGCCTCCTGCTTTGCCAGCCTAAAGAAAAGAGTAGTGGAGTCATTCAAAAGTTAACCGTGAATTGACGAATGATGGTGAAAATGCCAGAGAGATACTCATTGGACCCACTTAGGAAGATGACAAGCGTGTTCTTCCCAACATCTGGCAGTGGTCCCGTTTATGATACCATGAAAAAACCTGCCTGAGCAGGGACCTTGTGGAATGTTCAGAACACAGGGGCACATGGACCTCAAAAACAAAACAAGAAAACCTTAGCCAAAGGTGTCCCCAAAGTAAATGCTGTGAGGAGGCTGGGTTTAAGTCTTTTATTAAGTCCTGGAAAGTGCTCACCTTTCTTCTGAAGATTTGACTGTAGAATTTAAACCGTGAGCAGCCACCCTGGCAGTTGCTTCCCAAAGGCTCCCAGAGTGAATCATGGTCTGCAGGTCTGCCTCCCCCGTGCTGCCTCCCCACAATTTAACAAAGCTTTTCCGGTTCAAGTAACCCAGGGTAACACGTTACTTTCTTGTTAATCTAATATTCCAATAAAAATTCTCTTCCAATGGGTCATTTTTCCATATTTCTCATGTTAGATTAATATTGTGATTTGGGCAGGGGGGCAGGGGAGAGGAGTACTGTTATACTTTTTTATAAAGTCAAGTATTAATGCTTTAAATGATGGATTTCGAGTAAGAATTCTGCAAACTAGGAAAGAAGATTTAAAGCTACACTTAAAAAAAAAACACCTAACAGGTTTAGCCAATACATTTAGTATTTGGAACATCTTATTTATATGAGGCTTACTTTGTTGAAACCCAGAAACAGGAAGTTCACTAATAGGGCTGCTCTGAAAAGTCTGCCTAAGAATCGAACATTAACCAAAGCAAATCAGAAAGCGAGGTTTAATATCAGATATACTTACATAAAAGCTTGCATTTAAAATGATCCCTTAAAAGCTCTACGTGGCTAAGCTATAACAGCAAACAGGTTAAATGTTGTTGTTTTTTCTGTTTCCTATGTATACCAGGGAGCTGAGATAGAAGTGGATGAAAATGGCACATTGGACTTGAGCATGAAA
The DNA here is from genome assembly GCA_011751065.1 of Lasiurus cinereus. Classification (NCBI taxonomy): domain Eukaryota; kingdom Metazoa; phylum Chordata; class Mammalia; order Chiroptera; family Vespertilionidae; genus Lasiurus; species Lasiurus cinereus. The sequence continues at coordinate 17,674,591 of JAAGEH010000040.1, read as the reverse complement.
AAAAATCGAACCCCGGACAAAGCTGCACCACTAACTTCCTCTATTCCGACTCCTTCTTCCTCCCCATTCAAGACAAGCAGCATTTTGGTGAACGCAGCATTCTACCAGGCTCTGTGTGTCCAAGAGGGCTGGGATGCTCCGATCAACTATAGCAAAGCTCATGGGAAGACAGAGGAGGAGAAAGAGGTATTGCTTCAGTATGTCGATGAGTTTCAGAAAGCATGATGGAAGAGTATTATTGGCTTTTTTTTCTCCTAAATTATTTTTCACCGTCCTGTTTAGATGATACATTGTTCTGTACCTTGTTTTAGATTTTGGAAGAGTGTTAAGTTTAAATTTCTGAGGAAATTTATAAATAAATTCAACTTTTCCTGTTACTTGCCTAAAATAATACGTTATTATTGTGGGGAAAAAAAATCTTTTTTGGTTAATCCTCACCCGAGGATATTTTTACATTGATTTTTAGAGAGTAGAAGGGAAAGGGAGAGACACACAGAGAGAAACATCAATTTGAGAGAGACACATCGATCGGTTGCCTCCCACACTGGGGAATGAGCCTGCAACCAGGTATGTGCCCTTACCCAAATTTGAACCTGAGACCCTTCAGACCACAGATCAATGCTTTATCCACTGAACCAAATAAACTAGGGCCATTATTATGAATTTTATCTCCATTATGGCTACAGTTGTGTGAACCGGGCCACACATTACATTATCTATCCCTTCAGATACAGCCACCTGTATTATGAATTCTTTCTGAGCCAGAAAAAAGAAGATGTAACCCATTGAGGGACAAATAAGAATCATGTCAAATGTATTTCCTTGGTTTTGTGAAGGAACTGTGTTAGCAAAACTATGTGCTATCTGCTTTGCAGATTCACCTAACTACAGATGGAAAGTAATCAGAAAAATGTTACGTTGTTGCTGACATGTGCTATGTAGCTCAACCAATGATTGAATGTGTGCTGAACATGTAGAGACTTTTTTTTGTCATTATTCCCTAAACAATGTAATATTACAACTATGAACATTGCACTTATATTGTGTTAGGTATGGTAAGTAATCTAGAGATGATTTAAAGTATACAGGAGGATGTGTGTAGGTTCTAGGCAAATACCTCAAGTTCCCATGGATTTTGATATTTGAGGGGGTCCTGGAACCAATACCTGAAGACTCAGTCATCCAGCATGTGGTGTATGGAGTCATTGGGCCACATGCTGGATGACTGAGTTGTCTCAATCCCAAAATCAAGAAGATGCATTCACGTACTTGGTTATCTTAGAGGCGCCTTTACTCCTGCAAGCCAGATGTCATGACTGTGCAGGAGTTCCTGTAGCCTTCATCTCCCTACTTTGAGCCACCTGGCTTGGTCTAATTAGCATGACTTACTGTCGTTCAAAAGAATTAATGGCCAGAGCCCTCTGTGGTTTAGACTCTCTATCACTGCAAATGTGACCCTAATTGCTACAGTAAGTGATTCTCTTTTGCTTGTTTGTCAGGAAAGTTATAGATACTTGCCTGTTTACATGTTTCAAGAACTGAAATAGCCATTCTCTTTGGAAGTGTGCACCATCTTTTTCAGGTTTTTGAAGTCCAGAGACTTTAAAGGAAGAGTAATTTCATTTTAGCATATGCTTTAGCATCTCAGAACATAAGTCAACATAAACAGCAGTGATCTCAGATGGGGTTATCTGCAATTCCCCTCTCCCTGTCCTCCTTTATTCCTTCCTTCCCTCCCTCCCTCTCTCTCTCCTTTTCTCCTTCCTTCCTTCCTGGAGCACATGTTCACTGGCAGTATTATCTCTATGTCCAGTCAGTAAGGTAGGCCCGGAGGATGCAGTCCCATTCTCCCACCTCCTAGCGGGAGGACTGACATAACATCCCGCTGATACATGGAGCAGGAGTAGGCACACAAAGTAGAAAGGAAAGGCCAACCCTATGTGTCATGGCTGGGGATGGGTTCCTGGGAGTCCTGAGGACCCAAGGCATGCTCTGTGTCACCAGCACACACACCATCCCAGGAATGGAGAAGGAAATTGATACGGCAGGTGCTTCCGATTAGATTCTGTCATGCTGGACTTAGTGACTTTATTATGCATGGCTTTTTAGAATGTATCTAGAGTGTTGAGGGATGGTCTTAGTTAATCTATCCTAATTGTATTTTAGAAGAACAGTTTCTTAAAATAATGTATATTTGACTTTAATAAATATAAAACTGACACATACAAAGTATAAAAAGCTGGCTTACCATAAGTGATGACCACAAACTGACAAATGTGTTCCTCCCACCACATTCCGCCCACCCCCTACCCCTGCCACTTCAGGCTCCTGTCTATTTTTATAACCCAGAAATCTGCTGAAATTCATAGTAGCAGATTCAAGCATAGTCATGGTGAGATCAAGATTGTTGATTCAATCCCAATTCATACCAGTCAGGTGAGTCTCCAGCCAGTCGATTGCTAATGGGATGGTGGCCTATCCCACCCACACCACTGACTAATCCAAGTGATAAGACCTGTTGCTGGGGGTTCATTGAAAGTTGTATGTCACGTGAAGGACAGTGCTTTGCAAAGTCAACATAACTGCGTACTTATTCTTGGATGGATCCTGCTGAGATAAAATCCACCATGTTTGAAAGTGTCTCAAGTCCATGTGCAGAGTGGGACTCAGGCTTTCTGGCTCATCCTTGTGACTGTGCTGTGATGGGCCATAGTCCAGTGTTCGCCGGACATTCTTCTGTTCCTACAGTTACACAAACAGATCCAGTCCTGAGTTAATGAAGCAAATTTCAGACAAGTGGGCTCTCATTTCCATTTAGGGCCTTGTGCTTGACATTGGTTATAACTCTGTGCCCTCTGCAACAATGCCAACACTATACCTTTTATATGCTGAGACACTCCTCCCATTTGGGGGTCTAATAAGTGCTAAGGGACCTCCTTTGCTACCCTTTTATCACTCAGACAGAAAGTGAGGTCTTATAAGAAATGATTTGTTTACTTTCCAATCTCATTTTTTTCATAATTCCAAAAAATATGGATTCACCCTGATAGCTTTTATAATTCAAAGAAATATGTTCTTATTTAATACTTATATCTATGAGCATGTTTTATTTTCTGGCAAATTCATGGGGAAAAATGGATTTGTTTGACTCTTGCTCTTTTCGAATGGCTTATTTACTTCAGGTCTGATTTACAGACTTTTACTTCTACAGTTGGCAATCTAAGTAATCTAAGATCTGGAAATTGAAAAGTATATGGAGATTCAATGTCATTAAGAAGAACAAAAAGGAATTTTTTGTTGAAGATGCTAAGTGAGTTCTTGGAGTTGAAGTGTTTGTCCTGGGTTTGAGTTGACAAAATAGTTTTTAAGCTAAATGCTTCTTACCACAGTTACCTGACATGGGTGAGCCATTGCCTGGGGATGCTACAGCCAGCGGGGACAGGCACAAGAAAGAGTGCTTCTGGGTCACCTTGGCCCCCAGTACATATTCTCACCTTTTGTTCTTCGTTTCTTCATCTGTGACAAGGTAATCAACTGATAGAGAGTATTTTTTCACATCCTGTTCTGAATCTTGAAAATGAGAAGTGAGATACTTAATAGGTATTATTTTGAAAAAGTAGATTGCATTCTTGGGAAGGTATCAGAGGGATACCTTGTTCAGAAAAATAAAGATAAGGGATCTTTATACTGAGATCTATATATTGAGAAGCAGGATTATTACCAATGTTTTTAGAGGAGAAATTGAAGCTCAAGGAGGGAAAGATATAGATCCTTGGTCATATAGAAATTAAGTAATGGGCTGGGCTTCCTAACGTGAAGAAAAGGGAGAAGAGAGAAAATAGAGAGAAACAAAAGAAAAAAAGTATACCAAAAAAAGGAGACAACTAGAGGATATTGAAAAAATTAGAAAGGAAGAAAAAAGAGAATAAAGAAGAAACAGTATTGGCAAGATTGGTGGAGGCAACGGTGGTCTACAGTACTTCCCAGAATAGCAGGATCCAGACCTATAGGATGTGATGACACAAGTTAAAAGGACTGGTCATTTTCAATGAGCTTTACCAGGAGGGCTGCACATGGCCCCACGATATATTGAGGACTATTTTGTGGTCTATTCCTGCTCCCATACCCCCATCCTTCTTGTTGCCACCTCCGTCATCCCTCCCCCCCCTCACATGAAGCACATACAGCTACACACAGGCAACCAGAAATTGAGTGATTATTTCTAATTCATTGTTATCTAGCTCATATGCACAACAGTTGCTTAATTTTGGTGGCAAATTTCAGAAAATATTGTCTGTCTCTCTCAGTGAAATAGCCTGTCCAGATGCCCCTAAAAATTCCTGAATCTGGAAAAAACTCAAAATATCTCAGAAGGAAAGTGCTGAGAAATAACTATGACTGTTAGTTTCATTCAACTGTCAGTTCTCCAACAATTTCAGGGCTTAAAATGTTAAAAGTGCCAGATGCTATTATCTGTTATTCATGCTACTATTACGTTCTGGTCTTTACTAAAATCCATATAAACTTCCATCTGTACATTAAAGCAATCTCCTTGTATCCATGTCCTCTCTAAACACATATATATATGCCACGTTCTTTCTTACATAGCCATAGTATAAAAATATTAACTTCAAAATATTCACTTAAAATAGTATTTTATTTAATGATATTTTAAATAATGAAAAATTCTTACATCTTATTGTTTTACTCAGTCTTATTTATGAATTTATCCAATATAAAATGCTTCTGTAACAAATGAAGAATTTTCTTAGTGATGGCCATCTGTATTTGAATATCTTTGTTCTTTTCAAGTGTTTTAAGGGTGGTATGCTGAGCAAAGAAAAGGCAGAAAACAATTATTTTATAATGAAACTAGAGGCCTGGTGCACAAGATTTGGGCACATGGAAGGAGGGTCCCTCAGCCTGGTCTGTACCCTCTTGCAGTCCGGGAGCCCATAAGGGATGTCTGACTAACTGCTTAGGCCTGCTCCCCACAGCGAATGGGCCTATGCCATCAGTTGGACATCCTTAGCACTGCTGTGGAGGCTGGAAAGGCTCCCGGGGCCACCATGGCTGCAATTGCCAACAATGCGCCCAGCTCTGGCTGAGCAGCACTCTCCCTGTCAGAACGCACTGACCACCAGGGGGCAGCTCTTGTGTTGAGCATCTGACTGCTGATGGTCAGTGCACATGATGACCAGTTGTTTCACCATTTGGTTGATTTGCATATTAGTCTTTTATTACATATGATTGTATGCATAAGAGTCCACAGTTTTTAAAAGAAATTTTTAAAATATTTAAAAAGTCATACCCAATAAAATTGTCTTATTAAAGCATTACCACATATTACTATACACACAAACAAAATATCATATTCTGCAAGCATTATTTTGTATGCATTTTAGTCAAATAACTTAAACTTTCATAATTGGTCATTTCTTTCAAAGCCCCCTATTGCTTTCTATAATGCACAGATTTAGCAGTACATGTTCATCACGATAAGCTTTACATGTTCATCTATAACTGTTCATACTTCTTAGAGATTTTTTGTTCTTTATTATAAAAAAATAATAAGATGGCTTTTTACTTTATGCCATTTTTGTGAGAACTTCAATATATATACAGAAAAACAAAGACTGTTCTACACTGAGACTTATTACTGGACTTAACATTTGTATCTACTTTCTAAAAGCCAAGACATTTATAAATTGTAGTAGAAAATACTAGCTAGGCTGAATCAAGATAATACTAAATGGAATGGATGGTGATATAATTAGGTTTTATATTTTATATTAGGAGTTGCTTCACTTTAGGCATTCACACTATAAAAAGTATTCATCTATTTTGCTTCCATGAAAGCAACCACTAAAATAGCACTTCACATTGTATCTTAGTAGGCAAGTATTATTAAGTAACCATTTCTCTTTAATTTTCAAGGATATATTATTCTCTGCTGCTATTTTCAAACATTTATCAATAAAATAAGATAGGCCCTGGTGGGTTTGGTTCAGTGGATAGAACATCGGCCTATAGACTGCAGGGTCCTGGCTTCAATTCAAATCAAGGGCACATGCCTAGGTTGTGGGCTCGATCCCCAGTGTGGGGTGTGCAGGAGGCAGCCGATTAATGATTCTCTCACATCAGTGATGTTTCTATCTCTCTTTCCCTCTCCTTTCCTCTCTGAAATCAATAAAAATATATTAAAAAAATAAGATGGAATATTTAACACTATAAATAATATAGAAAAATTACATCAAAACAGGTTTTATTAATTTCATCTGATGATATTATAATGAGATAGTTTACTAATGTATTTACACTATATGGTCTTGTGTAAAATAATTGATTGAATTGTTATCTAAGAAATTAATGAAAGAAATTGCATTTGCCTTTATAACTGAGATCAAGGTTTAGTATTTTTCTTTAGTTGGAAATATTCAGGGATGTTGTTTTTCCATTGCTTTTTAATGTAGACTCAGGTTATTACAATTATATTTTACCATTCCATTTTTATGTCAATTTGATTTAAGTGAGATTTACCTTAAAAATTTAAAATTGTTTTATCACCTTAGTTAGGTCAGTACTTTTGAGAATAATTTAGTTAATAAGTTCATCTGAATTTAATATTAAATCCAAAAATATTTACAAGATATAAACTAAATGATAAACTAATTATGTGATTGAGGAAAATGATCATTAATTTCCTATAACATAATATCTCAGATGGTAAATAAGTGATTTGAAAGGATTAAGGAGCCTTATGAAATAAAGATCAGTATTAAGCTTAAAAGAAGGCCATGAAAATTAGTGATAACCCAACAAGAAATTCCATTCAATAAGTAAAAGCATACCAATTTAGCAAAAAAACTCCTCCACAACAGCCCTTACTAGTTTGGCTCAGTGGGTAGAGCATTGGCCTGTGGACTGAAAGGTCCCAGGTTCAATTCCGGTCAAGAGCATGTACCTTGGATGTGGGCATATCCCCAATAGGTGGTTTGCAGGAGGCAGCTGATCAATGTCTCTCTCATTGATGTTTCTAATTCTATATTCCTCTCCCTTTCTCTCTGTAAAAAAATCAATGAAATTAAAAAAAACAACAACACCTCCACAACAATTAACTAAGGCAACTTAAGAAAAAACAGGTGCTGCAATAATTAAAGCAATTATCCAGAAAAAACAAACTAAATACTTAAATATTGTAGACTCAGTTATTTATTTATTTATTTATTTATTTATTTATTTATTTATTTATTTA
>JAAGEH010000040.1:17642187-17667326 GCA_011751065.1 Lasiurus cinereus | reverse complement strand
TTATTTATTTATTTATTTATTTATTTATTTATTTATTTATTTATTTATTTGTTAATCCTTATCCGAGAATATTTTTCCATTGATTTTTAGGGAGGGTAGGAAAGGGAAAGATAGAGAGAAACACATTGATTATTTGCCCCTTGCACAAGCCCCAACCAGGGCCCTAATTGGTTGAAACCTGCAACCAAGGTATGCCCTGACTGGAATTGAATCTGGGACCCGTTGGTCCGAAGGCCAGTGCTCTATGCGCTGAGCCAAATCAACTAGGGCATTTATTATATAGTAAAACAATTAATTTAAATCTTAGTTTTGTATATTAGAAAGAATATTCTGTTAACTTAAATTTACTTATTCCTTTTCAGATTTAAACTTTTTGTGATTTACTTTTGCAATATTTCTTCTGTTTTACCAATGACTTTTGTGTACATAAAGAACTAGCACTATGCTCTCTAGGAAATGTTCACCATATAATACAACCTGAACTCTATTAGAATAGTAACTTAATTATTTGGCTCAACAAATGCCTCTGTAATTGTATTTGCCAAAATGTGAAAATTTAAAGGTATCCTCATGAATTATAATTTCTCATTCCTTACATTTATTATCTTATTTATTTTTTGTACAAATCCTAGAGGAATTTCAGCTAAGTTTTTAAGCCAAAACTCACATTTGATCCTGAGAACTCAAATACAGCTATCTTTCTAGGGTTCCCTAATGCCTTCTGTGCTTCTGTTTTTTATCCTTTTTTTTTTTTCGTTCAGAAAGACCCAGTGAACTCTCTAGAAAATTTAGAGGAAAAAAAGTTTCCTGGAGAGGCCTCCATGCCAAGCCCTAAACCCAAGCTCCATGCAAGAGATCTCAAAAAAGAATTAATCACGTAAGTGATCCAAAATGGCATATTCTGTGAGACTCTGGAAATAAGGTAATCAAGGTCGTATATTTTGAGTAATAGTATCTTAGCTTATATAGTTGATTTTAGGAATGTTTTAGGGCAATTTCAACCATTCAATCATTAGATATTCATGTGGACCTAAACCTATGCACAGAACTAAGAGGGTTATGAAGAAAAAAGAAACACCAATAACCAAAAAACAACCCATTTACTTGACATGATCTTATGCTAAAAGAATGAAAAGTCTGTTTAAAAAGACAACATTAAGCCAATAGAAATGTTTATGTTTTGATCAGAAATTCTTAATCTGATATCTATGGACTCCAGAAAACCCATCAGAGCTTCAGGTGTCTACAAACCTTTTTTGCACTTAATGCAAATTGCTATTTGGGGCAGACAGTTCACCATTTTCATCACATCCTCAAAGGACAGAAAAACGAAGTGTGATTATCTTCTAATAGGTACTTCTTACCAGTACACAAGTAAACCAACGAGGAAGGGTTTTTAAAAGATTTTGAACAACTTTTGGAATATATTTATGAGTTCCTAGAAAATGATCTGTAAAGATCTCATGGGTTCCACCACACTACACACCAGTGAGTGCTTTAGTGGATACCCCTTATATTTACAGATTGACATTCTGGTTTTGTGAAAGTCTCACTACTTTACAGTTTCACTGTGTCCTCCTTATGTTTTATGTTTTTAGCACATAAATAAAGGTACCTCAATTACTTCCCGAAAGTTGTTCAAAATAGGATTTTTTGGTGTTGTTGATTAGCATAAATTTGCTTAGAGTTGGAATGCCACTTATTGAGGAAACTAACTAGTTTCTGCTAATTTTGATACTTTCACTTGCAAACCTTCTCAACATACTGTCAAATGTTATTGTGCAGGATTTTTCAATGAAGATTTATAATTAAAGCTAGCTGTCAGAATCTGAAACATAAGTGTTTCCCACTACAACGTTGCCCCCAATTCTTTTTTTAAAAATATATATTTTATTGATTTTTTACAGAGAGGAAGGGAGAGGGATAGAGAGAAACATCGATGAGAGAGACATCGATCAGCTGCCTCTTGCACGCCCCTTACTGGGGATGTGCCCGCAACCAAGGTACATGCCCTTGACTGGAATCGAACCTGGGACCTTTCAGTCCACAGGCCGATGCTCTATCCACTGAGCCAATCGGGTTTCTGCCAATTCTTTTTTTTTGTTTGTTTGTTTAACCTCTTCATACCACTAAACTTGAAAATTAATCAGTAGATTAGTGGACAACTTATTATTACATTTACTAAGTATTTATAGCTGATTTGTTTAAAAAATATTAGTACTTCTTTACCCATCCTCGGCAGTATTAACAGTAGTAATTTAAAAATAAAAATAAGAAATAAAGTAAATGCAATGCTGTTTTGGACACTAGGTGGCAATGTATTTCCAAAATGGGAATTATCATCATTCACTCATCTTTCACTCTCTGATATCCATTTGTATAATATTCAGAAAAGATTGTTTCTCCATTTGGGGGTGAGGGAGGGATAATGTCACTTGCAAGATAACTCAGCTCAAATGTTAGTCATTGTTCATTTTTTCTTTACTTGTTTATATATGCTATAGCTGGACACAAAACTGCTCAGAATAATGCACCTGTTTAGCTTATTTTTAAAACACACAGAAGAGGCCCAGAATATGACTAGCTTCTTAGATAAAATCAAGACTCTGATCTTTGCCAGATGATCTGAGAGCCTATTGCTTAGGTTTATTTTTATTTATTTATTTATTATTTTAAAAAATATATTTTATTGATTTTTTACAGAGAGGAAGGGAGAGGGATAGAGAGTTAGAAACATCGATGAGAGAGAAAATCAGCCGCCTCCTGCATGCTCCCCACTGGGGATGTGCCTGCAACCAAGGTACAATGCCCTTGACTGGAATCGAACCTGGGACCCTTCAGTCTGCAGGCCGATGCTCTATCCACTGAGCCAAACTGGTTTCGGCATTAGGTTTATTTTTAATTAGCAATTGCTTTGTTGGGTTCAAGACTTGAATAAAAGTATTCCCTATTTCTGAACTGTCAGTAACTTTGTCAACTATTAATGTCAGTTTATATTTCAGTCATATGTAGTATTTTCAAAGATTTTTTCTTTTCAGATGATTTAAAAAAATGTTTATGAAAATACTATGTTGCCTGGCCTCTTAAAAACTTACAAAAATTCCTTTCTGAAATCTGTTATAATTAGTGGTGGTATTCCTAAGAGCCGTTTTCATTGTAAAGCCTGGGCTTACAATATTTATTTTTATAACCCATATTTTCAAAAAAATAAAACATCATTGATTGTTGGTTCACAACATCACTGCAACATATATTTTAGCATTGCTTTCCTACATTATTTGAATCAGAGAATTGAGTGTGATGCTGAGAGCTGATAAGAGCGTGCCAGTTTTCTTTTTGATAGTCTACTCATTCTTCTGTAGCATAGATCTTTAGTTCACTAGCTTCTGCAGGTCCTATGTACTGTGTTACCTGACCTTGAAAAGAGAAGCTACCTTATAATGAACCAGACAAAGCAAATAAAGCAATAAAATGCACTTGATGCCAATTATATATTTTTTGTTGGTCCAGCTGTCCAACCCCAGGATGTGATGGAAGTGGCCACGTCACTGGAAACTATGCATCCCATCGCAGGTACCTCGTTTTATCATCTGGTTCTGATTTAAATTTTAATTCTCGCCCATTCTAGAACGACATCTTGATCATGAATTAGAGAATAAGTTAGTTGGTTTGTGTGTGTGTGTGTAAGGGGTGGTGGTGGTGGTGGTGGTTTGTTTTTCATAAATAAAATTAAGTTAAATCTTTAGTCTTTTCACTTATGTAGTATAGATATCATGATTTTGGTTAAAAACTTTTCACTTATGTAGTATAGATATCATGATTTTTCTGCTCTTGTAGTCCAGGCTACAAAGTTAGAGTTTATGTCAGGGCTTTGGTTGTATCTAGCTTTAGGATTCAGGTAAGACAACAGAGTGACCGGGGTTGACCACTTACCTGTGGATGTGGCATCCATTCCTGGGCATATAACAAGTCAAGGTGTTACAAGAGGTTAAGCAGTGACAAAAGGCTCTGCTTAATCTTTGCACTTACCTTCTTTATTGATTTGCTTGCCCTTTAGGTGCTGATTTAAACATGTAAGCCACCATGCTTTGGTGATGCCTGGGGAAAGGACTCCTTGTCAGTAATGATTGTATCACTGAGTTCTAGAATTACAGAGTGTCACTGGGTTAAAGCTCTTCATTTGATAAATGGCAAACCCAAATCTATCAGGAATAATTGAGGTGTCCATGAGCCCAATCTGGTTAGAGTAACAAAATCAGATTCAAACCTAATTATTTTTTTTCCAGTCCCCAGTCACCAGAAAATTTAACAGATATTCACAGATTCAGGATGCCATTTGAGTCAGATTTGTGTAATTCAGTGTTCTGTGTTTTGCTTTTGTTTTTCTCACCCCTTTTTAGTGTCTCTGGATGTCCTTTAGCAGATAAGACGCTTAAGTCCCTCATGGCTGCTAACTCTCAGGAGCTTAAGTAAGTGTGGGAAGCACGGCCTCCATGGCCTGTGCCCGCTGTGTTGGGACTCTGCTCACTCAGGGCCAGTGTGGTCACTAACAAGTCACCCCTTATCTCAGTGAATTATAACCAGCACACTTTCTCACCAAAATGTTCAAATGACTAAGCCCAAATCACTAGTAGTTAATTATTTTGCTGGCTTTGGGAGTTTTGATTTTTATAATAATTTTTAAAGCAGTGATGTAATAGTATAAAAATACCTTTTTAAACTCCTATGTTAACTTCAGAATTTATACACTAAATCAGACTTCTGAAGGTGTGGCAAACAATTTCCATAATCTGGTTTGAAAAAAATGGCATAATATTTTTCTTTATGGGCATTTTGAATCATCTGACTGCCTTTCACTTCTGAGTACTAGACACACGAGGCTCATTTTTACCTCGTTTTCAGAATCTCAGTCATTTGCATATTAACTTTTACTTACTGATTTTATATTCTCCATTCTTATCTTTAAAAAAATATATATTTATTGATTTCAGAGGGGAAGGGAGAGGGAGAGAGAGAGATAGAAACATCAATGATGAGAGAACCATTGATTGGCTGCTTCCTGCACGCCCCTTCCTGGGCATGGGGCTTGCAACCCTGGGCATGTGTCCTGACTGGGAGTCGACCAGTGACCTCCTGGTTCATAGGTCAACGCTCAACCACTGAGCCACTCTGGTCAGACTCTTATCTTCTTTTATTCCAAAGTTCTCACTTGCTTATTTTCATACCTTGTTATATTACATGTGGAATAATTCAAATTAATGATTTACCTTATACCATTTAAAAATATAATAGGGCATACATTTTTAAAAGACAAAGAAATAATATTAAACAAAATTAATAAACTTTACTTGAAAATAATATTTTAGGAAAAATGAGTGTTACTAAGTTTAATGATAAAACATTATTTATATAAATAGTAGAATCAACTTTTGGTATCTAAAACACAGGTAAAATTTTAGATATTAAATATTCTAAATTGTTGTTAGTATTTCCATTTTCTAATTTGTTCTAAAATTTTAACTAAAAATTACAGAAAATAAGTCTGTGAAGAAAGATGGAATACTAAATAGATATAACATTCAGAATTTTAGTACCAGAAAAAGTAAAGGGAACTATACAATATACATCTTTTCTTATTTTCAAAGTGTAAACTACAATAGATTGTGTTGGTGTAGATTCTGGAAATTGTCTTATTGATTACCACTTTTGCAGACTGACACGTAAGAATGCTAACTAAAAACTAATAAGAGATTGAAAAGAGAGAAGTGCTAGGCATACTTGCTCTTATTTCATCTTACTCAGTACAGTACTTAACTATTCAATCTTATAGAATTGCTCTAAACTTCCACATTGCCATGCCTTCATAGTAATTGTCAGTTCTCTTAAGTATTTTATCTTACATTATTTCTAGGGAAAAAATGTTGATAGTAAATTTAAAACATGTCGGTCTTATAGCAATCTCCAGTACTTATGTTTTACACAGTCATTCATAAGTAACAACTTTGGATCTTTTCTGTGCATAGAAGAAAAAGAGATGTTTCATTAACCTCTTCTTTAGAGATTTAAGAAGAACTCCAAAACAAGGTCACTTGACACAGATTTTCCTTTCATTGCAATATGCTACTAAGCCAGTAAAATATTAATAGAAAAAAAACTAACATTTAACCCTTTTCTATAAAATAAATAATATTATATATGAAAATGGTTGACTGAAGATTTAATGCATAAGTATGCTTTCACTCATATGCAGGCTATAAAACTGAAAACAACATATGAACAAACTAGACAAACAAACAAAAATTCATAGACACAGACAACAATAAGGTGGCTACCAGAAGGAAGGGAGGGTGGAAAGGGTAGGAAGGGGCAAATATATGGAGATGGGAGGAGATTTGACTTTGGGTGGTAAACACACAATGCAATATACAGATGATGTTTTATAGAACTGTGCACTTGAAACTGATATAATTTTATTAATCAAAGTCATCCCAATAAATTTAAATAAAAAAAGTAAAAAAGAAAAAAATCAATGCAGGTTTCTCTGGCTGGCTTAAAGAGCTGTATGCTGATTTTATATTTCATTTGAAAAAAGCATTTATGTACTCCTATTTTCTGCCTCAGGATTGAATATAAAAACATTTTCATGAAAGTTCAGTGGGTTCAAGTTTAAGAAAAGGGGAAGTATTCATATTTTCCTTTTGGTTATTATTTTTCTAAAACTTGTGTTTGGGTAGAAATCTGAACCATTGAGAGCATATAACTAAAATAATAAAGACAATTTTTTCAAGAAAATTAAAAAAAATCAAGCATTTTATGTCAGTTGGTGTATATCTATCAGCATTTGGGATTTTTAAAAGGGCAAAAAGGAGAGAAGCAGTATAAACTGTATTCAAGTGTATTTTGAAACTGAATTCTAATTAGCCTTCCAAGTAGAATTGGTTTTTTTCTTCCTCTTTCACCCTCCTCTTTCCAAATTTAATGGTTGATTGTCAATAATAGTTATTGGTAGGTTTTCCAAAAGGCCATTTAAGTTGGACCATGAGGCAGAACAGACCAGGTGCAAATGACTTAGCTCCTTTGGCAACCATATTAATGTGCCAAGTCACTGGAGTTCACATAGAACACTGTTTGCCTGAACGCAGTGGACTGTTATGGTAGTGGAGCATGTCAAAGAAAATAAATTATGCTCTAAAACAATTTGGAAAACTATTTTTCTTAAATGAAAGATAATAACTTTGCTGATGTAGACAGAAGCCCAGCAGTAAGTTGTGGGTCAAATTTTAGGTTTCTTCACAAACAAGTTTAAAAAACAAAAAGAATGTAGGATAACTAATATAGTCTATCAAGCCTAACACAGGAGTCGTATAGCTTAATAAATTTTTAAAATAGATTCTTAGCCAAAAACTAATTTTATTTAAGCAACATGCTCCCCCCGCCCTCTCCTGCAAAGCAGTTCATTCTGTTGAGTTCTCTTTGCATGTGTCATGATCCCCCTCCCTTCACCACAGCCACGTGGCCAGAGTTCTGTTCCTGTGTTTTCCAGGTGTCCAACCCCAGGTTGTGATGGTTCAGGGCACGTGACTGGAAACTATGCTTCCCACAGAAGGTAGGGTTGACCCATTTCTGAGAAATGAAATCAGTGCCAGCAGCAGTGGCCATGGAGATGACATGGTTTGTTCTCTGTTGGGTACATATTTTAGTTTGTCCGGCTGCCCTCGTGCCAGGAAAGGTGGTGTCAAAATGACTGCTACGAAGGAAGAGAAAGAAGAACCTGAACTCAAGTAAGTGGAACAGCCGAGGCAGCAGCAGCAACGGGGCTGGAAGTATCTTGTGGGTCCAATGGGTGGGACCTTGGCTATGGTGCCAGTGGGGCTGATTGCATCTCATACACAGGGATCCTTGAGGCAGCTTTCAGTGTTTGGATGTTTGAGAAAAATTTTCCATTCATAGCTGAGTTTCCACAGATGATTGAAACTGTAAAGTTGGAAGGAGGGGGGCCAACAATCTTGCAATTGTTTTAAAGGAAAGCAGCATCGTGGAAGCACTACAGAACAGCAAATCAGCAGCATTCCCCCTTGGAGCTTTAATTTTGCTTAAGGCAAACTTTTATGTAAATTAAATCCCCTCTTCTGAGACATATCTTACCAAGGCTAGGATGACATATACAAATATAGATGTGGAAATTAAAAAAAAACATTTTAATTTATTTCAAAGAGGAAGGGAGAGGGAGAGAGAGATAAAAAAACATTAGTGATGAGGGAGATCATTGATTGGCTGCCTTCTACACATTGCACATTGTGGGTCAAGTCCATAACCCCTGGCATGTGCCCTGACCGGGAATCAGACCATGACCTCCTGGTTCCTAGGTCGACTCTTAACCACCGAGCCACACCAGCTGGGCTAGATGTAGAATTTTAAATTGCTTGCTCTACAGCGTTTCTAAGTACAATACTTAGGTATTTGGACACCAAAACTCCAGTTTTATGAGAAATGTGCTATGCAATGTATGATAAGGTGGTTAACATTCTGCACGGGTGATCTTTGCAGACAGTGTGACACAGGGCCTACCTGGTTGGTTAGGGCTAAAAGTGTGCGTCTGAACTTGACTCCACCTTTTGTAACACGGATGACAAGTTTCCGTAGCTTTATCAGCCTCATTTTCCCCACCTGTAAAATGGGATAATTACACACCCTGCCCATGGGAGTTGCAGTGAAGATTACAGGAGATGATGCGTGAAAATTGCTTAGCCCAGAGCCCGTGGGCCATTAGTACGGCTAGAACCATGGTACTGGCATCTTTTAAAGTCTATAATCTCCCCATTTGCCTTCTGGATAGTGAGGAACCGCCACTCCCTTCTTGTTCACTCAGTTACTGCATGTCATGTGAGTTGTCCATTCTCTCCCAGCTGGTAACATCTCTGCTGTGTCCCTCTAGATGTCCTGTGATAGGGTGTGACGGCCAAGGTCACATATCAGGTAAATACACATCCCATCGCACAGCTTCTGGCTGTCCCCTGGCTGCCAAGAGACAGAAGGAGAATCCTCTCCAGGGGGCCCCCCTCTCCTGGAAACTGAACAAACAAGAACTTCCACACTGTCCCCTGCCAGGCTGCAATGGGCTGGGCCATGTAAATAATGTTTTTGTCACCCACAGAA
Source organism: Lasiurus cinereus (assembly GCA_011751065.1). Classification (NCBI taxonomy): domain Eukaryota; kingdom Metazoa; phylum Chordata; class Mammalia; order Chiroptera; family Vespertilionidae; genus Lasiurus; species Lasiurus cinereus. The sequence continues at coordinate 17,658,170 of JAAGEH010000040.1, read as the reverse complement.
GGTAACCTTTATTCTCTTTTTGTTGTGTTGTTGTGATTATTTGTCACCTGGGGGGCTTTGTGGGTGGGTGGAGCCCTCACAGGTTAGAGCATTTCAGATGTGATGACAATGAGTGTTGCAGAGAGTTCACTAGTTTGAAGAATCAAACCTATTTTCCCTGTTTCTGAAAATTTACTACACGATTTACAAGTGTTCTAGAAATAGTGCCGTTGTCCTTTGTATACTGAAATATTGCTTATGCTGCTATTTTTTTTAATGGTTCAGTCTTTTAATGGTTCACTTTAGTTCCAAGAGGTAATATCTACTCGATTATGTTGTGTCATTGTAAACTTTCGCTTTACATATTTATGCCATTCCCTGCCTCTCGTGAACTAGTGCAATTTCAGGCCAAATTGTAGTTATTTTTCTGCTGGGAAGATGTGACTCACCCCCAGCAGCCGGAAAGAGAAGAACACAGTAACTACTAAGTGTGTGACAGGATGAGAGAGATTTGGAAAACCCTTTATAGTTTCATAATGATGTCATTCCTTTGTCACCGAGTGTCACACATTAAACAGTCCTCTGTGGGCACAGTGATCACATTCTGCCTAAAGGAAGAATCCGTGCCTGCGCCTCCCATCAGTGAGGGCCCTTCCAGCCTTGCAGCCCGTGCATGGGATGCGGGTTTCTTATCAAATGAAGCTTCAGTGAGCCTGATGCTTTGCTTAGGAACAGAATGTGGATTGAGCAAAGCTGGGGCATTTTAACACTTTGTTCTGTTTTAAAGCTACATATCAATGGAATTAGAAAAGTGAAACCTTCCAGGAATTGCTGACTTAAGTGGATATGCAGTGACACCTGCTTATAGAGAAAACCTGAACTTAAGTCACTTATTTTTTGATGGTCTCTTCCTCAATAGTACAAATTGTTTTATTCTGAGTTGGAATCATCATCCCATAGTTAGAAATGACAGTGGCAAATCAAGCCACTGTCTAATGTCACAACTGCTGCAGAATAGCTTTACTTTCTTATCACGGACTGAGCAATAGCCACGTCAACACTGACAATGAAATGCTATGCTGTGCTATGGTGAGCGCACCCCTCAATCCGCAACAACAGAAGTATTTTTTTAAAATATTATTTTTATTGATTTCAGAGAGGAAAGAAGAGGGAGAAAGAGAGTGAAACATCAATGATGAGAGAGGATCATTGATCGGTGGCCTTCTGCATGCCTCCACTGGGGATCGAGCCCATAACCCAGGCAGGTGCCCTTGACCAGAATCAAACCTGGGACCCTTCAGTCCACAGGCCAGTGCTCTATCTACTGAGCCAAACAGCTAGGGCCACAGAGGTAGCTTTAAAGCCATGAAATAGCTTTAGATGACGACACCAAGGTGAGCTGAGGACCTCAGGGATTCTAATACAGCTGCAGGTGGAAGAGTAGTGGGGAAAGCCATGCCAGGAAGTCAGTTGCCTTCAGGAGTCAGCTGCAAAAGAGCAGGTGAACAGGCCTGCTGCCCAGCCTCGGAGCTGTGGGGCTGATGCCCCAGAAGGTCTCCTGCATGGTGCAGCTCAGAGACATGTCTGAGAAGGTTTGCGATGGCATTGCTGTACTAACTCTAAGCTGGACAAGACCTGCCTGCTCACTGGCTGTCGAGAGCCTAAGGATGCAGTGTCTGTACTAGTATACAGGGACTGCCATGCAGTGGTGAAAATGAAGGCACAGCACGGGGGGCTTTTAGAGCACAATGCCGAGTGGAAAAACATGGCTGCTGGAGAAAGTGTTCAGTATGATTCCAAGTACAAAGAGTTAAAAATGTAACAACATTACATTGTAAAAAACAAGGTAATTATTCCCCCACAATTCCAGTTAGTGATTTTCTCTGGGGGACAGGGGACAGCAATGGTGGAGGGGCTCCAGGAGCTGCTGAGGTGCTAATAAGGCACGTGCTCCACGGGAAGGAAAACCATGTTCGTTTTAGAAGTATTCCTTACACTGAAGACCCATCGTGTCTGTGTCTGTGTACACATATTATGATGTATTTCATAATATGAAAATCAAAATGAGGAGTTCAAAGAAAATACAGGCTGCAAAATTAATGACCAGATAGTGTTTTTCTAGGAGAAGGAAAGCAATTAAGAATTTAGACAAATGAATAACTCAGATCTCACCGTTCTTCACTGGAGATCTCTCTTGTTCCTCACAAGATCCAAGAGACTGCATTTCATTTGTGTGATTCCCTTTAATGTAGGATGCTTTTCTTCCATATATATGTGTATATGTGCATATTATTGTGCATATCATTTAATGGAATAGTATAACAAAAATGTCCAGCTTCTTATGACATACCCACAGGTGTTCAATACAGACTGTCTTCTTTCTCTTTTATAAGAATTACATAAACACAATATGACACAATAATTTCTTAAAGTAAAAATGACTTAAACTGGAATATCACGTTCTGACCTACCATAGACATTTACATGCAATGTATTCTGAACCCAAAGTTCAGGACTCTTTCCAATCACCAGTGATAGCTGACAATCACCTGCTCTCTCTGTTCTGGCAGGAAGCACTGTGCTAAGTCATATTCATTGCTTATTCTCTCAAACTTTGTTCACACATCCCTGCAAGCTGCAGAGGTATTGTAATGATCTTCCACAGGCAAGAAGGGACATGAGCACAGGGATGTTCAGGAGCTGCCCCTGCAGACAGCATTGGGATGCCAGCCCCCTTGAGTGAGCGCTGCCTTGTACAATAGTTAAAAAATATTCAGTCTCTATGTTAAATCAGCATTATGGTTACATACCCATTGCTTTAAAAGCTTGCTTTAAATCTTTACATTATAAGCTTGCATTTGAGAAATAGCAATCTGGCCCTGGCTAGATTTGTTCAATGGATAGAGCGTCGGCCTGCAGATCAATGGGTCCCGGGTTCGATTCTAGTACAAGGGCATATATATTGGTTGAAGGCTCCTCCCTGGCCTGGCCCTGGTCAGGGCTCATGCAGAAGGCAACTAATCAATGCATTTCTCTCATATCAATGTTTCTGTCTTCCACCCTCCTCTCTTTCACTCTCCCTAAGAATCAGTGGGAAAATATCCTTGGGTGAGGATTAACAACAACAAAAAAATAAATAATATTTTAAAATATTTTTTTCTTGAAATATTAATGTTTATTGCATGTAATATTATTACATTTAAAATAGTTTTTCTTGAAATATTAATGGTTATTGCATGTAACATTATTATATTTAAAATCATTTTTCTCGAATTAAAAAGAAGAAGAAAAGAAATAGCAATCTGAAGACAAGTATGGTACTAAAATACAAAGACACAAACACACACACGCATGATTGTGGTTGTAGGTAGCTTTTAAAACAGAATTTCTGTGACTAATAGAACTCAGTGCTATGCCATAACTTTGTAATTTTATGAGGTTCATTAATCTATTAGGAACAGTGATGTCCACTACATAAATTTTATCACTTGAAATTTTATTTTAACAAGGCAGATGAAGATATGATGGTTCAAAATTGCTTTGATATGCCTTAATAGAACTTCAAATTTGATCAAAACCATGTCAGGTGCACTTTCCCAGCCATTTGCATCATGGAGCCCAAATCCTGACAGGGACATATCCCAGCCAACCACCACCTTTTCTCAGCCAGTGACATGGAACCGCTTGGAGGGCCTCAAAAGAATAAGGATTTTAAAAATATTTTTCCATCTAATTTTTTAAATGTAGGATCTGCTTTATATTCTGAAAGGTAGAATTGCATTGGAAGATACAAAATCTTTAGCAGCTATTTTGAAATCAAAGCCCTCCTTTCATATCTTAAATATATTCTTTGTTCCAAGTCACGTAGTTGAGAACACTTCACGAACTTCCCACACCAGTGATTTACAACTGGACATTTACTGCCGGGCTGTCTGAACCACGCAGATCCTTTAGGGGAGATGAAGAAGGCAAATGAGCTGTTAATGTCCATTCCTTCACACATGGACCCTGACAAGTCACTTTAAAAACCGAACTTAGCAACAAGGTGTTAGTCCTCTATATGACCATTTTCTGAGAACAATATGTGCCATGAAACAAGACAGATTTATGCAAATGTTCCAGAAAAACAAATAAGGAAGCTTAAGTGGGCTGCACTTTTTAATGAGAAACTTCTAAAATAAAAAAAGAAAAATCGGGTGAAAATTCAGTTTGTGCTTTTTCATTATTTTACATAATTTATCAATTTTTGGCAAATCACATGATCCTTTTTATGTATAATATTATGTACTTAACTTTTGTGTTTTATATAATCTTCACATTCAATAATTTAAAATTCTTTAAAAATACACTCATTCAGCAAACATTTACTTTGCTTCAAACATAATATTTTTTCACTTGGCCAAGTGTCCTAATCTTTGGATTGAAAAGAATTGTTTCATACATGGATTATAATCACATTCCTATGGGAAAATATTTTAAATGACTGTGATCATCTTTAATTTTATTTAAAAATTGTATCTCAAAAAATACAAGATTACAAAAGAATTAATAGATGTTTAAAACAACAAAATCATCTGAATATGTACCATGGAATACAAGCTTTGTTCAATACTATTATCCTCTTGGTGCAATTTAAATATATCAGATACATTAATGAAAGGACTGCTGAATAATGAAAATAAGAAACAGAGTATATACACCACTATAGGCGATATGTTGCCTGGGCAATGACTGTTTCTGAATATATTTATAGTGGTTCCTTTTATTTTCCTTTCAAGGTAGAGCTTTTTTTGAATAACAAATTATGGTTTAAAAGTTAAAGAATAAGTTAGAAACTTTCCCATACCCAACTGCCTGGGGAAGGAAAGTTATTATTTTGTAATAATTTGAGTCATTCTGCATAGGTCAGGCTATATAGTATGTATAAAGATGGAAAGAACTAGATTCTGCTTCATTATTCATGGAAGTTTGACTAATTTGGAACAATTCTTATTAATAATGAGTGTACCATTTCATGTTTACAGGAAATAAAGTAACTGCTACTAAAGAAAGGCACTTACATGAATATGGAATAGAAATAATTTGATAACATTAATTAAATGATATCAGCAGTTGCTATTTATATTTTTATGAAAACAAAAACACACACCACAAAACATTTTACATCTTTTCAGGGCATTTTGCTTTTATTTTTATAGATATTGTTACTTTCTACAAAGGGACTGCATGTTATAATATTAATAGGCAGGCAAACACTTATAGTAAGTAGTGAGTAAAAATTTTAACTTTTATATGAAGATATGTTTCACATATCAGCATATTCCTATTTTCACAGCTTATCTGGGTGTCCTTTAAATGCACAAGCTATCAAAAAGGGCAAGGTCTCAGAAGAACTAATGACTATCAAGCTCAAAGCAACTGGAGGTAAGAGTTTATGGTCATGGTCAACATCTCCATGGAGGTCCAGGTAGTAATTCATTACAGGGTTCTGCATGCCAAATTATACTTTATTTGGGAATTGTAATTTTAATATACACTAAAGAAGCTTTTCTCATATTTGAACTGAAAGTATAATGCTTATTTCAAAACAATAGCTTGTTTTTCTTTTCTTACTTTTTAAAAATATGTTTTTATTGACTTTAGAGAAAGAGGAAGGGAAAGGGATAGAGGCAGAAAATTCCATGAGAAAGAAACATCAATTAGCTGCCTCCTGCACATCCCCTATTGGGGATCAAGCCTGCAACCTGGGCATGTACTCTGACTTGGAATTGAATCAATGACCTCTTGGTTCAGGGGTCAACACTTAACCACTGAGCTACACCAATCGAAAATGCCATTCTTGCCGAGACCGGTCTGGCTCAGTGGATAGAGCGTCGGCCTGTGGACTGAAAGGTCCCAGGTTTGATTCCGGTCAGGGGCATGTACCTTGGTTGTGGGCACATCTCTAGTAGGGGGCGTGCAGGAGGCGGCTGATCGATGTCTCTATTTCATCGATGTTTTTAACTATCCCTCTCCCTTCCTCTCTGTAAAAAAAAAAAAAAAAAAAGAAAAGAAAGAAAGAAAGAAAAGAAAATGCCATTCTTTGAAAAGGAAGTTGACTCCAGACAGAGACAAAGAAAAAACATAACATATCTAAAAGAAATATAGCAATAGCAGTTTTCATTTGCTCAAAACACTTGTTTAATTGAAAATCTATGCTCCGTAATGTTGTTGGAAACAAATATTTTAATCCCTGTTGTCTGGGAAAAGATTCCTCTATCAGCAAATCAGCCAATAAGATATGGTGCTGACAGTGCAATACAATTCTCAAGATGCAGCAGGCCAGTGCGGAATGAGCCCTGTGTCGCAGATAGTGTGCCATTAGTGAGGTCATGGGTAATTGTTTAATCTTTTCTTAATGACTGTGTCATCCTGTTACTCATATTCAAGTTCATTCAGATACTAAAATACTGAGATCTGAGTTGGTGAGTTTGCTTTTCTTCCTTATTGAATCTCAGAGCCCAGTATTAGGCATTTATCGCACTCTGCATTGGTCCATGCATGGCCCTTTTTGTTTAGGTACAGTAGTTAGTTACTTATTATAAAGCAATAAGTACCTACAAAACAGTCACCGATTCATCATGCTGAATGTAATTTTTTCCAGGCTTATTTTTTCTCTCTCATAATATTTTATTAGTAAGAGTCAACCATGTTGTTTTTAGTGGGCATGTGGCTCATTTCCAGGTCGTACCTTTGTAAACAATATGCTTTGTACACCTTGTGCCACCTCCCATCGGACATATGCAGCTGTTTGTCTCTGGTGTGTACCTAGGGCTGAAATTGCTGGTTCACAGCATATGTAAAGATCACCTAAAGCAGATAATGAACTGTGTTCCCAGGAAAGTGTAAGAGCCTGCATCTCCTTCAAACAAATTGTCAAGTCCCCACCCTGCTCTCATGAAATTGGTCTTATTAAATCTAAAGTGAAAGTTTACATTTATCTCTCTTAATTGCCATCTGTTTGGTTTAGATTCATCACTATGAACTGTTGAGATGACCTTAAATCCTGCTTCTGGCATCCTTACTGTTAACTACCCATCCTACCTTTAAAAAACCTTTACAATACATTCATCTTCCTTCTATAAAATAGTGATGGGAAAGTGATGCATGTTCATTGAGAGTTTACTCTGTGTTCAGCACTTTATATTTTTTGCATTAATTCTCAAAACATAGATTTTATGCCTCTTTTACATGGAAGCATAAAGAAGTAAGTTTCCCAAGTTCAAGAATAAGAGTCACAGGCAAAGCACATGTTTCTTCTAGGTTTCATTTGCTCCCCCTCACCAGGCCCATGTTGAGAACCCAAATTATGTGTCCCTGGACTCGCACCCACCTGCCAGCACCCAGCTCTACCTATGTAATGGTGCATTAATTAATCAGCATAACTTGGGTCTTAATAGCCTTTACAGTGCTGTGCATGAGAGGACGCATGATCTTTGGAATTCAGTCCTATCTCTGCCTCTGACTTTGGACTAGTGTGTGTGTGTGTGTGTGTGTGTGTATAAAATATATTATTGATTTTTCACAGAGAGGAAGGGAGAGGGACAGAAAGTCAGAAACATCGATGAGAGAGAGACATTGATCAGCCGCCTACTGCACGCCTCCTACTGGGGATGTGCCCACAACCAAGGTACATGCCCTTGACTGGAATCAAATTTGGGACATTTCAGTCCACAGACCAACGCTATCTACTGAGCCAAACCGGTTTTAGTTTTTTTTAAAAAATATATTTTATTGATTTTTTTACAGAGAGGAAGAGAGAGTGATAGAGAGTTAGAAACATCAATGAGAGAGAAACATTGATCAGCTGCCTCCTGCACACCCGCTACTGGGGAAGTGCCTACAACCAAGGTACATGCCCTTGACTGGAATTGAACCTGGGACCCTTGATTCCGCAGGCCGATGCTCCATCCACTGAGCCAAACCGGTTAGGGCGTGGGCAGTTTCTCTCTCCTGTCAGTGATGAGCATGGCCTCACTTAGCTTAAGGCTCAACGTCTTCATGTATGAGAAAGATACAATGGAACACGCCTCCTAGTGTGCAGTGAAGCTGAAATGAGAAAACACAAACACCAATGTGTTTCGCAGCATACCTGCGGCATAATGGGCAACATTAAATGGAGGCACTTTTATACACCCTTCTTTTTCTTACAAGGGATTTAAATCCTTCAGCTCCTTTTACCTATCATTTTAGAATCCTGAACATGGATGTGGAGACAAATTCAACATTTCAAACTGAAGTCTACTTTCCACTTCACAAACCACAAATTAAACGTAAAGTGACTGAGATTTATTAGTCTCATAATTTCAGTGTGAACTAAGAGAGTCTGTTTCTTTGCAGGTATAGAGAGTGATGAAGAAATTAGGCATTTGGATGAAGAGATAAAGGAATTGAATGAATCCAACCTTAAAATTGAAGCAGATATGATGAAACTTCAGACGCAGGTAAAGAACCAAAAAGGTATTTTCATGGTAATATCATACTTTTTAGTAGAGGCAAAACATGGAACTGCTAAACCTTGTGATAAAATACCCCATACCCTGATATCTTATAATGAATATGCTAAGCATGTCTAGATTACATAATTATTGTAAATACGTGAGTAGGTGGGTCACCTGGACCATCATTGATTTGGTAGCTGAAGGCAAAGGTATTCATGTTTCTGCTTTGGGGGCATCAAAGGCTTTATAAGCAGGCAATCCTGTAGTTGTAGAGTCCTTTAGAGCACATGGTACTTTAGAGAAATTGTATATGAGAAGATATGAGTACTTAGTTTTATTCAAAAAATGTAAGTAAAACAGAGCAACTTTTCACGTTCAATTTTTCTACGACACCTCTGAATGTGTCCATTTTTGTTAAAAACAGATCTTTCTGGAGATTTTCCTGCATAGCTTCTTTACCAAAAATTGCAAGCAATGTCTTAACTCTGATTATCCTTTGTAATGTCTACCCCATCCCTGACTAAATTTATCAAAATGGCACACGAAATAATAACTCTATTGCAAAAGTACAGTATTTTTCTCCCTTCTCTCCTCTCCTACAATGTAGGATTTTTAAACCACTGTGGTTACTGACTCTCAGAAGTCATTGCCAGCAGTTTAAGACAGAAGGTTAAGTCCATCTGAAATGTAGGTTTGGTTTCCTGACCCAGCTTAACGTGAACAATGCCATGATCTTCCATTGAATAATGATCAGTCTATAAAAGATCTCAGTTTACAACTCCTTATGACCATTAGCAAAGACAGCAAAGGCCTCTGCCCTCATGGAGCTTCAAGTCTAGAAGGGGGAGGCCAAAAATAACATAAAAAATCATAAATAAAAAATTGTTTTACCTGGCTGGCATGGCTCAGTGGTTGAGCATCGATGTATGAGCTAGGAGGTCACGGTTCCATTCTTGGTCAGGGCACATGCCCAGACTGTGGGCTTGATCCCCAGTGTGGGGCATGCAGGATGCAGCGATCAATCATTTTCTCTCATCATTGATGATTCTATCTCCCTCTCCCTTCCCCCCTCTCTCTCCCCCTCTCTCTCCTTTCACCTCTCTCTCTCCCCCTATCTCTCCCTTTCCCTCTCCCTCTCCTTCTTTTCCTTTTCCCTTTCCCTGTCTCTCTGAAAGCAATAATAACAATAATAAAAAAGAAATTGTTTGTATGGGAGAAGTGGGTAGGGAGAGGCAACCAGATTTCAATATAAAACAGGAGAGCCAGGCTAGGCATTAACAAGAAGGAATCATTTTAGCAAAGACTTCAGGAATTGAGGGATTTTGCTAAGATGGTAGGGGGAAGGGGAAGTGTTTCAAAGAGTGAAAGCACCGTACAAAAACACTACATCTAGAGAAAGCACTGAGTTTTGAGAACTAGCAGGTGAGTGATATAGGAGATCAAAGGAGACAAGTCCCAGGGGTTGCACATGAGCATCCAGGTCTAAGGACTTGGTTTTTATTCTGAATGAACACAAAACATTTTAGGGTTTTGAGCCAAAAGTTAATGTGATCATATTTGACCTACATGTGCTCTGCATTTTAAGAAACTTGCATTGGTAGCTGTGTGGAAGATGGACCAAAATAAGAGATTGCAGGGGGCAAGGCCACACTCAGGGGTACCCGTGAAAAGGCAGTCAGTCACTCTGGTGGCTGGGCCCAGGGGATAGCAGTGAAGATGGGGACTGTTGTCCCACCCTGATATTCTGAAGGAGGAGCCCAGTGGATTTAAAGTGTGAGAGAAAGAGAGCCATCAGGGATAACGTGAAGGCCTGAGCAGCATTCTAGTTGCTACTAACTGGGAAGAAGACTAGTATATGGAGCAGGCTTGGGGAAACACACAGGGCTTGAGATATCCATCAGATAGCCACGTGGAGATGTGGGGGAAGTCTGAGCTGAAGACATACATTTGGGAATGCAATTTTGAACTTTAGAGCCGTCAATGGGGTTGATGTTTTGTGAAGAGAAGTTACAGGGGAGGCATTCCTGGGCATTGAGGTTCAGCTGATGCATTTCCTTCACAGAGAAACATTCTTACCCCTTCCAATCTCCACTTCTTTTATTTTCAAGTCATTTCCATTGCAGATCACATCTATGGAGAGCAATTTGAAGACAATAGAGGCAGAGAACAAGCTTATAGAACAGAGTAATGAAAGCCTGCTGAAGGAGCTGGCAGGTCTAAGCCAAGCTCTCATTTCAAGCCTTGCAGACATCCAGCTCCCACAGATGGTAAGTCCAAGGCCAGGATGTGGCCGCCCCATTCCAAGGGTTCGCAGGTCAGTTTCAGTCACCAACAGGGCAGCCAGACAGAAGTACCGAGCTTTGAGGAGACCTCTCAGCAGTCACCGAGGTATCATGCTTTAACATGTATGACTTACAATGACCTCCAACATTTGGAGATTCATACACTTAAATTACATTAAGGCAAGGTTTTTGATACTGTGGAAGTCATTTAAAGATGAAAGTTTATTTGAAACTTGTTTTATAATGTAATATGAAAGTTGGAGGCCAAAGCCCTCTGGCTAAAATTGTCTCTCCAAATAAAAAGCTTACATGGCTTACAGAATCTGAGATTCAGCCATTTGTGTCATCCACCCCATTTAAGAATCGTAGGAAAGAATTTAACCTGATGGCTTCTTCGTACTAAGTATGAAGGCCATACTTAAGTCATCTTCATAAAGAACAAAAAGCACAAAAGTGATATTTCTCAATTCTAAACACATATTTGAAACATGGCAACTATTTAAAATTTATAGAAAATTAGTTTCCTTTACATTTTCATAAATATAATAAACATTTGAAAGGGGGGCTGCATTGTTGAATGCTTTTAATTTCCTCACAGTATCCATTTTTAGAACAAGTTTTCTAATGCTGCAAACTTTATATATAGAGTGTTTTAAAGAAGCAGCAATTTAATAAAAGAAATATGATTGATTTTCTGAAAACAATTAAGTTCCTCAAATTATCCAACTCTCCAGCATGGAATCCACATCTTAACCAATTCCAAATCTGTCTCTTGACAATTAAAAAAACCACAATCATGTAATATTATAAAAGACAAAGAAAAATAAATGATTACTTTGTGGTCAGTCTTGAGGTAATTATTGAACATTATTTAATATTATTTATTAATGTTTGTTTAACTCATACTTCACACATATTCCTTAAAATATTTTTTCCTTATCAGTGCCACTAAAAATCATCACCATACAAGATAACTTATACTTTGTATAGTTATCATATAAGGTACTCTAGTAGTAAGTTCTAGGGTTAATCACACTAAATTTTCACAAAAGCACCAAAAACATTCTCATTCTGTAGTTGAGGAAGTAGAGGCTCAGAAAATGTATGTAATATGATCAAGGTCCCAATGCTAGCATGAGTAGGGCAGGCCTGGCTTTAGTGCGGACTTTCTGCCAAGTGGGTCCTTGTTCAGTTCTGTGACTCCAAGAAGCATGTGACACCACAAATGCAGAAGCTAAAAGGGAACAGAAAACCACGGTTAAGTCAACACTAATAATTTAGATTAGTACTTGCTGCGCAAAACAAAATAATCTTCAAATACAAGAAGCTTACTTTCTACATGGTAACAACAATAATATTCTTTATACATAAAGTATTTAGACCTTGTAAAAATCTTCCCTTCTAACCATCTTGTGAAGTAAGTAAGGCACATGCATTTTTAAAAAGATGGGGAAGTGGGGGTACCAAAGAATGGTTGGGTAGGATTGCTTTGTGTCATTTATTTCCTTGCACACAGTGTGCTCTTTCTACATGTCAAGTGTCTGTTCTCTCTGAAGCACCACATTAGGCCAAAGAGATACCGAAACACACAAAAATGTGAGATAAGCAGACCCTGACTTTGTGGATCTCACATTCTACCTGGAAAGACAGATAGAGAAATAAAGCACATTACAGTGAGGCTATAAGGGGTGTGTGTGTGTGTGTGGGGGTGTGTGTGTGTGTGGGGGGGGGGAGAGGGATGCACGGAGGTGTCTCAAGGAAAGAGGAGCATTTTCCACCAGACACCTGATTAGGGGCCAGCTTGCTTAAATCTCAGATTCCTTAATCCAGTCCAGTGCTGTCAAAGGAAACATCTGGTGCAAAGTAGCTTTTCTCCCCAGATTTGCTGACATTCCCTTCCACAAACAGGAGTCCTGAGACTGCATCTCAAGAGATGTAGGACAGCTTTGAGGACCCACCTGAGCAGCTAGACAGCTATATTATGCAGCTCCACATGGACCACAAAACACTGTCCAATCACATTAATCCCATAAACTGAGGAAAGAATGAGCAGATGAATCCCAATGCGCCCTTCCTCTCTCTTTAAACTCCAGCAGCCACAGGCATCCTTTCTTCCTGGACTCAGTGTCCCTGCCCTTTGGTCCCTCCTTTTGCCTCAGCCTTAATCCCTGTGATTGGTTCCATGTGTTTTGTCTTCATTCAGGGGCCTATCAGTGAGCAGAATTTTGAAGCATATGTAAATACACTCACAGACATGTACAGCAACCTGGAACGGGACTATTCCCCAGAATGCAAAGCTCTGCTAGAAAGTATCAAACAGGCAGTGAAGGGCATCCACGTGTAGGACCGCAGCGCGGCGGGCAGCAGAAATCACCAACAGCAGTCACACCAGTGAATCAGGCACCTGCACTGCTGAAACAGGCAGGCTGCCACACTGCATATACAACTGCAACATTGCACTAATGTCCTCCCCAGCTGACATAAAAAGGAAAGAAAAAAAAGAACCTATAATAGACTCTATGGATTAAAAGCAATGCTGTCAAATATTAGATTGTATTTATTTTCATATGTTTTTCTTTTATTTCCTCATTGCACTCTGTGGAATTTTTTTCTTTGTAAAGTATATGTAAAGTAATGTGACATTTTAATATTTTATTCATTTCTAATCAAAGAGTTTTTTATCTTTTAACTGCATTTTGAAGTCTGCCATATTTTTACAAATGTGATTCTTTTTCCAATAGAATTTAAATAGAAATGCTAGTCTCAAATCACATATCTTGCTGGGCTTAAATGAGAAAACAAACAAACAAAAAAGTCTGAAGGAAATCTTTGTCTAAACACTGCACTATGCTTCAGTTTGATTTTTTTTTTCCCCCCACTCTTGGCACTCCCCACCTTTCACTAGCTTTTGCATTTATAAGTGGGCTTGTGGTATGATGAGACGCATGGAAGGAAGAAGATAAATGGCGCCCACTAGTGGGCAATGCGCTCTCTCAGAAACACAGGCACTGAAAAAGCCTGTTCAGAATTTGTTAGCAATAATTAAATATAGAAATCAGCAAATTACTTGACTTGGCTGTATGGTTTTGGTAAACATGAATTATTTATTTGAAATGTTTTAAAGAAACATAAGCTTTTTTAATGGTGCAGATTTGTCTGTTTGTTTTTTAAGTCATATCAGATAGTTGGCAACTCTTATCCCAAGACGAGAAATAAGACTTGATCTGACCAGCCAGGCTTCCTGCCATATGTTGGTACAATATACAAGTGACAATATTGATGTAGATTTGTACTTAGCAAATACAAACACATCCAAATGGAAAATTTTGTAGATACCATATCCCCTGAAATAGCATTTATCTTACTTGGTTGACTGAAAGGAATGGAAAACTGTAGTAACACATGAAAAAATGTTACTCCGATCTGAGTAATTACTTTAGGCAACAATAAAACTTTCAATTTGATCACTATATTTCTGTAGAACTACAAGTATTAAAGAGTAAACACACTCAACACACAGGCACATACCCCTATATATACACACATACACTCAGACACACATAAAATTGAGCCCAAAATCTTGAATTTCTGCATAGATCAGAGTTGAGTAGTTGCTATAGTAAAGGCAATGTCTATTTCAGGGATTGTAAAGTAGTTAAGCATTGTTTCAAAAGTTTTTTTATATTTATTTTTTTTAAGAAAAGGTATAGACAACCAGCTAAACTGCCTTTTTGGTGTGCACACACACCTCGTGTGCAATGTGCCTCCGTGTAAATGGACACTTGAACTTAGTGTGGGCTTAATTTTCTGTTCTATAACAAAAGTTTATTTTCTATTAGCCTCATGGATATGTAGATTGAATGTGATGGCACTCACAGTCTTGATATATTCCACTGTTATTACTGTTACCTGCACAAATTAAGAGTAATATCAACAGTAATTCCACTTCCATGCCACTGTGGTCATTGTTATGTATTAAATGGGGCTTATCTTTGGTTTGGGGTTCATTTGAACTCTTGAATTTAGTTTAGTGACAATGAGATGTCTGTTCTTAGGTAGGAATGGTGTTTATTTAAAAATCAATTTATAAAGAAAAAGAGCTACCATATGTGCTGTCTATTATAAATGGGACACCAAACAAAATTTTCTATTAAAGTTATGTACTGCAGTTTGCTCTAGAGTACTTGATAGATGCATACAAATGAGTTCACTTATTACAAAGACAAATCTTAATTTGCTAAATATTTTAACAACTTTGTTATATATTTTATTTAATTTAAAAGCAATTTCTTACCAGCCTATGTATTTATTACTATAATTTACTATGACTGCGGATTAATAATTTATTTGTGTTTGCATAGTTTGAGCAGAATGTTTTATGAAGTATATTTGTATTTATTTTCCTCCTTTGTACTTGATGTGTTTTGTAATTTGCACTGAATTATTTTCCTTTCAACTATGTTGATCGATACTGTAAATTGGGTCTTTTGTAAACAACAAAAGGACAATGATGTATGCATTTTTTTAATTTTAAGTAGTTTGTATACTGTTTCCTCAAACAATTAATATTTCTTACATCAAAGCAACAAAATTGTGTTCAGTGCTGTACATTTGGTGTATGGTAGGAAATAAAAATTGATAATGAGTTTTGCTGTGATCTTTCTCAAGCTACCATGTAGAGCAAGCATGTCAGACTCAAAGGCTAACAATGGCCAAATAAACGCAGCGTGCAGCCTGTGGGCCACAAGCTTGATGTGCTTGATGTAGAGACTATTATCACCATCACATGGAAAGCATGGATCTCGGCTGTGGTAAAGTACCCCTGAGTCCTCCAGTAGTTCTGATGTATTTTGATTCTGTCAACCCATCTGCTCGGTTTGTTTTTGTACCACAAGTAGGAAGGATTTTTGCCCATTGACAAGTTGTCACACACAGCCTTTGGTTCAGTACACACTATAGAAAAGTGGGCGCCTTTGATGTAAGAAACACCTTTGCTAGCATTAGCAGGAAATGCACCTGGATCGGGTGAGCAAAAGACTATAGGCCTCACCCTCTTGATTCCAAAAATGCTGTGGGTATATCAGCATATTCATACAAGTTTGTTGAACTCAAATGAAAGAAAACTAGTTATCAATTATTTTTTAAAGAATATTTTTGATCGTTTTTTATTGATTTTGGGAAGAGGAAAGAAGAGGGAGAGAGAGAGAGAGAGAGAGAGAGAGAGAGAGAGAGAGAGAGAGAG
>JAAGEH010000040.1:17591847-17633910 GCA_011751065.1 Lasiurus cinereus | reverse complement strand
ATCTTCTCTTGGGTCTCACTAAATTTATCCATCTTTTCTAGCATATTCTTGCAAAACCTTATAAGCGTGGTTTTGAACTCTATATCCAGTTGTTTTTTTTCCTCCATTTCTTTTGCTTGTAATCCCTTCCCTTGTCTCGGCATTTTCACTATGCTGGGGAAACTTCTGTGCTGGATTCAGCCGAAGAAGCCTCTGCTGAGCTTGGGAGGGTGGAGTCTCAGGGCTTAAGGGACCGCCTTGCCTTCCAGTCGGCCCCGCCCTCCACGGCCCCTGAGTCTCACGTGACTGGGTAATGGCTGGAGCGGTCCTTGTGCGCGCGTGCACCCGCAGCGCTTCTAACCGCTGCCTTTCCGGCTCCCCTGCGAACCAGGACCACACGAGTCTAGGTCCCCAGGGTTTCGCCCAAAACAGGGGCCCAGTGGACTCAGAAGTGGCGCAGTTTGGAGGGTCTGTCTCCCGCCCACTCGCGAAAGCCAGCGGCACAATCAGCAATCCGTCTTCCGCGTGGTGCCGTGCATGACCAGACCTCAGATCCTTTGCAACTCCCCTAAATTTCCGTGCACTTCTCCCTTTTCACAGTCCAAGCTCCCCCGTATGAGTTTCGGCTGGATCTGGGGTTTAGTGTCGTAAGATAAGGGGTTCAATGCCGTTGGGAGTCTCCGTTTCCCTCCCGCCAGAGAAAGCCAGCCAGGTACTCCGGCACCCACTCTCTCAGCGCGCGTCTCCGTACCTCAGCTTTTTGCAGCTCCTCTGGGTCTCCGCGAGCCCCTCTCTTTCCCTCTAGTTGTAGAACTTCCACTCAGCCAGCTTTCGTGTGGTTCTGGATGATGTCCGTTCTGTCTTTTAGTTGTAGTTTTGAAATTGTTGTGCGAGGCAGCAGTGTAGGTGTTTACCTATGCCGCCATCTTGGATCTCTCTGTTCATCAAATTTTTAATTCACTAATTTTTAGATTCACTTATTGATAGATATGTATTTGTTGTTCATAATTTTTTGTCTTTTACCTTTTTCTTCTTCCTCTTCTAAAAGAGTACCTTTCAGCATTTCATATAGTACTGGTTTGGAGTTGATGAACTCCTTTAGCTTTTTCTTATCTGTGAAGCTCTTTATCTGCCCTTCAATTCTGAATGTTAGCTTTGCTGGATAGATTATTCTTGTTGTAGGTTCTTGCTATTCATCACGTTGAATATTTCTTGCCACTCCCGTCTGGCCTGCATCGTTCCTGTTGAGAAATCAGCTGACAGTCGTATGGGTGCTCCCCTGTAGGTAATAAACTGTTTTTCTCTTGCTGCTTTTAATATTCTCTCTTTGTCTTTTGCTCTTGGTATTTTAATTATGATGTGTCTCGGTGTGGTCCTCTTTGGATTCCTTTTATATGGGGTTCTCTGTGCTTCCTGGACTTGTAAATCTATTTCTTTTACCAGATGTGGGAAGTTTTCAGTCATTATTTCTTTAAATAGGTTTTCAGTATCTTGCTCTCTCTCTTCTTCTGGCACCCCCACAATTCTGATGTTGGTACGCTTGAAGCTGTCCCAGAGTCTCCTTACATTATGTTCACATTTTTGGATTCTTTTCTCTTCTTGCTTTTCCAGTTGAGTGTTTTCTGCTTCTTTATATTTCAAATTTTGGACTTGATTCTGCCTTTCTCTAGTCTGCTGTTAGGACTCTGTATAATATTTTTTATTTCAGTCAGTGTATGTTTAATTTCTAGTTGGTCCTTTATCATCTTTAGTTGGACCTTTATCATCTCTAGTTGGCTCTTTTGCATCTCTAGTTGGTCCTTTTTCATCTCCTCTTGGGACTTGATAAATTTATCCATCTTTTCTAGCATATTCTTGAAAAACCTTATAAGTGTGGTTTTGAACTCTATATCCAGTCTTTTTTTTCCCTCCATTTCTTTTGTTTGTGATCCTTTCTTTTGTCTGGGCATTTTCACTATGCCGGGGAAACTTCTGTGTTGAATTCAGCCTTATGATACCAGATGCAAAGCCACAGAAGCCTCCCTTGAGCTTGGGAGGGGTGGAGTCTCAGGGCTTAAGGGACCGCCTTGCCTTCCAGTCGGCCCCGCCCTCCTTGGCCCCTGAGTCTCACATGACTGGGTAATGGCTGGAGTGGTCCTTGTGCGCGCACCCGCAGTGCCTCTAACTGCTGCCTTTCCAGCTCCCCTGCGCGCCAGGACCACAGGAGTCTAGGTCTCCAGGGTTTCGCCCAAAACAGGGGCCCAGTGGACTCAGAAGTGGCACAGTTGGGAGGGTCTGTCTCCCGCCCACTTGCGAAAGCCAGCGGCACAATCAGCAGTCTGTCCTTCATGCAGCACCGTGCGTGACCAGACGTCTGATCTTTTGCGACTCCCCTAAATTTCCGTGCATCTCTCCCTTTTCACAGTCCAAACTCACCCCGTATGAGTTTTGGCTGGATCTGGGGTTTAGTGTCGTAGGATAAGGGGTTCAATGCTGTTGGGAGTCTCCATTTCCCTCCCGCCAGAGAAAGCCAGCCAGGTACTGGGGCACCCGCTCTCTCAGCGCACGCGTCTCCTCTCAGGGCGCGCGTCTCCGTACCTAGGCTTTTTGCAGCTCCTCTGGGTCTCTGTGAGCCCCTCTCTTTCCTTCTAGTTGTAGAACTTACACTCGGCCAGCTTTCCTGTCGTTCTGGATGATGTTTGTTCTGTCTTTTAGTTGTAGTTTTGAAATTGTTGTGCGCGGCAGCAGTGTAGGTGTTTACCTATGCTGTCATCTTCCAAAGGTTTCTAGCAGGTAATTCTATAATAAGCAGTAACTGGCCAGTAACTGTCTATACTGTTAGATACAACCAATGATGCCTTGTATTTTTAAGCTCATGAAATCCTCAAACAAATTTAGGGAGCAAATGCCACCGTGACCAATTACACTGATGAGGAAACTAATGCTCAGAAAAGTCAGTAACTGGTCCAAGACTGTAAGACTCAGATGCAGAGAACGAACTGATGGTTGCAAAAAAGGGGGGAAGATGGAGGCTGGGTGAAACCAGATAAAGGGATTGAAACGTACAAATTGGTAGTTATGGAGCAATCCTGGAGATGTAAAGTACAGGATAGGGAATATAGTCAATAACATTGTAATAACTATGTAGGGTACCAGGTGGGTGCTTGAAATATCATGGGGACCACTTTGTAAATATATGATTGTCTAATCACTATGCATACAGTACAAGATAATATTGAATGTAAACTATAATTGAAAATAAAAAAAACCCCAACAACCTAGGAAAAGGTATAGCCTAGAGTTGACATCTTTTCACTATTTTTAAGGTATAATCCATGGGGATCTGTCAGAAAGAAAGAAAACCTGGAAAGAAGAAAGCAGGAATTAATTAAGATTCAGATATAGACTAGGACCCAGACATATCCAATATTCTTAAATCCTAACACAATAATAGTGCCTAGCTGCCATTTCTGAGTGCCTCATCATGCCCCTCGAGCCCTTGAATTCACTCTCATAAGTTTGACTGACACACCAAAATGTATTATGTTCAGCCTTATACTGACAGGAACCTGAGGCTTAGAAAGAATAAAGAATTTGCTAGAGCCTCAGAAATAAGTACCAGGGTCAAGATTCAACCCAGTTCTGACCCAGAGTGGAGCTCCTGTCCTTGCTGCAAGCCATTGGTACTGTCTCTGGCCAATCCCTAACTTGCTCACCACCCCCCTAACCTGCCTCAAGCCATAGTCACTGGGCAAGTGGCGGTCAGTTTAATCCCACTCCAGACAAAGCTGTTAAAAGAAGCATAATTTAAATCACACAATTATGATATATTTCTCTTGTAAAAGCATATCATAAAAATGTGACACCTTAATAATTTATCTGACAAATAGAGATTGAAAATCTTAATATGGTTATAATAGCCAAACAGTCAGAAAAATGTAAACAACACATTTTTTTGTTGTTGCTTCTAGAGCAAAACAACACAATTATTGTGTTCTGTCATGAGCTGCTGTTTTGGATTGGCCTCCAATAAATAAAAGAACACTTTGTACTGACCTTTATCAGCCATTAAAAACTTAAAAACATAAAGAGAACATAAAGTTTCCTGCTCTTAAGAAACGGCTGCTGTTTTAGACTTTTCCACTTAAATATATATTCTCACCTATAAATGCAGTCATTTTCATTCTGTGATGATTACCTGATGCAGTCTCAAATGAAATCCAGGATTAGATGGGTGGACCAGATATTTTGAACTCAGAATGGCTCTTTGGGGATATGACACCCTGATAATATTTAAAAGGATCAAACTTTTAACCACTGGAAATGCTTGTAAACTTATCCCCAATGCTAATGTACTTGAGAGAACTCTCCAGTATTGTGCCTCATCAAAACCCTGAGGACCTCTCAGCTGGTGTGGCTCAGTGGTTGAGTATTGACTATGAACCATGAGGTCTTGGTTTGATTCCCGGTCAGGACACATGCCCAGGCTGCAGGCTCAATCCCCAGTAGGGGTCATGTAGGAGGCAGTCGACCAATGATTCTCTCTCTCTTCAGTGATCTTCTTTTCCCTTTCTCTCTGGAATAAAAAATAATAATAATAAAATTAAAAACCCCGAGAACCAAAACCTTCCATACCCACACAGCGAGTAGCCCAGGCCACAGTGTGCTGTCTCCTCTCATAAGCCTTAACTATTGGATTATCCCCATTAACATGGATTACTATTCTAGGAAATTCTTTCCCAGGAAGAAAAATTGAAAAGATCTTTATTATTTGTTCCAGGAACTTTCTAATAGTACATTGATTTGCACTGGAGCTGTTCAATGTCCTCTCGGAGTAAATACCCCTCCTCAGGACCACATGCTCTAAAGTGATTGTGTTCTCTCAGAGACTCACTTTAGAGCCCCAAGCTGTGCTGGGTGCCTCTCCTCTACACCCTGAAGTTGTGAACTTGCCTAATTCTAATCACAGTCTCACACCTTCCTTACACCAGACCCCAGGAGCCACAGGAATACCCCACCTTTGCCTGTCCGGAGGTGTGAAGTCAGCCACTGCCTGGGGGCACCAGGCAGGAGGAGCTTCAGAGAAGTCTACAGATGGCTAAGACTTGTATTGGGTTTGGAAATGCCCAGGTGAGGCCCAGCTGTGAAGCAAGGCAGGCCAGTGCTAGTGCCAAGTCTTGGACCTTTTATTGATAGGCCTTTTATTGATAGGCCCTCTGAATCCAGCTGCAGCTTGTTTGAGAGATTTTACAAAGTCTGAAGCCTGAGCCAGGTTAGGCCCTTCACCTGGGAAAGCTGCTGCAAACAGCTTGGGTGGAGCTACAAATTGGGTGGGGCGGGACCTCAGGGAATCACCAGGGTGGAGCCAATAGTGTGGGCAGCTGCCAGTCAGCTATGCAACTTGGGAGATCTCAGCACAGGAAAGATGATCCCTGGGAGCATCGAGTTCCTGCCCCTACATCCCTGGCTTCCCAAGTGGGACCATGTAAGTTCATGCGCCAGCCCTTTAGGAGGAGCTGTCATGGGTCTCCAGCAGCCTCCCTGTCACTCAATCACAATCCCCGCTGGTTTTTACAGCCCAAACTTATAGGGACTTGTCTCCCCAGCTCTCAAACCCTGTGCTGAGGGGTCTGGTGTGGGGCTGGGACCCCCTGCTTCTCAGGGAGGCCTTGGAGATATCCCTCCTGACTAAAAACATGCCACATGCGGGTGTCTAAGCAGTCTGTTTCCTGTCTCTGCCCCTCCCACTGTAACCAGACAATGGGTCCATGCTGCCTGTCACTACCTGAGTCAGTTAAGCAGAGACAGGGTTGAATCACATATGAGTGTTTATTCCGATACTGCCAGCAGTATGGGAGGGCAGCAGGTCATCCACACAAATCTGCACCTCACCATAAGCTGGCAGCTAATATTGGGTAGAAGGACAGAGATGACATGGGAAGTAGGCAAAAGGGATCAGAATGGGTATGCAAAATGGGTAGTTTACAGGCAATGCGGGCTGGGGGTTGGCAAAAATCTGGGGATATGCAAAGGCTTGAGAGATTGCAAAGGCCTAGCGCTTCTGGTTTCTGCAACAAGGCTGTTAATCTCCCCATGATAATAGGCAGCTCCCAGATGGAGAGGATGAGCTGCATTTCCAGGGGAGCTCCCAAGTCCCACGTGCAACTCCCAGCCAGGTTAGAGTGTGCTTTCTTTAATCAGCACAAAACAATCATGGTTAACAGAGCATGATTAATAGAATTATAGCTGGTTCCCAATATTTCTTCCCCTAACACTACTAGTCTCAATGTGCTTTCTTTACTTCTCTAGCTGTAGGATTTCCATGCAGATTTCAGATGCTTCTGAATGATGGTTATTCTATATTTTTAGAAGTAATTTTGATGTAGGTTGTGGGTGGCACAACTAATTAGAAATTAGAAAACTAAAAATATTACATAGATTTCCTTTAAGCAACAGTGCTCTTTGGTTGTCAGGGAAACCTATGTTTGTTATTGTTAGGGACAGGGAGGCAGTGTGGGTTATTATAGTTGGTGAGCTCTGCTTTAAAACAAATCTTTCAATGGCAGTGCCAATTAGAACTGGGTAAGGTTGATGGTCCGATAGCTTACAATCAGTGGGCATGGGTTAAGAAATGACAGATTGTAAGGGAGTCCTGGGAGAGTAAGCAGTAGTTGGAAACTACCGATTGGAAGCTGACTGCTCTGATATTCATTTAAATGGAGTTTGGAGAAGATCCTGAAAGGAACAGTAAGGTGATCTGCCTTTTTATCTTCCGGGGATGATCAAGTCCTATGGATAAAGACGTTGTAATAGCAAAGTCGTGTTAATTTGTATGGCAGGCTGTGTGGGGTAAAGGGTTTCTCCCCTCTCAAGTACCTTTGCAGAGATTTTACTGTGGACTCGCATCCTGAGGCCTTTGAGCAGACAGCGATGGTTCCAGGAAAGATGTGGGGACCAAGTAGCCAGGGTCAGCAGGAGTTCCCAGGCATGGGGACAGAACATGTTCTCAAAACATGGTGATAGCAACAGCACCAGTGTGGACACCTCAGTCAAGCTCCCCTGTACTGCATGTGTCTGGGAAAGGGCTAACGAGAAAGAAAGAATGCACAGTGCCCTTTCCCTTAGCAGACAGACATAGTCCTTGAACACAGCGAAAGTGGTAAGCAAAGGGCTGGGGCAGAAACCAAAGGAGAGATGTCCACGTAAATCAAACACTGCCAAGTGATGAGCATATGTGATCTTAGTCTCTCAGCATCAGACTGGTATTTGTATTATTTTTTTACTAAAAAAAAAAAAGTAACTTGTTTAATATAATCCAGCTGGCTAATGGAATAGCTAGACTTTAGCTTGTTTAACTCCAAATATTATGGTTTTCCCACCACTTTATAATGACCCTGATCCTTGGATTGGGAAAATCCAGACCTGGTGGGAGATGAAGTAGACAATAGAGATGAAGTCGGGAAGAAAGGCAGAAAAGATCGTGAGGGATTAAACAAAGGCAATTGTATGGAAAATTAGAAGGAAGACCAAGTTCCAGAAAACATTCAGATAGTAGTAGTATTAAACTTTTAGATTAACTAAGAAAATTGACACCTCTTCTTTTCACTTGTACACTTAATAGAAAAAAGGTGTTCATGACTTTTTTTACCCTCCCAAACCCAAAAGGTTAGCTGACCATCTAATGCGCTTTCTTTAATCAGAACAAAACAATCACGTTAACAGAGCATGCTTAATATTTCTTATAATTATAGCTGGTCCCCAATATTCTGTTTCTCCCCAATATTCCATTTCTCCTTAATGTTCTATTTCCATAGGTAGTCTGGTGAGCAGGCCACAGTGAGGCCCAGAGGCCAGGTCCATAATCTGCAACAAGTGTGACAGTTTCAGAGAAGCAGGAAGGAAACAAATTGGTCAAATGCATTTTACAAATTTAAAATGTAATCTCAATGATTATTTTCACAGAAATCCCAATTATCATTAACTTCTTAAGAATTCCATACAAGCAATAGGATGGCCAGGGTTAGTTTATACCAGCTAATACTGCTAGCGGGAGGCAGTCCATCGAAGCAAACATGTTTTCAAACCCCTTGTGCCTTTGGTTTAAGCTGATTAAATTTCCTTTGTCTTGGTTGTTGATGGTCAAATCAGGGGCTCAAACTGGATTCCCTGAAGTGAAAATGAAGAGGTGGCGATTCCAACACAAATATTTCTATTTAGAAAAACATACTGCTGTGAGGCAGGTACTCATGCTTTCCCCAGTGATCTACGAGGAAATGGAGGCACAGACAGATTTCTTAAACTAGGATTGCAAAGTTCCCACGTGGCAGAGCTTGGATTTGAACCCTGCCATTGTGGGTGGGTCTGGAGCCTGAAGTTGTAAGTGCTGTGATCCATTGCCACACAGTTAATGAGGGAGACTTGTTCTATTAGCACCCAAAACCTGTGAGGTTTTTTTCCCCCCTGAATTAATGATGAATTTTAAGCCATTATTTATACTTAGTATCAGCACTAATGAAGCACCTGCTAAGTGTGAAAAAAGGAAGGGCATGCCTGATGGAGTAAAACTGGTTCCACCTGACTGCCAATCCACAAACTACTTCATTCCCAGGGAGCAGCTGGCACTGCAATATGCCTCTTGATGTTAACGCTGAGTTGAAGGAAATGGTGGGAATTGGAAATTTATCTTTGGCCACTAAATGTACATGTTCTTAGCCTTCCTTGTGCTTCTTCACTTTGAAGTACACTCTCTAATCAAGTGAAGGAGCAAATGCTATTCAAGGTCCTTTTAAAGTAAAAGAGATAAAGATATTTCTTCACTATTTTTATATTGCTATAATAGCCATCTATAAGATTTCATGCATCTTTGTCAATTTTGGATCTGAAAGATATTCAGTGTCTTAAATGTGCTAGACTTATAACTTTAAAGTCAAAAATATAATTTTTATTATTGAGGGTAAGATAGCAGAATTTCTGAGTAAAGCAAACCATGGGTCAAACAGTTTAATCACCTAGAGTTCTTTCACAGCACTTGATGATTATTTTTTCACTCATGGGGGAAAGAAGTGAATGGTCCCTATTGGATAGATTTAGCAGCTATACCAAATGCATTCCAAAATGCTTTCAGAGACACATAAAACCAAAGAATGGATTAGAAGTCCATTCACAACTATTGTCCAAGTTAACAAACCTCAGTTTTGTGTGAGGTATTTGGCTCTTTAATTTCTTTGAAGCACTTAAATTAGTAAGGAGTGAGAAACCCCACCATTACTTTCAAATCCATGTTCAATCCAAATATCCAGAACTTCCTGCCAGAGCCATCAAACAATTTCTATTTCATAATGACTGAGTAATCATGTTGGGATTTTCCAGTAGAAATCAGGAGTATGCCCTAGGTGGTTTTGCTCAGTGGATAGTGTAAGGTTTGAGGTACAGGAAACGGGAGTCAGAGACCAAGGCATGTCTAAGAGGAGGTTCATTACAGAGGAGGTAGAAAAACCAGGATTAGAGGAGGGGGAGAAGAAGGAGGACCTGCCGGACTGTCTCTAGATTGGAAAACAGTAATATGTCTGGCAGTGACCAGGCCTTTTGAGGGAACTGGAAGGGATTAGGCCCAGGGCAAATGGGAAGGGGTTGGGCCCCGGGAACTCGACCTGTGCTGATTGGTGGTTGAATGTCGCCCAGATGTCCTGGCAGCAGACGCCGGTTATGTAATAACTGTGCCCACCAGTTGGGAGGAGGGAGAATCTATCAGATAGAGCATTGGCCTGCTGACTAACAGGTCCCAGGTTTGATTCTGGCCAAGGTCACATGCCTGGGTTGTAGGCTCGATCCCCTGCCCCCACAACCCTCCCATCCAGTAGGGGACATGCAGGAGGCATCCAATCAATGATTTTCTCTCATCATTGATGTTTCTATCTCTCTTCCTCCCTGAAATCTATCTATCTATCTGTATATATGTGTGTGTATATACATATATATACACACACATATATATGTATGTACACACACACACACACACACACATATATATATAATTTTTTTAAAATCAGGAGTAATATACTTAATTGTTTGGATAGATTCGGTTCATCTAAATGTAACAATAAAACCCCATTAAGAGTAGCTTTGTGATCTCTCTGTCTCTCTTCTATCTCTGTCTCTCTCTCCAAGAAGTTGAGTGGTTGGCAGTCCAATGTGGCTCTAGTTTCATCTGTTTTTCTAATGCTATCACTAGGTTGCATTCTCAAGGTTATCACATAAGTCCACAAGGCTGCTAGATCTATAGCATCCTTAGATCTATGACATCCTAGAAAAGGATGTCAAAACAGACAAAAAGAGCCAAAAAGGGACTCATGTTGCTTGGCCAGGTCCTTTTAACCGGCCATTTCCTAAACCACATATAACACTGTACTTAACTTTCATTGGCCAGAATAAGTAAGTCACAGGGACTTACCTAACTCCAGAGAAACTCTTTTATTCTGGAGAATGAGATACATAGCTAGTGATTAGAATTCAGAGTTCTGTTACTTAGTAGGAAAAGAACAGAGTTACAGGCACCTCTAGTTCTCAACTACTGAGCCAATGTGATGTGACAATCAGTGTGGCTCATTTATCCAGGAGAAAGTGGTAAAAGTTCTTCACTGCAATTTTAAAAATTGTTATTTTTAAATACTGTTTATTATTTTTTTAAATTCAGATAAATCTCTTTTCTTCCTAAAAATTGGCAGTTTGCAATTGTTGGACACTCATTAAACAAATGCATTGCATATGCCCAAAGTTTGACATGCACTTATTGATGTGACTCAGTTTGAGGGGAAAAAAAGCCAGTTTCTCTAAATACTAACCACACAGGGTTCCACTCACCACTGATCCTAACATTCTCATCCATGGAGGAGCATGAGTTTATAATATCAGGCACACTAAACACTTTTAATTTGTGACTGTTTACCTGACCTGGTAGAAATGTGAGGTAAAGGGGCCCAGACCTCGACCATAGTTGTTGTTTTTTTCAGGGGTAAGGGATAGTCCCCTAAACAGTGTGACTACCTGACTAAATGAATATATACACGAATAAAGCACCTGGGTAAGCTAGCCATATGTAAAATGTCATTAGGTCTTTGCTATGTCTGTTTTCCAAAATGTGAAATAATATTTGACCCAGTTTTCCTCAGGGTTCTTGGAAGATAATAGATGTGAGAATACCTGAAAATTTTAAAGAGTAAGGTTAGGGGGGCGGAAATGACTGGGAGAGGAAAAGCGTTTTGAATTTGGGTATTGGTGGGGACATTGGTGAACGGATCGGGTGCATGGAGTTGGTGTCGGAGGATCAGGACTCTAGGGTCCCAGACCTGGAACCATTCAGGGTGGAGCAGGCGCCACCTGTAATCTACTATGTCCCTGACTTCATCTCCAAGGAAGAGGAAGAGTATTTGCTTCGACAGGTCTCCAATGCCCCAAAGCCAAAGTGGACTCAGCTCTTGGGGAGGAAGTTACAGAACTGGGGCGGGCTCCCACATCCCCGAGGGATGGTTCCTGAGCGGTTTCCTCAGTGGCTTCAGCGCTACGTGGACAAAGTATCTGACCTCAATCTTTTTGCCAACCATATCCTTGTGAACCAGTATCTGCCTGGGGAAGGCATCATGCCCCACAAGGACGGGCCACTATACTACCCGACTGTCAGCACCATCAGCCTGGGTTCCCACACCATGCTGGATCTCTACGAGCCGCGGCAGCCAAAGGATGATGACCCTACAGAGCAGCCCCGGCCCCCGCCCCGGCCGGTCATCTCGCTGTTGCTGGAACCCCGCAGCCTCCTGGTACTTCGTGGCACTGCCTATACGCGCCGCCTCCATGGCATCGCAGCGGCCTGTGTAGATCCACTCGACACCGCCTCCCTACCACTCAACGCTGTTGCCTGCCCATCGGCAAGACCGGGAGCCCACCTGGTCCGTGGCACCCGGGTCTCGCTGACCATCCGCCGAGTGCCCCGTGTGCTGCCGGCTGGACTGCTCCTTAGCAAGTGATGCCTGGCCCCAGGACCTGCTCGGCTTCCCGGGCTGTCAAGCCCTGGACAAGCTGCAGCCCTGCAGCCTGGAAGCCCTGAGCAAAGGCGGCTCCCCTGAGTCATTTCCCTGATAACTTTGTGGGAACCACAGAAAAAGGCTTCATTTCAAAAAAAACAAAAACAAAAACAAGAGTAAGGTTATATGGTGATACATTACATTCTCTCTCTATAATCTGTATATAAAAAAGGCTAATTTGCAAAGTGTTACCTGGGGAATTTGACTCAGGAGACTGGGAGTTCAATTGCTTGCTATGACATGCACTGACCTCCAGTGGGTGGCACAGAATGAAGGAAGGCCCCAGCCAGCAGCCGGGGAAGGAAGGCCCCGGCTGGCAGCCAGAAGGCCCCAATAGGCCCTGATCACCAGCCAGGCCTAGGGACCCTACCTGTGTAAGAATTTCATGCTCCGGGCCTCTAGTTACATTTTAACTATACTATATAGCAATCGCGATTACCAATAATTTTCAGTACATTAATGCTTTTTAGTTTTAGAAATGCTTGAGATGTCCTGAAAAATATTGCCTGACATTTATGATATATGATGCCCCAGACTCCAACCCACTCCCACAGATGTGCAGGCACCTTGTTTAGTTTGGGGAGGCAGGCTGAGGGTTGGGGGATCTCCAGGCTTCCTGATGGTGGGTCCTTCAGTAACCCCCTCCTCACTGACCAGATACTGTAGACAGGGAGCCTGTAAGTCTCCCCAACATGGCTCAGAAAAAGGTTCTACACTGACCTCACCAAAGGCTGGAAAGATGAATGGATAGGGCTCGAGCGTGCTGATAACTACCAAGATAATTGGATAGAGAAGTAAAGCAAAAGTCCTTTCCTATAAGCACTGGAGCTTGGGCAGGAAGGCAAGATGGTCTTGAGAGGAAGGCCAACATTCTCCTAGGTTGTGGCATTTGCATAAACTTTTTTTTTATTGTTGATATATTTTTTTAAACTTTCCATTTGAAGGTTTTTGGCACTAAGTAAACAGACTGAAAAAGATTACTGCCTGACTCATGTTGGCTAATTCTATACAGATTTAGAAAAACAAATTGGCCAATACACAGTTTTTCAAAACTGCTCTGCAATAATCTAATGCTAATTCCCCAACTGCAATTACATTTGGACCTGGCATTAAGCAATGAGTAAATCAACTTTTCAATGGCCTTTTTTAGCCTCTTCCTGTGACTGAATTATACACATTTCCCACGATGCTCTTAATTTCAGAACTCATTTCCTATCCCAGTGCATTTCATTTTTTCCAAATGATTCTGAGGCGGTTTCTCCGTTTTGTTCCTCCAACACTGGATCAGTTAGGATACACAGTGTGAGGAAAGCTTATGTCACATATAGACAGATGGTTTACTCTTATTTATTTTTTATTTCTTTATGGATTAAGGTGTTACATATATGTCCTTATTCCCCCACCTCCCTCCCCCTCACTAATGCCTTCACCCCCCTGTTGTCTGTGTCCATTGGTTAGGCTTATATGCATACACATCCTTTGGTTGTTCTCTCCACCTTACCCTCACCATGTTTTAATCTTTAGCAAACAGGTTACAAAATCCTTGGAGAGGAACTTATTAAAATGGGCTGGGATTTATATATATTTCATAGACTATGACAACCATGACATAATTTCATCACCTTTCAACAACTCATTTTAATTTTGTTTTTCTCCCACTGCCTTTGTTCTAATAATTCTTTTCCAGTCAAGCCTACATAATAGTCTATTTGAAAATTAGTCTGATTTATACTCTGATATAATTTGGTCAAAAGCCCTGGCTCATAATTTTATAATCAATTGATATACACTCTATTTTATAGACCCAAAAGAGTTTCTCTTAATAAATGTCCTTTAATGGTTCTTAAAATGTTTAAAGGCTTTTTCTAAAAATATTCATCATAAATTTTTCTTTTATTAGCTTTGGGTAATCCAAAGAAGTGATGAGACAAAAGCATTAGCCTATAGCCATGGTGTCCCATCACTCCCAAGGATCACCAAACAAACATGGCCTTACTTGTGTATTTTCCTGTGGGATAATCTCAGGTGTCCTATCCAGACAGAAGAAAGAGCCATTCCCTCTCTCTGCTTTCACTAGAATTGTGGGGAGAACTCATCTCATAAAACTGGCCCACAAAGCTTTCAAGGGATGCAGGGCAGGTTCATTGGGAATTTTAAACATGTTTTGGATTATAATAGTGGAGCTAGAAACACAGACTCTATTAATCTGATTTCCACCTCGGCAACATCTCATAGCTCCTTATCCTAGCACTTCCCTTCAGGGTTAGGATGCTGGAAGCTTCAGAAGATGCCCGAGACAGATGCGCCCCAGCTTCAAAGTAAAGTTTCAAAACCACAGCTAGAGAACACCCAGAAAAAGGTCCAGATTCCAGAGAGAAATCTGGATTTCCAGAGAGAGAGTGAGACTAGGAGAAGCCCACCAGACACTTCAACAAAGAATGTTTGAATTTTAGGTCAGTGGCAAAGTAAGACCTCAAACATGAAATCCAAGGTGGAGCTAAACTTGATTTTATTTCATTAAAAAAATTAGCTGAAGAACACACATGCATAGTTCATGGACATAGTCAGCAGTGTTGTGAGGGCCATGAGGCAGGGGGTGCTGGGTAGAGGTAGGCAAAGGGAGGAGGGGATGGGGGAATATCTGTAATAGTGTCAACAATGAAAAGAAATTATCTTTTTATAATGATTCCATGGAATCAAGAATTTCAAGGGCTCTGAATTACAGGCTCTTTATGAGAGGGGTGGGAAGCTGTTCTTTCTAAGGAGAAGACTGGGTTGCAGGTCTACCTCTGTTACTTACTAGCTGTGTAATCTTGGCTGAGGTTTCTTTAAGTCTCTCTTGGCCTGTTGCACAGTTTCTTTGACTATACAGGGCACAGGTTTAATTTAATTCAGTATTGCATTCCCCTCCTAGGAATAAAAGGCCCAGTATCCTGCATATAGCCTTTAAACAGCTCAGAGCTAATCTGTCAGAAGAGTGAGACCTAGATTGGATTTCTTTTTCTTGATGTTGAGCTCTGGTAGAGGACAGAACTAAGAATCTAGAAATTGTAGTTCTCTCTCTCTCTCTCTCTGTGAAATGCTTGTCCTCTGAAAGTATATTTAGGGAAAAGTTTAAAATAGTTTTCCCCAAACTTTAAGACCTTGAGCCTTGAAATACACTAAGATTTTGAAATAATATGAATATAGCTTGTTAAGAAATCAAATTGAATTATTCTGAATTGGCCATAAGTACCTGTGTTAGGTCATCATGTTGTGCATCTTAAACTTCAACAATGTTATGTATCATTTATTTCTCAATAAAGCTGGATGAGAAGAACTAACATAGGCTCTATTATTCTTTTTTAATACATATATTTTGATTGATTTCAGAGAAGAAGGGAGAGGGAGAGAAACATCAATGATCCTCTGTCTCCTGCATGCTCCCTACTGAGGATCAAGCCCACAATGGAGCATGTAACCTGGACCAAAATTGAATCTGGGACCCTTCAGTCTGCAGGTCAACTCTCTATCTATTGAACCAAACCAGCTAGGGCTCTATCATTATTAACTTAATTGATTGTGTAATTAAAACAGTGCCATGCCCCCTCGTTCCCCGCCCCCCCCCCAAAAAAAAATCAACCAACCAACCAACCAACCAAAATAAATGCCTGCTACATTGGCTATTAATATTTTTTATTGTTGTCATTGGGAAATAGATCTGAGAAGTAATTTTTTTAAAACAAAATCTGAAGTAAGAATATATTGATGAAGTTTTACTTGTGTTAGAGACAAACAAATATTTATAGACCTATCAATAGCTTATTATAATCTTAATATTTTTGTGTGCCTCATTTGGAAGCATTGTTTTTCCTACAGGTAATTTTTTAAAATATATTTTATTGATTTTTCTTTACAGAGAGGAAGGGAGAGCAATTGAGAGTTAGAAACATCAATGAGAGAGAGACATTGATCAGCCGCCTCTTGCATGCCCCCTACTGGGGATATGCCCACAACCAAGGTACATGCCCTTGACTGGAATCGAACCTGGGACCTTTCAGTCTGCAGACTGACACTCTATCCACTGAGTCAAACCGGTTTCGGCCCTACAAGTAATTTATCCACCAATGTTTTACTGCCACAACTTTGTTTCTTTGGCATGTTAGGTGATTTTGGAACAAACTATTAAATTAATGGAAAATTAATTGACTTATAAAGGTGATAAAATATGTTAATGTGGGTGATACAATTCCACAACCAATTCAGAATAATTAAGTTTGATTTGTTAATAAGCTGTATTCATATTATTTCAAAATCTTAGTGTATTTCAAGGCTCAAGGTCATAAAATCTGGGGAAAACTATTTTAAACTTTTTACCAAATCTATATACTTTCAGAGGACAAGATTACACATACGCGTGCATGCACACACACACACACACACACACACAAGTGTGTGTGTGTATATATATATATATATATATATATATATATAGAAAAAGAGAGGGGGGGAACTATAATTCCATATATAGAGATGTAGAAAGAGAGAAACAGAGAGTTAATATTGACATTAATCATGTTGGAAATAACACTGAATTAAATTAAATTGATATATATTTAGTCTTGAATCTGCAACTAACATTGGATAAGCTACTTACTTTCTCTGGGTTACCTTCCCACAACAAAAAATAAGAGGTTGGATTAGAAGGTCTCTTTTTCTTCTAAAATGTTAAAATTCTACCAAAACAATTTCAATCCCTGCAGTCATCTCATTGTTACTCTACTGTTTCTTGTATTTTCTCCTAAGAGACTCCTTTTTAACGCTAAAACTGATAATAGAAACTGATAATACTTATAACGGAAGTCATCTAGTCAAGAATACAGTTTATAATGGATAAGTCAGATCAAAATGAAATTAAAAAGATTAGAGTTTGCTTTAAAAAACATTGAACCAAAAGAAATTCTATGTTCATCAAGAAAAGTGTTCTGGAGCTAGTAAATTTATTTAATATAATAATTACACATTAATATAATTTTCTATTTGGGATTGTGCCATATGAACACTCATTAATGCAGAACAGATCAAATAAGCATCTTCATTCTAGCTTTCCCAGTCATTTCTCTAAGATGACCTGAGAGAAGTCATTCTGGTAATGACAGATTATACTAGATTATTAAATTAACAGTAGAAAAAATTTGTAATATGTGTTGAAATTCCTAAAAAGTGGGCATTTTCTAATATTAGAATGTATAAACTTTAACAAATGGTATTTTTTTCTTGATTTTTACCATGAATAAGATTTGGTTTTTGACATTCTTCATGGAGGAAAAAAGTAATATTTGTATTTTAATTCAACTACCACATTTGGTTTTTAAGGTTCTATGGCTTGATACCTTTAGACTTGGTCAAAATTAATGGAATCAAAATTCCCCAGTTAAGATAAATATTGCTTCTTTGAAAACAAAGAAGGAGGTAGAGATTCTGGGATAATAAGAGACTGGGGTCATCAAGGGTTTTCTATTTCCCATTTATCATCTACCCCAAATACTATTAAACATTTAGATATTACTTACGTTAGTGTCAGCCTTCTGCTGGATTTAATTAAGCCATCTGCTAGAGAGATTTATTCTTCCTGTTTTTTTTTTCTCAGAAGTTCAAACTGGTTCTGAGCCTCATCCTCTTTTGGAGAGTAAATATGGAGGGTTTAACATGTAACCATATGACTATTTTGGTGCTCTGAACACCCTGTATTACCTTTCCTGGAACAGAGTGATGAGCCACTTACAACTAATAATTCTGTATCTGATTCGTGTTCAATAGGTAAATCCCTCTTTCTCTGATCTAATATGTTTAAAAGACCACAAGCATTACAAATTTTACTTTTGCAATATGCACATTGACTATTTCAGAGAAAAGTGTTAAAACATTTTGACGTGCTTAACTTAAAGATAACAGGTAACAGAAATATTTTTCCCATTTGCACAGCAATGTTTTCCATGAGAAAAAGGAAATCATCATGCCTATAAAGGTCTCTGGAATACTTGGTAACAGACTTTGCCCGTATTGTTACTGGTGAATAGAAACAGTGAAGAGAATTGGTAGGGATGAGAAGCAATATTCACTCAGGCCAGGTTTTTATGTGTGTGTGTGAAAATCTGTGAGTAACCATAATTGAATCTTTGTTGTTGTGGCTTTGTTTCTGATCTTGTGCTTCCACCAGTCAAGTCAGTAGAAACCCTGACCCCCACAAAGCAGGCCAGACCATGGACAACTTCCCTTCACCATCCTGGGTCCTCTCACCCAGCCTGTGTGTCCTCATCCCACGAGAACAATTGGGGATCTGTTGAGAGAGAAAGTAGCCATGGGAGCTCCCTGAGGGCAGGGATAGTGTCTTCACTCCTGAGTCCTTGACTGGCTGAAGGTGGGCACCTGTGGCTTTGGTAAATGTCATTTCTCTTTCTCCCCTCCCTTCTAGCTATGAGTCTCAAGCAAAATTCTAGATAAACTTCTTTGCAACAGAAAAGAGAGACAACAAGGGTTGCTTTACTAGTGTTTTAATTCAATCGCACACATTTCTCAGTCTCAGAATGTCTCAAATGGAAGAATTGGTCTGAAAGTCTTTCGGCAGTTCTCCACACTGCCATTTGGCGCCTGGCTAATTATTAACACCAATCTAATTATAGGCGGACAATCTGTTTGTAGATATTTTCCTGGCAGTGCTTGATGGTTTTAGTCCACTTTGTATCATTAAAAAATGTTTCATCCTTTTATGTTATTATCAAGCCACTAATTTTTTTTTACAATTAAAATAAACCTTCCAATTTCATAATGGCAAAGACTTTGGGGTATTTTTACCTTGATTCATTCTCATAAAAAGTGTAAATTTTTCTTGAATGATAAAAAATGTACATATTTTTCATGGAATTTTATAGATGTTTTGGGCTCTTTTAGATTTTAGGGTTTTTTTTTTGTTTGTTTATTTCATCCAATATAAATTTTTTTTTTTAGTTAAATAGGATCAAAATAAAAAAACAACAACTAAGTTTTCTGGCTTAAACATTTGAGTGATGGTAGTCTAAGGAGTTGAGTCAGAGTCCAGGTCTGCCACACCAGCTCTGACCCCATCCCCTCGCTTTAAGTTTCATGTTCTCAGGGAATAATATTGCCTCACTGCCTTATGATGAGGATTAAGCAAAACAATCACAGTGAGATATCTTTGAAACAACTAAGCTTATTTTTCAGTTATTCATCCCACAGCCGAGACTGTTAATTTCTAGATGAAAGCACATGTCCCCATGTGCCCATTGGAGGATGATGGTGGACTGGGTGAGGACAGGCTCCGCCAATTACTGTGGGATGTCAGGTCTCCAGCAATATAAGGAGGAGCCTCAGCCTTCCGAAGGATACGTTTTAGACTTAGTTATATTTTATAGTGACTATTTTGACTAAAACTAAGATTACAAAGTTTTTAAAGCATTTACTTGTTGAGACACCCATCGGGAGCCAAAAGCCAGGATTACAGGCTTTATTAAGAGAGAAAGACCTGCAGGCTGCCTCGCAATGGAAGAATAGCAGCACGTGCAGAGGTGAACGCGCCTTTGCTGGGGAGGAATGGGAAGGAATGGGGCCTTGAGGTGTGGTCCATATAAGGTGCCTGGTTAGGTACTTGGGTATTTCCAGGCTGCAGGTTACATTATACTCCGCCCACCAGTTGGGGAAGGAGGATCTATCACTTTTCCATTGGCATGAGCTTTAACTTTGGAATTAGACAAACGTGGACTGAAATCCTGGCTTGTTGATTATTTATGTGTGATTTTTGGACATTAACTTCTCAGTAGTCTGCTTCCTTATTTTGTGTGTGAACTAGGAATAATAGGACACATATCACTGTTGATACTTTATTTTTGTGGATTAGATATTATTATGTATATATTTTGTGCTATTTATTAAGCTCCTATTCAATTTTTCTTTAGTTTTGTCCACAACTTTCATGAAAACAAAATATTTCTCTTGGAAATTATTGTATTTAATCACGAGCACTAAAATCTCTATTCATCTCTTCATTGTAAAAACTGTTTTTGAAAAAAAATTACATAATTTTATAAAGAATACATCGATTTTCTATTTCATGATTAGAAAGACATTTTGTGGTGACTCTTTTTAAAAACATTATTGTTAGAAGAATTTCTTATTGCATTGATTAGCTGATAAATGGCAGGACTTCAAAGAAAACAGAATTTTTGCTACCCCTCTGCAAAATATTATCTGCACAATCCAAAGGATAAGTAACAAAGGTAAAATAGCCCAGTTCACAGTTTTAAATTTAAACTTTGTCTATTTTAAATGTTATGCTGTCTTCTTTCAGTCTGACAGTAACTTGCATTTCTGTGTAATTTCAATGTGAAAACATGAAACTTAAAAATACAATGGCATCATATAGTGTAAGGAAAAAATTCTATTTCAAACACTAGGGAAGGCATACAATTCATCTCAGAATAGATGGCTTTTAGTTTAGAAAAATATAGCTGTTTAGGAAAAAAAATAAGGTCCCCAGTGTAAAAGCTGGAAGGAGATGGAGAATGAAGAGAGCTAATTTTTGCAATTTAAGAAAACGATAGAGAGAATAGGAGAGATACTTCAGTAACATAGGGACCAAGAGAAAAGACCCGGATGTGAGAGCTCCATGAGAAAGAGCTACAAAGGCAGCATACTTCCCTTTTTCTTTACAGCCATCTTTGAATTCTGCAAAACCTGCAGCTTCCTAAGGCAATTTGTCCTCCTAAATATTACATAATGTTTCCTCCTGGGCCATGTGACCTCAGGTGATTTCACATGCCACAAGCCTGGGGTTTCATTCTGAGACATATTTGCATAATTCTATTCATTTTACAGACTCTGTCCTCAAGTTTAAATCTACAAACAGCAACTTGAGTATGGTTCGGTAAATTAAAATAATTTTCAGGCGCACTGGGACATTCACATTCTGTATTATCCTGGCACTCTTGGCAAGAGCTCAAAAGTAATTGTATACTACATTAATACTAAACAAACCCTTTTTACTTTTTCTTTTTTTTTGAAGGTAGTGATGCAATTTCAGTAGCTTTGTCCCCCTTGGGCATTTGTAAATATCAAAACCAAATCAAAATGGTTTAGTAAAGAGGCACTACTAGAAGGCTTCATCATGAACTGCACCTCTTAAAATAATCTTTCAGTATATCATGTAAAAACCGCCACAACTCTGCTGTTGAAACAGATGGCACAATTGTGCTATTAGCACCAATGTCATCCTTGGATTGTTAATTCCAATTAAGAAATGGAAGTCATGGCGGGGTAGGTTATGTTGCTGGTACTGGTCAGCAGTGTGTTTTCATAAAGCCACCCATTTCTTACGTTACAGTAGGAGAGAGGGCTCTCATGACACTTGTACCAGACCGCTGTCAGGAATACAGAAGTTTAGTTTTAGAACACACGAGGCTTGCCTCAGATGGAATTGAATCCTCTTAGGATCGTTTTCAAGAAATAGGCTGACAGAACCCCAAATTTTCAACATCTTTCTTTTATTGGAGAGGCGTTTCAGAAGCAAGAGTACAGAATGGAATAATGAAATAATGACAGAATAAAGCATGAAGGCAACATCTTGTTGTTTTTCAGAAACTGAACAAAATAAACAATAACATACCTTAAAAGCAATGAAAACTATGCAGGAGTCCTACAAAGGAAAGAGCAGAACTTTACATTATTTATTATCTTTGAAAAAGACAATATTAAAGAAATATAAATACTCAAAATCCGTAGCATATTTTAACACTAAACCCAGAAAAACAGCGTGCGTGTGGAGTAGAGGGAGGAGAGGTTAAGTTAATAAATCTTCCAAAATCTTAAAAATACCAAGCAATTTGCAGAAAAGTGGCTATCGAGATTTGGTTCTTTGGGAGGTTAGTTCAAAAAATACATAACACCATTTAAAAGTAGAAATGCCACTCACACTTCAGTAAACTCATCACTTCTATTGCAGGCTAGAAAAAATGCCAGAATAGGTCCTATTTTGTTTTAAATTTTTTTGAGTGGTAATAGGAGAAGATGGGAAGGTGGTTGCTCAAGATTTTTGGAGAAAAATAATAATGCAAAAAGGAAAAACTATTATAGTTATTGTATTTGTTTGCGAGGGCTGCCAAGACAAAATATCAGAGACTGGGTGACTTACACAACAGGAATTTATGTTCTCACAGGAAGTCCGAGATCAAGGTGTTGGCAGGTTTGGTTTTTCTGAGTCCTCTCTCTCTCCTTCATTAGCAGATGGTCACCTTCTTGCTGGGTTCTCACATGGCCTTTTCCTCCACGTGTGTGCATCCTGGTGTCTCTTGTTCTTTTAAAGACATCAGTCCTCACCCATTAGCCTCATTGGAACTTAAAATTATAAGATCCTCTCTTCAAATAGTCATTTTCTGGGATGCTGGGGTTAGAACTTCAATATGTGAATTTTGGAGGAGACATAATTAAGTTCATGACAGTTGTCTAGAATGAATTATAATCTGTAAATAGAGATTTAGTGAAGAAAAAGTGAGTAGAAGTTTTACTTCAAACAAAAAATATGAGAAGCCCTATGGATCTACTCCACAGTGGAACAGGTAAAAATTAGAAAAAGACAACCATTTAAAGCTTCTGAAACTAGTTTTTAGGATAAATAGTAAATGAGAAAACATTTATTAAACAGCCAGGACCAGGCTGTAGTATAGTTTCTTGAGTATTTCCTGATAGTCAAATCTGCCATGAATGAGTTTTCTCAGTGCTTGTTTATATGGGAATGTCTGTATTCTGTGTTTATTTGTAAAAGTTAATGATTGGATATAAAATTCTTTGACAATCCTCTCTCCCCTCGCTCCTTCCACTGTGATGGAAAATTAATTCCAGGTGGATGTATCCAAGAACATAGGGATCCCTTTGCCCCAGCAATCAGTTGGAGAATTAAGGTATCTTCTTCGAAAGGGGCAGGATGACAGATTTTCTCATTTAGTTCTTGGCAACCTATGGCTGAAGCTAAGTTCCAGAATTTTATATTCGGCAGTTATCTTTTACAAATAAAGAAAAAAAGTACAGACATTCTCATATAAAACACTGAGAGCACTTGTTAAGTCAAGATACAGGGGCTCTCTTCTTCCACCCAGTCCCCATTTTGGGATGGAGACTCTACCTTGGGTGCAGACACTGAAAATACTGGGTCCCAGAATCCCCTCAGCCCATCTTGGTTTATAAGGGAAAAGTTCCACACCTGGTTAGGTAAGCTGAGAAAATTAGAGGTGACTTTGCCAATAAGAAAAAAAAATTGTTCTTATAAAGGACCTTAATATTATAGTTGACTTTTCATTGGATACAATGGGAATAAAAAAGAAGTGAGATGTATATTCAAAGTGTGCCCCCCAAAAAATTGTCAACAAAGAATTTTATATCTAGCAGTTATCTTTTACAAATAAAGACAAAATATAGACATTCTCATATAAACAAACAATGAGAGAACTTGTTGATAGCAAATTTGACTTACAAGAAATACTTGTAATCAAAACAACCTGGTTCTGAAAAAAGAACAAGCATACAGATCAATGGAATAGACTAGAGAACCCAGAAATCAATCCTAAACTTGATGGTCAATTAATATTGGACAAAGGAGGCAAGAGCATACAATGGAGTA
This sequence comes from Lasiurus cinereus, assembly GCA_011751065.1. Lineage (NCBI taxonomy): Eukaryota > Metazoa > Chordata > Mammalia > Chiroptera > Vespertilionidae > Lasiurus > Lasiurus cinereus. Next base: position 17,610,210 of record JAAGEH010000040.1, on the reverse strand, counting down.
AAAACAGTCTTTTCAATAATTGGTGTGGGAAAATTGGACAGGTGCATGCAAAAAATGCAACCACCAACTTTCACCATACACAATAATAAACTCAAAATGGATAAAAGACTTAAATATAAGCTGTGAAACCATAAAAATCCTAGAAGAATACATAAGACAGCAATATCTCAGACACCCTCAGAGCAATATTTTTGCTGATATGTTTTCACAAGCAAGGAAAACACCAGAAAATATAAACAAATGAGACTATATCAAACTAAAAAACTTTTGCATAGCAAAAGAAATAATCAATAAAATGAAAAAGTGGAAGGTGTTGTTTTACACTGTATTAATTTCTGGGTTCTGTGGACATCAGTTTGCTATGGTTAACAGTGATTTCCTTATGTGTATGTATATTATGTATGTAAGCATTTGTGTGTGTATATACCTACATATATTTGTGTGTATGTGTGTGTGCATGTGTGTGTACTTGTTTGTGTGTACATATACATATATGCATGAATATGTGTATATGTGTATGTGATGGGAATGGAGCTAGTGGTGTGGTTTGTGTTACTTTATCTCTGGATTCGTTAAAAAGTAAAACAATGGGAGGCTTGCATTACCTTTACTTGGTTGTACTTCTAAGGTCCTAAAGAAAGTATGGTTGGCAGGGATGGCTGCTACTAAGGATCACCGTGAAGACTTTCTGGGTGAGACTGAGAGAACTAAAAAATGGGGAGGTTCGGTTTTGGTTTCTACTATCTCCTGGGAACTTTGTTAATATACAGGGATTCATAGTGGTAAAATTGGGAATGTTTTTATTTTGCTGTCATGGTATAATGGGAGTATTTTTAGATGATCTTTCAGTTACAGTGTATGTCTGGACATCTATACTTGACCACACAGCTTGGCAAGATGAGGGATGGAGAATAGAATAGGGGAGAATTGTCATTTTTCAGAACAACACTTCCCTGGGGATAAAGGAGTGCATTGAATAACTGTGCTGGTACAGTGGACAGTTATCTGATGTGACCTGTGGAAGGAAATGAAACCCCCACCCCAAATGCTCTTCAGGCTTTGGATTTTAACATGGGCACATCTACTAAAACACTCCTGACCTCTGGCATCTGCCTCTCTCCTATGCTCATTGTTCCTGAAGGAGGCTTAGCTTTCTTGACTAGTGGATTCTGAGAAGGGACTGAGCTTATTTGTCATTCACCCCTTTCCTCTCCTACAAGTAGCTATCTGTCCTTCTGGCATGTAGCCCATGGGCCCTCACTTAGTCCACCTTCCAGCCTGCAGGGAAAGACCTGCAGTTTAAGAGGGCAAGTTCATTCAGGCAGGTGAGGAGGAGGGGCGTGGGGTGACTGGCCAGACCCCATCTGCATTCTCCATCTAAGACACACCAGCAGCACAGAAAAGATAATTTTGACTACCTGTCTGATTTTTGCATTTACTTCCTCACTGGTTCCAAACTTGGAAAAAAAGATGGAAGTGTTCATGATCATCACTACTCAAACCTCAGCCATGGAAATAGCACATTTTACTAGATCTGGCTGGGTTGGCTGTGCCTTAAGAGTGGTGGCTACAGCTTTCTTGTTTCTGTGTGAACTCAGCCACCCTGAGTCTCCCACTGACATATGCTCCAGAGGAATCATAATGTCTGTCTTTTTACCGGGTTTATCACTGAAATTCAGCTAACAATTATGCCTGGTTGGGGAAGATGGGGAAAAGTGAAATCATTCTACATTTCCTCCTCCCTAAGCCTTTTCACTGCTACTAACCAAATGAAAGGGAAATGAGTGAAACAAAAGATTTTTTAAACTGTAGTACAAAGACCACTTTCTTCGTGAATGTTTTCTTCCTCACCCTCGTCATGAGCATTTTCCTCCCTCTGTGAACCCCTAGAGTTTGAGATGCTTCTAATGACATTCGCCGTATCCTAACATATTGTAGTCTTCATGGCTTATCTGCTACTCAGCTCTGAGCAACGAGAAGCCAGGAACATGATGCCAGTCATCACGTGTCCTTAGGAAAGTGATGTGCAGAGAGCACTTGAGGCAAGTTTGTTAGGTGAAAGGAGTTTTACCACCTGGTGCAAGTATTTAAAGAGCTCAGCATCACAGCTTTGTCCATTCATCCTGTGGGGAATTATTCTTTCCCACCTAGAAATTGCGAATTGCATTTCAGATGAAAGGCTTTTAAAACGGGCCTTGCTGGCAAAAGCACCTCATGTCACTAGCTGCAAGTGGTGCCAGGATACAGAGATGAGCCAGGTCCCTTCCAGCTTTCAGATGGCAATAAACATCAATACTCACATGTTGAAAACAGAAGCAAAATCCTTCAAAAGGTCTTAAATGGTGTTGAAGTAAGGATGAAAAATACTGCTGATTTGAGAATTGGCACAGAAAACAGAATTTCTCAGCTCTTTGATCAATACTTAAATGGCTGAGAATCTTATAACGGGAGTAATCACAGGTTATGCCATTGATCACCATCCCTCCTTTTATAGACGAGGAAACTATATAGGGGAGGGTCAGTGGCGTGATCAGTGAATTCACAGTGGTCAGAGGTTGAGATGGAACAGCACATCCTTCCCCTTTATTCCCACTGAGACTGAGCATGAAGACCAGTGTAGACATGCAGTGTAGACCTCTCCCATCCAAACCTGGCTGTGAGAATGGTCTGGGAGTCATGCTCAAGGTGAGGCAGAGGCAGAGAAGCAGGGGGTATGGAGAACACTAGAGAGACCCGAGGCCAAGAGAAACAATAAATGGTGGAGTGTTGTGTTGTAGGGGCCATAACTGAGTAGAACATCTGAGAGTGCATTTTATAGCAATTATTTGTTTGGTAAACTGCTTTTCAAATAAGGAGTATATCTGGCAGGTATGGCTCAATGGTTGAGCATCAGTCTATGAACCAGGAGGTCATGGTTCGATTCCCGATGAGGGCACATGCTTAGGTTGCGGGCTCCATCCCCAGTGTGGGGTGTGCAGGAGGCAGCTGATCAGTGATTCTCTCTCCTCATTGATGTTCCTATCTCTTTCTCCCTCTCCCTTTTTCTCTGATATAAATGAAAATACATGTTAAAAAATAACATAAGGATTAGTCATCCTTGTTACGCTTTGTTATAGTTATTCTCCAGGTCTCCTGCCAGATTTTTCCTCTGGACAAGATATTAAAAAATGGTGGTTAGAGTTTTTGTCCTCAACAAGCAGGATGTGAGCCCTCTTTATTCCCTCCTCTGAGATGAATAAGAGACCTAATTACATAAGTAGAGAACAGTCACACTTCAGAGTATTATGCAGCCACGAAAACACCAAGGTAGAGTTTCTGTAGGGTGTGGCATCCTCCCAAGAACACACGTGTTGTTCTGTGAGTAAGCAAGCCATTATGAGAATAATATGTGCCTACTTCTATGTTCATAAATATAAAGACAACGAACTACCTGGAATCATCTTTGAGAAAAAAGGAGCATGCTCTTGATAACCCATAGTCATCTACACTGGTCAAACTTCTGCCAACAGAATGCATGTATGTAATTTTTTTTTGGTTAAAATTTTAAAAGCATGCTTATTATACCAATTTTTTTTGTATTACAGACAAAAGTACACCTCTATCAAAGTTTCCTTTTAGGATTTTAAAAACATACATTTTTATTTATTTCAGAGAGAAAGGGAGAGGAGAAGGAGGAAGAGGAGGAGAGAGAGAAAGAGAGAGGGAAATGATGAGAGAGAATCATTGATTGACTGCCTCCTGTGGGGATTAAGCCTGAAAACCAGGCATATGCCCTTAACTGGAATTGGACCTGCAACCCTTCAGTCTGCAGGCTGATGATCTATCAACTGAGCCAAGCCAGCTACGGCTCTACCAAATTTTCTTGACTTGTGGCAATAAACAATGTTAGAGCAAGATAACTTTGAGAAGAAATGCCCTTTGAAACATGGAGAGTAGCAGATACAGGAGCTGGTAGCTGATGAGGCCCTGGTTTGGTGAAGCAGACACCTGTCCTCCAGAGAGCTTTTGGCTGTTGTCAGCACCACTAGGCAGCAGGCCCCAGCAGGGACTTAGCCAGCGATTCTAGGGTATGGTTCATAACAGTGATTGTCAACTCCTGTATCGTAAGAATTTTTAAAACATGCGATACCTGACTATTTAATCAGGGCCACTGACCTCTTTTCCCTTAGATTGTCAAATAAAATGACAACAGCCAACACAATAGCCATCCAGTGTGAACAAATCAAAATTAAACCTTTTTTTCTGTCAGATTGGCAAAATAAGTATTTTTTGGTATGCTGCAGAATTTTAGTAATTAGTTTGTGTGCCATGAGATAAAAAAGGTTGAAAATGGCTGATTTATAAGAATTTATTACACTGTCTGCTTTCAGTGTGATCGGTAATGTCTGTTGCTGTTTCTCCTTTTGATTTTCTATAAAGAAGTCCTTTTTCATTAATTTGGCCTTAAGAGATCAATAAGACAAATAGTAAGCAGACTTTTGTAATTGAAGGAAGTGCTAAAATTACATTAAATTTTTTCACCCCACTCTCCTTTCCCTCCTTGCTCCCTTCCTTCCTGTTTTTTTCCCACTTTTCAAAAATAATTTGAGGTTTTATGGTAATACTTCATTTTTGTTTTGAAAATTACTTAGGCTCCTAAAATGTGATCTAGCAATTAATTGATTATTTTAAAGATTAATTAAGAATTGCTTAGGTACTATAATTTGATTACAAACATGTTATCTATAATCTATAGAAAAATCAGTAACTAACTTGGAGCTGTGGGAATACTGTTATTATGGATCCTAACTAATACTGAATATGCCCCCTTTTAAAATGAGAAAATAACCTTCAGCTCCTTTAAACTGTAGAGTTTGGCATTTTACTAAATTTCATAGGGAGAAAATGTAATGAGTCAATAAACTCAATTTGGAGGCTGGTTATTGTCACATAAATTAATTTGCCTGCTAAATGATCAGACTCACATCCACCTTTTTCCCCACCATCTGCCTCACAACAAAGTTGGCATTGTACTCTTTTGAGGGCGAACTGTAAAAATGTCATTATTTAAAGGCTTATTATCCACCAGGTCATGCTAAACCCCAATTTCCCTGTACTTGCTGGCTGATCAGGTAAAGACAGTGTTTGGAATCCCCTTCCCCCCCCCCCGCCCCCCCCCCCCCCACCCCAAAAAAAAAAAAGATATACACCAGTGGTATGCCTTGAGGCATCTCTTTTCGTTGGGCTATTGTCCAAATGAGAAATGCCGCCATGTGACCTTGGATTCCTGCTTGAGAGGCACCCCCATTTAGTGGGAAGATGGCAGGCCACGTTTGCATGGCTCGATTTTGACTTGTCTCTCCAAACACTTGTGATCTGTGAAATCTCTCCTGACTGTCACACTGAGTGATCCCGTCCCATTTCTCTGTGCAATCAGGCACCTGGCAGGCTTTGCCAAACAGAATGCTGGTCAGGGAGGGGTGTGCTGGAGCCAGATTTTTGCTCGAGCCAAGTTCTAAATATGACCCTGATGGAATCCGAAGGCCAAGATAATCCTGATCAGGATCTTCACACAATCCTTGTTTGAATGGAGAAGGGAAAATATGCACAGTGAGGAAAGCATAGTAGCTATAAAATAACTGTTTAATATTTAAAGGTTTGTAAGTCGGAAACTAAATACAGAGTCGTGAGTACCCAGTGACAAGGTAGTGTTTTTTTCTGTGTTTTTATTGTTTGCTTTTTCATTTGTGTTCTTCTCTAGCAATCAAGATTGAATTACATATTCACCACCCCATTCTGCGCTGTATCACTTCTGTTTATGCTTCACTATAATGGCATGATGGGGATTTCTTGTTAGATAAATCACTTTTTTTAGCAAACATCTGAAATATAAATAATGGCTATTAGTCAAAGAACAGTTGATAATTATATAACTTGAAAGAACAATGGGGGATATATTTTGACTTCAGATTTTCACAAACATATTGTTTTTTTAAAATTAATTTTTTATTAATGTATTACATGTATACATATCTTCCCATTACCCTCCACCACACTTCCATGCATGCCCTAACCCCCCAGTGTCTTGTGTCCATTGGTTAGGCTTATATGCATGCATGCAAGTCCTTTGGTTGATCTCTTATCTACCCCACCTCTCCCTAAACTTCCCACTGAAATTTGACAGTCTGTTTGATGCTTTACTGCCTCTGTATCTATCTTTTTGTTCATCAGTGTATAATGTTCTTTATTATCCATAAATGAGTGAGATTATGTGGTATTTTTCTTTCATTGACTGGTTTATTTCACTTAGCATAATGCTCCCCAGTTCCATCCAGGTTGCTGCAAATGATAAGAATTGCTTTTTTAAATATAGCAGCATAGTATTCCATTGTGTAGATATATAATAGTTTTCTGATCCACTCCTCTGCACCTAGGCTATTTCCAGATCTTAGCTATTGTAAATTGTGCTGCTATGAACATAGAGGTGCATATTTCCTTTCTGATTGGTGTTTTTAGTTTTTTAGAATATATCCCTAGGAGTGGGATTACTGGATCAAATGGGAGTTCCATTTTTAGTTTTTTGAGGAAACTCCATACTGTTTTCCACAGTGGCTGCACCAGTCTGCATTCCTATTAGCAGTACACGAGAGTTCCTTTTTCTCTGCATCCTCGCCAACACTTGTTCGTTTGTTGATTTGTTGATGATTGTCATTCTGACAGGTGTGAGATGGTATCACATTGTTGTTTTGACTTGCATCTCTTGGATAATTAGTGACTTTGAGCATGTTTTCCTGTGTCTTTTGGCCTTCCTTCTGTCTTCTTTCAAAAAAGATTCTATTTAGTCTGTTGCTCCTTTTTTATTGTATTTTCCTTTTATTAAGTTGTCTAAGTTGCCTGTAGATGTTGGAGATTAAACCTTTATAGTGAAAACATTTGCAAATATGTTCTCCCATACAGTGGGCTTTCTTGTTGTTTTGTTGATGGTTTATTTTGCTGTCCAAAAGCTTTTTATTTTGATGGAGTTCCATTTGTTTATTTTTTCTTTAGCTTCCATTGCCCTAGGAGTTGTATCAGTGAAGAAATTGCTTTGACATATGTCTGAGATTTTGCTGCCTGTGGATTCCTCTAGTATTTTTATGGTTTCCCATCTTACGTTTAAGTCCTATATCCATTTTGAGTTTATTTTTAATGTATGTTGTAAGTTGGTGGTCTAGTTTCATTGTTTTTGCATGTATCTGTCCAATTTTCCCAGCACCATTTATTGAAGAGACTATCTTGACTCCATTGTAAGTTCATGCCTCCTTTGTCAAATATTAATTGAGCATAGTGGTTTGAGTGGATATCTGGATTCTCTATTCTATTCCATTGGTCTAGGTGTCTGTTCTTATGCCAATACCAGGCTATTTTGAGAACAGTTGCTTTGTAATACAGCTTGAAATCTGGTATTGAGATCTCACCTAATTTATTCTTTCTCAGGATTACTGTGGCTATTCAGGGTCTTTTTTTGTTCCAGATGAATCTTTGGAAAGTTCTTTCTAAGTCTGTGAAATATGCCATTTGTATTTTAATGCGTAGTGCATTGAATCTATAGATTGCTTTGGGTAGTATGGACATTTTAATGATGTTGATTCTCCCAATCCATGAGCATGGTATGCTCTTCCAGCTGTTTACATCTTCCTCTATCTCTTTTTTCAGTGTCTTGTAGTTTTCTGTATATAGGTCTTTTATCTCCTTAGTTAAGTTTATTCCTAGGTATCTTAATTTTTTTGATGCGATGGTAAATGGGATTGCTTTTTTAGTCTCTCTTTCTGTAAGTTCACTATAGGTGTATAGAAATGCCATAGATTTCTTGGCATTAATTTTGTATCCTGCTACATTGCCAAATTCATTTATTAGTTTTTTGATGGGGTCTTTCAGATTTTTTATGTACAGTATTATGTCATCTGCAAATAAAGACAGCTTTGCTTCTTCTTTTCCAATTTGGATGCCTTTTATTTCTTCTTCTTGTCTAATTAAAATGGCTAATAATTCTAGTACTATGTCAAACAAGAGTGGTGAGAGTGGGCATCCCTGTCTTGTTCCTGTTCTTAAGGGAAATGGTTTTAATTTTTGCCCATTGAGTATGAAGTTAGCTGTGGGTTAATTATATATGGCTTTTATGATGTTGAGGTATGATCCTGCTATTCCCACCTTGTTGAGAGTTTTTATCAAGAAAGGGTGTTGGATTTTGTCAAATGCTTTTTCTGCATCAATTGATATGACTATGTGATTTTTATCTCTCATTTTTTTTTATGTGATGCATCATGTTTATTGATTTGCAGATATTATACTATCCTTGCATTCCTGAGATAAATCCTACTTGGTCATGGTGTATGATCATTCTGATGAACTGCTGAATCCGATTTGCTAGACTTTTTTTTTTTTAAATTCTATTTTCTTTTTTTTCCTATTTATTTATTTATTTATTTATTTATTTATTCTCTATTATTCAGATTATTACACTTGTTTGCCTTTTTTCCCCTCCATAGCACCCAGCTCCCACCCTTCCCTACCTCCCCTTGACCTCATCCATAGGTGTATGATTTTTGTCCAATCTCTCCCTGTACACCCCTCACTCCTTTCCCCCTGAGAATTATCAGTCCACTCCCTTTCAATGCTCCTGGTTCTACTATATCCACCAGTTTATTCTGTTGATCAAATTTTTAATTCACTTAATTTTTAGATTCACTTGTTGATAGATACATATTTGTTGTTCATAATTTTTTGACTTTAATCTCTTTCTTCTTCCTCCTCTTAAAGAGTACCTTTCAGCATTTCATATAAAACTGGTTTGGAGTTGATGAACTCCTTTAGCTTTATCTTATCTGTGAAGCTCTTTATCTGCCCTTCAATTCTGAATGATAGCTTTGCTGGATAGATTATTCTTGGTTGTAGGTTCTTGCTATTCATCATGTTGAATATTTCTTGCCACTCCTGCCTGGCCTGCATCGTTTCTGTTGAGAAATCAGCTGACAGTCGTATGGGTGCTCCCTTGTAGGTAATGAACTGTTTTTCTCTTGCTGCTTTTAATATTCTCTCTTTGTCTTTTGCTCTTGGTATTTTAATTATGATGTGTCTTGGTGTGGTCCTCTTTGGATTCCTTTTATATGGGGTTCTGTGTGCTTTCTGGACTTGTAAGTCTATTTCTTTCACCAGATGTGGGAAGTTTTCAGTCATTATTTCTTTAAATAGGTTTTCAGTATCTTGCTCTCTCTCTTCTGGCACTCTCACAATTCTGATGTTGGCACGTTAGAAGCTGTCCCAGAGGCTCCTTACATTATCTTCACATTTTTGGATTCTTTTCTATTCTTCCTTTTCCAGTTGAGTGTTTTCTGCTTCTTTATATTTCAAATTTTTGACTTGATTCTTGCCTTTCTCTAGTCTGCTGTTAGGACTCTGTATAATATTTTTTATTTCAGTCAGTGTATGTTTAATTTCTAGTTGGTCCTTTTTCATCTCCTCTTGGGACTTGATAAATTTATCCATATTTTCTAGCATATTCTTGAAAAACCTTATAAGCGTGGTTTTGAACTCTATATCCAGTCGTTTTTTTTCCTCCATTTCTTTTGTTTGTGATCCCTTCCCTTGTTTCGGCATTTTCTCTATGCCGGGGGAAAACTTCTGTGTTGAATTCAGCTTTATGATACCAGACGCAAAGCCTCAGAAGCCTTGGTTGAGCTTGGGAGGGGTGGAGTCTCAGGGCTTAAGGGACCGCCTTACCTTCCAGTCGGCCCCGCCCTCCATGGCCCCTGAGTCTCACGTGACTGGGTAATGGCTGGAGCAGTCATTGTGCGCGCACCCGGTCCTTGTGCGCGCACCCGGTCCTTGTGTGCGCACCCGCAGTGCCTCTAACCGCTGCCTTTCCAGCTCCCCTGCACACCAGGACCACTCGAGTCTAAGTCTCCAGAGTTTCGCCCGAAACAGGGGCTTAGTGGAGTCAGAAGTGGCACAGTTGGGAGGGTCTATCTCCTGCCCACTCCCGAAAGCCAGCAGCACAATCAGCAGTCTGTCCTCCGCGTAGTGCCTTGTGCACCGCTACCAGCCCTGTGATCTTTTGCGACTCCCCTAAATTTCCGGCACTTCTCCCTTTTCACAGTCCAAACTCACCCTTTATGAGTTTCGGCTGGATCTGGTGTTTAGTGTTGTAAGAGAAGGGGTTCAATGCAGTTGGGAGTCTCCATTTCCCTCCCACCAGAGAAAGCCAGCCAGGTATTCCGGCACCCGCTCTCTCCGCATGCGCGTCTCCATACCTCAGCTTTTTGCAGCTCCTCTGGGTCTCCATGAGCCCCTCTCTTTCCCTCTAGTTGTAGAACTTCCACTCAGCCAGCTTTCCTGTGGTTCTGGATGATGTCCGTTCTGTCTTTTAGTTGTAGTTTTGAAATTGTTGTGCGAGGCAGCAGTGTAAGTTTTTACCTATGCCGCCATCTTGGATTCTCCTCCGATTTTCTAGACTTTTGTTGAGGATTTTGGCATCTATGTTCATTTGGAATATTGGCCTGTAATTTTCTTTCATTGTGTTGTCTTTATCTGGTTTTGGTATTAGGGTGATGCTAGCTTCATAGAAGGTGATTGGAAGTATTCCTTCTTCTTGAATTTTTTGGAATAGTCTGAGGAGGATAGGTTTTAATTCTTCCTTGAATGTTTGGTAAAACTCCCCTGTGAATCTGTCTGGCTCCAGGCTTTTGTTTCCTGGAAGCTTTGTGATGACTGCTTTAATTTCTTCCAGAGTTAGTGGCTTACCGAGATGTTTAGATTCTTCCTGATTGAGTTTTGGAAAGTTACATTTTTCTAGCAATATGTCCATTTCCTCAGGCTGTCCAGTTTTTTGGAATAGAGTGGTTCATAGTATTTTTTAACAATCCTTTGTATTTCAGTGGGGTCTGTTGTTATTTCTCCTCTTTCATTTCTGATTTTGTTTATTTGAATCCTCTCTCTTTGCCTCTTGGTGAGCCTGGCCAGAGGTTCATCAATCTTGTTTATCCTTTCAAAGAACCAGCTCTTGGTTTTGTTGATCTTTTGAATGATTTCTTTGTTCTCTATGTCATTTATCTCCTATTTGATCTTTACTATTTCCTTCTTTCTGCTTACACTGGCCTTTTCTTGTTGCTCTCTTTCTAGCTCTTTTAGTTGTAGGGTTAAGTAATTTATTACCATTGTTTCTTGTTTTTTTTTTTGTTTGTTTGTTTTTTTGCAGTAGACTTGTAGAGCTATGAACTTTCCTCTCAAGACTGCTTTCACTGTGTCCCATAGATTTTGGATTGTTGTGTTTTTATTGTCATTTATTGCCATGATGTTTTTTATTTCTTCCTTGATCTCTCTGGTTACCCAGTCATTGTTTAATAGCATGCTGTTTAGTCTCCATGTGTTTGATTTCTTTGAATTGTTTTTATTGTAGTTGATCTTTTGTTATGTCCTTGTCTTTGAGATCTAGTTTATCAGATATAAGTATTGCTACCCTAGCTGTTTTTCATTTCCATTTGCCTGAAAAACTGTTCTTCATCCTTTCACCCTCAGTCTGTGTGTATCTTTTTTTCTAAGGTGGGTTTCTTGTAGACCACAGATATATGGATCATGTGTTCTTATCTAATCCATTACCCTATGTCTTTTGATTGGAGCATTTAATCCATTTACATTTAAAGTTATTGATAGGTACTTATTTTTTGCCATTTTTATTCTTTACTCCTGTGTTCCTTCTTTGTTTCCTCTTCCTTCCTTCCTTCCTTCCTTCCTTCCTTCCTTCCTTCCTTCCTTTCTTCCTTTCCTTTCCTTTCCTTTCCTTTCCTTTCCTTTTCTTTTCTTTTCTTTTCTCTTTCTTTCTTTCTTTCTTTCTTTCTTTCTTTCTTCTTTTTTTACAGCAGACTCATTAGCATTTCTTGCATTGCTGGTTTGGTGGCAATAAATTCCCTTAATCCATTTTTGTCTGTGAAGCTCCAGATTTCATCTTCAATTTTGATTGATAACCTTGCTGGGTACAGTATTCTTGGATTCAGACCCTTCCTTTGCATGACTTCTGGCCTGATGAGTTTCTGTTGGGAAATCAGTAGCTAATCTGATGGGGGTTCCTTTGTAGGTAACTTTCTGTGTCTCTCTGACCACTTTTAGAATTCTTACTTTGTTGTTGGTGTTTGCCAATTTAATTATAATGTGCCTTGGCATTGGTCTTTTGGGGTTCAGTTTGCTTGAGACCCTGAGCTTCTTGGATTTGTGTGTTTTTTTTCTTCCCTATATAGAGAAGTTTTCTGTCATTATTCCTTCAAACAGGTTTTCTATTCCTTGCTCAGTTTCCCTTCCTCCTGGAACCCCTATTATGTGGATGTTGTTTTGTTTAGTGTTGTCCCAAAGTTCCCTTAGGCTCTCCTCCTGCTTTTTAAGTTTTTTTTTTTTCTAGAAGCTGCTCTACTTGGGTATTTTCCCCTATCTTGTCTTCTAGCTCACTGATGCTGTCCTCTGCTTCTTATAATCCACTTTTGATTCTTTCTATTGAGTTCTTTACAGCAGCACTTTCATTTTTCATTTCTTCTTGGTTTGTTTTCATTTCCTCATGGTTCTTCCTCATTTTCTCTTGGTTCTTACTCATTTTGTCAAATTTGCCTTCCATTCTTTTCAGCCACCTTTTGAATATTTCTCTGAATTCTTTCTCTGGCAGATCATTTGCATCCATTTTGTTTACTTCATTTTCTGGTGATGCCTGCTTTTCTTTCATATGCGGGCTGTTACTTTCTCTGCTCATAGTCTCTCTTCTTCAGGTGTCTGGTTATATAGTTCTCTCTCTCCTTATCCCAGGCAAAATCTGACCTTTCTATGTGCAGTGTAGAGCTCCTCTGATCTGAGTGTTTGAGCCAATTGGGGACCGATGTTCTGGGGCTCACAGCTGTTTGGTGGGTGCCACTGCTGTAGCTTATCCAGCTTTCGTAAACATCCACTTTTGGTGGCTCTGGGACAAAAAACCCTGCAGCAGTGGGGGCTGCCTGGTTAGGGGAGCCCTATCCATTAGTCCCCTAACTTCTCCTGGATTATAACTATCCCTTAACTTGCCAACAAATGCTCCTAGTGTGACCCTCAGCTGTTCTCTCTGCCCAGGGACAAGGCTCAGGGACACGTCTGTCTATTCTGCCGCCATTTTTTTTCCCTCCTCACAAACATATTGTTAATCTACTAAAAAACCTGAGAATTTATTATTTTAAATATGCAAAAATGAACCAGTATAAAGAGAGCTAGTCCATGCCCATGGGTCTTCTTGTCTAACTCTAGCAGAAAATTCATACAAGTAAAAAATAATCAACTGCAACATGTGATGTAAAAAAATATCATGTTAGGTGCACTAGAGGAGCAGAGCAAAGGTGACATCGAAGACCTCCAGTGATGGCTAGGGGTCTCCAAGCAAGAGGAGCCAGTGAGTGGGGGACACCACAGAGCCTGCCTCAAGGCCCCTGGAGCTGCCAGCTAGCGTGTGGAATGTGACTTGTGCATGTGCTGGGATATAGGCAGGTTGCTCAGTTCTCAAGTTTTTCAAATGTCTTGCAGAGGGTTTTAGAATCTGTTTAGTTGGGAGCCATTGAAGAATTTGAGACAGAAGAATAGCATGATCTGATAGTAGTTTCAAAAAGCTCATGCATTCCAACAACATTGCAGCAAATATATTGGCATGGGATGAAATTTGAGGTACACAAACCAATCTGGTGGGCTGTTGTGGATTTATACAAACAGGCGGGGTGAGTCAGGCCTGGGCAGTAACACACCAGGAATAAAAGGAAAGGTGATTTTAAGATAATGATTAGAGACAACCCATAGCAACTGGTGAAAATTACTTTAAGCACGAGCAAAGGAAGATGTCAAAGCTGACTCTCCTTTGCCTGTAAATGGTAACTCATGGCAACGATGTGGAAGGCATTTCCATTTCCAACTGAAGGTGTATAAGCAAGGAGAGATCTGGATTAGACAACCACCTGAAGGGCAGACAATTCACTTTGCAGGGGAGGGGCAGGGAAGAGGATATAATGAGGTTCTGCTATTACAACAGCATGGAGATGAAACAGAAGGAAAATGACAGAAATCTTATCAAGTATTATTTATGGAGCAGCCATCTGGAAAAGCAGTTTGGGAAAGAAGAGCAAAATATTGCTAAAGGATGAGGACAGAAGGCAAGTGGGTTCAAGTTGTCATTTTCTGAAAATTTGGTTAAAAAGCAGTGAAATGGCAGAAGAGACAGTGAAAGGTGCTAACTATATCTCCTCTTTGGGGCAATGGCAGTGAGAGGGATCTGGAGGTCAGTTAGGAAAGAACAAGGGCAAAGTGGGTAAGTGTAAACCCCTCTTCCCCTGCAGAGAGAGAAGCACCCGTTCTCCAGGGAGCGAGGCAGCCAGGCAGCCAGGCAACTCCAGGGCAGAGGAGCGTGTTCTTCCCTCCTCCTCAGGCCCACTATTCCAAGCCTATACCCAGCACCAATCCCTGAATCAGGGAGTCTGGTCTTAATAAAGGATCTGCTGTTACTCTGAGTTTTCTCTGCAAAATTAGGAAACATCTGGTTGCTCCGAGTGAAAACATTTTAAATACTAGTAGTGAAAGGCTGCCAAGTCAAGTTTCCATTGTAGTCAGGTTAATTTACATTGTGGGAGCGAACTCAGTCATGCCCCAGATATTCACCTCGAGACTTATTCTCTGAACCTGCTATCTTTATTCACTCCAAATTGGATCATTTCTAGATAAATCCTTTCACATAATACTGCACAAGCTCAGTCTGAAGGACTCCTTTCTAGAGGAAATTTAAAAATCCAATGAGGACTTCCCTGTAGGAGAATTAAAAAGGATCCCCCCCCCTCCCCAGATTAATGCTAAGGAAGGCCCAAGGCTTACTCTACATCGTGGTGTTAAGGAAATAATCCCGATCTTCCCAAAAGCTTGAGTAGAGGAGAGTGGAATTAGAAATCACAAGTATTATAGGAGACATAGTGACTACATTTACAAATTATCATTTATCTTCAGAAAAATCTTTCTATTGTAAAGATATTCTGTGAATTATTTCCATGATCTGCGCCCACTTTTTTATTTGAATGAATCCATACTAATTGACTTTAGCACCCCCTAGCAGTCTCAGAACCTTTCATTCTGTACTTGGTAAAAACATTTTGGTCATTTTCATATTGTCAATGTTATGACAATAGCAACAATCCATCTAAAACCGTTGCTATCTGACCTTTATTAGGCCACCAGTTTCAACAACATCATCAAACTGATCCAAAAGGTGGTGCTAAGCTATACATTGATTTCCTTTAAAATTTTATTTGATTTTAAGTGGGTTGAAAATTAGGCACATTTATTTCTTCTAGAAAAAAGCTCTCTCAGTCAAAATACTTTTTAGTAGTATTGACTCATTTTACTTTGGAACAAGGTTAATTATAATGACTATCTCAGTATATAATCCTAGAAAATAAATTTTACAGTTCAGGTTTTTTTCTAAACCAAATTTTTTGTCTCTCTATAAGTTGCTTTTCTTTTCTTTTTTTAAATATATATTTTTAATTAATTTCAGAGAGAAAGGGAGAGGGAGCAAGATATAGAAACATCAATGATGAGGAATGGCTGCCTCTTCACTCACCCTACTGGGGACAGAGCCCACAACCCAGGCACGTGACCTTGACTGGAATTGAACCTGGGACCTTTCAGTCCGAAGACTGACTATCTACTGAACCAAACTTGCAAGGGCTCTGTAAGTTACATTTCTGATCATTATTTGTGAAGTTCTAGAAAATGTATTCATCACAATTTTATACTCTATTATTATTTCACTTTATTTTTACTTATTTTCCTTCTCTTCCATTTTTTTCCCTGTAAAATCAAAAACTGCATGGCTTACATGTCTTTAAACACTACACTATTATTTAATAATAATAAAGTAAATGTTTACTAAAAAGATATTGGTCAACTAAGAGGAGTTTGCCATCAGAATAGAATTTCTTTCAACAGAGAGAAAAAGTAAAACTAGGTCAAATGTCATGGATATATTTAATGTTGAATGAACACAGACACATAGACACAGATACGGACACATAGACACCCTTCGTCATCATCAATTTACCAGAAGTACATTTGAACATTTGAAACCAAGGTGTATTTTGTCTTAAAGCCAGACACATCAGAAAACATATGTTGCACATTCATTATTCAGATCTGTACTAGCAATGCTGAACTGTACTATCTAAATTGAATTCTGTTAACTCACTTTGATAATGGGATCAAGTAGTTGAATATTGTTTGTTCACACTTGATGCAAGTATGATTCACCATTCATGGTTATTGCAACTTGAAAAATACATAGTGTTTACAGAGCCTAATGAACCTGACTATGTATTTTTAAAGACTTTAGAAATATCCATTCTCTATATGAATATATTTCAGAATCATATTTAATTCAGGGAAAATGTAAGACAACCTAATATCTTACCAAAATCTTAGTATAGACTTAACTGGGAAGGGAATGTTAAAGGAAGATAGTATTTTTTTAGAATTGAGACTTCTGGCACTGTTTGTGTGCAGAGAAAGACTGAGAACAGAGAAAGCAGAAGCCAAGAAAGAAAAGAGAGGATGACAAATAAAAAAAGATGCATTTTAGAAATATGTATTTAGGCATCTGCCCTTTCAGAACTGTTTTCACAAAATATGTTTTTCACTTTGCAAAGTATGTTTCATAAAAATACTAATATGTTAGATATTCCAAATCCTGAATCCTGAGTAGGGTCAATATCAGAAACTTAAAATCACATTGATGGATGGAAATATGATAGAAATATTTAAATATCATTAATAACACTGAAATCACATTGACATATTCTATTTATTTTTCCATCAAATAGAAGCTCTTTCTACTTCCAGTCAACATAATCACAACTCCTAAACCCATTAATATCTAAGGAAATTTGTTTTCCTCTCTTTTCTTTAGACTTTTGTGTTTTTTTAAACAAATATTTTTTTTATATTATTGGTCCCGAGAGAGAGGAAGGAAAAGAGAGAGAAACATTAATGTGAAAGAGTAACATTAATCGTCTGCCTCCTATTCACCCCCTACTAGGGATTGAGCCTAAAATCCAGGCATGTGCCCTGTTGGGAATCAAACTTAGAACTTCTCAGTGCATGGGATGATGCTCAGCCAACGAATTACACTGGTATTTTTTCTTATGGAAGTAAGTCATCTTTTAAATACAGGTAGTATTTAAAATACTGGATCCTGATATGGTTTTCTATACATTTAAAACATATTTTAAACATTTAATAATTACTTTAAAAGTACAGATATTAAAAGGGAATATTTGTAGGTGCAGAATGATACAAAAATTTTAAAGAAAAATGTTGTCAGAAAAGGGTCTGCGCATTTTTCTGCTTCCTGTCCTACTCCTTGGTTGGCATGGCAGGCAGAAACGCTCTGGGACAGAGCAGTCTGGCGCAAATCAAATTTCTCTAAACATAATTCAGTTCCAGAAAAGAAGGCAAGCCTTCTTGAGCCTTGAGACTTCTAACTTCTGAGGTGCTTTTCTATATGTTTGCTTGAATGTGTAGCACTGAGGGGTTTAAATTTTTACTAAAATAAGATGGTGATTAGACATAATACAAAATTACTGATTTATTTTTACGCTATAAAATTAAGAACCTTTTAGACTAGTTCTCTTTTTACTTTAAGCTGTAACAAGTGTATTAGAGATGTCAGAGACACTCAAGTGAAATTATTAAAAGAGGATAGGTTTTATTTTCAAAAGTTTGGTTGATTTTTAATAGACATAAACATTAAACAAATCATACTAGTATACAAATATCAGGGTTAAGTTTCACATAGTATTCTGTCATATTCATTAAGATATAATGCAAAGACACCTTGACAAAACCTGACCAACAGATTTTCTAAAAGGTTAATGCATAGCTTTATCTCTTCATTAAATATATAAAAGTACTCTAGTGTAAAATACATTATCTGTCTACCATCCCAGGTGGTCTTTTTAAAATAAGAGACAAGTGATAGTTTTCCTCTGTCCCAGCCATAGATTGGCTTCTTACTTCCTCAGAATAATTGCCAAAGTTCCTAAAAATACACTCCTGGTGACTGGTACTCATAGATAAGCCTGGGTGTTCTCCTGTTAACACAAATAATTTCACAGCACACTACCATCCGACAAGGCTATTCAAAGGCCAGGATCCATCAAGACAAAAACAAGAGCACTTCATCAATTCTGAACACCTTCAAAATAACATGCTTATACCACAAAGTGACCAAACATCACCCTCTCCTGGCGAGGAGAAGTAATTGCAGCTTTGTGTGTGTGTGTGTGTGTGTGTGTGTGTGTGTGTGTGTGTGTGTGT
>JAAGEH010000040.1:17534360-17590528 GCA_011751065.1 Lasiurus cinereus | reverse complement strand
TAGGTAGATGATAGGTAGATGATAGGTAGATGATAGGTAGATGATAGAAGATAGAAGATAGATAGAAGATAGGTAAATGATAGAAGATTGATAAATGATAGATGATAGAAGATAGATATAGGTGATAGATATAGGTGCTATACATGATAAATAGGTGATAGATAGGTAGATGATAAATATAGATGAAAGAAGATAAATGATATGATAGCTATAGATTATAAATAGGTGATAGATAGATAGATAGTTAGATGGATATAAATGATATGAGGAATTGGCTCAGATGATTGTGGAGACTGAGAAATCCCCAAATCACCCATCTGTAAACTAGACACTCAAGAAAGCTGTCAGTGTCGTTTGAAGGCCTGAGACCTGGATAGCCAATGGTGTCAACTGCAATCTAACTTCTGAAGTCGCTGCCTCTGTGAAGTCTGCCTTTCTGAGTTTTCAGTTCTTCAACACTAGTGAACAGTTGTTACATACATTCTCTCTGTAAAAACCCTATTGTGGTTTCTATCCTGACTGTCCTTTGCCTGTCCAAGGGGGCAAAATAACTGTGAACTCGGGGGATTTGGGCACAAAATCTGGTGCATCACTTACTGGCTATATAACTTTGGGTAAATTCATCATTCTAAGTCTTAGTTTACTCATCTGTAAAAGTGAGTTAGTAACATTGCCTAAAGCTTGTACGAATTACGTGATAAAATTAAAGTAGAACAATTTATTCATGAAACCACATCTCACATATAAAGACATAAAACAATACTTTTATACTATAAAAAAAAACCTTTGAAAGGAACTCAAGATATTTGTAGAAATAAATAAAAATCTATTTTTACTGTAAAACCACTCTATATTGTTTGAATTTTCTATCACAGGTGTAATACTTTCATTTTATTTTTTTATTGATTTTATTTTTGAGAGACAGGAAGGGAGAGGGAGAAGGAGAAACATCAATGTGAGAGTGAGACATCAATCAGCTGCCTCCTGCATGTCCCCCTCACTCCCCCTACCCCCCACTCAGGAATCAAGCCCACAACCCAGGCATGTAACCCAACCAGGAATTAAACCAGCAACCTTTAGGTGCACGGGACAATGCTCAACCAACTGAGTCACACTAGCCAGGGCTCATTTTATTTTTAAAATAACACAGAGATTATATGGGCAGTGGATTCTGAGTCATTTTGCTTTCTTATAATATTTTTCAGGAAAAATTTGTAAATGCTTGATTAATGGGAGAGAGGCACATTAAAAAATTGTCACTCTTTTTGCAGGTCCTAAAGAGTCTGGTGAAATGTTTTGTGTCCAATTCTGTTCTGTGTCCCAGTTGCTGACCCATGGAACCCCACAAGCAACCTCAGCACCAGGAAGGACAGGCATCCAATTTGTGAAGAGTAGGGCAATTCTCTGCTTCAGTAATTGTGCCTTTTAGTCACACAAGAAATGTTGCAGGTTTGTGCTAAATGAGGCTTGCTTCCAGTTATGTACTTTATTCTATGAAGCATTATTCATTATCCCACATTTGTATGAAAGATAATGTCTTCAGGAGGCTAAAAACAGAATGTGGCTAGGGAGTTTACCAAAAAGAATTGATTCAAAAGCATGCTTACTGATTATGATCCTTATTGGAGCAGGGGCAGAAAAAGAACTGGTTATGTATTAGCAAAAATCAAATTGTGATTTAAAGACATTAATTTGGTTAACCAAATGTATGCATGTGATTAAAATGCAATATTGCTGTGATTATAATGCAATCAGCAAATTATTAAATTGCAATCAAAATGTAAACAAGTCCTATGTGTCTGCCAGAAGTCTCCTCATCTCATTATTTTAACTCAATCTGTAAACTAGTTTTCAGTAAATAGACTCTCATATTTCTCAGCTGTCACATTTATCTTTTTTCTTTTAATTTGTTAACCAAATGAAAATATCACAGGGACATTTTTAAGGAATGTAGTGTATCTTTCCAAATATAATTTTTAAAAGTCTACAAATCAGGGCTTATCAGTATATACAAACCTTAATCTGCTCAAAAGAAAAAGAAGTATATTTAAACATCTTTTTCACTTGTCTATAACACAAAGATTAAGCAATAAGTTAATGAATGATAAGCTTAATACTATTTTCATTATTGGTAAATTAACTTACAAATTAATTTTTAAAAGATTACAACATATAAATGTGCTTAACACTAGCATTGTATATAGCTATTTTAATGCAGGTGATTACTAGATGTTAAAATTATAAAATCGACAACATGTAAGCATCAAAACAGTGTACTTTATTTATTTATTTATTTATTTATTTAAAATATATTTTATTGATTTTTTACAGAAAGGAAGGGAGAGAGATAGAAAGTCAGAAACATTGATGAGAGAGAGACATCGATCAGCCGCCTCCTGCACGCCCCACAGTGGAGATGTGCCCGCAAGCAAGGTACATGCCCCCAACTGGAATCGAACCTGGGACCTTTCAGTCCGCAAGCCAACGCTCTATCCACTGAGCCAAACCGGTCTCTCTGCCAGTGTACTTTATTTAAATTACACTGGCTAATTATATCCCTAGCTTTATTTGCTCTTCTTATATTTTAAAAAATACCTTGCTGATTTTCTGATCCTAAATCATACAAGAAAGAAGTACTCTAAAATATTTCACCCATTTTATTCCAATATATGCCCTTAAAAACATAAAAATATTCACCAACAATATATCCTACTTTTTATTTATTTATTTATATTTTATTTTAAAATATATTTTATTGATTTTTCACAGAGAGGAAGGGAGAGGGATAGAAAGTCAGAAACATCGATGAGAGAGAGACATCGACCAGCCGCCTCCTGCACACCCCACACTGGAGATGTGCCCGCAAGCAAGGTAGATGCCCCCGACCGGAATCGAACTCGGGACCTTTCAGTCCACAAGCCGATGCTCTATCCACTGAGCCAAACTGGTCTTGGCCCTACTTTTTATTTTAATTTAACATTATAGCTCCTATTGTTTAATATGGACTGTCTTCTCTGGGATTCTTAGGATGCACATAATCTAAGTTTTGTTCTTCATTGGAAAACTGCTAGAAAGGACTGTAGCTGTGATGTAGTAATACAGGTAAGTTGAGCTGCCTTCAAAAGTTGAGAGACAAACAGCTGCTTCATTTAAGCCAAATAGAATGCCCAGAACTCTTTTCTTATTCTAGGGTTGGTCCTGGTGTCAATTATGGTATTTGAGAGCAAGCATAGTCTGTCTCCAGGACTGGAGTTTGAAGACATCTTAAAACTCAGCTGGTTTGTAAAGGTATTGTAATTTTTTCTTTCCTTTCTCAGTTAAAATAACAATCGATCCAGTTAAAACAAAAAAATGACTAAAATAATAATATTTTGTGCTTCTAATCTTTAAATACTTAAAAGTTATATATAAAATTAATGTATAAATATTAGTAGGTATTCTATTTTATCATACAAAATTTTCATGAACCTGTTTTTTCCATGTTTGTCTTTTAATTTACAATAAAATGTTTATTTATTTATTTTATAGTTACTAAAAGTTGAATTGTTTTTAGCTGTTAATAATATATTATGCAACCATCTGTATAGAAACAGTTTTTCCCCACCTTTGGAATAAGTAAATAAAATAAATTGTTGTTGCAACCCCTAAACCAAAAGTTAAGAAATCACATTAAAGAAAGCTCATTGAATTTTAAGAATATACTATGTCAAACATTAATAATTTGTGTCAGGCAATGTTCTAAGTGACTTACACATACTGACTTTTAACCCATAAAACAACCTCATACAGGTGGAATAGCAAATTACAGACAAAGAAATCAGAGAACAAAAGTAAAGCAACTAGGCCCAGGTCACACAGATAATGTATGGAAGACTGATAAGCCAGCTTGGGACTTCCGGGGTCATAGTACATACTTTAACAGTTATATTGCACTCTCTTTATGAGTATAAAAGGAGAGGATCCAATAAGTAAAAAAGATTGATTTAAGATAGTGGATTAAAAACCAAATAGTAGGAAATGAGAAAATAAGGAAGAAAAGAAGGAAGAGAGAAAGGGAAAGAAGTAAGAAAGGAGGAAAAAAGAAAAGGGAGGAACGACAGAAACAGGAATTCTGTAATGGTTCTGGGAGATAGGAAATGAGCATCAGTGGAAGAGAACTTGTGAGGAATTCCTGAATGCTGAGGTGGTAGTATGAATCTCATCCTGTGGAGCAGACAGAGTGGTTGAAAGCTCCCTCACTTCTCTCTCTCTCTCTCTCTCTCTCTCTCTCTCTCTCTCTCTCTCCTCCCTCTCTCCCTCCCTTCCTCCCTCCCTCTCTCTTTCTCTCTCCAGAAGAGTTCAGCAGTTGGCTTAGACCAGAACCTTAAATCTGAACCATGATTCTAATGGGGAATAAATATCTGAGAGAGAGAGGGAAGTGTATCTCAAGATTTCAAAACCCTCTGGATTATCATGACAAGCATAAGAGAGAAAGAAAAAATAAGTTTTTACCCAGAATGAGAATAGTGAGTGCACTGCCGGGGCTGACCAGCAGACCCTGAGTGATGAATGAATGGATTACCCTTGACACATGTTTCTGTGAAAGAGAGGCTAAGGGGCTGCTTGGCTATAGGAGCAAACAGCCCTGTTCACCTGCCTCCTTAGGCTTTTATTGTAACAACAGCTTGAACTAAAGTTAACTTTTTATTGTAACAACAGCATGAACTAAAGTTAACTATTAGATACTAACAGCTGGGTAAGCATTCTTGAGAAAGCACATGCTTCTATAAGGTCAGGTTTAAAGACTAAACATAGATATTATAGTAAAGTTGTTTGGACTTGTTTTAAAAAGTCAGGGCGGGGTTGCCATCTTTGGCAAGATCCCCCAGAGGCCCTCGGCCTTTCGGAGAATCCTCCTTACAGACTTTCCAACCAAGTCCTGTGCTTCCCCACAGTGCACAAACAAGAAAGATGGCTTTCACTTGGTCCTTTGGGATCCTCAGCTGTATGACTGTGTCATATCCACAACCCTACAGTGAAGCTGCCATGTGTATATCTTACCCAACTTACCAACCTGCCTGAAGTCAGCTTTCTCATTCAAGGGAGAAGTCATTGGGAAAATGGACAACAAATCACAGGAAAACACACAGCAGCTCCAACAAGGCAGTGGGGAGAAGCATCAGATGGAATCCTCAAAAGTCTACAGTGCTTCAGGAAACAATTTAGGAAAAATAATTAAAAGTTATCAAATGATTTGAGAGAATAATGCATGGAAAAGAACAGTTATCTATGGGGAAAAGAACAGAAACAGGAAGTTAAAATGTAACCATTACCTGGGGGTTCCATATCTTAACAATGGTGATGGTTAAATGATTGTGTGCTTTAGTTAAAATTCACAGATCTGTGTACTAAAAGGACTTAGGTAATTTACTCCATGCAAGTTATACTGAATATACATGACTTTAATATAGTTTTAAATATGATTGTAATTTTGAAAAATAATTAAAATAACTGAAAAATGGCACAAGTACATTAAATTAGTAATCTAAACGAATACTATAGGGTCAAAGTCTCCATAAACATAAAATAAAGACAAAAAGAAGGACAATATGAGAAAACATTTTACAAGGAGGAAGGGTAAATCCATAAGATTTAATTGCTTTTAGTAGAGGAATTCCAGAAGGAGGAAAAAAAAATGTAGAGAAGGAAAGTAAAATAAGAACAGTATTTCTCCAAGCTAGAGAGATGCACAAGTCCTTAAGTTCAAATGACTAGTCAAACATCAAATGGGATAAGTAATCGGACCATTACATTCTAGAAGAAAACATACATGGTCAGCTATTTGCCATTGGTCCTGGTGATGAGATTTTGGACCTAACTCCAAAAGCAAAGGCAACAAACAGCAAAAACAAATGAGTGGGACTGTTGTATCCACCATTATTCATGGTTTTGCTTCCCATGGTTTGAGTTACTTGCAATCAACTGTAGTCTAAAAATATTAAGTGGAAAATCCAGCAATAAACAACTCATGTTTCAGGTTGCATGCTGGTCCCACACCCACATGTGGTGGATAAAAATTGGGAGGGATATCTTCACTGCAAAAGTCCCTCTGAAGAGTGAAGGGCCCCATCCCAGGGTTCCAGGGCCAGAAAAAGAGGTCCCCATAACTCCTGGTGGTAGAAACTAGTGGGGATTGAGGGTTACGGAGACAGAGGAGCCGCAGGAGGCCCAGGCAGTTTGTCTAAAAGGGTCCATGCACACATGTACTTGAACTCACTCTTTCTGTGTTACAGCACGGAGGCAGCAGCTTGAGAGGTACTGAGACATACGGGGAGACACTGAACCACCCAGCATCAGGGAGAGAGCTGATGGGCAGCTTTCTCCTAGACAAAAGTCTTGGCAGAGGCCATTATGCCTTTGGTGAGCACTCCCCACACAGAGAGGGCAGGTGGGTGCCTTATCTGAGACCCTAATCAACCTGGCTCTTCCCCAAGGTCAGAGAGCTAATGGATAGTGGTGCTGGGATGAGGACCTGGGCAAGCTGCCTCCTGAACCTACATTGTTAATTAACCTTTATGCCTCACCCATTTCACGAAGGACATAACTGTACTGTTTTAAGTCAATTGTTTATTGGATAGCAGTTGAGAAGCTCAAAAACCTCAAGTAGATAAGAGGTAGGAGAAAGATAGTGGTTTTAATCATCTTGTATAACTCAGCTTACTTTACTGGCACCTATACACTGCATCTCTCCTTTACAACTTTGACTGTGAAGGCACTGTGGCCAGAGGTGGGGGGGGAGGAGAGGGTGGCTGGGAGGCTGGGTGCAAAAGGTGAAGGGACTAAGATGTACAGATTGGTTGTTACAAAATAATCACAAAAATGTAAAGTTCAGCATAGGGGACATAGTCAATAATACTGTAAAGGTGATGTATGGTGCCTGGTGGGTACTAGAAATATCAGGGGGAGCACTTTGTAAAACACATGATCGTCTAACAACTGTGCTATACACCTGACACAAATGCAACTGGAGTTGAAGAAAATGAAGGGTACTGCAAGCATGTTTAACTGGATAAACGTCTGTCTTTGACAGGACCTTGAAGTGTTAAGACACTATTGTCATTTCCCACCACAGCTACTTACTTTGAAAATCCTATTAGGATAATATTGTGATTTTCATCAAGAAAACATATGCTCCAAACCTAAAAGGGTCAGAAAACTCTTAGAGCTCTCACACTGACATTTCAGAAGTTTAAAAACTTATCACCTGCTTAGAGAAATGCTGCCAGCCTTTTCATTCTTTGTTGTCTTTTTAATAGAATGGAAAATGTGATATGAAATAAATAAACAAGCAAAAAAAATGGTGAAGGAATAGATGGATGTGTTCCAAGCCTTGTCCCAGAACAGACAGAAAGAACAGCTGAGGGTCACACAGGGAGTGTTTGTTGGTGAGTTAAGGGGCAGCTGTTCTCCAGGAGAAGGTGAGGGACTGCTGGATGGGGCTTTCCTGACCGGGCAGCCCCACTGTTGCTGGGTTCCCTCCCAAAGCCACCAGCTCGGATGTGGAGACTGAAGGGGAAAGTGGATGTTATCAGAAGTCTGAAAAACTACAACTACGGCACCCACCAAACAGCTGCGAATTCCAGAACACCAGTCCCCAATTGGCACAAACACTCAGATTCAGAGGAGCTCTACACTCCACCATGGAAAGGTCAGATTTTGCCTGGGATGAGAGAGAGAACTACATAACCAGACACCTGGAGAAGAGAGACCATCAGGAGAAAAAGAAACAGCCCGCATATGAAAGAAAAGCAGGCATCACCAGAAAAGGAAGTAAATGAAATGTAGGCAAGCAACCTCCCAGAGAAATGGTCTTAAGGTGGCTGAAAAGAATGAAAGACAAATACGACAATATGAGGAAGAACCAAGAGGAAATGAAGACGAACGAAGAAGAAATGAAAAATGAAAGCACTGCTGTAAAGAACTCAATAGAAAGAATCAAAAGTGGATTATAAGAAGCAGAGTACAGCATCAGTGAGCTAGAAGACAAGATAGGGGAAAATACCCAAGTAGAGCAGCTTCTAGAAAAAAAACTTGAAAAGCAGGAGGAGAGCCTGAGGGAACTTTGGGACAATACTAAACAAAACAACATCCACATAATAGGGGTTCCAGAAGGAAAGGAAACTGAGCAAGGTATAGAAAACCTGTTTGAAGGAATAATGACAGAAAACTTCTCTATATAGGAAAGAAAAAACCCACACAAATCCAAGAAGCTCAGAGTCCCAAGCAAACTGAACCCCAAAAGACCAACACCAAGACACATTATAATTAAATTGGCAAACACCAGTGACAAAGTAAGAATCTTAAAAGCGGCCAGAGAGACACAGAAAGTTACCTACAAAGGAACCCCCATCAGACTAGCAACTGATTTCTCAACAGAAATTCATCAGGCCAGAAGGGAATGAAATGAAATATACAAAGTCGTACAAAGGAAGGGTCTGAATCCAAAAATACTGTACTCAGCAAGGCTATCAATCAAAATTGAAAGTGAAATCAGTAGATTCACAAACAAAAAAGGACAAAGGGAATTTACTACCATCAAACCAGCAATGCAAGAAATGATAAAGGGTCTGCTGTAAAAATAAAAAGAAATAGGAAGCGAAGAAGGAACACAGGGGTAAAGGATAAAAATGGTGACAAATAAATACCTATCAATAATTTTAAATATAAATGGATTAAATGCCCCTATCAAAAGACATAGGGTAATGAATTGGATAAGAAAACATGACCCATATATTTGCTGTCTACAAGAAACTCACGTCAGAAAAAAAAACACACCACACAGACTGAGGGTGAAGGGATGAAAAACGGTTTTTCAGGCCAATAGGAATGAAAAAAAAAAGCTGGGGTAGCAATACTTATATCTGACAAATTAGATCTCAAAGTGAAGGACATAACAAGTTATAAGGAAAGCCACTTCATAATACAAAGGAAACAGTCCAACAAGAAGAAATAATTCTGGTAAACATATACGCACCTAATATAGGAGAGTTTTACCAAACATTCAAGGAAGAATTAAAATCTATCCTCCTCAGACTATTCCAAAATATTCAAGAAGAAGGAACACTTCCAAATACCTTTGGTGAAGCCAGCATCACCATAATACCAAAACCAGATAAAGTAAACAAAATGAAAGAGAATTACAGGCCAATATCCCTCATGAACATAGATGTCAGAATCCTCAACAAAATTCTAGAAAATCAGATCCAGCAATACATCAGCAGGTAGGATTTATCCCAGGAATGCAAGGATGGTACAATATCTGCAAATCAATAAACGTGGTATATCACATAAACAAATTGAGAGATAAAAATCACATAGTTATATCAATTGATGCAGAAAAAGCATTTGACAAAATCCAACACCCTTTCTTGATAAAAACTCTCAACAAGGTGGGAATAGCAGGATCATACCTCAACATCATAAAAGCCATATATGATAAACCCACAGCTAGCATCATACTCAATAGGCAAAAACTAAAACCATTTCCCTTAATAACAGGAACAAGACAGGGATGCCCACTCTCACCACTCCTGTTCAACATAGTACTGGAAGTATTAGCCATTTCAATTAGACAAGAAGAAGAAATAAAAGGCATCCAAATTGGAAAAGAAGAAGTAAAGCTGTCCTTATTTGCAGATGAAATGATACTGTACATAAGAAACCTGAAAGACTCCATCGAAAAACTAATAGACTTAATAAATGAATTTGGCAATGTAGCAGGATACAAAATTAATGCCAAGAAATCTATGGCATTCCTATACACCAATAGTGAACTTACCGAAAAAGAAGCAATCCTGTTTACTATCACACCAAAAAAAATTAAGATACCTAGAAATGAGTTTAAGGAGGTAAAAGACCTATACATGGAAAACTACAGGACACTGAAAAAAGAGAAAGAGGAAGATGTAAACAGCTGGAAGAGCATACCATGCTCATGGATTGGGAGAATCAACATCATTAAAATGTCCATACTACCCAAAGCAATCTATACTCCCCATTAAAATACCAATGGCATATTTCACAGACCCAGAAAGAACTCTCCAAAAATTCAACTGGAATAAAAAAGACCTCAAGTAGCCACAGCAATCCCGAGAAAGAAGAAAAAAGTAATTAGTGTCTCAATACCAGATTTCAAGCTGTATTACAAAGCCACTGTTCTCAAAACAGCTTGGTACTGGCACAAAAACAGACATATAGACCAATGGAATAGAATAGAGAATCCAGATATCTACCCAAACCACTATGCTCAATTAATATTTGACAAAAGAGGCATGAATATACAATGGATTCAAGATAGTCTCTTCAATAAATGGTGTTGGGATAATTGGGCAGATACATGCAAGAAAAAAAATGAAACTAGACTACCAACTTACACCATACACAAAAATAAATTCATATTGGAGACAGGGCTTAAACATAAGATGGGAAACCATAAAAATACTAGAGGAATCCACAGGAAGCAAAATCTCAGACATATGCTGAAGGAACTTCTTCAGAGATACTGTTCCTAGGGCAATGGAAGCTAAAGAGAAAATAAACAAATGGGACTACATCAAAATAAAAAGCCTTTGGATAGCAAAAGAAAGCATCAACAAAACAAATGTGGGAGAACATATTTGCATAACAGTTTAATGTCCAACATCTACAGGCAATTTATACAACTTAATAAAAGGAAGATAAATAGTACAATAAAAAAAATGGGAAATGGACCTAAATAGAAACTTTTTGAAAGAAGACAGAAGGAAGGCCTAGAGATGCATGAAAACATGCTCAAAGTCACCAATTATCTGAGAGATGCAAATCAAAACAACAATGCGATACCATCTCACACCTGTCAGAATGGCTATTATCAACAAATCAACAAACGACTAATCCTGGTGAGGATGCAGAGAAAAAGGAACCCTCATGCACTGCTGGTGGGAATGCAGACTGGTGCAGCCACTATGGAGAACAGTATGGAGTTTCCTCAAAAAACTAAAAATGGAACTACCATTTGACCTAGTAATCCCACTCCTAGGGATATATCCCAAAAAGCTAGAAACACCAATCAGAAAGGATATATGCATCTCCATGTTCATAGTAGCACAATTTACAATAGCTAAGATTTGGAAAGAGCTTAGGTTCCCATCAGCAGATGACTGGATCAGAAAACAATGGTACAGCTACACAAGGGAATACTATGCTACCATAAAAAAGAAGGAATTCTTAACATTTGCATCAACCTGGATGGAATTGGAGAGCATTATGCTAAGTGAAATAAGCCAATCAGTGAAAGAAAAATATCACAAGATCTCTCTGATTTATGGATATTAAAGAACATTATAAACTGATGAACAAATAGATAGATACATAGGAAGTAAAGCATCAAACAGACTGTTAAATTACAATGGGAAGATTAGAGAGAGGTGGGGTAGATAAGAGATCAGCTGAAGGACTTGTATGCATGCATAGAAGCATAACCAATGGATGTAAGTTACGGGGGGCGGGGAGTGAGGGCATGTATGGGAGTGAGGGGGGTCAATGTGAAGATATGTACATATGTAATACATTAATAAAAAAATGAAAAAAAATAAAAAAAATAAACATTGAAAATAGAGACCTCTCCCTTGCTCTAGAACAGTGGTTCTCTCAACCTTTCCAATGCTGTGACCCTTTAATATAGTTCCTCATGTTGTGGTGACCTCACCCATAAAATTATTTTCCTTGCTACTTCATAACTGTAATTTTGCTACTGTTAATGAATTGTAATGTAAATATGATGGTCTTAGACTTCACAGCAGAGGGTCATGACCCACAGGTTGAGAACCCCTAACAGGATCGCCTAAGACCATTCATTAACAGTAGCAAAATTACAGTTAGGAAGTAGCAACAAAAATAATTTTATGGTTGGGGTCACCACAACACGAGGGACTGTATTAGAAGTCCTTGGTTCTTGCACTGAGATCTGATGGGCATGTGTGGTGCCCAGGCTCACTGGTGTCTGGATTGTTCTGCCAACTTGGCATTGGGAAGGGTCAAAGCACTGAGAGGACAATAGATCTGACGTCCTCAGCCGGCCGGATCTCCCAAGCTTTATAGCCTCCAAAAGCCACGCCGTTTTAATGGCTGAATCCTATTCCATTGTTTGAAACTAGAAAATGATTATAGAAAACATAGGCATGAATGTATTTATTAGAAAATGACAAATTTCATGAAATAGAATGAAAAGCTAAATAACCAAGTCTTCGGAAGGACAGAAACTAGAATTTTGGGTGTCAGAACCAGGGATTAATGATCATCTGCTTTTCCTGACCATTGTTTTATTGTTGAATAAGACATGTCCCGTAAAATCTGTCATTGTAACCATTGTAGAGTACATGCCAGTGGCATTTACCTTATTTTGTAACCATCACCATTGCCTAGTTTCAGAACATCACTCCTGAAAGGAACCCCTACCTACTGAGCTTTACTCCCATATCTCCTCTCCCCACCAGATTCTGCCAAACCTTAACCAGTGTTCCCTCTTTATAAGTCAGCATGTCCTGTATGTTTACTACAGATGGAATCATACACTATATGGCCTTTTGTTTCTGGCTCCTTTCATTGAAGATGTTTTCAAGGCTCATTCATGTTTTAACATGTACCACTATTTCACAGGTTTTTTTTTTTTAACAATCTATTTTACTGAGAGCCTTCTGGGAAGGGTCAAAGCACTGAGAGGACAATAGATCTGACATCCTCAGCCGGCCGGATCTCCCAAGCTTTATAGCCTCCAAAAGCCACACCGTTTTAATGGCTGAATCCTATCCCATGTATGGATATAACACATTTTCTTTATTCATTTACTAGATTTAGGTTGTTACCATTTTTTTTTTTAGGGTTCTGCTGTTGTTTAGCTTCCTCTAAAACCACGTGCTTACCTATGGTTTACATTCTTAGGAGAATCGTGTGTATTGCTGTCCCTATAGAGAGAGAGGTTCTGTGAGTGATGGCCTTATCAGTTGTACATGATGGTAGATCTATTGTGTACTTCCTTAAAAAAGCACCAAGCAAAGTGAATTGAATCAGTGTCCCTGTTGTGCTCCTTGGACATTTTATCTGGCAGAATTTCCTAATTTTCTAGCATGTTGATGGCACTCTAACATCTTATGCTTTTTGTTGTTTTATGTTTTTAAAAATATTTTTATTGATTTCAGAGAGGAAGGGAGAGTGAGAGAGACAGAAAGATCAGTGATGAGAGAGAATCATTGATGGGCTGCCTCCTGCATATCCTGCACTGAGGATTGAGCCCCCAACCTGGGCAGGTGCCCTGACCTGGAATCCAACCATGACCTCCTGGTTCATAGGTCAGCGCTCAACCACTGAGCCATGCTGGCCAGCCGTCATATCTTTTTTAAGGATGAACATTTGCTCACTCTATACTCTGTGGTTTTCTTCAGTGGGGTTTTGAGTGTGGGAGAGAGTGCTGCCAGGGCTCAAGTTATTAGTGTCCAAGAGCTATGTTCTAATTACTTACAGACCACAGTGCTGATGGGAGCTGCCTCAGTCTGGAAAAGTGTCAGCAACATGAATCTGGAAACCAACGGGTGCATAAGGATCCTCTTCTGGAAACGGGCATGCATGCAGCTGATGTCAGACTGTGAGGAGTCGTTGAAAACATTGCCTCTGTGTGGTTACTGTTGAACAAAGCAGCGGTGGGACGCCATACAGGAAGGCTTTGGCTGCGTATAAAGAAAAAATGTCCTTCATCACTAGGCCCGACGAGCAAAGGAATGAGCTGATGGTGCCAGGAGGGCCTATGAAGCTCTATCACAGGGATCAAGATGCCTTGCTTGGAGGGAATTATATGTGCCCCAGATCCTTCCCAGCCCAGTAATTCAGGTTTCACATGAAGGTTGGATAGAGTTTCCTCGCTCATTATTGGTCTTTAAAAATAGCACATGTTTCAAGCTTTGTGTGGGGAAAGAGCATAAAAATCCGTAAGACCAAAGATGACAGCTTATGTTTGTTTTAGGTATTTGGTACTAAATGCCTGAACATTTGTAATTACATTTCCTTTCTGGATGATGGATAAAATAATTTTCTTCTTTTTGTTAATTTTCGAAATGAGATATAGCAAAATCATTATAAAATATATTTAATAGGTGTCCAATCTTTTAAAATGGAAATGCACAGTGTTTTAGGAGCTTATCACAGTCACTTCTTCAGCATGTTGAGCTTCTGTCACTTGTAGGCACAAAATAAGCACAACCCATGTTTTCCATCAAAATGAGTCATCATGCTGCTGAGTGGTTCAAGGAGGGATGAATAGATAATGTGGAGAAGATTATTTAAACGGGTTGGAAGAGTAAGCTATCCCAAAGACCTAAGACAGATAAGGTAATTCCAGGGAGAAAAAACATGTTCAAAATAATTACTATGACATGTTTGGAGGGTTGTATGTAACTTGAAAATGTTACAGTAAAAACATGAAGGGGGGCCCGGCTAGTGTGGCTCAGTGGTTGAGCATTGACCTATGAATCAGGAGGTTATGGTTTGATTCCGGATCAGGACACATGCTTGGGTTGTGGGCTCATTCCAGCAGCAGTGGCATGCAGGAGGCAGCCGATCAATGATTCTCTGTCATCACTGATGTTTCTGTTTCTTTATTCCTCTGGCTTCCTCTCTCAAACCAGTAAAAAACATTTTTTAAAAAGCGAAGGGGGCACTGTGGGAGGTGCAGTTGATAAGGGCCTATCTGGAAGAGCTTTGTTCGCTGTATTAACAACATTAAACTTCCTTTGTTAAAACATTGTGGAGCCAATGGATTATTCAAGAGAACATCACTCCAAGGTTATAACAGTCAATAATCAAGGAGGTTGGGAAATTAGGGAACAATAAAGAAGCTCTCTGGGAAAGCATGGATACTGTTCAGAACAAGGAAAGGATGGCGCCTTGAAGAAGGGAGAAGGCAGATCCCTACCTGCCATACACTGAGGTCCAAGAATATATGTTTCCTATTGCAATGTAAAATATTAACTACCCTGGCCAGTGTCCTTAATTATCCTAAGGTTGGGTTAGAGACAGTGGAGGCATAGGAAAGGGTGTGTGTGACGTGTAGAGCAATATACTGGAGGGTGAATATTATAGAGCACCCAAGTTGTAGACTTCTCACGGGAAAAGGAAGTACATGCTGCATTCATTACTTTGAAAATGGCAGCAAGCACTTTGGTTATAGTTTCTCTATAATGAATTGATAGCATAGACACTTGGCTTACTATTTTTTAATTTATATTTTCTTACAGATTACTACCAAATTCATAGAATCTTTAGATTAATTTTAAACTTTATAAGTAGTATGCAAAAGGTCCTGAAAAAAATGGGAAATTGGAATTGACTATATGTAGGTTATATGTTTGTATGTCAGTAGATACATTCTATAATGCATTTTGTGCAGTATTAATCCATCAAAAGATAATAGAGAATAGAGGATAATAGGGAAGAAGCGGGATCACTGGGTCAAATGGCAGTCCATGTTTAATTTTTTGAGAAAACTCAATACTGTTTTCCATAGTTTTTTGTTTTTTTGTTTTTTTTTTTCCCCTGTAAGAAGCTTTATTTAGTCCCAATGCATGGGAGAGGGCTCCAGGGTGGTTGAAAGGATGTGTCTTTGGGGAGAGGCGCAGGCAGAGCCAGACAGATGCAGAGGGGCCGGCCCTCCAAGGCCTCTGGGCTCCAAAGGCTCCTAGTCGTGCTTGAGAGCGAGTCTTCGGAGGAGCTGCTCGCCCAGCCCGCCTGGGGCCGGCAGCCTGCGGAGGGGAGCAGGTGTCGCCCATCTTCTTGATGAGTGTCACCCCTCACCCCGGAAGGAAGCGGCTCTGCAGGAAGTCACAGAGCTGAGGGTCTGCACGGGGAGAACCAGGCCTGCAGCTCCAAAGGGCCTGGGTCAGGGACCCTCCAAGGCCGTGGCGCTGCCATGGCGCCTGAGCGGGGCCCACTCCCCGGCGGGGCTGGCACGTCCTGGAGAGCATGCGGCCTCCGCGCTGGTTGCTCTTCGGGAGACGGCGCCCTGCTCCTGAGCCAGCTCCCGGAGAAGCGCCTCCAGCCACAGGGTCCCCGGGAAAGAGAGGCCAGAGAGGCGGGTGTCCGCCGCAGGGGCGGGGTGGCCAGGCCCGGCGGCAGCCTCCGCCGCGGTGGAATGATTCGGACGACTTTGGGGGCTCGTGGCTGGTCGCAATAAGGAGTTAAGGTCAAAAAGCCAAAATGGCGATGCTGGTCTGGGAGGTGAGGGTGGCCGAGGCGGTGCTGAGGGGGAGGCTGGGTGAGACGCTGCAGGGCCTCGGAGGCTGGGGAAAGGGGCGTCCTGGGTCTGTTCCATCCAAACACTGTTGAGGAACAGGGTCAATTGGTTGAGACTTTTAATAAAACATTTTTTGTGTGATTTTTTAAAGATGTACTCTGTCACGGTAATTTCAGGTACTGAATCATCTGAGACTGACTTGTACTTGGATTTCATCTGGGTGTGAAGTCATATATTCATTAGCCAATCCTTCTAGTGCATTGCTTTGCCATATGATTTCTACTGTCATTCGTCCAATCCCTAAAATAACACATTCTCACCCTTGCTGGTTTGGCTCAGTGGATAGAGCCTTGGCCTGCAGACTGAAGGGCCCCCGGTTTGATTCCAGGTCAGGGTTGTGGGCTCCATCCCCAGTAGGGGGCATGCGGGAGGCAGCTAATCAATGATTCTCTCTCATCGTTGATGTTTCTATCTCTCTCTCTCCCTTTCCCTTTCTCTCTGAAATCAATCAAAATATATTTTAAAAATAAAATAGCACATTCTCTTCTTGAGATATAATATTGTGTGTTGGGACCTCTGAGGGACTTTGTCATAGTTTCTTACCTGCCACCCTATGACACCATAGAGTAAAAAAGTAAATAAATAAAGCTTAGATGTTGCTGTGATTGGTTTAAAAATACTCTAAAAGCTTTAGGTCATGGCTCTGTAACTTCAAAACTTTGAATATTTTACTGACTTCAAATTCACTGAACTGTAATTTCACAGTTACTTAAAGATTTAAGGTTCATGTTATTCCACTCAATAAACTACCTCTGTAGATAGATGAGCTATGATTTGTTGGTTGGAGGGTTTCAATTATAGTAAAGGTAATTGTATTTCATTCTGAAACAAACTTTCATTCTCTGGATAATTACATTTGGAATGAAAAGAAAATATTAAAACCCTTGGTTACCCTGAAGATCTGCTTCTCCTGGCACTTTGTTATTCTGGCCTCATGATGGCACCAAAGGGCA
Source organism: Lasiurus cinereus (assembly GCA_011751065.1). Taxonomy (NCBI): domain Eukaryota; kingdom Metazoa; phylum Chordata; class Mammalia; order Chiroptera; family Vespertilionidae; genus Lasiurus; species Lasiurus cinereus. The sequence continues at coordinate 17,573,218 of JAAGEH010000040.1, read as the reverse complement.
GGAAATTATATTTTGAATCCCCCTTCACTTTGAATGGTAATAAAAAATAAAAATAAAAAATGAGCAAAGGACAGCTAAGATTTTTAAACCTTTCCTTTAAAGAAGGTTGGAGGGGTTGGCACAGTTTTGGGTATGTCCCCTTTGGTATAAATGGTTACAGTTCCCTCCTAGACACTCTCTTTTTTTTCTCAAGTTATTTTATCCCTTCTCCCAATTCATTTCCTCTGGTGCAGCAAAGAAAAGGTGCTGATGAAAAAAAAAAAAAGAATTGCTGGATCTAATTATAAACTTGTGTCTGAATAACTTTGAAAGATATAGAATTAGCAGTTGGCCAATAAGGAGATGAACATGAAAGGAAATATGCATCAAAAAATAAAATGCTCTTTGGGGTTTTATGTCACTCATTTTCTAATTTCTTAGAGAATCAAAATTTAGAATCTATTTTGACACCGTAATAAATCTTACTTACGATGAATAGTGGTAATCTCAGCTGTGGTCGTCTATCTCTCATTGGGGGGTGGGACACAGTTAATGTGTGTGCACCTCCATATATCAAACCCGAGCTCTGGGCTTCTGTTCCACATTCAGAGGGAATGAAGTAAATGTATGACCTGTTCTTTTTCCTTTCTCCAGTGAGAAAACCCAGCTCCAGCAAGAAAACTTGGATATATCTAAAAATAACTAATAATAACAGTTGATAACAATAGGAAGGCCTTGAAGAGTAGAAGATAAAAATAGTACAAACTGGCTTTTGATTAAGAAAAAAACATATAATTCTATATAATAGAATATAAAACAAGAACACATTTTTAATATGAGTAAATGATGTTTGCTTACACAGCCTTTATAACCTGAAATCGACTTCCTCAATCTAAGGAGCATAAAGTTACACATTTTCTATGTTTGGGTTGGTAAAAAGCATTATAACAATAATGCTTTCTAGTTTTTTCTTTCCAGTCTTTTTGGGATTTGGGGCCCTCACAGGCTGTTGTGCATAGTGAGTGCTTTCTTCTACCTCTCATCCCAGCACCTTTCTTTTCCCCACAACCACCTTTGGTGGGAAGTACTTTTCTGCTCTCCCTGCCCTTTGGGCCCTCATCCCCCCAACTGCTCAGATAGTTTTCTTTGCTTTTATATAGTGAATATTGCTCCTTCCAAAATCTCTGCAGGAAACAAAACACACATTGCTGACTTTGGTGTAAGATAAAATAGTTCTCTGCTTTTGTATCAGATCCTGTGTTTGAAAACTTACATTTTCTCTCTGCCTAAGATTCCTGAGATCCTTGAGGTTGGGCATCTGAGAAGCAGGGCTTGAGTCACTGTCTTGGATCTACTTTGTCTCTTAACTGACTTTTCCTTTTATGAGAAGTTCCTTCTCCATTGTTACTCAATAATATGGATACCTTTCTTTGGGAGGTTATTTTGTGGATTAGCTTTCTTAGAGTCTAAATTACCATATTTATGGAGATTATTAGCATTCTCTTTCAAATAAATCCTTAGTGGATTCAGCTTGCCAAATATATCTATGATCCTTATATATTAGACTTAGTGTGTTCATCTAGCTTAGACCCTTACTCTGGGTTTTCTGTGTCATTGGAAATAATCTATAGTTTCAGATTACCCACAGAACTTTTTTTTCCCCACGGAAGAACTTTACACATTAAAAAATAGTTGCTTTTTATAGATCATTGTTATTTTAACAAGAAATGTAAAAAAAAAGATTCGAAGACTTTTTTGTAGTGGGCTGACTTTTTATATAGGCATGGCAATATATTCTTGCCAAATACTTGTTTGATAACATGTTTTTAACAAATATCTTTCAAATTCAAAGCCCTCACAATCCAAAAGCATGGATCAAGAGTGATTTAAGTGTGATTGTATTTGAGTGAATTGCATAGCAAGCAATAAACTCAGAGTGAGATGAGAACAGAATAATTATGGGATTCTTTTCGAGTATACACCCAGCCCAGAGGCAAGGACTTTGAGTGACCTTGTCTACCTGTCTGCTTTAAAAGATTTCCATTATCTCCAGTGTGCTTATAATCATGCCAATTCAGGATATATTTAAACCTATAAAGGGGTAATGTAGTTATAGATTTAAGATTCTTACAATTTTATTTTAAATTACGTACTTTCATCTTTATCCGCTTCTGAAAATGGGAAGTATTTGCCTGGATTACATTAAAATTAAGTGACATAATTGTAGAAACCAATAGACATGGTTCTTAAAATTCATTTGAATAGATTGTCTAGATGGAAAAAATCATGCATGGATTTTGAAATTTAAAACTGAAATAATTCTATTTATTAAATTGGTGTCTCTCATCTTTAGATAATCAAAGAATAGAAAAACTCATCACTTGGGGCAAGACTAGAATCCAGGACTTTTGGATAACTGTTGAATATTTTTGTTTTTGTCCACATTTTTCCCCCTGCAGAAAAAACCCTAACATGTTTCATCTGCTGGATGAGGAGGCCCTAAGTGCAAAAAAATGAAACCTAGACGTTTTCTTCTAAAATCTCCATTTCTTCCTCAAAGATGGAAAATATTAAGAATGTGTTTTTTATTGTTTAGCAGGCAACACTATGATCAATTGTAGAGGTGAAAAAGTAGCATATATTTAATAATAAATGTATACTTGTTAACAATTTACTGATGTATCTATCTATATAAAACACTAATATGCAAATAGACTGAATGCCGGGACAACCGAACAACTGAACAACTGAACAATTGGTCTCTATGATGTGCACTGACCACAAAGGGGTGTACATGGAACATGATGGGTGTCAGCAGCAGGTGTCAGAGCATGGAACATGGTGAGTGTTGGCCACAGCGGGATGGTGGAGCAGATGAATGGGAGCACCAGACCAAGGCAGAGCACTGGTTGCTGTCATCGGGGCAAACCTCTGATGATTACTGAAAATTTGTTGCTCCTGCATGCTGCAGTCCCACCTTGCACTCACACCTACTGCCGATGCTGGCCCTGCTTGCACCCGCTGCTGGTGCCAGAGCTGCCGCTCACACCCACTGCTGGCAGCTGGCGCCAGTCCTGATCACTCGGCACCGTCAGTAGGTGCAAGAGGTGGCTGCCACCCCTGATTGCTCCTCAGGGCTTCTCCACCTCCCTCTGCTCCAGAGAGGTGATCGGGGCAGCACTTGCACCTGCTGCTGGCATCAGCCTCAATCGCTCTGCACCATAAGTGGGTATGAGTGGGGCTGGTGCTGTCAGCAGGAGTGGGGCTGCCAGCAGACAGGAGACCGGGGCCATGGCAGGAGGGACCCAGGTGGGGGTTCGGAGGATTGACAGAGACCCACCTCTGTTCTCACTGAAGCCTTGTGGCCCACAGTTGCTTTTAAGGTGCACAAATTCATGCACTGGGCCTCTAGTTCATAATAAGTGCCAGAATAAATATTGTTTTACTTCCATTCTCCAAAATGATGTTTATAGGAGCAAAACAAACATATATGCACACATATATACATATATGTACACAAATGTCACACATGTGCATGCATATATGATAGAAGGTGCACACAAAAATACACATATAAAATGTCTATTGTTAGCAGCCTGGTATGTGTATTTAGAACTTTTAATATTTCCAAGGCTCTCAAAGCAATACCTAGCATATTGCAAGTGCTGCATACATACTTCCTTTTTGCAATGCAGTCTGTAATCTATCAAAGTAGATTTAAGGTCCACGAAGAATAATAAAAACACATAGGCCTACTTTGCTTTTAAAAACATCCATTTATTTTCTATACAAAAGGATAAAAAAAGGCTCCATCATGGCTGCAACATTTCTGAAAACATTGCATGTCTCCCAGTCAGTAAATAAGTGCTAAATGAGCAGGATGGAAAATAGGTCTTGTGGAGGTTCCAAAGGAGAGATTGCTTCCAGATGAAGTGGAGGGAGTCTGCATCGGAGCATGGTCCGAGCTGTGCTTGGAAAAATGTGCACCGTCGGATAGCCAGAGCAAGGAGGGTCGCGCTTCGAGGTATTACAGCAGGAGGGAAAGGTAACAGCAGAACCGAATTTTTGGCTTTCTCTGCCTCGGGTTTGATAAGAGGAGAAGCCGGAGGGAAATCTCCTTTTTCTCTTTGACCTTTGAACTCTCTCACTATCCTTGTATATGTCAAAACAAGGTTCCCCAGAAAATTCTCCTATTATGTTCCCTTGTGTAGTGATATATTCATATCTTTGCTTACAACATAATGCATTGATGATACCATTTTGTATTTACAATATCAAAATGAAAGCAAGTAAGTGTGTGTGTGTGTGTGTGTGTGTGTGTACTGTTCTCTATAACCTGGCTACTCTAATTCAGAAAGAAAGAAATTGGGGGACTTTTTTATGTCAGAGTAGGGAGAAATATATTGTCCCTACTCAAGTAAAATAACTGTCGATGTACAGTTAAGCACCAGGCGACACAGAGCATACCATGTTTCATAAACTTCATGAAAATCTAGCCACAAGGGGTGGCTATGGAGGCATTTGTCTCCTCAGAAAGTGAAGCTCGGCTCTCCATCTTCAATCAGCTCTGTTACCCATATGACTTTAACTGGCAAGAGACACACTCAGTATATATTGGCTAATGAAAGGTATGGAACAATTTAATCATTAGTAAGGTGTGTAATTCACAGGACCTTAACCTAAGGAAAATGAAATTAGGAGTGGATGCTGATGGGGAAAAAAAAATCTCCTAACTGCACATCCAAGCTGAAAAAGAAACGATTTGGGGATTTTCTGCTATTCAGGATTATGTGCACCAGTGAGCGCCTCTATTCCTTCTTGTAACTGAGTGTTGACTTAGTTTGACTGTGAGAAGCCTGCCCCAGCTGCAAGGATATGTACTAATTACAATAGATTTAGGTTATCTGTCAATGTAAACCTTGAATCAATTATGTATACAAATAAAAGCATTTTATTTCCTGTTTTATGTGGTCAAAATTGCTTTGAAACAAACTCAAGGTGAATTTGGGGTTAATAGATATAAAAAGAATGCTTTAGCAAATACCAGATTGGTGAAAATGAGATGGATTTCATTTTCTCTAAATAATGTAGCTTCATCTGCTAATATGCACCAGTTCAATCTATGATATTTATTACATCCTTTTTGTGAGCAAAGTCCTGTGATTGCATCACCTGAGGATTTATTTAGATGTGATTAAAGGCTTGTTTCAGCTGGACAAGTCCACAACATTTGTGGCTCCACTTTGCACCTTAAAACTTGCATTTGCACCTGCACAAGGCTGAAATGAATCGCAAGTCTGCACATGTGTGTTCCATTATTCATTTTTTATGAGCAGATGTGGGTGATGTGGGCAAAAACTTGATGCATCTTTAATTGAGAAAACCTGTGGAAAAGCTATCCCTAAGTCTCTCCTGGGGAATTGATTTAGAACACGACACACCGTGATTTGGAAACTACGAGTCAGACCCAAATGTTGACCAGACAACCTGAACTGGAACATAGGCTGTCAGAAATGAATATTAAGGACATTAATCCTCAAGATTTCCCTTCTTTCAAAATTTCTCTTTGAATAATGCTGTGTCCATTAGTTTTTTTAAAGTGTTCACTCTAAAAATAATATAAACCATCAGGATTAAAGACATAAAACCCAGTGGCATTTATTTATAGAAAAATAAATTTATCCCAAGCTTACCTTTGCAAGCTTCATTCACACAGAAAGAATTGTAGAATTTTGCAATTCAAAGATTTCATTTCACTTATACCGATTAGCATATATTGAATATGTGTTCTGTAGAAGATACTCCTCTCTGATCAATGAAGGTAAAAGGGGATGAGATACAGACCTGAACATGGAGAAATATATGTTTCAGAAGAGCACAGTTCATAAAGCTTGGCTTTTCTAGAGCTAATGTTATGGCTCCTGCTCAGATCTACTCAAGTTGTATATATAATTGAAAATTAGATTATTTGTTCCCAAAAGCTAATGCTATGCCTACGTAAGCCAGTGGCAGTGGTGGGTACTGGGGAGACAATGAGGAATAAACCCTTAAGGAGTTACTAATCCAATGAAGGAGAATGGAGTGGTTTGTACTGGGAAAAATTGTGTGAGGGACTGATGGAAACCATAAGAAAACCACCCACCTTAGTGCTGGGGAATCCGAGGCAGAAAATGACATCCACAATCGGACCTGAAAGATAAATTGGTGTTAGGAAGTTTGGAGAAAGCATAGAGGGAGAAGCATGTGAAAAACACAAAGATGGGACAATATGGAGACTTAGAGGAAGAGGTTTGTCATTCACATGCATTGAGCGGGATATACCAGGAGAAGATGAGGTTGGAGAGAGAATAATTATAGCTGATATGTATGTATTACTATGTGCCAGATAGTATTCTAAAAACACTGGAGAATTCACCTCATTCTGTTTTTATCATAATCCTATGAAGAGATTCCCTGTTTTAAAAATGAGAACTCTGTGGCTTAGAGAAATCACTTGCCTCACACCTCCAACTATGAGATGACAGAATTCAAACCTAGGCTTGAGGAAGCATTTCCTTAAGGACTGTGTGGCTTCTAAGGCACAAGTTAAGGCATGTTGAAGGGTTTGTGTTTGACTTACAGAACAAATGGCAACCATTGAGGAGTTTTGGGTAAGTCTTGATTTTAACACAGAAAAAAGAAGAGTAAATGAAAGATTGGAGGGGAATGATCATGCAACCAGGAGGAACATCCAGGGGGCTGGTGGTATTCCAAGAAAGTTAGGAGTGCAACTAAGACCATGACAGAGGGATGGAGAAAATTAGAAAATTGTAAGTGATTTGAAGAAGGCAAGAGGCAGCATTGACAGAAATTGTTGAAGAAAGTGTTTGGGAAATAAGTTATTAGTAGAGTGGCTGAGTTAGTGAATATGAAGCAATATTGACATATCAAGTGTTATGTACTCAAAGGGGACTTTCCAGTGCCTGCTCTTCCACCTGTATCTTCTACCACGAAGGTGAGAAGTAGGTGCTTACTAGTATTCCCCGAGTTTTTGCTGGCCATCGTACTGTGTGGTCTTTCCCATTTGACTCAGGCTCATGGAGGCTCTCTTGCACATTCAGTGTCTCCAGAAGCTAACAGAGGTTTGTTTAGATATTTGTTGAATGGGGATCAGAAGATAATAGAGAGTAAAATCTATGTCATATCCACTAAAGGAAGAAAAAAGAATTGGAATTACTAGGAAACAGGCATTCTTATCTATTCTTTTTCATAAAGCAGGGTGTAGGAAAAGAGGGGAAAGCACTGGGAAAAATGACTAGCTACAAATATTGTGTTGAGTGACAAAATTGTCCTTTTTTGGGTCATGGATTAAAATATTGCAAGATGGGTTCTTTTCTTGAGGATAAACTGCATCTTATCTCTCTCTATAAAACCCTAATATGCAAATAGAATGAACGGTGGAACAACCAACCAACCAAACAACTGGCCGCTATAACATGTGCTGACCACCAGGGGGTGTTGGCTGTGGTAGGATGGTGGAGCAGGTGAGCGAGGACACCAGAACAAGGCGGGGCGCCAGTTTTAGTCAATGGGGCGAGCCTCTAGTGGTTACTGAAAATTCTTTGCTCCCACACACCACAGTTCTGCCAAGCACTTGTACCCACTGCTGGCACCAGTCCTGCTCACACCCACAGCCAGCACCAAAGCAGCTGCTCATACCCGCTGCTGGCACCCAGCACCAGTTCCAATCACTGAGCGCTGTCAGTGGGTACGAGTGGTGGCTGCTGACCCCGAACACCCTGAGGGCTTCTCCACCTCCCCCTGCTCCTAAGGGGCGATCAGGGCAGCAGCCACCACTGACACCCACTGATAGCACTGGCCCCACTCACACCTGCTGCTGATGCCAATCCCATTGCTCCATGCCATCAGTGGGTGCGAGCAGGGCTAGCACCATCAGTGCATGGGAGCAGTTTGAAAGGAGTGGGCTGCCAGCAGACAGAGGATTGGGGGCCTCATTGTGAGGGGCTGGGTGGGAGCACGGAGGATGGGCCAAGACCAGGTCCTGTGCCCACCACAACCTTGAAGCCCACAGTTCCTTTCAAGGTGCATGAATTCATGCACTGGGCCCCTAATATGTTTATAAAGAGATTATTCATTTTATCAAAACCCCTTCAACATAAAAATTCACTGGCCAGAGAGGGGAAAACTTTAAAAAACATTCTTATGGAAAATATTGGGAATGGCATGATAAGAGGATAAGAATAGAGGAAGTAACAAGGCTGACATATTTAGAAATGGGGCCAGGACAGTGGGACTAGGGAGTGTGGGAATGCAAAGTGTACATAAGAAGCTAAGTGAGATTGTGTTGAGCCCTATGGCAGAACACAAGGAACACCTTATAGAAATCAGCATTGGTTTGATGATGCAAGGCTCAGCTTTGTCTCCTTCCATTAGGTATGTTCTCTGAACTTAAGACTTACAAAATTATTTCAGCCTAGAAGTGGGGCAACATCACTGATCAAATGTTTAATTCCATAGTTAGTTGGAATCTTACTCGACTTCTCTCATCTCCTATCTTTTAACTCCTAATTACCCTTTTGTATCACCTGAATATATTATATATAACATCTTACAGCCTCTTCACCTGATTATATATTTAAATTTAAGTTCCTTTTATGGGTGGAGGGAAATTACTTAGTGACTGTGTATCATTTCTTTCTTCCTAACACTTCACATGGAGTCATGCACGTGAAAACGATTGAATATATAGTAGAAAAATGTGATATAATAACTTTATAGTTATTTTGTAAGGAGGATTGATTCACATAACAAATGGGAGAGTCTTTTATTTGCTGCTTTTTTGTCAACTTGAAGACAATATAAATGATGACTGTGGGATTTGATATACTAGAAGAGATACATTAATCCATATTTGAAAAAAAAGAAAGACATAAGTGGGCCACAGTGAAAGGACAGCCTGTTGGGGGAAGGGAAGAGAAGCTTTTGGGGGAGACTTTAAGAGAGAGGAGGTGGGTCCTGTGGGACCAAGTTGGAAGGAAAACAGGAGATTCTAAAGTAAATTTTAATTCCCTGAGTTATAGAAAGGCCTTCTATTTTTAAAATAAATATTAAATAAAATACTCATTCCTCAGAGGTCTCTAGTAGAGATGTGCTGGGATGGTGGGAACTGGGAGGAAGGGCTGACTCCTGGTCATGGTGGCAACCACAGAAGCTTCCTGAAGGGTGCAACTGCCTTAGCATTGGAAAGTAATGTGAGAAAGGAAGAAAGGTGAAAATCACAGGGAAGAAAATAGGGGTTTTGTCACAGGGGCAAAATACCAGTGTAGCCAGATAAAGAGGACAAACCACCTCCTGTGTAGGCCTGAGCAGGGACAAGGCTCAGCAATGCAGTGGAGAATGCCACAGGGCTCTGGTTCAACATTCAAACTCTATGAGCATCAGTGTACCCAACATGTAAATTTGAGGTACTAAAATATTAACTATGTTAACATATGGGAACATACGGAACATGGTTGCCTAGAACATAGCATATGCTCAAATATTATTTCTTTTCCTGAAACTTTATCTCTTCAGATGGTTGCTGAAATGTCTATTCACGTCTAAATAGTGAAAAGGTAAAGAGAGTGATGGGACCTAACTTTTTAAAAACAAGGGAAATTTTGCTTTAATATGTGAGAAGGCTGCTGTCATCTTAAAGTTCCCAGTTGTTAGTGAATGGAAATGTTGGTTATAATCAGACATGTCCCTGAAGTACTTTAAAAGGAAGGTACAGATTCTTCAAAGAAAAGTAGTTCCCCCATAACAAAAGCCTGAGGATATGACCATAATACTAGATCATCATCACCGTCCACACCACTACCATCATCATCATCACCATCACATCACCACCACCACCACCACCATCACCACCACCACCACCACCCATTGCTCTTTGGTAGTGCCTTTAAAATGATCACCTCTTCCAATTCTGACTTGTCTCTGGGCTTCTGGGATGGTAGAACGTTGTTCCAAGATTTTTTAAATTACACTTTGAGATACAATGGCTACAGTTTAATGCATTAAGTACAGTTTTGTTCCCTTTATCTTTGCCACCACCAAAGATCACCTGAGTGTGTGGATCTTTTGCAGAATGTCCTTACATCACTGGTAGCCTCTTTGCTGACCACAAGGAGATAGTCATTGTCAGAGATCGCGATGCAATCAAAAGGCCAGAACATATCTGTATCACTTTAATGGTCCTTTTACCTATCTCCCCCTGGGACTAATAGGATTAGAAACTAGACTGAACACAACAGAGCTCATCCTATCTATGCAGTTTCTTTTAAATTTAAATTCCAGGAAACTGCTTTATTTCTGTTTCCAGACAGCCAGAGTTGCATGAGATGATTTGACTTAAGTCATATCATTTCTAAGCTTCTAACCTAACAGATTTGATCCTACTGCTTGACCCACTAAAAGGGAAGATGAGTTAAGAAGGCTGGGAGCCTCCCAAAAGGATTTCAAACTCTATATTGCAACTGATCCAAATGAAAATGAAAAAGGGGAAGATAATATATAGACATAGTTACAGCTGCACAGAGAGCAACTTACTAAGACATAATATTAAAAAGATTGAGAGGAAGATAGGTCAGATGACAGTGACCTAGGGAGGTACATTAGAGTAACATTAGGATGTATGTTACAGTAACACAGAACAATATAAGATGCACCATGAGCACTGTAATAAGAAAAATATATAGATAACAAAAATGCATAGAACAACTGTAGAGGCACCAAAAAGGCTGTTTTATTTTTTGTTTTTTTGTTATTTTGTTCAAGGCATGACTATACAGCAAAGCTGTAATGTAGAGTTGAAGAAAGTAGATATGCTCAACCACTTTAATTTGTTTTTCATGTCCCAGGTGATAAGTTTTAGGTGAAGACATTTAGAACAAGAAATATGAAATCTTGGTTGAGTGAAAAGGCTATTAAGAGACTGGTTCTGCCTGGCTGTTGTGACTCTATGGTTGAGTGACGACCCATGCAGCAGGAGGTTGCTGGTTCAATTCCCAGTCAGGGCACATGCCCGGGTTGCAAGTTCAATCCCTGGTGAAGTCCATGCAGGGGGCAGCCAATCAATGTTTCTGTCTCATTGATGTTTCTATCTTTCTCTTCCTCTCTCTCTCTAAGAAAATCAATAAAAACAAGTATGTTAAGAGACTAGTACTTAGCAGATCTTACTATTGAAGTTCAAATGCTATAAGGATTGGCGTATGCACTTGAATTTTTCTCAGTGATTTCAGAGGAACTAAAAAGAAATATTCAAAAAGAGGATACAGGCATCCCTTTTTCATTGAGGGGAAGCTGGAGGCTACGACATATAAATCAGTAAGCATGGCTTCAGTGCTGGGCAAAATTCTAGGATGGCTTGTCATATAGGTATTAAGATTAAGGGTATTAAGGTTAGAACAATACTTGTCTGAATTCATCATGTGCTATATTCCAGGTTAGCCTCAATATTTGATTAATTAGATGAGATTCAAGAAATGTATAGCATAGTCTTTGGATGTTAACAAGGAATTTAAGTTTTTCAATACACCTTTTGGAAGAAAGTAGAGAAATAAGGGCTCTGTGATAGGAAAATAACATGATAAATTTGTATGCCTTTGAGAAATGTGCCGGGAATCAATTCCAGCATGACATAATTATAAGAGTTTTATCAAAAGGTTAATGAAACTTGAGGGCTCATAAAGGACTGAGTCACATATGTAATTACCTGTTGGAGTGGGTAGTAGGCACTTCCCCCCAAACCTGAATAGGATTATTGTTTGCATCCAGACAGCTCAGGGCATCTTAATCTACATGTTATTGCATCCTATTGGTCAAACACCTGAACAGCTGTAGGCTATTTCCCAATCTGACAGTGCTTCTGTACTCTACCCTTTGAAGTGTATTATCTCCATCTTGCCTTAGGAAAAATTGTGTTAATAAAAAGCAAGGGTCCTGAGTCAAGGGAGATCTTTAGCTCCTTTAGCTGAAGCTCCTCTGACCCCCAATGCCTTTCAAAACTATCTTTCATCTTTGGACTCCTACTTAATCTATGCACAGCCTTTCTCCAGATTGCTGAACCCTTCTTAATGCTGGGGCAAGAACCTCAGCAGAAATGTAAATAGTGGGCTGGGTCACAAGTATGTTCAGGACAGGGAGTATATTTTATTTACCATGATACTCCAGCATGGAGCACATAGTATATGCTCCAAAAATGGTAATATCTATTGGAGTGAAGGGAGAAATATGGAATAGACCCATTCATTAGTTAGTTTTCTGAGTATTTTTGAATAGGGATTATGCTAAAAGAAACCTTGCATGGTGGCTTCCGTTAAGCACCAATGAATACTTCTGGATTAAATACTTGCTGACAGTGATAAGGTTGGCTCTGAATCTACTTTTTGTTTTGAAACACACTAATGATTATTATCAGTTAGACCAAAACATCTGTGTCAACATTGTAGGCAATTATATCTGTAAGGCACAGAAAGTAAACACTCAATGCTTGTTATATTTCTAAAATATTTTGAGTGTGCAGATCTTTTGCAGAACTACCGTACTTCACAAAAAGCTGAAAGTATTAGAAGCATTGTCTTTAGAATTGCAGTTATCTTCTGTATGTGATATGGTGACTAACTTGAGGTTGCATACTTAATGAACTCAGAATAGTTTTAACTTAATATATCTAGTTTCATTTTGCAATGCGCAAAGAAACTTTGACCTTACAATGAATGGATCAGAGTTGGCAAGAATTGTGCCTGGTGGTTTTGGGATGCAGATTTCAGCTAATGGACCATGTAATTAAGATGACCAATTGCTAATGCAGTTGGAGAAATGCCAAGAACTCTGATACGAAGCCTACCAATTACAGTGCATTTCCCACTACTATCCAAGGGGATTAATAATTCTTTTCATTGGCTTATTGCAATTCTTCAACAAATTTAAGAATATTTCAATTCATAATGGAAGAAATAGTATTATATCTACTTGTACAGTAAAGTACAGGAAATGGGAGACGCATAGCTCATCTCTAAGTATCTATAATAGTTCTATCTGGTACTTCTTTATGTAATAGTACTTTCATAATTATATTTTATATCACTGATATTGAGTATATAGAAATGAATTCACAATATATTGATCTTTTTGTCAAGGATTAATAATATAAATAGAGGTGAAAGGCAGAGGATAACATACACTGATGAATCCTTTTTTTTTTTAGATATACAATTTCAATAAGTAAGAAAGAAGATTTCTCATAATTAGAAAATTTTCTTCCCCTTTATTTTCACTGCTTGATTTTCTCTAGGTGCTCAATAGATACTTTTGGAACAAGGTTGAATCATCAATAACAGTCCTAGTAAAATTTTGTTTTGACAGGCATAGTTCCAGCATTGACCTAAAACATAAGTGGTTTAGATCTCCAGTGCTAAGTATTGTTCATAATATTTAATTTTGAATCAATGCATGATAATTAAAAGGATGGGTAAATAAATCCTCTAGTCCTGGAAGTTATTTGTTTTGATAGCTTTGTATGGCTCTGAAAGAAGATGGAAACACATTTGGAGAATATCAAGCTTTCTCATATCTTGGTGGTTAGAACTTGATATTTACTTTTTACTTCCTTTTATATTATCCTCTTAATATTTAAATATTTATAAATTAGAAAATAGTTCTTATGACTTATTTGGTGTTGTTGTTGTTTTTTTTTTTAAATGTGAACAGTCCTGTAACATTTATTAAATAAATACCTTTGTATTTGCACAGTACACAAAGTGGTGGGAAGACAGCCAGCTGTAAAAGTATACATAAATTTGTTTCCTTTAAGCTTTTCTTCTGAAAAAACCAATGACGTCAATCAAACTAAAATAAATATATTTTAAAATTCATAGCTGCATTATCAAGAGAGTAAAGGACATCTTCAAGTTCTGCCTTTTTTTGTAACAACAGTGAATTAAAAAGTGAAGTCAAAATGGCAAGCCACTAGACACAGACAATAGGGTGGTGAAGGCTTGGGGGAAAGGGAAGGGAGTGGGAGAGAGCATAAAGGGGAAAGGGGGACATATAAAATACTTTCAACAATAAAGGTTTATTTAAAAAAAAAAACGGCAAGCCACTATGAAATCTGGTGCATTCCTTTGAGCACAGGAATTTTGTGGAATAATGGTAAAGTATGGATCAAGATATTAAGCCTGGGTAATTGGGGGATGTGAAGATAATTTTCATAAAATCTTGCTTTTCCAAAGGGATATACACTCAGTGAAAGCACGGGATGGAAAAATCTGCTGGCCAGATATGGAAACAGACATGAAAATATGTCTGTTTTGGCCAGAGCAACAGATGGGGGAATGAAGTGGGTCCTTGGACGTGTGCCATAGGCTTGCCTCACACACCCCTCAGTCTTGGCTTCTACTTTATATTACCTGGGTGGTCAGGGAATCTGGAAGCTGAGAGGTTAAATCACAGTGGTCCTAGCTTGTTGAGATGTCTTGTCTACAGCAGTAGCCTAAGAAATGCCTCTCTAGGGAATTCATCCTTAATCTAGTATCTCCTATTCATTCAAAGACTAAATTCAATAAAATATAAACATACAGCTAAAAAATTCAAATACATTGGGTAGAAAACAACAACACACAAATGTAAACCCCGAAGACATCAGGTATTGAAATCATTGCTTATAGTATATAAAATAAGAAAATATAAAATATATATTCTTTAAAAAGTGACCAAAGAATAGAAGATAGATAAAGTAACAAAACAGAGTTAAAAAAAGAAGTAATTGGACATTTGTGTTGGTCAGGAGACTAATAATTTGTATTAGACTAAGCTGAGCCATAGCAAAATGCAACCCTGACAACTAATGTTCCTTTTACTCCCTTAAAGCCAGCCAAGAATCAGTTGACTCTCTCTGGTAACTGTGTTCAATGCAGCAACTTAGACATCCAAGCTGACTGAATGCCATGCTCTGCTATCTCAACATATGGCCCTCTTCTTGGCTAAGGCTAAGGGACAGCTGACGGCTAGCAAACAAGCCCATCTGAGATTCTTCTTGGAAGTGACTCACATCATGTGGCTGAAAAATGTATGGGAACACAGAATATTTTTCTTTTCCACACTCCTATGACAGAAAAGTATAATCATTTAAATCAAAACTTCATATGATGGGTTAAATACAAGATTTAGCAGAAAAGATAAATCATAAGCTTCAAGTTAGATGATAAATTAATGATCATATATTATTATGTATAAGTTAAAGTAAGGTAAATTAAGTAAATTAACTGAAAGTTTATGTCTTTGACCTTCCTTTATTTTTCTCCTCTCCTATCCCCAACTCCACCCAACCACATAGGCCCTACACCTCTGGTAAATACAATTTTGATCTATTTTTCTATAAACTTTTTTTCAAAGATTCCATGTATATCATTTAGTATTTATCTTTCTTTGTCTGATTTATTTTACTTAGCATGTTTTCAAGGGCCATCTACGTTGTCACAAATGGTAGGTTTTTCTTGGTATTTACTTTATATTCTTTATGGCTGATTAGTATTCAATTATCCAACTTTTTACCTGCTCATCCACTGATGGATACTTAAGTTGTTTTCATGTCTTGGCTATTATAAATAACTAGAGGCCCAGTGCACGGGTGGGGGCCAGCTGGTTTGCCCTTAAAGGTGTCATGGATCAGGGTGGGTATTCCCTTAGGGCATAGGGTGGCCTGGGTGAGGGGCCGGTGGTGGTTTGCAAGCAGGCCATGCCCCCCAGCAACCCAAGTGGAGACCCTAATATCTGGGATTCATTTATCTTCTATAATTGAAACTTTGTAGCCTGGAGCAGAGCCAAGCCTTCTGCTTGCACAGCCATTGAAACTTTGTTGCCTTAAGAGCCGGCCAGGGTGTACAGAAAGCTTGTCTTCCTTCATAGCCAGAGGCAACCCAAGCCTCCTTTAGGCTCTCTCTGTGGCTATAGCTACCTTGGTTGGGTTTATTTGCATACTCACTCTGATTGGCTGGTGGGCATGATTGGTGGGCATGGTTTGTGAGTGTAGCAGAGGTACGATCAATTTGCATATTACTCTTTTATTAGGTAGGATGCTGCTGTGAGCATGGGAGTGTAGATGGCTTTTCAAGTTAGTGTTTTTTGTTTCCTTTGGATATAGTCTCAGAAATGGAATTGTTGGATAATACGTAGTTATATTTTTAATTTTTTTTGAGAAGCCTCCATACTCATTTTCATAATGGCTGCATTAATTTATAATTTACAAAGACTGCGCAAGGGTTCCCTTTTCTCCATATCTTCACCAGCATTTGTTATCTCTTGTCTTTTTTGATGATGGTCATTCTATTGGTATGAGATGTTATCTCATTTTGGTTTAAAGTTATGTTTCCCTAATGACTTGTGATGTTGAGAACTTTTCATGTGCTGCTGTCCTTCTGTATATCTTCTTTGGAGATATGGCTATTCAGGTCCTTTGCCCATTTTTAATTGGGTTATTTTATTTTTTGCTCTTCAGGTGTTTGAGTTCTTTATATTTATTGGATTTTAACCCTTTATCAACTATATGGTTTGTATTTTTTTCCCAGTCCCTAGGTTACCTGTCTACTTTGTTGATGGTTTCTCTTGCTATGAAGCTTTTTAGTTTGATGTAGTCCCACTTGTTTTTTTTGGGCAGGTTTATTACTTCCACTGTCATAGCCAGGCAGAAAGTAAGACATTTTGTGCTGTTGAGATGTGGGAGGGAAGTTCTATTGAAAAGTTGAAGAAGTTTTTACCTGATGGTTCCTACCTACTATATTAAGTAGGTGAGTTTCTTCGCTGACTCTGAAGGGGAAGGGAGAAGAGATAGGAGCGTGAAGAGAAGGTAAGGAATTGAAATTACTGTGGTGAGAAATGAATGAAGGACCTTAAAATAAACATACACAGCCCAAATTCTCCTTTACAGCAACCTAAGGGACTGCCCATTTTTATACTTTCCTCCAAAGTTAAGTTCCTGAAAAGAATAGACCACAGTTCTTTTTTTTTTTTTAGCTCAATCTCTGACTTAATTTTTATTTATTTTTTATTTTTTTTATACATATCTCCCCATTGCCTCTCCTCCCTCCTAGGCATACCCCAAACTCCCAGTGTCTATGTTCATTGGTTATGCTTATATGCATGCATACAAGTCCTTTGATTGATCTCTTATCTACCTCACCTAACTAATCTTCCTGCTGTAATTTCACAGTCTGTTTGAAGCTTTACTGCCTCTGTATATATCCTTTTGTTCATCAGTTGATAATGTTCTTTATTATTATCCACAAATGAGTGAGATCATGTGATGATTCTCCTTCATTGACTGGCTTATTTCACTTAGCATAATGCTCTCCAGTTCCAACCAGGTTGCTGCAAATGGTAAGAATTCCTTCTTTTTAATGGCAGCATAGAATTCCATTGTGTAGATGTACCACAGTTTTCTGATCCACTCATCTGCTGATGGGCACCTGGGCTGTTTCCAAATTGTAGCTATTGTAAATTGTGCTGCTATGAACATAGGGATGCATAAATCCTTTCTGATTGGTGTTTGTAATTTCTTAGGATAAATTCCTAAGAGTGGGATTACAGTAGACCACAGTTCTTATTGTGTTTTCTCTCATCTCACTCTTTCCTCTTCTATTTCACAGAAATGGGCTCACTTTAGTTTTTACAGTAAAAGTCACTGTTGCTGTATTTGAAATGATTCCACATTGCCCTTCACACTTCTCCTCCACTTTTGTTTCTGAGGCTATGTACTCTTCTCTATTTCTCTTGTTTCTTTAGCCACAAATTTTTACCTTCCTACATTCTTTAACTGGCTTTTAAAATACTGATGGACGGTTGTGTTCTGTGCTGAGAATTTTCTCTCCTCTCTTCTGTCCTTGCTTCTCATTGCTGATCCCTCCTCTCTCCTTGCTAGCTATTTCTAATACTGAATTTACTTATAAAAAATTGGAGAAGAGAATTCCTTTTTTACTTTTCTTGATTCCTTAAAGTCTTAAGGATAAAAATCTTGATAATAACTTTATGATTTAAAATTTCTTCTCGGTCCAAATCCAAGATGGCGGCATAGGTAAACACCTATACTGCTGCCTCGCACAACAATTTCAAAACTACAACTAAAAGACAGAACGGACATCATCCAGAACCACAGGAAAGCTGGCTGAGTGGAAGTTCTACAACTAGAGGGAAAGAGAGGGGCTCACAGAGACCCAGAGGAGCTGCAAAAAGCTGAGGTATGGAGACGCGTGCGAGGAGAGAGCGGGTGCCGGAGTATCTGGCTGGCTTTCTCTGGCGGGAGGGAAACAGAGACTCTCAAAGGCATTGAACTCCTTATCCTACGACACTAACCCCAGATCCAGCCGAAACTCATATGGGGGGAGTTTGGACTGTGAAAAGGGAGAAGTGCACGGAAATTTAGGGGAGTCGCAAAGGATCGGAGGTCTGGTCCTGCATGGCACCACGCGGAGGACAGATTGCTGATTGTGCCGCTGGCTTTCGCGAGTGGGCAGGAGACACACCCTCCCCACTGTGCCACTTCTGACTCCACTAAGCCCCTGTTTCGGGCAAAACCCTGGAGACCTAGACTCGTGTGGTCCTGGTTCGCAGGGGAGCCAGAAAGGCAGCGGTTAGAGGCACTGCGGGTGCGCGCGCGCACAAGGACCGCTCCAGCCATTACCCAGTCACGTGAGACTCAGGGGCCGTGGAGGGCGGGGCCGACTGGAAAGCAAGGCGGTCCCTTAAGCCCTGAAACTCCACCCCTCCCAAGCTCAACAGAGGCTTCTGCTGCTGAATCCAGCACAGAAGTTTCCCCGGCATAGTGAAAATGCCGAGACAAGGGAAGGGATTACAAACAAAAGAAATGGAGGAAAAAAAATGACTGGATATAGAGTTCAAAACCACGCTTATAAGGTTTTTCAAGAATATGCTAGAAAAGATGGATAAATTTAGTGAGACCCAAGAGGAGATGATAAATACACTGACTGAAATAAAAACTATTATACAGAGTACTAACAGCAGACTAGAGAAAGGCAAGGATCAAGTCAAAAATTTGAAATATAAAGAAGCAGAAAACATTCAACTGAAAAAGCAAGAAGAGAAAAGAATCCAAAAATGTGAAGATAATGTAAGGAGCCTCTGGGACAGCTTCAAGCGTACCAACATCAGAATTGTGGGGGTGCCAGAAGAAGAGAGAGAGCAAGATATTGAAAACCTGTTTAAAGGAATAATGACTGAAAACTTCCCACATCTGGTAAAAGAAATAGACTTACAAGTCGAGGAAGCACACAGAACCCCAAAGAAAAGGAATCCAAAGAGGACTACACCAAGACACATCATAATTAAAATGCCAAGAGCAAAAGAGAAAGAGAGAATATTAAAAGCAGCAAGAGAAAAACAGTTTATTACCTACAAGGGAGCACCCATTTGACTTTCAGCTGATTTCTCAACAGAAACGATGCAGGCCAGACGGGAGTGGCAAGAAATATTCAACGTGATGAACAACAAGAACCTACAACCAAGAATAATCTATGCAGCAAAGCTATCATTCAGAATTGAAGGACAGATAAAGACCTTCACAGAGAAGAAAAAGCTAAAGGAGTTCATCAACTCCAAACCAGTATTATATGAAATGCTGAAAGGTACTCTTTTAGAAGAGGAAGAAGAAAAAGGTAAAAGACAAAAAATTATGAACAAGTACACATCTATCAACAAGTGAATCTAAAAATTAAGTGAATTAAAAATCTGATCAACAGAATAAACTGGTGAATATAATAGAATCAGGAGCACAGAAAGGGAGCAGACTGATAATTCTCAGGAGGACAAAATCATAAAGCATCAAACAGACTGTGAAATTATAGCAGAAAGATTAAAGTTAGGTGAGGTAAATAAGTGATCAATCAAAGGACTTGTATGCATGCTTATAAACATAACCAATGATCACAGACACTGGGGGGTCGGGGTACGCCTGGGAGGGAGGGGGGGCAATGGGGAGATATGTATAAAAAATTAATAAAAATTAATTAAAAAAATAAATAAAATTTCTTCTCATAAAATGGATTTCTAAAAATGAATCTCTTGTTGTCTAGAGTTCTTAAATTGCTGGGCACTTCCAACTTCCTTTTTTGTGTATCTTTTCCCTTGCTTTATGACCATGTACATTAATTTAAATTATTAGAGTGAGTTACTTATCACCTCCATTTAGCTAAGTACATTTTGATTGTTCTCTTCTCTGCTCCCCAGACTGGAATTACTATTACTACTTACCTCTCTCGCCCTAGAAAAAAGGTCTTCACAGGGCATGTTTTGCTTAAAGTCACAATGTCCCTTGGTCCTTATGAGAAGACTTGCTCTTTGCCTCACAAATGCCCTCTTTAGACTCTCAATATTTTCTTCTTTTTGTTAGCTCATATCTTTATCAATGTTTTAGCTACTCATTGAGGTAAATGAATTTCAAATTGTTTTTATTAGGTTCTGTAATACTATGGGAAGATACTCTAAATACTGTAATAATTATTGCTATTAACATCTGGTGCTGCTTCCCAGGTCGGTTAATGACTTAAGCTCAGTGTTGTGTTCATAAATGTAAAATGATCAAAGCGAGCACAGTGGGAGGTCCTGGCTTCCTTTCTCTGGTCCTGGTTGAGTAAGTTGACTGATCCTCATATTGTTTCTTTCTAACCATAAAATGGATGCTTTGCATTTTTTCACATCTAAAGAAAGTGGCATTCTTGATAAAAGTCTCTAAAATTAGAAAGTTGTAGAATTCCTTAGTAATATGTGTCTTAATAATTCAAACCGTCATGGCAATATACAACTAAAACTTTCCTTTGGGACTAAAGATAAAAATCCCACTTGCTTCTAAAGAAGTTGAGTCAGTACATAATGAGAAGAATAATTCAAGCAAATGGGACTGAGTTTCATAGAAAAAAAAGAAAAAGAAAGGCAAAAACATTTTTAACAAGGAACTTAGTTGTTATTGTATTTGATGATTTCACAACCTTTATAGTCTCATTTATTAGATCATCTTTTTATTCCCAATTAAAAAATTACTATTATTATTTTTATTTTATTTGATAGGAAAAGAGGCATTAACTTTCTTTCATGACTCTCCCAATTATTCTTCTTTTGTAGAATAAACATAACTGATATTAGATATTATTTTGACTTAAAGGGAATATATGATACCACTGATGCTACATGTCACTACTATGATGGAAACATTTTGAACAAGGTTAATCAATGAAGAGGTTTATTCTTATATGTTTATATATATCAATATCCATATTGTCATTTTTATATTCCTTGTACCTGATTATGACATGTATACTTTTTCTAGTCATATAGAGAGACATTTTATTTTATATAGATGGAGCATATAGCCCATATAAACTATTTCCTTTCTGTGCTTACTGTTATAATTCCATTGTCTATAGACCATTGGTTCTATATCATTGATTTTAAGATGTCCATTTCTGTTTTTATACATTTAACATCTTTAAAATAAGAATGTACCTTTTTTTAAAAAAATGTATTTTATTGATTTTTTACAGAGAGGAAAGGAGAGAGATAGAAAGTCAGAAACATCGATGAGAGAGAGACATCGATCAGCCGCCTCCTGCATGCCCCACAGTGGAGATGTGCCCGCAAGCAAGGTACATGCCCCCAACCGGAATCGAACCCGGGACCTTTCAGTCCTCAAGCCGATGCTTTATCCACTGAGCCAAACCAGTTTTGGCTAAGAATGTACCTTATAATAAGTGACCTATCATAATTAAATTGTTAGCATTTTTTTTTCATTCTAGGTGGTTCAAAATATAATGTACTGTGAGGATCAAAATAACTTTCCTCCCACCTTCTAAATTCTTCTAGCTGGGCTAATAATCAGATTCACAGGAGGTGGTTTATCAGGGGAAAATGTCCAAAGTTGATTATGGATGTCCATGAAGGGTACCATAAGAGTATGGGACCCAAAAATGTGTGCATGGAGCGGGTGGGGGCTTCTATGCCATTTTGGACAAAGGAGAAGTGGGCAAGGTCTAGGAGTTCTAAGGAAAACTAGGCAATTCACAAGTAGACAAGAAAGACCAAACACGTGTTAAACAAATTTTCACTGGGCCACCCAGAAGCAATGGGACCCAGAAGGAAGTTGCACTAACAAGCTCTGTTAGATTTCTCTCCTGCTACATTCAGTTCAGATGATGATGCGAAAGTGATGCTCCCTTCCTTTAAGCAGGTTTTCCATCTCAATTTCTTTAGTCAGGTGGGGGTGGGGTTGGGGGGGATGGTAAAAGGTCTCTCAGAGTCTTTTGTTTCTTAATAACCAGATGAAAATCAATACCCCAAAAGTATATTTTGGGGTGGCAAAACTTCAGTCCTCCTCAGTGCTCATATACCTTTCACAATTAATAGTGACAGATTCGACATAATATGGAGTATTGAGACCACCACTCAGAGGGTAGCTTGCTTTGGCAGAGACTGCCTCTGGTCCTGCAATAATCATTTTCCATCTTTTCTAAAATTTTGGCTAGATATAGAGACAAAAAGCTAACATTTGCCAGACCACCTTTTCCAGATTAGAATAAATATTTATTGGTTTGCTAGGATTGCCTTAAGGAAATACTGCAAAGAGAGCAGGTTGCACACTGGAACTTTATTGTTTCATAGTTCCAGCAGCTAGAGGTCTGAGATGAAAGTGTCAGGTGGGCCATGCTTCCCCTGAAAGTGCCAGAGTAACTAACATCTGTTCCAGGCCTCTCTCCTGGCATCTGGGTGTTCCCTGGCTTATGGCGACTTAATCTTCACCTGCTCCATTCTCCCAGTGTACACACCTGTTTCTTTGCATGACATTCTTAAGGACTTCCCCATATTAATCAGGGGGCCCACCCTACTCCAGTGTGACTTCATCTTAACTAATTACAGCTTGAAGGACACCATTTCTTTCAAGGTATGGAGGATTAGAATGTCAACATATGAATTTTGAGGGACATAATTTAACCCATAATTTTGAGGCACAAGATTCATGGGCCTGGGGCTTAAAAAAAAAAAAAGAAACAAAAAGGCAAATATTCAATATAGAGTAAGCAAAGGTTTATTGGTTGGGAAGACCAAGCTTGAGAAGATGGGGTACCTTTTGATATCTGCAAATCCATCTTAAGAGAGGCCAGAATTCAGACATCTTTTGTGGCCAAGGGAAGCGAGGAGAGGGGAGACAAGAGGTGAGTGTGGGTATAGATAGCCAGACAGCTGGGCATGAAAGAGATTTTAGGAAGAGCTGGAAAATTCTAAATCCCTTTTCCTGGTTCAGTCTGTTGACCCCCGCTGATCTGAGTCTAGTTCTGCAGATGCCTGTGATCTCTGATGAACTGCCATTATTTTGTGCATGTTTCCCTACCTCTTTGGGCAAGATTCCCTCTGACCAGGGTTTGCTCAAGCCTCAAGCAGAATGCCTCCGTTAACTAGTATTTCTGAGGTAGCAGTGATTAACCTGAAAGCCCTGGGAGAAATGCAGGTTAGAATTCAGAGAGAGCAAGCATTTCATTCCGTTGCACATTCTGGTCAATGAGAAGTCAGCAAATCTGTCAGCTCACAGAGCTTTCCTTAAAACATAGTTTCATGTATTCCTTACTGCTTACTCTTCTTAGATTTTTGCTCCTTGGAAGAGAGATAGTGCCTTAGAGTCCGAGGATGAAGGCCACAGTCCAGGTATGTGTGAGCAAGAGACCTGTATGGAGTGTGGGTTCCTTAAAAACTGTATAGAGCACAGCTGCCATGCCAGCCTGGGGTTCAAGCCACTGTTCTTAGGAAGTTGTCTGTTACTCTTAGCCAAACTTAATTTGGCTTCATATATGAACTTTCACAAGACCAGTTAGAATCTTGGCTTTATCACTTGTTGGCTGTAGGCCATTCACATGTGTCTTGAACTTTATAGGCCTCATTTTCCCATTTGTAAAAGGAAAATAATCATATATACTCAATATTAGTATTACAAGTTCCACTGTAGGCATAGCATTTAGCATAGTACTGATACATACTCAGTTGCTGCTGCTATTCTTAAGATTTTTTATTTTAGTGGGAGATGAGAATAAATATTTATCAAGGGCCTTGTGATTCTCTGTTTTTATTATTTTATTGAAGCAAAATTATAAATCCTGGAAGGAATAGATGCTACCAACTGTAAGAGTATTTGTATACTTATGTGTTCTTTCAACAAACCTTTATGCCACACCTCCTCTGTACCAGGCACTGTACTGGGCAATGGACATTGAACAGTGAACATAAACAAATAGTTCCCATTTCTGACCTCAGGAGGCTTACACTGAGTATATAAATGGCAGAAGCAAAGTAATATTGTTGATGGCAGTGATGTTACACACCTAACCCGTGACCTCATGTATCGTGGGCTATGTGAAATTGTGTACATGTGGAGCTGTGAGAGAAAAGGCACCTGCTTGACAGAATCAACCTGGGCCACAGACGTGGTGATGTGGATAGGCCATTGTCACCCAGTGAAAGTGGCTTGCCAGCACACCTGACATTTGACCTACTGTATTTCAGTTAGTACTTGCTCTGATTTTCTTGACCACATTAATGATACTTACCACAATAAAAAGACTGGTGAAGCACATAACATTTATACCAGTAAATATATGTTTCAATTTTTAAAACGTAAAAATTAAAAGCTTTTTTATTATTATTGAAACCAACAATTACAACCTTTCATCAGTGTTTTATTCTAAATTATATTCCATCAATGCTTGTCTTTGAATAAATAGCTGTCTGTCTCTAACTTTAAAGCTCATTATTTTTGCTATTTGCCTTTTTCTTCCATTAGAGATTTTTTTTTCTTGTCTTCTTGTGTTTTCTCAGCAGGAATACTCTTTTAAATGGATTTCTCTGTGTTTATGTTCTGCCTCTGGAATTGACATAATTATGCTTGTGCTTTTAATGGAAGAATTATTCAATGTAAGGAAGGTTTCATCTTGATAAAACTAGACCTTGTCTTTGACCATTTTGCAATGAGTAATAAAGGTTTAGATGATCATTTAACAGACCCTGAAACTCCAGGAATAGATTTGTCATAAAATATATAATTTCAGAAATTTATTTAAATTGTCTATATTAAAATACTTCCTAGTTAGTAAAAGTGAAATTGGTTGATCTTTTCAAGAGTGTTATTGTAGAATCTGAAAACTGCAAAAAGATAAACCCCCTAGTGATATACAGGCTAGTGGGAGACTGAACACCTGTGGCTTTGTTGATACATAGTGTCTAATCTTATATAATCCTATATAATATAAGCATAATATGCTAAGTGTCTGACCAATTGGTCAGCTGTTCAGTTGACCACTCAACCAATCACTATGACATATACTGACTACCAGGGGGCAGAATCTCCAATCAGTAGGTTAGCTTGCTGCTGGGATTTGGCCAATCAGGACTGGGTAAGAGGGCCAGACACGCCCTGGAGCCCTCCTGCGATCCCTCCCCAGCCAGGCAGCCAACTTCCCATGGTCCCTCCCTAGCTGGATGGCTCCGTGGGTCCCGATCAGCCAGATCACCAGCTAGGCCGAGTGACTCCACCCATGCACAGATTCGTGTACCAGGCCTCTAGTGGTAAGTAAAGTATCATGAGATTGAAGAACCTCCATGTTTACCTTTATGTCTTCTTCAATGTATTTGGGGCCAGTGTTTATCATCTGGATGGGGCTCTTCTCAGTTACACCTTTTTTGTAGAGCCTAAATATTTATAGAATGTGTTTCATGCACCATACCAGTGACAAGAGCTAACCTTTTATTCCCAGTATAGAGGACATTTAGATAACATAGAAGTATGTATTTATCTATTGTGCCAAGATTTTTATGATTTGTAACTACTTACAGTAAATGTACTGTCAAAATCAACTGATTATTATGTAATCCTCATGTATTATGTAAGCCTCATGATAACCATAAAGCCTAACCTTATAGTAAATACATCAAAGATAAAGAAGTTTAAGCATGTCACTTAAAAAAGTCATCAAACCACAAAGTAAGAGAGTGAGAGAAGAAGAAACAGAGAGGAATTACAAAAACAGCCAGGAAACAATGAGCAAAAAGGCAGGAAGGCCATAGCTATCAGTAGTTATTTTAAATATAAATGGACTAAATCCTCCAGTCAAAAGACATAGAATGGCTGACTAGATTACCAAAACAGATCCCATCTAAACGTTGCCTATGATGGACTCATTTTACATGTAAATACACACAGCCTGAAAGTGATGGAATAGAAAAAGTTGCCACATACAAATGAAAACCAAAAGAAAAGTAGAGTAGCTAAACTTACATCAGACCAAATAGACTATAAAACATCCTATCTAATAAAAGAGTAATATACAAATTAACCATCACTCTGCTGTACCCACCAGCCAATCAGGAGCAAGTATGCAAATTAACCTAAACCAAGAAGGCTGTGGCCATGAAGCAAGCAGGAGGGAGGCTTGGGTTTCCCTGGTGATGGAGAAAGCCAAGCTTTCCACAAACTCTGGTATGCCCAGGCCTCCACTCAAGGCCACAAAGTTTCATTTGTAGAAGATAAATAAATCCCAACAAAAATGGTAGCAGCCACAGAACTGGAGAGAGGAGGAGGCTAGGATTGCCCTTGGCAATGGAGGAAGCCAAGCTTCTGCAGTCCTGGCCTCTCTAGGCTCCACTTAAGGCTACAAAGTTTCAATTGTAGAAGATAAATAAATCCCAAATACCAGGGCCTCCACTTGGGTCGCTGGCATGTGTGGCTGGTCTGCAAACCACCACAAGCTTTTGCCCAGGCTGCTCTATGCCCAAAGGGAACCCTCACCCTGATCTAAGACACCCTTCATGGCAAACCAGCTGGCCCCTATCCATGCATCAGGCCTCTATCCTATCTAATAAAAGAGTAATATGCAGATTGACCATCCCTCCAACACACAAGATGACTGCCCCCATGTGGATCTTTACCACAAAATGGCCACCACAAGATGGCCTTGAGGGGAGGGCAGTTGGCAGAGACCAGGCCTGCAAGGGAGGGCAGTTGTGGGCAATCAGGCCAGCAGGGGAGGGCAGATGGGAGGGACCAGACCTGCAGGGAAGGGCAGTTAGGGGTGAGTAGGCCTAAAGGGCAGGGAAGTTAGGGGCAAACAGGCTGGCAGGGGAGCAGTTAGGCATCAATCAAGCTGGCAGGGCAGTGGTGATC
This sequence comes from Lasiurus cinereus, assembly GCA_011751065.1. Taxonomy (NCBI): domain Eukaryota; kingdom Metazoa; phylum Chordata; class Mammalia; order Chiroptera; family Vespertilionidae; genus Lasiurus; species Lasiurus cinereus. The sequence goes on along the minus strand of JAAGEH010000040.1, from coordinate 17,545,995 downwards.
AGGCTGGCAAGAAGAAGTGGTTAGGGGCAATCAGGAAGGCAGGCAGGTGAGCAGTTGGGAGCCGGCAGTCCTGGATTTTGAGAGGGATGTCTGACTGCCCAGTGGGATCGGGCCTAAAGGGGCATTTAGAAATCCCTTGAGGGGTTCCAGATTGGAGAGGGTGAGCTGGGGGACACCCTCACCTGTGCATGAATTTTATCCACCGGGCCTCTAGTACTTAATAAGAGCATTACATAATGATAAAAATTTAATAATAAGTTATAATGTTTATAAATATTGATGTACCGCAAATAGGAACACTTAAGTATATATAGCAAATATTAACAAACCTAAAAGTAGAAATAGACAAAAAGTTGGAATAACCAGTAATAAAGTGTTCTTAACTTGGTACTCAAGAAAAACCTTATCTGAAGAAATATGAAAACAATGGTTGTTAGAGGAGACATGGACAGTTTATGGATGGGAAATTTTATTTCATTATTTTTTAAAATGAGAGTCACTAATCATATATTTAAAAAAAATAAAATAAGAGTACTAAGTTACACTTATGCATTTTGGAGTATAAAGGAAGAATTTGATGATGCAGGGGTAATCTTGAGTAGTGGACTCTGATAGAATCCTGAGCACTTGAGTGGAAATGAACATTCCTTTAAGTCTAGAAGGTGGAAGCTGAGTCAACCAGTACAGATGCAGATAAATTAATAGTTTTGTTCATAAGAAAAATAAAGACCTCTTCCTTTTTTCCCCTCCTTTGTTTCCTGTTTTACTCCTCCCCAGATAGTGAGAGGAACATTTGAATTGTTTACCATGATGTACTAGTGGTTTCCAAACTTCTAAATACACTAATTAAAGCTTTTCCCAGAGTAAGAATTTCATTTTAATGTAAATGCTGACACACTGAGTAGAGTTTATATTTTGATTTCAAAGGTTTGAAGAAAAATGTCGTGCATGAACTATGAGTTCTATGAGAATGAACACACCCAGCACTGAGCAATTTCATGACTCATTGGTCTCTACTGTCACATGTGGGAAAGTTACTTAGATTATATCTGAAGCACTGCACTGTAGCCTTCTGGTCATGTTTGCATGCCCACAGGGAAGCATTACATTTTTATAACATATGAAAAGAAAACAGAAATTGCTTTAAAAAGATCACAAATGCAATTTTTTTTTATTCTGAAAGAATAAGGTTCTCAAAAATGTCAATCTCATTCTGATATATCGGAAAAGCAAACTCGAATTTTAGTGCCATTCTTCATTTAATTAACATGGTACATATTCTGAGAGGTCTGCATCTCATTTGACACTTGCATGAATTATGATGCTAATTAGTACAGAAATAAAAAATAAATAAAATTTCAGTACACTACTGAATTTTTAAATCCTGTTTCTTAAATAATTAAGTACAGATTACCACTTTTGTTTTACTTTATTTAATTTTAATTTAAAATCTCCACCCATAGATATGGAGAACATTTTATTTTAGACTCAGGTCACTTGAAACCTACTTCTTGACTACCTATGCTATCATTGTTTACTATTGCTAACTTCATTCCTAAAACATTTTGCATACCAAATTTTAAACAAACTACCACAAGGTAAACTTTGTGGAAATTACAGGGTCAACTCAAACTTGTCAGCTTCTGTTCCCTAAATTTAGTTATCAGACTGATATGTTAGGTGTTCTCTCCTTTATTCAGTTCATCCAGACAGCAAATATTGGCCCCTAGAATGGCAATAGTAAACACACACAAGGAAATAACACGGCAGAGGCCCTTGACCTAAAGAACCTATTGCTTTTTGGAGGAAATAGACCCCTGACTAATAAGCTTAAGGATGCTGGGTGAGAATGAATGGAGAACGTTTTGTGGAAGGACAAGCCTAGCCTGGCTCCCTCGACCCAGAGGAAAGATGGAAGCAATCAGATGATAGAAGCATAAGCATTGTCCAACCAATACTTGATCTGAATTTTCAAACATTACTTTGTACATTCTTGGCTGGGAAACACACTTGTATAATTTTATAAAATGAGGGTATCCTGGAGGCTTGGCCTGAGTAGATTAATAACTTAAGTTCACGGAGCAAAAATCACCCTGATTTATATATAATTAGAGCTTATTTAGTTCAAGCTGATAATGAAACTTTATCTATAGTTGGCCAAATTGCTCACGTCTAGAAATAGCTGTAGGTCTCCAAACAAATCATTTCTAATTTATATGTGGTAAATGTAATGACAGCCTGAGAAGTTGCTTCTAAATGAACAATGTCAGAAGATGTATCAGTGTTTCTAATTTGGACTCTTTTTTTTCATTTGGCCGATAAACATTTTCAATGGATATGATGAAATCAGTGCAGACAAGGCTGCATTTATTTAAAAAGAGGAATAGAAAGCATGCTTTTTTAAAACAGTGATTGGCAAATGAAATCAAGGTTTAAAAGCTCTGGTTCTGGCCTGACTGACTTAGAGGTAGAGATGTCTAAAACTAGGGAGACTGACTTTTAAACCTTTTTTTTAAAAAAATTAAAATGATTATAGGATAAGGCTTGATAGCTTCCCTTTAATCAGTTTCAAGATACAGAAACCTCAGAGGGGAAGGGCAGGGGTAAGATTAACCAAAGAACTTATATGCATATGTGCATAACCCATGGCCACAGACAGTAGTGCGATGAAGGCCTGGGGAGGAGGCATGAGCAGGGTGGAGAGGTAAAAAGGGGACATCTGTATGTCCAACAACACAGATAATTTTTTTAAAAAGATACAAAAACCCTTTGCACTGTTCCATAAGAAAATTCTTGATGTGGCTCCTGCATAATGCGAAAATTGTATAAAACTTCACATTTTAATGAAGTAATGTGGATAGTTAGATCTCTTATACATGATAGAAAAAAATCACTTTGAAATTTATTTAAAAAACTCAATTTGCCAAATTGCTTTACTGATAATTTTTTTCATTAAATCTTTATTGTTCAGATTATTACAGATGTTCTCTTTTTTCCCCCCATAGCTCCCCTCCACCCAGTTCCCACCCCACCCCATACCCTTACCACCCCCACTGTCCTCATCCAAAGGTGTATGATTTTTGTCCAGTCTCTTCCAACACCACCACACCTCTTTCCCCACAAGGATGGTCAGTCCACTCCCTTTCTATGCCTCTGGTTCTATTATATTCACCAAATTATTCTGTTCATCAGATTTTTTATTCACTTGATTTTTAGATTCACTTATTGATAGATATGTATTTATTGTTCATAATTTTTATCTTTACCTTTTTCTTTTTCTTCCCCTTCTTTAAAGAATACCTTTCAGCATTTCATATAAAACTGGTTTGGCAGTGATGAACTCGTTTAGCTTTTTCTTATCTATGAAGCTCTTTATCTGACCTTTAATTCTGAATGATAGCTTTGCTGGATAAAGTAATCTTGGTTGTAGGTTCTTGATATTCATCACTTTGAATATTTCTTGCCACTCCCTGCATAGTTTCTGTTGAAAAATCAGCTGAAAATCATATGGGTGCTCCCTTGTAGGTAACTAACTGTTTTTCTCTTGCTGCTTTTAATATTCTCTCTTTATTTTTTGCTCTTGGCATTTTAATTATGATGTGTCTTGGTGTGATCCTCTTTTGATTCCTTTTGTTTGAGGTTCTATGCACTTCTTGGACTTTTAAGTCTATTTCTTCACTAGGTGGGAGAAGTTTTCAGTCATTATTTCTTCAAATAGGTTTTCAGTATCTTGCTCTCTCTCTTCTTCTGGCATCCCCATAATTCTGATGTTGGTACGCTTGAAGTTGTCCCAGAGGCTCCTTACACTATCTTCATATTTTTGGATTCTTTTTTCTTTTTGCTTTTCCAGTTGAGTGTTTTTTGCTTCTTTGTATTTCAAATCTTTGACTTGATTCTTGTGATCCACTAGTCTGCTGTTGGAAATCTGTATGTTATTCTTTATTTCAGTCAATATAAGCTTAATTTCTAGTTTTTTAAGGGTCTCATTAATTTATTGGCCTTTTCTAGAAAATTCTTAAAAAACTTTATAACCGTGGTTTTGAATTCTATATACAGTAGTTTGCTCCTCCATTTCTTTCATTTGTGATCTATTTCTTTGTCTCCACATTTTGGCTGCTTCACAGTGTTGATAGAGTGGCTTTGTGTGCTAGGTGTCTATAGGGCCCAGTGGCTCAGCCTTCCAATCAGTTACCTGAGGTGGACACTCTTGGCGCAACCCTTTGTGGGCTGTGTGCACAGTCTTGTTGTAGTTAAGCTTTGATTGTTGTTGGTATCATTGGAAGGAATTGACCTCCAGGCCAATTGGCTGTGAGGATCAGCTGTGTCTATGCTAGAAGAACTTCTGTGCTGGAGACACACTTATGAGGCAAGATTTGCTTCAGTGGGGCTTTGGTGCTCACTGAGTCTGCCCTCTGACTGTGTCCCTTATGGAACTGAGGAATTGTAATCTGGATTGTCCTACTCTGACCCTTGGGTACACTGGCTGTAGGATCTCTAAGGAGGTGCTAATTTAGCCTCTGCCTGAGGCCATCCAGCTGGAACTAAGGACAGATCTACAAATTCCTCTTCTTTGTTTGGGTTTTGGAGGTACCCAGATGAGGCCCAGCTGTGAAGCAATGCAAGCTGCTATGGGGCCTTGGGCCTTCTTTTGGTGGCTCTGGGGCTCTTTAACCTAGCTGCAGTTTGTTAGGTAATTTTAGGTTGCAAAGGGCCAGGCCATTCATATGCAAAAGCCCCTGTGCACAGCTTGGGTGGGCGGGGTCTCAGGGTGGAGCAAGCAGCTCTGGCTGATCCTCAGCCCTGCCCTAAGAGGCTCCTGGGTCTCAGTGTCCTGTGGCAATATCAGCAAGCACCTCTGAGGGAAAGCCGCCCTCAAGTTCTGCTCTCTGTGAGACAGTCTAGTTTTTCCCGTATGAGTCTGGGTCCCCAGAATCTTGCCTGGAACTGGAGTTCAGAGCAGTTGGGAGCTTATGTCTACCTGCGGATTGAAAAAGCCAGCCGCGTACTCACTTGCCAGCCTTCTCCGTGTGCATACTTCTGTACCTCTGCACTTTACTTCCACAGCTCCTCTCAGTCTCAGTGTGCTTTTCTCTTCCCTTCTAGTTGTAGAATTTCCACTCTTCCAGCTTTCCTGTGGTTCTGGATGATATCCGTTTTGTCTTTTAGTTATAATTTTGAAGTGATTGTGTGAGGCAACAATTTTAGGTGTTTACCTATGTCGCTATCTTGGCTTCTCCTGTACTGAAAATTTTTTTTATTTATTTACTAAAAGTGAATAGTTAAGGTCTAGTGAAACCACAATACATTGGGATGGATTTTTAGTGGGTTTGAAGTACTACAGAGCTGATTTTTTTAAAACCTATTTTAAATCCCTCTTTACCTGTTTCAGAAATTCTGTATATAAGATAATTTAAAAATTTTAGTTAATTAGAATTGATTGTGTGTGTGTGTTTATAAATTATATTTGTGATTAGGGGGCAGTCACAGATCTGGAAGAGTGAGCATTACAAAAAATACAGATTAATTATCTTGCTAGAATCAAGCTATGTTAGAGCTGTTTGTGAAAGAGAGAAAATGTCTGAAATTTCAAGTTACACGTTAGAAACTGTAACCAAGAAACTGGGACCAAGAGAGGGCATACCATGTCGATGATGTTGGAAAGAAATGTGAGTTGGACCCAAACCTAGGCTTTATTACTTATTTATCTATTTATTCCACAGCCATGCACTTATTGAACCTTTGCTATGTACTAAATACTTTCATGGAATCTAAGGAACAAAGATGAATGTCTGCTCTAGGGCTTACTCCTTGTCCAATACACTAGAGCTTCTGGGCATCCTTATGTCAACCTTTCACCTTCTTCATTAAAATATTATAAATATACTAAAGAAGAAACAGAAAAGAAAGTAAGGTCTGGGAGATTAATTTGGAAAATCTATAAAGAAATAGAACAGCCTGGCCGATATGGCTCAGTGGTTGAACATCAACCGATGAACTAGGAGGTCAGGGTTTGATTCCCAGGTCAGGCACATATCCGAGTTGCAGGCTTGATCCCCAGTGTGGGGCATGAAACTGGCAGCCAATCAGTGATTCTCTCTCATCATTGATGTTCCTCTTTGTCTCTTTCTCTTCCTTCCTCTCTGAAATCAATAAAAATATATTAAAAAACAAAAACAAAAACAAGTAGAACCAAAGAAGACACATAGATGAGTAAGGTAGGAAGAAAATGGGAAAGCCCATTCAAGAGACGTTAATATCTGAACACTACGAGTTCCAGAAGGACAGCACAGAAAAGATAGAAGGAGGAATCAGAGAAGTGGTTTTCTGAATTTTCAGGTCACTTCTTATATTGGGATACTGAGTCTGAAAGCTACTCTTTCCTTATATTGCCAATATAAAGCAAATAAAACAAACAAATGAAAGTATGTCTAAGAACTAACTCTTTTTTCCCTCATCCATGTTAATTCTTTTCTACAGTTAGTTCCTAGAGGTGATTTTTATGTTTCTGTCTATAGCCACACGAGTATAGGGTGAACTGTTCCTTCTTGATAGCATACATTTTCTCTTTGAACAATTACTTATTTTCATGTCACTCAGAGTTTATCTATTCTCCAAGATATGCATTTTTACTGTGCATTCGAGCATCATTGGAAGATAAATTCTACTCTTGAAAATGGTAGCTTCATCACTGAGTCACAGAAAGCTATTATTCCTACAATTTTTCAATAGCTTGTAGATTTTGCGGGGGTGGAATTTTAAGATGTAAGTATACTGTTTTCTACACTCAAACTGCATTGCTCTTGCTATAGAAATTGATCAGTGATGTGTGCTGATAACTTTTCAAAGTCCATGTATATATAAACTATTGTTATTGTATATAGCGTTCCTTTTTTTGAAACTCCCACTGATTTCACTTTACTTACAGATTCACGATTTAGCATCTTTATTGCCCTCTGCTGGTAGATTCTTCGTACTGCATATTTAGAGATCTATGATGGTATATTTTTCAGGAGCTAAGTAGATATTCAACTTCTCAGGCTCAAACTAAAAAGTAGATGATGGAAAACACTGAGATTTCTTGAAATGGCTAGGGAGGTAAACAATATGACTCAGAGTTTTCAAGGATGTAAAATATTTATAGGTTGTTTTTTTTTTTTGGTCAATCAAATTTCATGAAAGGATAGAAATCCTTGTTTGCTTTGAAATAAAAGTACCATAATTGAAAAATTTCTTCACTGGGACCAAATGCATTCTGTAAAAATATAAGTTAGTGGTTGGACTTCCCAATGATCCCATTAAAAATAAAACTCCATGAACAATTTCAAATTTTGATTTAATTTTGCCTTAAATTGAAGTAGTTGTATCTCTATTCACTTAAATGTTGTACAGTACAATGTAGTTCAGGTGCTTCCCTAGTTTTTATGCTCTTCCTGCCTTCACCACAGAGTACACACCGAGGGTCTAACACTGTTAGGGAGCTTTGTGTGAAACTGGGGCGCTGGTGAAGCTTGATTGTAAGTGAGCAGAAGGTATTGTCCCCAGTATGTTGATAGATGTTCCTAGCGGGTGTGCAAGATGGTGGGCAGAGAAAGTCAGGCTTGTCTCTGTGCTCCCTGATTTTCTCTGTCAGCTGTCAGCCTCCAGTGTTAGGAATAGTGTCCTTTGTCTGAAAGGGGTTTAAGATATTAAAAGTCTTCTATTAAAATGCCAGCATTTTCAAAGCCTATAAAAGATGAGACATATAGCTCTTCCTTTGCTAGTATAACCTGAATTTCAACAGAGCAGTCTGGGGACTCTATGTTTGTGTGTATGCATACATGTGTGTGCATGCATGTGTGTGCAGGCCCACCGAAGATACACAAGAGACCTCGGGCAGGAAAGATCAGAGTTATAGAAGAAGGGAAAGAGCATAAAAGACAAACCCCACCTACTTAATTTACCCCTTAGCCTGGGGTTGTCTTATTTTCTACCATCCTGTGCTCATCTTTTTACTAAGTCCCCAGTGTTCCCCAGGTCCCTCTGTCTTACAAGTTCATCACTAAACCATGCATAGGGGATGCAATCTTGCAATTTTGCCCATGTTGTTTTCTTTTCCCTCAGAGTTTTTCTCTGAGCCACGTGGTGGAGAAGATGCTTTGGTGATAATTCGCATTCACTTGTTAAATGCAGAGTGGGGCAAAAGCGGGTTTACAGTTGTTCATATGGAAAATTCTATATAATAAAAGGCTAATATGCAAATTGTGCCCATGGGCAGGAGTTTGACCAGTCGGGAATTAGAAATGTGCTGACCATCAGGGGGTGGCGCGGAACATGGCGGGTGTTGACAACGTGGCACTGGCAGCAGGTGGCAGTGGAGGCACTGACGGTTCTGATGGGCCCTGATGAGATTGGGACTGTGGCGGGATGGTGGAGCAGGTGAGCCGGTGGCGTCAGGCCAAGGCAAGTGCAAGCAGGGGCCCCGATCATCCTTCTCCTCACCTCACAGATCGGCTCTGATCACTGGCCAGGCCTAGGCACCTTATCTGTGCACATTCACAGCTGTAAACCTACCTTTGGCCTACCCTGTAGAAATCACTCTGTTTAAACAAACAGTATTTTGAGTCAGTTATAGGACACCGTTAGCCTCTACATTACAGAGATACTTTGGGACTGACAGGGCTTTTAATTTCCCTCCAAATCAAAGTATAAGCTTTTGAGCAATTCTAGGACAAACCTTATTCAAATAAAACGTGGGAAGCGTACCCGAAGTTCTGCATGGTCTGCCTATCCCTTTACAGACATCCAATAGCCCTTACACTGAAGTCAAAAGGAAGAACAACACTGGAACAAAGTCTATGCTTGAAATCTGTGTCTTATTTTCATCCTCCCCTGGCACATAGGCGAAAACTAACTGCTCATTGTCCTCTTGATAATACCCAGTCTTCAAGATGCTTCCTTTAGAAATTTCCGCTTTTCTTTGGTGTAGGGGTCCAGGTTGCGTTTTTTGCTTGGAGGACTGCACTTAGGTGGGAAATGTTGCCAAGAGAAGTTGAATAAAGGCACTTGTACTATTCTTTCTTACATTGTATTGGTTTTTATAGTCTAACTTGGAAGAGTGCCTGAGGCTGCCCAGAATCTGCCACAAGAATCCCAGCTGTGCCACCCCACTCCAGCCCATCCCAACCCCATGGGGGTGAAGGGGGTATAGGGCAGGCCAGCAGTGTTGGTATAGCCCATGTTCTCCACCCACCTGCACCTGGGTTCCCCTAGGGCACTGCTTTCCTCCACCAGCCTCACCTGCTCCATTTGACTGCTTTACAGACGCACAATTGATGTGTGAGATTGTGTAATTTCAGGTGTACACTGTGATGACTTGATGCATGTGTATACTGTCAAATGATTACCCAAATGTAGTCAACACCTACTGCCTCACTTCATTACCTTTTAAGTGTGTGCCATGAGAACATTTAAAATCCATTCTCTGAGCACTTAATTATACAATGTGTAGGTGCTGTTAACTAAGGGCACCATGCTGTGCATTAGCTCTCAGAACACACTCTACTTATAATCAGAAGTTTGTACATTTTGACCAACCTCTTCCCATTTCCTCCACCCTCCAGCCTCTGGTAGTCACCATTCTACTTTCTGTTTCTTTGAGTCTGGCTTATAGGAGACTCCACAGATATAAGTGAGATTAAACAGTAATTTGTCTTTCTCTGTCTGACTTATTTCACTGAGCATAATACCCTCAAGATCCACTTATGTTGTCACAAATAGCAGGATTTCCTTTTCTTATGGCTTAATAATATTCTCTTATGTATATATTACATTTCTTTTTTCATCCATCCATCCATTGATGGGACTATAATAGAAACTCGGTCAGTTCCTACATGTGGCTAAGAAACTACAGATGGGATCTGGCTGTTATTACTATGGAGAAAAATATCTGGTGGTAGAGTAGATGCTGGCTGTAGATTACGTTTCTCCCCACAGTCAGAATGGCCATATTTTGGGAATAGCTGCTTTGAATATCTATCAGATAAATCACTGAATTGATTCATATGTGGGTAGGACAAGTATACCCATCTGTTTTAGGCATCACATCATGGACATAAAGTGGGAATGAGAGGGAAAGGAGGCCTCTGAAGGCAAACCCAGTTTTATTATTCTGTGGAAAGGAGGATATACAACCTCACCTTCAGAACCTCAAATCAAACTGTGACATTTAACAAGCCTCCGTAGGATGTAATTGTAGCAGAAAAAATATAAGCAGAAGCATAGGAGAAAGAAGTTCCATTTTGTTTGGGAATAAATAGCTCAAAATATCTCAAAAGCCTCCTAAAAACAAGCATGGATTTCAATATTGTATAATAATTACTATTCAAAGACATTGAGCCTTAAGAAAAAAATTACCTTTTGCTTTCTTTCAGAAAGTGATAGAAAGGTAACTATATTTGAGGAACTTAATAAATGTAAATATTTTGTACATTTACATATTTGGTTTAGTACTCTAATAAATCTTTCTTACAGAATATATCATTTTTAATGAAATGAGAAAATAAGGTGTTAAGGGGGGTGAAGAGGGCATGAATTATACAAATTTTATCTTTTTCCTTGTTTTACCTAGAGGCATTTCTCCAAGTCTAAAAAAAAGTAGTAAGCTTGTGCTTCTAAGTTTGAATAAAAGGTTCTATAGATGCATTTCACATTATACATGCAATTCGATGTCCACAGAGTTACTCAAACTGCTGACAAGGCTGCTTGCTTCAGCTGAGGTCTTTCTGAGCAAAGCTCTTGAAGGAACTAACCACAGTGGACGCCAGTGTGTTTATCTTGTGAGTAATGAAGACAAAGGAGCTAACGAGGGCCTCCTTACAGAATCTCCAAGGTCAGGTGATAGGTTCAGTTTCCATGGCTTTGATGAGAGAAGAGAGGCTGTGGTGCTGTGGTCCACTTTGGAGTTTAAATCCCAGCACTGGTGCAGGCTGAAGCCCAGTCCCCCTGCAGCGAAGCATGGAAACATCATTGCTCAGCTGTAGCCAGTGTTTTTCTAATGTGAACCTTATTTTGTCCTGGTGAAGTAACATTGATGAGGGATTGTGAAATTGTTAAAGTGTGCAAAAGCACTTGACTTTGTAATGATAAGAAACCTTGGAAAATAAATGAAGGAGAAATTGGTGAATTCTTGACAAATTATAATAATCCCAGTTGATTGTTGCATAAGGAAAAGCAGGGAGTGGGTCATTTAGGAATCTGAATGAATACTTTGTATCTCATCTGTTTCTATTAAAACTATAGGTTAGGTGAGCTAAAAAATTAGTTATAAAATATTCTTTTTTTTAGGTAATAAAATTTGTTTTAATCCTTCCCTCAATTGTGAATTTAATTAGTGACCAGTTTATAAGGACCTGTTTATAACCAATGGATTGGCCAATGGCTTTGGGGATAATCTGGGATTTCCAGTTTTGTCTCCATTCTCTTATTTATTTTCTACTTCACATATTTTATTATTAGGAATAGTAACCATAGCACCATTATTATTATTATTTAGTTAGAATAGAGTTGTTTCTATAATTTCTTATGGTCAAGCACACATTAAGCAACACAATTTATTTATTTATTTATTTATTTATTTATTTATTTATTTATTTATTTA
>JAAGEH010000040.1:17508590-17534350 GCA_011751065.1 Lasiurus cinereus | reverse complement strand
TTATTTATTTATTTATTTATTTATTTATTTATTTATTTATTTATTTACTTATTTATTGTCCAAAGTTTTACATGTGTCTCCCTTTCCCCAATTGATCGCCCACCCCAGCCATTCCCATCCTGGGTGAGCCCCTACTGCCCCAGTGTCTGTGTCCATTGGTTATGCTAATATGCATGCATACAAGACCTTTGGTTGCTTTCTAACCTCCCTTCCCCTACCATTTGTCTCTGGATCTATTCTTATTCATCAAATTATGTTGATCCCTATATCTCACATATGAGTAAGATCATGTGATATTTATCTTTCCCTGACTAACTTATTTCGCTTAGCATAATGTTCTCCAGTTCCATCCATGTAAGCAACACAAATTTTGAAATCACTTTTGTTGGGGATGGAGAGACCAAAAGTAAATTCAATGCTGACAACTTTGTTCAATGCTCTTAAAGGAGCTTGTGACTAGTTGGGAAGGAGTGACACAAAGAAAAATCGGAGGGGTTAAATAAATAGGTGGAGCTGAGAGCACAGGTGACTGAGAGTGTGTGGAGTAAGGAGGAAGCAAGGTGCAAAGAAACCATCTCCAATCCTGGCATCAACAATTATTAGGTCTGCTCATACCATTTCATGACCTCACAGACACAGTAGACAAGGCTGGAGAATAAATACACTTCCATGACCAAATCATCAAAATTCAAATATTTCTCATCCTCTAAAACTTAAAGTTGGATTACAGATGACTCCTAAAAGCTTATTCTCTTCCATAACAAGAGTGACTTAGGCCATTTCTTTCCCAGGTATTCTGAGCATAGAGGTTTGTGTCTTCTTGCCCTTTGACCTTCACTTACCTTCTCCTGGGTGAATGGGACAGGTGGGAGCACCCATGACTCAGCCACCAACATTGCTCCTGATGAAGGTTAATGGCCATTTTTAATCTTACACAGCAAATTGCTGACATCTAGGATTTCTATCAAGTTTTCCAGATATTCCACAGTAATTTCAGTGTTTACACAATATAAAAACACTGACATGGAACTTAGAAAAGCATTTTATTTAAAGACAGATGGCGAATACAACAAAACTGCTTAAAATTTGTGAAGGATTGCATTAAATAAGGTCTGTTGAAGGTTACACTAATATAAATTTGTCTACTATAAGTAAACGAATAATCACTAAACTTTTGGTTTCCTGAGAAGCAGTGGCCACTGATAATTTCAGACTTGTTTCTTGATTTCATTAACAGGAGCAACTGTTTGCTGCCAGCTTGCTCTTGGGAAAGCTTATTCCTTTGTTTGATGCTGAATCACTTTTATAAACATACTAGAGGCCTAGTGCATGAAATTTATGCACGATGGGGGGAGGGGGTGTCCCTCAGCTCAGCCTGCACCCTCTCCAATCTGGGACCTCTTGAGGGATGTCCTAAATGGGTAGTTGGACATCACTCTCACAATCTCACTGCTGGCTCCCAACTGCTCACTTGCCTGCCTTCCTGACTGCCCCCAACTACTCCCCTGCCAGCCTGATTGCCCTAACTGCCCTCCTCTGCAGGTCTGGTCTTGCCCAATTGCTTTCCCCTGTAGGCCTGGGTCCCCATACTCCACTACAGTCCCCAGGGACAGGTGGAAAGGAAGAGCTATGTCTATGGAGCCATCAAGGTCTGAGTGCCAATTCCATGGAGGCAAACTACCTGACATGGCCAGCAGCGTGAGAGAGGGAGGCAGACAAGTAAACTGGCTACTAAGTGCATCCTTCTTTAGAAGTGTAGATTTGACAAGAAAGTCTCAGTGCAGCAAAATGCGTTTGTTTTTCTGAAGGAAGATATTTGTAAAGGAGCACTGAAGACCTACTTTTTGTTGTTGTTGTTAATCCTCACTTGAGGATTTTCCATTAATTTTTAGAAAGAGTAAATGGGAGAGGGAATCATCGATGTGAGTGAGATACATTGATTGGTTGCCTCCTGCATACAACACTTCAACCAGGGCTGGGGAACCTGTAACCAAACTATGTGCCCTTGACCGGAATCGAACCCTGGACCTTTCAGTCAGTATATAGGGCCAATACTCTATATACTGAGCCAAACTAGCTAGGGTGAATGCCTACTTTTTAAGCATCTGCAATCTCGAGGACCTGCTGTGTCTGCCAGGTTCTATCTATGTCCTATTTATGAACACCACATACTGGAGGAAACCGGTGTCCAAAGACCATGCAAAGTGCCAGGTTCCCCAGCCTTCGCAGGGCCCACTGTACCGGGATCTCCCCTTGCCTGCGCTGCCCATCCAGCGAGGTGCCAGAATGAGTCTCTCTCTTTTTCAAGCGGCTTTTAACATATATTAGATAACAACCAAGTACAGCACCTGAAAACTAGAGCAAGTGCTTTATTTAAAACAGGAACAGAACAAATGCTCATCTAGTATCATTTAAATCACCCTTAAACAATCTTTTATGAACCAACAGGCTTTTATTTTGGGGGTATTTTCTTCTTCTTCTGCTTCTTTTTTTTAAGTTCCTTTCACGCATGCCTCCTTCCTTTTCCTCTTTTTCCATCTGAAATGTTTATGGTCTCAAAAGTAATTACTCCTTGAAGAGCGTTTTCATGGATGCTAAATGCTACCTAATGGAAGCCATAAGCGTAGAGTCTGCTAGCATTTATAGCAGTATAGTACACTTGCCAGGTTGAATCAAATTGGAGGAAGGTTCCCCAGTCTTTGAAATGGGCAGTGTTGCTGGAGGTGGGTTCATATGCCTTTGGAATCCCATTAGTGCTGCAAAGCATCTTGATGACAAACACTATGTTTGTGGTTTAGGTTTTGAAATTAAAGCTGGGCCAACTCCTCTAATCACCCAGGTTACGTGATGGGTTTCTCATTTCAACACACGATGCATGTTAGAGGGAGTGTTGACGATACCAAAGGCTAACGTGGGCACCCAGAGAATGGAAGAATCCCTCTACTGAGAGAGTAGAAGGGAGAGGGACCCCTAATTTCCCCCCCTTGTGAATCTAGTCCCTCCTCCGTGCCATGCGGGAACACTGTGAAAAGTGGAGCGTTTGTATACGTGTATGTACCTGTGGGACCTGGAGTGCTCTCAACCTGTCAGCTCACGGGCACAGCAGGCTTTGTGTAGACACCAAAGAACAAAATGTGAAGTTGGCACTGCCAGCCTCTCCCCTGCACAGGAGATCCCTGTTTAACTTTGACAACCAGAACATTGGACAACTTGAAATTCTTGTCATCTGGTTTTCTTTAGTTTCTTCTTGGGGAATGAACGCTTTGAGGAGCTTGTTAAAGAAATCTGGACTTCTGATGGTGAGACTTAACCAGGTCTATGGAGCCATCGATCAGCAAACATTGACCCAAGCTTACCATGTCCCCAGATGTGGTGCTAGGGACTCAGGCACATGCCAGGGAGTAGCCCTGCTCATTTACTGTATTTATATACTTTATTTTTTTTAAATGTTATCAGAGCTCAGGTAAAAATAAGACATGAATTTAAGTCTGCAGTAAACAAAGCTGATGGAGCTGATCCCTTCACTTCCCAGAATTATTTTGTTCCAAGTAGTAACTGTCCCAATCCCATGAGACCATGTCTGTCATCTTTCCATTACTTTAATATTGATAGTCCCATGATAGTTCTTGCTCTTAGACTTCTAGTGAGGAAACTGACATAAGATACTGGACTATGCATGGGTTTGATGGGTAAGTGCAGACAATATATGAATACAATTGAAGATGAAGCCCCCAAAAGTGGAAAAAGCCATTCTGAAGAGATACAGTAGGTAGAGGATATTTGAAAAAATCAGATGGGAAAGATTAAACTTAGTACAATAGGAGTGGAGAGCTTTGGGGAATTTTCCAATAGGTGAGAGTTTGATTTTTATTTTTTAAAGAACATATCCAGCAGTTGTATAACTATAAGGGAGTGCCTGTATGCATGACGTCCATTGAGCACACCAACTTTGTGGACCACAGGTCATATATGAGTTTACCCTCTAGTATACTAGAAATTAAGTTAGGAAAGAAATAGTAATCTAAGTAATTTTAAACAAGAAATTCACAAAATATTGGTTTTGTGGGGTCCACCTAAGAAAGGTAAAGTCTCCTTCATGTTCTTGAAACCACATGTAGCTTACATTTGTTGAGAACATACTACATAGTAAACAAGTTTATAGGCTAGAAATAAAAGAAAAATGGAAGCCCAGAGGAATTAAAAAATAGTGAGAGATACATATGGGACGCGTTATAACCAAGCAGGGATATGCCACTAAATAATCATAAAAACGTAACTTTGAACAACAAAACCAGGAGTGACTAACCCTGCTTAGGAATATTGAAAAGGTTGTCAACAATGAGGAGTCTCTGAATTGAGCTTTGAAATGTAAGGAATTTTCCAGGTGGGGAAATGTCAAGGGCACGCCAGGCGGAAGGAACAAACACCCTGGATGTACGTGAGACAAAGAGATCATATTTAAGGATTGTAAAATATATATACATTTTGACTGGAGCATCGGGTATAAATGGTGGAAAATAAAGTGTAAAAGGTAGGTTGAAGTAAAAATATAAAGTGTCTTATATTTCCTAAGAAGAAATATAGGCGTTTTCTTACAAAATGGCTTATCATTAAATGTTTTAAAATAAAGACTGTTGTATAAGGCTGGAACACACAAAATCTGAGTTGTATTGAGCACATGGCTGTGAAATTTTCTGTATTTTTTTTTCTGATTTAGACACTTTACAATTCTTTATTTCCCCCTCCCCCACCCCCCCGTCCCTAAATAAAGCCATCTGGTGCAAATATGTGATCCATTTTATCCTCAACATTTTTGCCTTAACTCTTTTTCTATTTAAAATGCAAAATCTAATCATTATGAAATTTGGATGCTTGAAGTACCTACTTATGTTCTTTCTCTGACATAATGGAGTTAACCAGAAAGTCCTGTCTAATTATGAGAGCTAGACTGATTGCTTTCTCAGTTTGGTCATTCCTACCAATGGACCAACTTTAGGTTCATTGCATAAGGATCTTCTAAGTGATTTTTAAAACTTAATCATCACAGATGCAGATTCAGTAGGAATGAGAAGGTATCCAGGAATATGTATATTAAATAGGGCACTCCGGTGATTCTGGTAAGCAGCCAGAGGCAGAAGGCATATTTCTATCCTCTGCCAGGAATGCAGAGGAACCAGGGATCCCATGGATGGGGAATGGGAAAAGATTCCTGCTAATTCAGATCCTGTAAGTGAATAAAACTTATTGGAGTACAAAGAGATTTCAAAGTTCCAATTAAGGTTATTTTCATTTATCCATTCATTCACTCAATGAATTATTCACTTAGCTATTTAATATTTCTAGAAAGTCTAATATGTTTCAGACATAGTACTCAATTGTGATGGCATACAGAAATGAACAAGGCATTATCCCTGCCATTAGAGCTGACATCATATATAAGTGAGAGGAAAAAAGAGAATAATAATTGAGTGAGCTAAGTGCTATATAGAGATAAGCAGTAGAAATTTGTAGTAAGCACAAAAACAGAAAAGGTTCATTTACAATCTTTTAGAAGATCTCATTTTCTCTCAAATCCTGAATTATTAGCTACATATTATCACCCAATCTATATCAAACTTTTTTCTTCTGCAGTATAGATCCAAATACATAATTACCTAATGAATACTTCCTCTTGGATTCTCCCAGGTACCTCAAAAACAACATAAAGCATAAATCAAACTCATCATATTTCCCGCTCAAACTAGTTATTTTCCCAGTATTTCTATTTTAGTAAATGGCATCACTTTAACCCCAATTGACTAAATAAGAACCTGAAAGTTATTCTTTACTCTTCTCTCCTCCCTTAACTCTGCATGCAAAAATAACCAGGACCTGTCAGAATTATAATTATATAGCTTGATTATATACATTGAGTGGCCAGATTATTATGACCACCTGACATTTGTAGGCAACTTGGCCATACACTGCATCATATGGGATATGGAAGCCAAAAGCCTGTTCAAACACCTTTGCTGTCTGCAGTTACCAAGATAAAATGTCTCCAGTTTGCACAGGAGCACAAGGATTGGATAGTCGAGCATTGGAAAAAAAGTCATGTGGTCTGATGAATTACGTTTCCAGTTGCATCATGCAGATGGCAGAGTGAGAATTTCATGTAAAGAGCATGAAAGTATGCATCCCACATGCATGAGTACAACCCTTCAAGATGGTGGGGGCAGTGATAGGGTTTGGGACATGTTTTCCTGGCATGATTTGAGCCCTTTAATTCGTGTGGAGCAATGTCTGAATAGTACAACATACCTAAGTATTGGTGCTGATAAAGTTCATTCTATCATGTTGATGGCATATCCAATGGAGATGGCTTCTTCCAATAAGACAATGCACCATGCCACGGTGCTCATATTGTGCAAGAGTGGTTTCAAGAACATGAGGGAGACTTTGCCTTTCTTAGGTGGCTCCTACAATCACCAGGTCTCAATCCAATTGAGCATGAGTGGGACGAAGTTAAAAGAGCCATCAGGCAGCTGGTTCCACAACCATCAAATCTCACAGAACCAGACAGTGCTATTCATCAGGCATGGTGTCAGATTCTTTGCATCACCTTTCAACATCTCATGGAGTCAATGCCAAGAAGATTCGCTGCAGTATTGAAGGCAAAAGGTGGGCCAACAAAGTACTGATGGAGCCAAAACCAGTTTGGCTCAGTGGATAGAGCGTCGGCCTGTGGACTGAAAGGTCCCGGGTTCGATTCTGGTCAAGGGCACGTACCTTAGTTGCGGGCACATCCCCAGCAGGGGTCGTGCAGGAGGCGGCTGATCGGTGGCTGATCGTTGTCTCTCTCTCATCGATGTTTCTAACTCTCTATCCCTCTCCTTTCCTCTCTGTAAAAAATCAATAAAAAAATATATTAAAAAAAAAAGTACTGATGGAGTGGTCATAATAATCTGGCCACTCATATAGTTTAGTCTTTATGTATAACTAGAAGCCTGGTGCATGAAATTCATGCATGGGGGATGGGGATATCCTTCAGCCCAGCCTGCAACTTCTCCAATCGAGGATCCCTTTCACAATCCAGGACTGCTAGCTCCAAACTGCTCATCTATCTACCTTCCTGATTGCCCCTAACCATTTCTGCCTGCCAGCCTGATCATCCCTAACCACTCCCCTGCCAGCCTGATTGATGCCTAACTGCTCTCCTGCCAGCCTGATTGCTCCTAACTGCCTTCCCCTGCAGGCCTACTCACCCCTAACTGCTCTCCCCTGCAGGCCTGGGGCCCCCCACAACTGCCCTTCCCTTCAGGCCCAGTCACCCACAACTTCTCTCCTCTGCTGGCCTGGTCACCCCTAACTGCCCTCCCTTGCTGGCCTGATCACCCACAACTGCCCTCCCTTGCAGGCCTGGCCTCTCCAAGCTGCTCTGCCCTGCTGGTCATCTTGTGGTGTCCATATTGTGTCCACATGGGGACAGCCATCTTTGACCACATGGAGGCAGCCATCTTGTGTATTAGAGTGATGGTCAATTTGCATATTACTCTTTTATTATATAGGATAGAGACATGGGTGGAGGCCAGCCCTGAAGTGTGTCCCAGATCAGGGTAGGGGTTCCCTTGAGGCATAGGGCTGCATGGGCAAGGGGCCTGTGGTGGCTCGCAGGCTGGCCATTCCCCCTGGCAACCCAAGTGAAGGCCCTGGTATCTGGGATTTATTTATCTTCTATAATTGAAACTTTGTAGCCTTGAGCAGAGGCCAGGGCCAGCCAGGGTATGCGTAAAGGTTGGCTTCCTCTATTGCCAGGGAAACCCAAGCCTCCTGCTCACTCCATAGCTGCAGCCATCTTGGTTGGGTTAATTTGCATACTCGCTCCTGATTGGCTGGTGGGCGTGGCTTGCAGGTGTAGCAGAGGTATGGTCAATTTGCATGTTTCTCTTTCATTAGTGTAGATATTATACCCTCTACATTATTTTTCAGATGTAACAGCCCATTTAGTTTCTCCCTGACTCCTAATGATTTCTCTCTTACTCATTCTTTGCATTAAAAACCTGAATCTCACTCTTCTGCTTAGAGCTCTTAGTTTATGTTTAATTTTGGGAAAAAGCCCTCAAGTACTGTGTTCTTGTGTACTACTCCATCTTCCTTCCTTTTTTTTTAACCTCTTTCTTCCATAAATTTTTAGAATACTTGGTAGCCTTCAGTTTTTTAAATGTCCTCTCCTATCCTTGAACTTTCTCCACACTATGCCATTAATTTGGATCATTCTCTATTCAACCCCTGGCTAATGCATTTTCATCATTTAACTTTCAAAATACAGTAGTCCTCCTTATCCCTGGAGGATACATTCTAAGATTCCCAGTGGATGCCTGGAACTGCAGATATTACTACATCCTATATGTACTAAGGTTTTTACTACATACACATATATATCTATGATAAAGTTTTACTTACAATTAGGTACAGTGAGAAATGAACAATCCCATATAATAAATGTCTAATATGCTAACTGTCTGACCATTTGTCTAACCAGTCACTATGATGTACAGAGATCACTGGGGGCAAGACGCTCCAACCTGTAGGTTAGCTTGGGGTTTGGCCAATGGGAACTGGGTGAGATAGGCCAGACATGTCCTGGAGCCCTCCCCCGTGCCTTCCCAGCCCTGATTTTGCACTGATGGGGTCCCTTGGCTTGGTCTGCACCCTCTTGCAATCTGAGACCTCTTGGAGGATGTTGGAGAGCCAGTTTCAGCCCAATCCCTACATGCCAGGCCGAGGGACCCCACCAGTGCACGAATCTGTGCACCAAGCCTCTAGAAATAAGTAATAAAATATAACAGTTTTAACTCTACTTTAATAAAAGTTAGTGATTTTGATCTCTCTCTCAAAATATCTTATAGTTCTCTGAACAGTGTAGACATGCTGGACAAAAGGTTGATTCATATTCCGAGCAAAGTTTTGACTGAAAAATCTGCTGTAGCCTTATATGGTTTCTCTTATATGTAATAAGTTATTTTGCTTTTGCTGGGTTTAAGATTTTCTCTCTGTCTTTTACCACTGTAATTATAATGTGTCTTGATGTGGATCTCTTAGGATTCATCTTATTTGAAACTCTCAGGATTTCCTAGACCTCTTTCTCTCTCTTCTTCTGGGACCCCTTTAATACAAATTTTATTCTACTTGATATTTTCCCTTAGTTCCCTTAAATCATCTTCATTTTAAAAAAATCAATTTTCTTATTGCTACTCTGTTTGTGTGAGTTCAGTGCTTTGTCTTCCAGCTTGCTAATCCATTATCCTGTTTCATTGAGTCTGTTGTTGAACCCTGTTAGTGTATTTTTAAATTCAATTACTGTATTACTGAGCTCTATGACTTGTTTAGTATTTTGTGTGTGTGTGTGTGTGTGTGTGTGTGTGTGTGCGTGTGTGTGTGTGTGTGTTTTATCTATTTGTTGAAGTTATCATTGTGTTCATCCATTTTTTCCCATGTTTGATGAACATATGACGATTATTTTGAATTCTTTATCAGTAGATTACTTATTCCAAGTCATTAAAATATTTTTCTGCAATGTTGCTTTATTCTTTCATTTGGAACGTATTTTCTTGTTTTCTCATTTTGTTTTACAAATTCGCTGTGTTTGTTTCTATGCATCAGTCATGAAGGAGTGGTCTTATGTAGGAGATTCATTCAAACTTGCCCTAGCTCTTGGTTGTCTCTGTAATTTTGTGATTATTTAAATAACCTGATTTATTCTTTTATTTTTTAATTTAAATTATTTATTGTTGAAAGTATAACATATGTCTCCTTTCCCCCCATAGACCTTTCCCCAGCTGCTCCCATCACCCAGCACATGCCCTCTCGTACAAGTCCTTTGGTTGATCTCTAGACCCCATTATTGAGGGGGTGCCAAGACCTGTCAGTGTTCCAAGAAAAGGAATCTCATTTAGTACCTACTTTCAGGCTGCTTGGTAGCCAGACTCTCAAGCAGCAACTTAGACAGATGCAAATGTATAAAGTGTTGCGTGGCTGCAAGGTAAAACCCTGCTAGCCTCTAGACAAGGAAATCCAGAAGTGTCCCAGGGGCAACAGTTGTAAAAATGAGGGCTCCAGATGAATGCATCAGCATCTTTCTGGGAGGTTACCTTGAGCTGTAGGGAGGTCAAGGTGTGCACAAGGGTGGTGTCTTCCTGCTTACTTTCCCTGAGAGCACCTCCATGGTTTCTAGAAGTGTGAGAAACCTGAAGCCTGTCCCTCAGGCTGAAGCTCCAGGTTAAGTACTGGTAAACAGTAGCTTTTTAATAGGAAAAGTGGGCTTGTGTTTCAGTTTGCTCTTTGTGTAGTGCCATGAAGGTGGTGTTCTAGCGATACCTGGATATCTGTCTTTGCAATTGTTAGAGTGGAGCCCAGGAGTGCCAACCTCCTTGACCACCAGGACCAACTGGTCCAGTGGCATCCCCAGTGTGGATGGTGTATGCCCACTGGTTTTACTGAGGCAGTTAGGATGTGGAGGGGCAGGGCACTGTAGATATCTGCAGCAAGGCGGCAGGAGAGTGCCTTGACCATGCCCTGCTGCAGGCTTCAGAGATGTACTGGTAGCAGGAGAGGGTCTGTGCTCTGCATGTGCAGGTGCTGGCTTTAGAGAGCGAGCTGGAGAGTGCTGTGAGCATTTGCACTTGCCTGCCCCACCAGGGAGCAGGGCAATGTTTCACCAACCTACGCTCCCCAGTTTCAGCATAGCAGTGAGATTGTGCCACAAGGTAGCTGGAGGGGGACATTTTTGAGCTCGCCACCTGTGCTTGCCTAGCAGGTGGGAGTGCAAAAAATGCCGCCTGCCAGTGCTTCCCTGTCTGAAGAGAGTTTTGGCTGTCTTCTGTGCCTCCAGCAGATGTTTGCAGATCAACAACTGGGCCTCCTCCATAGATAGTCAGGTGCTTGTTAAACTTGTACTTTTTCTCTGGGTTCCAGGACAGGTGAGACCACCTGAGTCTTTTTTAGAACCTTCATACCCCTCAGATGGCAGCCCCACGGGTGTTCTAAGCCAGATGTCTTAGGGGCTAGTCTCTCCAGGGAAGTTCCCAAGAGTTGAGGTGCTTGGTGAGGGGCACAAACGTCTCACTCCTCTGGGAAAAGAACCTCTGGTGAGATTCTTCTCTATTGTGTGTTGTCATACAGGTTTAATTTTTTTTTGTGTGTGTGTGGGGAGAGAGTAGGGAGGTGGTAGTTGATGACAGCATGCCTCTATTGCTCTGGTCTTCTTTTTTTAAAGCCTCACCCAAGGATGTTTTTCCATTGATCTTTTAGAGAGAGTGGAAGAGAGAAAGAGAGAAACATTGATGTGAGAGAAACACATCAATTGGTTGCCTCTGCATATGCCCTGACCAGGACCCGAGTTGGGGAGAAGCCTGTAACCAAGGTGCATGTACTTGACTGGAATCGAACCTGGGACTTTTTGACTCACAGGCCAACACTATCCACTGAGCCCAACGGGCTAGGGCATAAGTGTGCTGTGGACGAGCAGCTCATCTGGGTTTCAGATCTTTTTCAGAGAGGACTGGTTTATATGTAGCTGTAGTTTGGGTGGGTCCATGGGAGGCAGGAATGCAGGGTCTTCCTAAGCTGTGTCCTGGGTCCTTCCCTCTACTCCCTTGACTTTGTAAAAACCATGTTTCTATTTCACTTCAATTTATTTCACCAGAAAAAGACAATCAGGGTTACAGATGGACTTTGGTTTCTCACATTTCTAGTATTATTCACAAAGTGACTAGATAACTAGCACCCATTTTTTCCATGTTAGATTCACCTTGGATGATCATAAGAATCAACTCGACATATTTGGGGAACTTTATATGATACTTGGCAGCTTAATCGGATCATCACATTTTCAATCATTTTATTCTGGGGAAAATGCATTTTCTTAAAGAATCCTTCTTTTCTCAAAAGAAAAGGGTTTTCTTTTTTCCTTGAGTAGTTTTCCTACTAGAGGGTTTAGTGCCTGAGGGCTGAACCACAGAAGGTCCTCATTGTTAACATCTGTGTTCTGTCTACTGGGTTTGGGGTGTCTTTTCGTACTTAACAGGAATGTCATACCGTTTTCAAATTGTTTTTTTCTTTTTCTTCTCCACTTAAGATCATCCTGCTCTGCTCCTGTAGTCTCCATTCACTACTGAATGGGGCCTGGTAGGTCTCCACAATGGACCTGGAGGCGTAGTAAAAAGTAGCATACTTGTGATAGCTTTGTCCTTTAGAGACTTTCTCTTTCCAAGTAAATACTATTCTCCTTTGGAAAATATTCCTTCTTTCCCTCTTTAGATCTTAAGAAAATATCCATGAAGCTTGTCATTTTAAACCTGCTCCTGGGACAGATTACAAACTATAAAAATGCCAGGAAGAAAATTTGAAATACAATGAAATGTGTAGAAAGACACAAAGCAAGTGACAGAAAAACTGCAAGAGTTTGAATGCTGAGTTAAACACGCCGGAGGTGGCCTCTCTTTTTAGCGTGTCTTTTGATCTGAAAGTCACACTAGAGCTCTCACCTAATAGCATATTTTGAAAAGAAATGACTGGTTTGAGCAAAGGTAGGAGGAGTCACACATTTTTTTTGTGAATTGGCTTCTGGATGAAATGCAAAAGAATTTGAGGCAAGGGAAAAGCATAATAAGGAGGCATGATACCTGCTGCCAGCATAATTCATTGCAAGCTGTAAATAATGCTTTTATTTGAGGAAACTTTAAAAAATAATATCCCCTTTTCAGTTTTTTCTACCTCTGATGTTTTTAGTAACTTTTAAAAGTGAAAAATACAATGGAAATTGAGCAGAATAGAAAAATTATCTTCATATTTTGAATAGCAAAACAAGACAGGTCTTCAGCATCAAAAACAATTGTTCAAGTGCCCTTTTAACTTTGGTCCAGATTGAGATAGATAGAAATCTGTGGTGTGGTATAATGAAAGAGTTTTAGACATGGGAAGATGTGGACTTAATTTCAGATTTAGCTATCACAGTGTTATATTCTGAATCTTAATTTCTTCATCTGAAAAATGGGGATAAATCTATAATAATAAAAGCATAATATGCTAATTAGAGAGAATGATTTTCCAGACGACCTTCCAGATGACCTTCTGATTGATCATTCTGTGACACCTCCTGGTGCCAGGCCAGCCAAGGCAGATGCGATGCAATTGGTCAGGGGCCTGGCTATTGCCCCGTGATCACCCTGCAGAGGGAGGCCTAGGCCACTGACTGGCAGGCTGTGGCGGGTGGGTGGGATTTCTTTCTGTGAGGGAAGCTGGGGTGTCATTTCAACAATAAAGATTAAAATAAATAAATAAAAAAACTTTCATAAAAATAATATTAGTTATAAACATATGAATATATTTGATTAATAATTAGTTTGTGTGAAATATGAAAACTATTCAATTTTTAAAAATTACATTTACTTTCAGTTTTCCTGAGGTTAGAATTGGCCCAGAGAATATTACTGAACTAGGAAAATTATTCCCAAAGGAAAATAAGAAGTCCCAATAAGAGTTTAAATAATTTAAATACTTATGATAAAAACACAACTACTAAATGAGTCAAATCTGGCGTCATATACATGACATACAATTTAAGTGTATTTCTCAGAATAACACATAATAGATCAGTTTCAGTGATAAAAAACAAAATAAACAACTGAAATTATATGAATTTTAAACATAACAAGGAAAGGCACGGTGTATAGAGCAATTTGTAACTGAAAATGGCATAATATTTTTGAAGATAAAGCTATGTAGATATAAAAAAGGACAGTGTTATGTTTGGTGTGCAACTAGATTATGCAAATAACTTGCATAGCATTTTCTATTTGTTTAAAAGTTCATGAGGTAAGGATATAAAATGACTTACTACAGATTGAATTGCTTCTATGTTTGTTCTCCTTTAAAAAAATATGTTATGTGTTGCGTCTTGCACAGTATTGGAGTTCCTGAAAACCAGGTTCTGTGCTTAACTGTCCACCCTGTTCAAAGAACAAAGCGAGGCAAAGGGAGATTTTACATTATGTAGGAGTATGGCTCTAAAGGGGAGTAAAATACAGTGGAATACAGTGGAATATGCCTCTTTTGTTATTTTATGCTGGCTACTACTTTTTTAAAATATGTTTTTATTGATTTTTAGGGAGAAGAAGGGAGAGGGAGAAACATTGATATGAGAGAAATACCAGTTGATTGCCTCGCATATACAACTCGACTGGGGGGATTAAACCCCGAGCCTGGGTATACGCCCTGACTGGGAACCGAACCAGCAACCTTTCAGTGGACAATGCTCCTTTGAGGAGGATGCTCAAAAACTAGCCACATCGGCCAGTGCTAAGCTGGTTATTTTTAAGAAACAGCAGACACAAGTGAAGCTCTGAAAATGGAGTGGAAGTTACCCTTTTATTAGAACTATATACCTGTGTAGGGAAAGTACCCATTTGTAAGAGTATTTCCCTCTCTGTACCAGAGAGAAGGATGTCTCTGAGTCTCCAGATACTCATATCAGCCTAGAACCCAGAAAGGTAGAGGGAAAATCACTTTCCTTTCCCCACTGCTTATAGTCCTAGTGAAAAATGACATTGACCATGATTGGCCTGGGATAGGGGCCTTTTTTTGTCTAGAGAATCTATAATAATAAAAGCAAAATATGCAAATTGACTGAACAGCTGACAGAGGAACCACTGTCCGAATGACCTTTTGGACGAAGCCAGGGTGCCAGGGCCAAGGCTGCCAGGGCTGCGAAGGCCTACTTTGCATGAGTTTCATGCATTGGGCCTCTAGTTTTGATATAAAGGGCCTAGAAAAAGGCTAGCCAAAAGGTCCACTCTGCCTGCTTCTAACTCGAAGGATAAAACTTAATTTCAAATATTACTATTTTAAAAGTTGAGAGACTGTTAGCATGTTCTTAGATATAAGAAAAGCTCAATGGAAAAATAGTATGTTTGTATATATTTCTGTGTGTGTTCATGTATGTGTGCGTGGGGTAGGGATAAGAGAGAGTGTGCCTTTGAGAGAGAAGGAGAACAGTAAGCCTGATAGTTACCTATTTTCTCACAAAGAAATATACTACAGGCCTCCTTTTTTCTCTGCTTTTCTAGAAATTGGGAATTGCAAAAGACACAGATATTAAGACCTTAGTTATGTGATTTAACTAAATGTTCTTGCCTTGATCAAACACATTACTTCTTTCTTTTAAGAATGAGACTAGAAAGGAAAAAGACAGAGGACTGAGTTTCTTCAAGAAGTCAAGAGGTAGATTTATCATTTCTATTTACAAATGAGAAAGCCAGTAGAGTTTTATGATTTCCATTTACCACTCTATACAAATTAGACAAGTTTGCTCTTCGGTTCTTGTTATGGTTTGAATATTTGTCCCCCCCACCCCACCAACAAATTCTTATGTCGAAATTTAATCCCCGATGTATTTAGAGGTGGGGACTTTGGGAGATAATTAGGTCATGGG
Organism: Lasiurus cinereus; assembly: GCA_011751065.1. Taxonomy (NCBI): domain Eukaryota; kingdom Metazoa; phylum Chordata; class Mammalia; order Chiroptera; family Vespertilionidae; genus Lasiurus; species Lasiurus cinereus. The sequence goes on along the minus strand of JAAGEH010000040.1, from coordinate 17,518,881 downwards.
GAGGGAACTCTAACAAATTGAGTTAGAAGAGGAGGCCAGAGAGATAGTTAAATCTTTTTTATTGGATGAGGACACAGAAGTCCACAGTCCGCAACCTAGAAGAGGAATCATCAGGAATATATCCCACTGGCACAGTGACCCTGGACTTTCAGCCTCCAGAACCATAATACATTTCTCTTGTCTATGATACTGGTCTATAGCAGCCCAAACTAAGACATTATTTAAGAATTCCATCATATCAAGATTTTTAAAAAAATATCTTATTTCTGGAAATAGACTATATTGATGAAAACAGAAATTCATGGAGGTTTTATTCAACAAAGATTTATTGCATGACTACAATGTTTCAGATACAGTTTTAGGCCTGGGATAATGTTGGGCGATAATTTTTTCAGGTTTTCTTGTGTTTCTGGATATCTTTCAAGCAGAGGTACTGACAGATTTTGTTTCAAATTATCTTTTCATCAATGTTGGCATGGCACATGGCCTGGGAAGAGAGATAGCACCTCTCTCCAGAACAAAGGGAAAGTTTGCTGTATAATAAAAGTAATACTTCCCTTTATGGCAAAGGGCAGCTTTCTTACAGCCCAATGTAAAGCTTTAAGTTCTTAATCTTGAGGTTCCTCATCTTGGGGATTTTGAACTGCATACTTTCCCTGTGCACAGCTCTACCTGGGTGACATTGCATCGTTCCCATGGCATTTAAGTGCTGGGAGGTGGGGTGGGGAGTGTTAATGTGAACATGAGCTTATTTTTCCTCCTGTGCAGTGAGTAACCAGGAATCCTGTGTCTTCTGCCAACTTCCATAAAACTATAGCAGGCTAGCTTGTTGGATAGCAGATAGGGTTAAATCTCAGATCCTCCACAATTCTTGACAAATGGGAGAGAAAATGTAGCTGTAGCAAAAGCCATAGACAAGACCAACAAAGGAGAGGAATGTCATTTTATGGAGAAAAAAAAAGAAGTTGAGAGAAGTTGTTTTGAGTGAAAGTTCATTGGAGAAAAGTGACAATTCATGGAGATGATGGTTTGTCATTGACTGAGTTGCTGGGGTAATTGATTTCTTGTAGGAGATGCAATGTATACCTTTTCCTATTGGGGCCTGGTATTGGTGATTCTTTTGTTGACGATTCTTGTGTTGAGGTCTATAACTGACAATTCTGAAAACTGCTCCTTCAACAATATGATCCTAGGATTTTCACTTCCCCAAATTGGGAGCTTGGACTCCATGAAGGTGGCATGTGCCTGTGCCTTCAGCAGGTCATAATCTGCATATTCTTAATTTAATATATCACCTGAGAGTCCTCCAACACACAACCAGACCAGCTGCTGGATGGATCTCAACTTAACGTGTTTTACTTTCCTGCCAGCCTGCAAAATTACTAAAATGAATCCATCACATCCTCAAGATGTGAACCAGAGGGCAAATTACTCTCTTGTTGCTATAAAGCCTGCCTCGACAGCCTCTGCTGGTTCACCCTGGTCCCAAGTGCAACCCTCGTGTGACCCTGCCTGCTGTGTGAAATCCTCTTCTCCTGGGCTGTGTGTATGTGAGACTAATAACTAATGTCACTCTCATTTATCCAGTGTCATGTGTTAGCCATCTCATAATATTGATGGAGAAGACAATTCATCCTTCAACAGTCAGAACAATCACCATCTATGCATGTTTTCTCAGTGACAACCTTCCTCCCGCTCACCCTACCACCAATGCATTCAAACAATACATTGAAATTCCTATGCTATCATCCATGTAATGGCTTCCCATCACATGTAGAGTCAAAGTCCAGGTCTAAGAAGAGTTTACAAAGTCCTCATGTTTTAGCCATGCTATTGTTCATTGATGCCTCACCTACTAGTATTATTCTTGTTCTGATTGAACCTGGTCCAGATCCACTTTCCCCCTGCTGTACCCTTCTGGTATGCTCCCACACAGTGGCCTACCAAAGGTAGGCTGGGGACCGCCATCCATCTAGCTCAATAGAAACCATAGCAATTGTTTAGAACTTAGATCAATAGATAATTTTTCAGGGAGGAATATGTTATCACTGATTTTGTTTATACTTGTCACCACAGGGTGATAAAAATTATAATCAGTTTTATGATTGTTTTGACATTTTCTGTAGACAGTGCATGTCCTATTGCCTGTTTCCATGGTGAGCTACTCCCACTGACCACCCCTCCCTTGCTGGGTCTCCGTCCTGGGGAGTGTGCTCTTCCCTGATTGTTCCTATGATCCAAAAGGTGCTTTCCTCTGAGTCTCAGGTGGCTTGTACCCTCACTTCTTTCAGGGGTTTACTCAGGTGTCACTTTGTGTTAAGGCCTCTGTGCCTACTAAATTTAAAATTCCAACCTTACTTCCACTCTCTGTGTGACTGAATAGAAAGGATTTAATATCCAGAATAAAATGTTTTATAAATATTTGTTTTCCCTCTTAAGATTCATAATTTTATATTATAGCATTATTTTATATACACTTCTGAGAGATCATAAAAGACATTATTTTTCATATTTCTGTTAAGTATAAATGGCTACCAGTTTAATTCCATCCATCAGTAGATACAAGGTTACTGTCAGACCCTTAACTTTATTTAAAAAATCTTTATTGTTGAAAATATACATGTCCCCCTTTAACTCACATTAACTCCCTCTAGCTCCCATCCCCCCCCAAACCCTCACCACCCTATTGTTTGTGTCCATGGGTTATGCATATATGCCTCCCACCCACCCACCCTTGTCTGCTTTTCCTCCGAGATTCTGGACTCTGTTCCATGCTCCCATGTTTCTGGATCTACTCTGTTCATCAGTTTCTTTTGTTAATTAGAGTCCACATATGAGTGCAATCATGTGATATTTCAGAGCTTTAACTTCAGAAATAAAGCTGAAATGAGAATATCTGAGGACTATCTGAGATATCCATATGGATTTACCCAGAATTATTGATAATGATAATGATAATAATAATGAAAATGAAAATAATGATAATGGCAGGAATTGATTTGGTTACTATAGACTGGAAACATTTTATATACTTTAACTGTTATAATAACCTTATACAATTGGTATTACTATGTCTGTCTTATAGAAGTAAAAAAAAGACCAGAGTAGTTAAGTAATTTTCCACGTTCACCCAGCTGGTAATTGGCTGTCAGAATTTTTGTTTAGGTTACTGCCAACAAGAGCCCTACTTGTAATTAGAGCACTATGCATTCCCTCTGTGGGAGCAAACATGCAATGAGACTACTAATTATGGTGTATAACATTATTATGGAATAAATGGGAATATATGTATATGTATATGTATATATATGTATAATGTACATGTATATACATATGTGTATATGTATATACATATGTGTATATATGATATATATGTATATATATATATACACACACACACATATATCTATTCAGTTTAAGTTTAAAAAAATGGAAAATCTTTTGTTTGTAGATTTGGAACTAGCAGTGAAGGGTATAAAGCACAGTCTACTTATTGATGGCATGACCTACAAACATTAGCCCTTTGACAGGTAGAAATACAGCTCACGATCCAATGTTAATGTCATAAATTTCAATGCTATTAAAGATTACTTGGGTAACTGCAAACCAAAGATGCCGTCATTTGCATGAAATGTATAAATAAGGCTTTTGACTTGCATGTAGTCGCAGGCATAAATTTGGTTTACTTTTTCTAAAAGGCAGAACTCGGCTATGAACATTAAAGATGACTCGTATGACCATGTTAATCTTTCCACCTCATATTTCAATTTTTATGGGAACTTTATTACTAAATAATATATCTACATGCTCTCCTTTTGGAGCTCCGCTGCCCATTACTTGCCTAAACTACACTCTGTCATTACTTATAGCAGTTTTATGCCTCATATACTGCATAGTCCATGATGGCTGTCTTCCTAATAAATTCTTCACCACTTTCAATATAATCATTTGCATTGCAGCTTCATTAATATCCTTTCATTCAATCCAGGTAGGCAGCATCCTGCTGAGTAAAATGCTTTAGAAAAATTAATTAGGCCACAGGAACCTGCTTCTGGGCTTTAGTCAATGCCACGAAATAATGCAGTTACTAATATAATACTGGTGGCTTTTGAATAACAGATTAATTAGGAACATCCTTATATGGAGGAATAAATGAGTATTCATGACATGATTTTCACTGCAACAGTAAAATGCAAAAGCTCAATACTCAATCAAGTTTAAACCTAACTCTTTCGCCTCAATGTGTGCAGGTTTCTGAGACTCAGAAACATTCACTGGAGAGTTGTCCTAAAGAGTGTCTCATCACACTCATGGCAGAACCTCTCCATTTCAAATGAACTCACCTCCTCATGACTCTGTCTACTACAATAATTTAAGGCAATGCTCTCAAGAGTTTTGCCTTACCTGGCTGGCTTGGTTCAGTATTTGAGCGTTGACCTATGAACCATGAGATCAATGTTCAATTCTCTGTCAGGTGAGTATGCAGAAGGTAGCCAATTGATGATTCTCTCTCATTATCTCATCATTGATGTTTCTATCTCTCCTTCTTCCTTCCTTTCTGAAATCAACAAAAACGTATTTTTAAAAACACACCACAAACAAAATGTACTATTAAAAAAAAAGTTTTGCCTTATGTCCTAGACACCTTGCTTTATTGTGGTCTTGTTTGGGGTAGAATCCCTTATATTCTAAATTATGTTTGAGTTTATAGTCAACAGTGCCACTCCCCCTTTTTTTAGATGGTATCTTTATGTTGTTTGTAGAGGGTTCCAAGGCTACCATAATCTAGGAGATGAATACTATGAATTGTTGGACTGTCATAGATGAGAAGGGTGAAAGTATCTCCAGTTCTAAATTAGAAAAAATGCATTGAGAAAAATAAAATCTCATAGGAAAAAAAGGGTGTGGCACCTTGGTATGAGAATGTTTGGGGGTGAATGTAAACTGACCAAATGATAAAGGAAATTTTTCATTAAAAGAAAAATTTTATAGTCATATGCTGAATTTTAATGTCTAAGTGGTGACTAGATATGAAAAATTCCATTTAGATTTTGTAAGCCTTGACTAAAATTTAAATAAGAATTATATAAATATTTTACTCAATTTGACTCTTATGTTGTAATTTTAAAAAGTAAGTGTGACATAGCAGTCATTTTTGTAAGCATATGGGGAGATAGTTATTCAATGGAATACTGTATAGCAATGAGAATGATTAAACTCTTTCTCTACACAAAAATATGAAGATCACAAATGTCATGCTAACCAAAAGGAGCCAGACCTAAAAAGAAATATGCCATATCTCTCCATCTATATAAATATAAAGTTCAAAACCAGGCAAAGCTGATCGACTCCCCCAAATCCAGGGTCTGAGAATCACTTATCCGATTTTAGCTCCCACAGTGTTCATAAAGCAGAATTACATAGTATGTACATTTTTGACCCTTGCTTATACTGTTTTGTTCTCTTGATGTTTTGTCAATTTGGATTATAAACTCATTGCAGGAGGGATCATAACCTGGGGGCACATGAGGAAATCCACACTAGTCTGTGTCCCTCCAGTAAGGACTTACGAACCAGGACACATTTGTTGGTTTGTGTTTCTTAAGTTGCACTGGTCATGTGTTATGTTGCCTCCTTGTAAAGCAAAGGCAGCTGTCCTAGTTGGAGTCCCTGTTTCTTAGAGGGTTCGGACTGTGCAGGAGTCCACATCTGATTGCACACACCGAAAGGCCCAAGACTGTCTTCTGGGCATCCAATCTCTTTGGTTTTAGAAATCAACCATTCTATTCCCAGGAGACACACGGTTAGAATTTCAATTCAAAAATCTGGTTTCCACTTCCTCTTCATTTTTTTTTTTTTTTACTCCCTAAGCAATTGCCCTTATTTTCATACCCACTTAACAATGCCTGGTATTTATTTATTTATTTATTTATTTATTTATTTATTTATTTATTTATTTTCAGTTTTCACTCAAATACGTCTATTATACATGGAAGGTTATTATCTTTTTTTATTTGTGACATAAGAAAAATAATCAGTTTAAAAGTCATTTGATCCATTTCATTAAAATAGTTATAAAGAGGTCGTGGGACACATTTATTTTGCTATATTGAAACCACAATTATCTTGAAAACTAAAAAACAAGAAATTTCACTTAAAATGGAGTGGGGACTGACTCAATAGCAAGTGAGGTACCTGCATCTCTGACAGCAGTGAGTGCTACTTTGCATTTCAGCTGGAGGAAGGAAAGATTCCTCTGGAGTAACAGCTCAACTTATGGGAAGTCTCTATACTTTGTTTACATCAAAGAGCTCCTGGAAAGCCTATAAAAGGGCCTTCTTCTCTTTTCTCTAGACTTGCATGTTTTGCCATTAGACTACATGTACCAAATTGCAATTCTTTGTTTTCCCAAATAAACCCATCTTGCTGGAGAACTATCTGGCTGTCTATTTTTTACAGTTTGACAACCTACAAAGCAGTTTAGGTATTAAAGAGATGAAAAATATGTTAAACACAATTTAAATATAAAAATCAAAGTAAAAAAACACACACAAATGCTTGGCATATAAATGGGTGAAATAAAAAATGAAGACTAAAGATATAATTTTACTTGTGAAATCCAAAGAAATAAAATATTTATATAAATTCAACAAAATAAAATGTCAAGAGGATAAGAATAAGTGTATTATAACACAAATGGAATTGAATCTTATGTATTAGAAGTTTGAAAAATACTCAGTTTCTTTCTAGTATGAGAAAAGCAATATTGTTACAAGATAAAAGTTATATATTTTAGGTACATTGTAATTTTATCTATAAGGTACTTCACAATTCTTTCGAAATGTGTAGTTTAAAGGGAGAATGCTAGAGTTAGACTGCCTGAGTTTTAAATATCTGCTCTATTATATTTCTATCTGTGCGAACTTCTAAATATATTTCATTATTTTGTGGCTCAGTCGCCTCATAGGAAAAATAATAATTGTAATATCAACCTCTTGATTTGTTTAGGAGCATGAATGAGGAAATATAAGAAAGGAAAGAGCCTAATTGCAGCACATAGTAAAAGTTATCTGTTGGGTTTGTTAATTAAGGAAATGAGGAAGCAGTCAATATTGACAGCAGAATCCGAAGTTTTACACTTCCATGTGGAGTTATACACACTGGTGGCTGGTCTGAGACAGAAGCAGGTGACCAGCTGGCTTTCTGCTCTAATCTCCCAGTTGCATGGTCCTGTTGGCCGATCCGGAGGTTTAGCAGTGAGGGCAGGCAGCCCAATGGGAAGCTTAAGTCATATGATCTGATTTTATCTTTACACTAGAGGCCCGGTGCACAAAAATCATGCACTTGGGTTGGGGGGGGGTCACTTGGCCCAGCATGTACCCTCTCACAGTCCGGAAGCCCTTGGGGATTGTTCAACTGATGCTCCCCGCAGGGAGTGGGCCTAAGCCAGCAGTTGGACATCCTTAGTACTGCCGTGGAGGTGGGGGAGGCTCCTGTCACCACTGCTGCCCTGGCCAACCATGAGTCTGGCTTCTGGCTCAGTGGTGCTCCCCCTGGGGGAGCATACTGACCACCAGGGGGAAGCTCCTGTGTTAAGCATCTGCCCCTTGGTGGTCAGTGCATGTAATAGCAACCAGACGTTCTGCTATTTGGTCAATTTGCATATCAACTTTTTATTATGTAGGACTAGAGGCCTGATGCACAAATTTCATGCAAGAATAGGCCTTCCTTCTCTTGGCTGCTGGCATTGACTTCCCTCTGGCACTTGAGACCCAGGCTTCCCTCTGGCCGCTGGCAGACACCTGGGACCTAGGCTTCCCTCTCAGCCCTGGCTTTGTCCAGAAGGGTCATCCAGAAGGATGTCTGGTCTAATTAGCATATTACACTTTTATTATTATAGATTCTGACAGGTCTGAAAGGCTTGAGAATGTTACAAAACCCTTTGTTCCTGTATTTCCAGCCCTCTGTTGATCTTGTTTACTTCTCTGGGACAAAGCCAGTGGGGGAAGGGGCACTGGCAGTTCTTTCTTGTATTGAAATATTTGTTTATTTGAATAAGAACTTTAGATACTTGTTGGCAAAGTATTCACAAGGCACACATGTTGCCATGACCTCTGGTTGAACTAACACAACTCCTTGGTGGGTCAGCTGCGTTTGCTGGTGCCTCCATCCACTACCTCGGATAAGCAGTGAGCATTTCTGTGGTCATGCATATGTGATGATACACCCTTTCCTGTGCCTACAATTTTAGTGGCCCTTTCTTCCTGGTTAGTTATGAAGGTGGACATTTTGTTTTTGTTTTTTTGTTCAGGTCTTAATTTAGCACAGTCATCAATTCTCCTATTACTATCTATTACCTTCTAGATTTTTAGCATTATTTGAAGGTAGCCTTTGACCTGTGGTGTAGTTATATTTCACCTCAAAAACAATTATTTATTCTAACTTACATTTCCACAATAATAATTGGACCAAGAAAAACACAAAGTGGTAAGTCTATCTTTTTTAAAATCACTTTACAATTTTCTTTCTGGTACCTCATGCTAATCTCTGTGGTTAAATGCAGCTGCCACCCGCTGTGGAAACCTCTTCTCAGTATAACTGTTAATGGAATAACAGTTAAGAAATAAAATGGTATAACAGTTAATAAGGAATAAAAGCAAAACTTTGTTAAAAAATATAGCGTCATTATGAACTCAAAGTCAACAATCTAGGCTGACAAAACTTTAAAATATATTAAGATGGAAACACTAAAATTGGCTACCCTGATTATAATACTAATTATACACGAACTGCTCAGTTTAAAATGGAATCCATAAAGTATATATTTAAAAATAATATTCCTATGAGGATTTACCACAATGTAATTGTTAATAGAGTTTACTTAAAATGCAAATTGGATGCTTTTTATACACTGGGAGTTTTTCATTCAAAACATCACCCCCTCCCTCTCCTCCTAAACCCTCCTTTTTTTCTCCCTCGCAGTCTCCCTAGACAGACCTTGTTTTTTCCAATGCAGTGTATTAACTACATTGGCTAAGCTGTGGTTTTTCATATCTGTTTCCTCAGTTTCCACTCCTTACTTTAACTCCTTTCTGGTTTCTTTTCCTATTACTCCAGCAAAATAGCTCTGATGAGGTCCCCAGTGAAACTCCGGACCACTCATTCTTTGGGCCATTTTTTGCAGGGTTTATCTTCTCTGACCACGCGGCAGGCAGTATTCAATATTGCTGACCATTCCCTTCTTCTTGAGGTACTGTTTGGCTTCCATGACACCAAACTCTCCAGTTTTTTGTCCTCCTATCTGATCATTCCTTTGGTATCTTTTCTCTATCTTTACAGATGCACCTTTTTCTAAGTCAGAAATCTATGGAATTCCATTGCTAGAGATTTCTACTTTTGTCTTCTCAGCTCTTTCCTCTGAGCTCCAGGTCATGCATTCCACAATCGCTCTTTGAAGTGTCTATACATATTTCAAAAGCATTGGGAAGTCATGACATTCAGAATACAATCATGATTTTTTTCCTACTTTCAAACTGATGTTTTTTCTACTGATCCCAATCTTGACAAATGTCCCATACTCTATTTAGCCGCAAAAGTTAAAAAAGAATTCATCTATAACATTTCCCACTCCTTCACATTCCTTCATTAATCTATTTGCAAGTTCTTTTGATTTTACTATGTAACAAACTCTCCAGTGTGATCATTTTTCTCCATCACAACCAGTACCTCACTAATCCAAGCTGCCTGCCATCATTATCTCCGAAATGGACACTGATGCATCTATGGAAGTGCCTTCACTAAATTAGAGCAAGTTACTTATAATTATAGCAAGTTACTTTTGTGGTTTTTAAAATTCTCAAATAAAATCTTTCTAGATATAAACCATTCTAATGACTCACATTCATTAGGCAAGCTAAGTCTATCCTGAAGAATGGATGTTTATTGTTGTTGTTGTTTTTTAAGTAAGTCAGTAATAGGAGTATCTAAGAAACTGAATGAATACCATCTCTTTAATTCCCAGTCAGGTACAACAGCAGAAGCTCATCTACTTCCTGTGATCTTTGAGGAGCTTACGTGTTTTTGTAAGGAAAATTTAACCAGGGTGATTGTCTTAATTATTTTTATTTAAATAGCAGTACCTAGTAAAATGCTTGAGAATGTTACCTAGCTCAGCAGGAGAGGAAATAATAGGGTATCTTCACATCTTCTGCCTACAAATCATGGCCTCAGTTATTGTTCCTCCCTCTTCTTCTTCTTCTTCTTCTTCTTCTTCTTCTTCTTCTTCTTCTTC
>JAAGEH010000040.1:17454566-17508580 GCA_011751065.1 Lasiurus cinereus | reverse complement strand
TTCTTCTTCTTCTTCTTCTTCTTCTTCTTCTTCTTCTTCTTCTTCTTTTTTTTTGTGGTGTGAAGAGTGGAAAGGAAGTCTCACAGAGAGGCAACCTGGTTTTGCCCTGCCTGTCAGGATGCTTTGCAAGTTGGAAAAGCAGATTTCTCAGGTTTTTTTTAAGTATAAAGTTAGTGTGGTTTTAGATTCCTTTTGATCTGCAGACTTTGAAGAAGACGAAGAGTCTGATGGTGACAGAGCTCAGGTGGCCCACGCAGGTGGCCAGGACAGCATCCTTCTGGTGTGATGCTTCGGAGCAACTCCTTCACACAGTCGGCAGGAAAAGAGGTCCTTTTTATGCTAAACAACAACAAATACAGTTTTCCTTTATGCACAGCATATTGTGAAATGGCAAGCTCATTAGAAAAAATGCAACGGAATAGTGAAATCTGTTCCTCCCCCCGCCCCCCCGCCCCTTTCATCCATACCAGCTTTTGATTATTAGAAAATTGAAGGGATCCCATGTGTCTTTGAATCTCAGTGAGGGAGTGGTAGGAGGGAATATTATGAGAACTTGCATTACTCTGTTCTATTAGAAAGGGTCAGTGTACTGGGGTAAATTCTCCATTTTCAAACTTGAAAGATTTATTTTCCTAAATAACTCATTTCTGGAGAGGAACTTGCAAGTAGAAGTCATCAGGAAAGTTCTAAGACTTCAAAAGAAATGTGTGTGAATTTTTTTGAGTTAAAAATATGGCATTCCCCAAGATACATGATTTCTAAAAGCTTCTCTTCATTATTTTTCAGTGTCCATTATAGCACTTCCTTTAACTATGTCAGTGTATGACCAGGGGTTCAGTCTGAATTATGGCTTTTAGCATTTTTTTTGCTCTTAAAATGGTTTATTTCAGAACTTTATACATGCATTTTCTGCTACTTTGTGTACAGTTTTCATTGCCCAGCAACTGTTTCCTCTTTTTTTATCCTTTTGCAAGACTAGCAAATTTCCTTTGAAAGCAAGATGCTAAGTTATTTCATGGTTAGTTCTGGGATACCCATTACTTTGTTCATGGGTTAATTCAGGTGAAAAATCTACTATAACTAAGGTATGACTCATTCACTTTGAATGTGTATGGCACATGGCTATTCTTATTTGATTATTCACTGGTTTGAAATATTTAATTGGGTTTTACAAAAATTCTTCATGTCTAAAAAAAAAAGAATTCTTCATGTCTGTTCTTTGTTATTTTAAAAAATATATTTTATTATTTTTTTACAGAGAGGAAGGGAGAGAGATAGAAAGTTAGAAACATCGATGAGAGAGAGACATCGATCAGCCACCTCCTGCATACCCCACAGTGGAGATGTGCCCGCAAGCAAGGTACATGCCCCCAACCAGATTTGAACCTGGGACCTTTCAATCCGCAAGCCGACGCTCTATCCACTGAGCCAAACCGGTCTTGGCTGTTCTTTGTTATTTTAGAAGCCAAAAAGATTTTTTTATGACGTCAAATTATATCAATTTTTAAACTATTTTGCCCATTTTCACAGCCTTCCTTTCATTTTGGGAAAGCAGCTGCTTTAATAGTAGAATAGTTTCAGTTTCTATCACCATGGATTTTCAGATTTTTATAGATAGATTTAAACCTTTTTTTAAATAAGGGTGGCAATGACATTTTATTTTCCTCTGTTATCTACAACCTTATGACTCTTTAGCTTTTACAAATGAAATGGTTACAATAATTTTTTTTCAGAAATAAGATCAGTTTTAAAATGAGGGGAGTGTTCTTAAATCAATAATGTATATGGCAAACCTTGAATATATCTAAATTACAGTAGATTGCTATAGTGATATCATGGAAAGAATGAACTTTTAAGCTGAAACACATTGTGAATGCTCAATGGACATTGATAATGGGAGATAGTTTGTGGAGTGGTTAACTGTCTGATTAGTGTTTGAAATCCTTCTCTGACTCTCACCAAATATCTGTGTAACTGAAATTGTTCAACTATTCTAAACTGGTGATAACAAAAATCCCAAGAGTAATTATCTGATTAGTTGGATAAATTATCTAATTAGTTGGATGAATTAGCTATATAATTTAACATACTCAGAGTACTTAGTATTCAATTTGACATGAATATTTGGGTTTGGATGACAAATGTTCAATGGTATTGGCAAGGATAATGGGGAAATGATAATGAAGGTGATTTTGATTGAAATAGAAAGGAATACATTGGAGATGTTGATCAGCTAGGCCAGTGGTTGGCAAACTCATTAGTCAACAGATTGGCAAAATGCGGCTGAATTAGAAATAGAGATAGTAGAATGAAAAATGAGAGTCAAATGATGAGGAGAGGGTGTGTGTCAGGCAGGCAGAGCAGAAATAGGTATTAAAGTTACCAAGCTAAGCAAAGAATATGAGTGTAACAGAGACAGAGTAACTGTTAGAATGCTTTCCTAAATTTTCTATTTTTAGTTAAATCTGAGTGAGTAATGAACTTTCAACTATTTTAAAGTTGTGATGACAAAAATCTCAAAGTATTTTTTTTAACAAAAATCTTCAAATCTTAAAATTTGAAAGTTCTGCCCTGGTCAGTGTGGCTCAGTTGACTGGGCATCATCCCAGGCACTGAGAGGTCACTGGTTGGATTCCTGGTTGGGGCATATGTCCAAGTTGTAGCCTTGGTCCCCAGTAGGGGGTATACAGGAAGTGGTTGATCGATGTTTCTCTTTCTCATCGATGTTTCTTTCTTGCTTCCCTTTCCATTATCCCTTTGTAATATCAATAAAAACATATTTTAAAAAATGAGGTTCTAGCTCAATAGAGATATTGAAATTTTAATACTTTACTATGAAGACATGCCTAGTGTAGTGTACATATAGTGATTTGTTGCAAATATTTATGTATATTTGTTGATTAAGTATTATATAAGTAATAAAAAATCAAAAGTAGAAAATATAGTGCAAAGAAGAATAAAAATTCTGCTTATAACAAGAAAGATAGGACAAAAATTATTACCCATATGTTCAGAGATAAATTATGTGTGACATGTAATTTTGTTTTTAATTTCAATATATTTTTTTAGCTTTATTTTATTTTTAATTAATTTTAATGTTGAATTATTGATTTATTTATACTTATGGTTATTTAAATGGCATTTCTCTTATGGAGAAACTATAAATTATAAAGACAAAGTTAAAAGGAATTTTTTACTTTAATCCAGGTTGTTATTGGTTGAATTTATCAGACCACTCGGCTTTTGTGATCCTACCTCTATCATCCCTTCCTTCTGATAGTCATGCTCATATATGATTCCATCTCCTTGATTGTGGATGGACCTATAACTTTCTTCTAACCAACTGAATATTGCAGACTTGATGACACATCACTCTCATGATTTTGCTATGGTATATAAGGCTTCATCTTACGAGTAGACTTCTCATTCTCCTGCTGGGTTAAAGGAAACAATTCACCATGTTATGATATGCCTATGGCAATAGCATGTGGCAGGAGCTGTGAATGGTCCGTGAAACCCAGAGTGACCTCCTGCTGATAGCAATGAAGACTCTAGGGTCCTATCATAACTACAAGGAACACAGCTCAGCCTTGGGAACCTCTGCCCCAGGATTCACTAAGGCCGTGCTTGGAATCTTGATCCACAGAAACTGAGATAATAACTGGGTCTTGTTTTATGCTGCTAAATTTGTAATAGTTTATTATGTAGTATAGAGGCTAATTTGAGCCTTTCATTAATTAGACATATTTCTCATTTTATTTACAGAAAATCTTCTTGGATCATAGTATAAAAATATTACTTTTGTTCCATGGTTTTGTTTTTCTTTTTCAAAATCTTCAATTGCACAAAAATTGGTTCTTTTTGCTTACTCTTTATTTGCACCATCTTCTCTTTATTTTATTTTTATTCCCTTGATTGTTTAATCATTTTTATTCTATTCACTTTAGTAATATATTGGTTTTGGAGTACCTTAGAATTTGATCTTTATTTCTGCCATCTTTTTCCTTCCCAATTTCAATGATCTCTCATTTCATTACTTCTTTTTTATCTTATCTATTTGTGTTATTAGTTCTTCAATTTCTGATTTGATGTTTTGTATGTTCCCAAATATTTCTTTGATGATATGTAACTCAATTTACATGAAATTTTAGGAGAACTTGAACTTGAAACTTATAACAGAATTATTTAGGTATAATTTGGTTTCTTGTTGCTCTTGAAGAAATTTATTTCTCATGGCTGGAGCAATATTATTTGTTTGGTGTGAAATAAAGTCTCATGTAAATGTGAAGATTTGTTCGGATGCACATGTTTGGGTGAAAAATAAAACCTCACAGAATTTATTGGAAAAAGTTAATGATTGTCAAGAGACCAATGGGTTAACAACTAACAATGAGAACTAGAATATCCACTGAATCAGGAAATTCTACTTATTGAGCATTTATTTAAATTTAGATAAATGTGTAGGGGGAAAAGGGCTTGATAGAAACTTTCTTTATCAAGCATATATTCCTTGCCTAATTTAAAAGTTAACATTATCTGGACTACTTTCACTTTCTAGTGAATCTGATTCTAATAAAAAGACTTTTGCTTTAAAGCAAGGAGAATGAGAGTCAAAATTTTATCTAAAATAGTAAATAGACCATAATTTCAAAGGTCTGCTAACTGGCACAGTATGCAAGGATGTGTGTATCCTCAGCATCTTGGTGTTGTCTAAGATTACTTCTAGTTAAAGACTTAACACTAAAATTCTTTTACCTCATTTAAGCATAATATAGCATTGAAGTGAATTCCAGAGAAGCTAAAGATGTTATTGTCTTCCTATTAGAACTTTAAACAACTTTTATAGAGGAGAAAATTGACAACTTTTTGTAGCTATAATTATTACATTGAGACTTGGGTTCAGTTTATTCACTATTGACAAATTCATCTTTTCTAAACAACATAAACTCACTTCATAGAAATTTATTGTTTTTATTATTTTTAGTGTTGCAGGAGAATGTTAGTACAAGATAAATTTTACTGCTTTATCTTTTGACAGGCTTAATCCCTAGATTTATTCATAATTTTGACTCACTTTAGAGAACAGGTATAAGCTTTTCAATCTTCTCTCCATTGAGGCTCTTCCTTTGTGTGTCCCCTCCTACCCTTTCAACTCCAGCTCCTATGCATTGCAGTTAGATTTTGGAAATGACTCTGAGATATTGAAGAAATTTAGCATTTTTATAAATTACAATATGTAAAATTCAAACTTGCATAATGGGTTTGGTACAAATACATACATATAATTTTCAGAATTCATAGACAGTATTAGAACTTTTCTATGAAGTTATGCTTAATGACTTTACTTTCTGAATAATTCCCATCTTTGTTGGTTTTTTCAAATTTTCCATGCTTAGAATACTGTAGAAGATGAGCTTTAACAATAAAATGTGCAAAGTAAATTTGATTGTTCCTTCCTGAACTTTTATTTCCTGGAAGAACTCAATTGAGGATGTTTTTCTTTTCCCTTTGCCATTAGGTAAAACTTATAACTAGAGTCCATTTTCATGGAATATTTGTTTTATTTTCTGGAAAGGATTATAAAGGAATATCCATTTCAGGAACTGCTGAAAGGAAAAAGAGGGAAAGGGACATTTTAAGTTAGTAGTAAACTATTTTACAAAATAATAAATATATAACTATATTTTTGTTGAAGCAGTTATGACCATTGTGGAACTTCACTGAATCACAACCATCTACTTCAAATAACATATCTAAACAGCATGCAACTTGAGCTTGTCATTTTTAATTTCTCTTCTTGGGCATTGATAGCTTAGCAAAGTCTTGGCTCCATAGCACACTAAGCTATGTAGTGGATAGAATCTGAATCAAAGCACAATTGCAAAAATGTCAAACATGATGAGAAAGAGAAAATCACTACAAAGGAGAATTCACCACAGTAACTCTTTTGCAGTTCCCAACGCAAAGGCCTAGTAGCCTCATCAAAGATACAAGAGATGGAAAAGGCCCATTAGGTCATCAAACCTATCCCCTTACCAAAGGCAGAAAATGAATTCAGGCAACCCTATCGGCTGGCTTCAAACCACACTCAGGATAGAAAGGCCCTGCTGCTGCTCTTGATGCATTATTTTATGACACTGGATGCCATTTATACAAAAAAATCTGAAATGAATTGTCTGCCCCCAGTATCCTAGAATCACAGAATAGGCTTTAAGATCTGGAAGGTATGTGAGCCCAGCCTCCTCATTTTAGAGAAGAGTACTCTGAGGGCCTGAGAGGTTAAATGACTAGTTCACATCCACAAAGCCACTCACAGCTGGACTAATATTAAACCCCAAATTTCCAGAGCTTCCTAAACTGCTGTTTCTAGCAAATCAATTCTGTTTCTTAAAAAAACAAAAACACACAAAAAAACAACAAAACACAAGTCTCGATAAAAATCTATTCTGTACGTTATACGTAACACATTTAGATTTAACTTATTTCTTCCAATGACCTCATTTAAAAAATTTGAACTTTGAAGTGTCAAATCTAGGTCTTCACTGAGAAAACACGAATTCCCACATTGACTTTAACTCCCGCAAGAGACTTTCTTTTGAGCACCAATTCCCTCTTCTCTGCAAGGCTCAAAGCCATCTAAAGAGATATAATAGCTTCACTGGTTGACCGTATCTGTAAAGGGAATGAAAGTACAGAGGTTTAAAAATTTCTCTGCTTTTATTTCTCCTTCCCCAAATACCCATTGGAATTCTACTGTGACAGATTTCACAATTTGTCCCATGGGGAAATGAGAAAGCTAGAGGGCCTGGGAAGAGATGTGGCATTGACTGAGGATTTTTGTGCCAGACTTGTTTTAGGATGAAGAACAACATCTGACGCCTGCAGTGCTTGGACAGGTGAGATGAGTGTAGTCAGCTGAGCTAGAGGCAATCAAACTCAAAACCCAAGAGAGAGAGGCTGCTACTAAGCCCTAGAGGGGTTTACTGATAGTACCAATATTGATAAACCTCATAGTTTTTTTTTTTAAGAAGCTAGCATTTCTTTTTTTTTTCTCTTTTTAATTTTTTTTTCTTTATCGATTAAGGTATTACATATGTGTTCTTATCCCCCCATTGACCTCCTACCCCTCCCCAACACATGCCCTCACCACCCTGGTGTCTGTGTCCATTCGTTAGGTTTATATGCATACATACAACTCCTTTGGTTGATCTCTGCCTTTTACCTCTACCCTCCCTATCTTCCTTCTGAGGTTTGACGGTCTGATCAATGCTTCTCTGTCTCTGGATCTGTTTTTGTTCATCAGTTTATGTTCATTATATTCTACAAATGAGTGAGAGAACATGTGGTATTTTTCTTTCATTGCCTGGCTTATTTCACTTAACATAATGCTCTCCTATTCCATCTATGCTGCTGCAAATGGTAAGAATTCCTTCTTTTTAACTACAGTGTAGTATCCCATTGTGTAGATGTACCACAGTTTTTTAATCCACTCATCTGCTGATGGGCACTTAGGTTGTTTCCAAATCTTAGTTATGGTAAATTGTGCTGCTATGAACATATGGGTGCATATATCCTTTCTAATTGGTGTTTCTAAGTTTCTTGGAATATATTCCTAGAAGTGGGATTACTGGGTCAAATGGAAGTTCCATTTTTAGTTTTTTGAGGAACTCTAAACTATTTTCCACAGTGGCTGCACCAGTCTGCATCCCCACCAGCACTGAGAGAGGGTTCCTTTTTCTTTGCATATTCACCAGCACTTGTCGTTTGTTGATTTGTTGATGATAGCCATCCTGACAGGTGTAAGATGGTATCGCATTGTCGTTTTGATTTGCATCTCTTGGATTATTAGTGACTTTGAACATGTTTTCATATGTCTCTTGGTCTATTCAAAGTAGAAATAGTATTTTATTCTGACCTTCAATGTCTTATTTCTTAATAGGTTAATTCTTAGAATAGAAAACTATCTATTTCGGTGCCTTGCCCATTTTTTGATTGGGTTGTTTATCTTCCTTTTGTTAAGTTGTATGAATTCTCTGTAAATGTTGGAGATTAAACCATTATCGGTGATAACATTGGCGAATATGTTCTCCCATATAATGGGCTTTCTTGTTTTGTTGATGGTTTCTTTTGCTGTGCAAAAATTTTTTATTTTGATGTTGTCCAATTTATTTATTTTCTCTTAGGCTTCCATTGCCCTAGGAGCTGTATTAGTGAAGAAATTGCTTTGACATATGTCTGAGATTTTGCAGCCTGTGGATTCCTCTAGTACTTTTATGGCTTCCCATCTTATGTTTAAGTCCTGTATCCATTTTGAGTTTATTTTTGTGTATTGTATAAGTTGATGGTCTAGTTTCATTTTTTGCATGTATCTGTCCAATTTTCCCAACACCATTTATTGAAGAGACTGTCTTGACTCCATTGTGTGTTCTTGCCTCCTTTGTCAAATATTAATTGAGTGTAGTGGTTTGGGTTGATTTCTGGATTCTCTATTCTCTTCTATTCCATTGACATATATGTCTGTAGCATTTCTAATTTTTCTGACAAATTTTTTATTTCAAAACATTGTTCTGATTAAATAAAACATTTGAAGATATGGTATATGACATAATGTACATATGTCATATAACATATACTTATGTTATATAAATATACATTATGTAAATAAAACATTTGAAGATATGGTATATGACATAATGCACATATACCCATATGATGTTATCATGGGTATATGTACATTATGTCATATACCATTCTAAGAACCATGTTAAATATTTTCATAAAAGCTGAGAACACTCAGATTCTGAATTTAATAAATAATTAAAATATGAGGAAAATCTTGGGACTAAGCATTATTTAGCCAATGTATGAAGCATATCATATCCCAGCCAAGCTCTCAAAGTAGAAATAGTATTTGATTCTGACCTTCAATGTCTTATTTCTTAATAGTTTAATTCTTCTCCCTTTTTAGCTTCCCCCCCCCCTGCATGATTCTGTTAATGTTTTTAAACTACAACTAAGGGTTTAATTTAGTAACTTTGGACTTTTTTTTTAGAATTTTAAAAACATGACATTAATGTGGATTCAAAGATAAATCTGATTTATTTTGAACAATACCATATTATTTGGTTGCTAAGAAACCTTTATTTTCAGTGGTTTAGAATTCATCACTCTCTTTGTAGGGAAGAACACATCTGGAGTTTGGGAGTTTATTAGCTCAGTAGTTCTAGAACCTCTATGCACATCCCAGTCATATGGAAGGCTTTTTAAAGGAGACTGCTGGCTTCCCTTGTCATAGTTCCTGATTCAGTAGGATGTGGGTGGGGCTCACTATTTCCCATATGTTAAAAGCTCCCAAGTAATGCTATTTCTGGTGTGGGGATAGCATGTTGAAAACTACAGTTTAAGAGAATTGGCATATTTCAAGGTACAATTAGACTCTTCTTGCGTGTTGATAATCTGCAGAAAGGGAGCATGATGGGAGTTATTGGTTCTGAAAACACTTTGGTCTGTGTCTGTGTTCAACTAATTAATCAAGATAAACTAATAATAGCTACACTTTCTATAATGCTTTTACTCTGCCAGATTGTGCTCTCAGTTCCTGAGTTATATATTTAATCTTCATAAATACCCTGTTTCTAATCACCTCCATTTTACAGATAAGGAAATGAGACACAGGAGTAAAGTAACTTGCCCAAGTTGTGCAAGCTAGCAGGAATTAGGGGTGTTGGTAACCTGAGTCCTGAGCCCATGTCTTTGCCTACCCACTGTACATACTTCCTTTCAGGATAATGACTGCTCTCCATCATTTATTTCATTCCATGAGTCCAACCTGCATCAGTGTAGGAAGCATATTGTGAATTAATATTTTCAGATGTATTTATTAGTCAGTCTACTCTTTGGTACATTTACTCAAAGTTATATACATCCAATAATAGATGCTAAAAGCAAATTGAGTACTGATAAATACCACCAGTACTTATTTCTTCACTGAATTATATTTTGTGAGTGGAAAAAGAACACAGTTTAGGTTACAATCAGCACAACCACAGGATGGCTTACTTTATTTACAAAAAGCATTTTTGGAAAACTGGGTCCATCATCATATCAACATTTCCTATGGTAACACTCATTAAGTGCCTGTTAATAAAATTTCTGCCTTCTCTTGCAAGTTTTCACAGTGTGTGTGTTACCTGTGTATGGTCTTGTGTTTGTCTAAGTCTCCCTTTATTACTGTCTTTCTCAAATTTTCCCTTTTTATTTTTTCCATAAGTATTCCTGGAACACTGTATGTACAAGAACTAGACAAAAAAAAAATACTGCTTGGGACCATTAGTCTACTTATTCTGTCACGTGATTGTTTTAGTGTTGTTTGAAGCGCTATTTTGGAGACAGACATAATCACATTCTACAGTTCCTCACCTTATTAACTGACAGAGCACTGTTCCTATTAGACAATTGATCCTGGGCAGATGAAGCCATTAAAAACAGGACTAATTAGCTGAAGAGAGGAGCCAGTAATGCAGGCTGCCTCACTTCCTTTTATGCTTAGAGAAGTTGAAGTTCCAGACAATAATTGATATGCAGTCTGCCTTAATTGTGGTTATTAACAGCCAGTATTATAATGACAGGCTGACAATTTCTGTCTAGCCTATTGTATGTTTATTTCAGAATCCAAGAACCACTGGGTATTTTTTTTTTTTTTGGTTAACCTGAATCTCAAAGAATGCTTTTTATAATGCCTTAGGAATCAAACTTTGACAGCTAATTCCAGCTTGTGAATTATTTGTTACATATTTCTAGTGTCAGATATTTATCTGGGATGAACATGGTGCTCCAAACTAGGTGGGTTTAAAGAATGGTGTGTTTGGATGAGGAACAGCTGGGTCAGAGAATAACTTTCTCTCTCATTTACAAGTAACAACTTAGGGACATATGCTACTTTGACTTCATCTCTTGGAGCACAATGCTGTGGAAAGCCATCTAAAGTAGCCAAAAGCTCTTTGATTCCTTTCACTCATGATCATAACAAATATATCTATTTATAAACTGAAGGTTGTCTTGATTTTGAGATATGTTTAGTAAAAATATGATCAAATCTCCATATCACTGTCAGTTTTAACATTGTATGTACCAAATAATACTGGGGTCTTCTATTAACTGATAAAATATTGATTTAATTGTCTCAAGAGTAGATGTGGACAATTGTTCCTTATTATGACACCAACAGGATTATACTAGGGCTAAACACCAATTTTCTTTTCCCAAAAACTGTTCTTCCTTTGAAGGCCACTTTTTTTATCCTTTGTACAACAGACATATATGGGAAATAATGATATTTGTGTTACTATGGGGACAAAGAAGAGGATGTATGAGATTTACTTGGGAGTTTTGGTCCTGTTTTGGATCACCAAGAATTGAGGGGACTAGCATCTTGGCATTTGAGACCCTCTGCAGCCTTTCCTGGTTGGGAAGCTGTGAGTCAGCAGGTGCTGTTAGAATCAATGGAGTTGAGAGGATCACAAAACAAATGAGCAAACACACTTTTCCTCTAAGCACATATCAAACAACTAAAAAACTACAGTATATCAAACTAAAAAGCTTTTTCACAGCTAAGGAAACAATCAACAGGATGAAAAGACAACGTACAGAATGGGAGAAAATATTTGCAAACGATATGTCTGATACAAGATCAGTCATCAAAATAGAGAAGAAAAGATCTAATAAGTAAAAAATTAGTAAACTTATTAAAATGGACTAAGGACTTGGAATAGACATTTTTTTCAAAGACAATATACAAATAGCAATAGGCATATAGAAAAATGCTCATCATCACTAATCATGAGGAAAATGCAAACCAAAACCACAAAGAAATATCATCTCACAACTATTAGAATACTGCTAAAGTACCTTGGGTTTATTTTAATAAGCATCCCTATATTAAAAATGTATCATTTTTAAACCATAGACAGAAATGATCACTCTCCTCTCTCTTCTCTCTGTTCATAGTGTTTGGACATTATCTCACTAAGTATTTTGCTCTTTAATTCATTTCTTCACCTATTTTTTGAACCAACTATGTGTCAGGTACTGTGGTAGGCACTGGATACACAGTAGTGAGGAATATACACACAGGCTCTGCCCTCTTCCAGCTTATACTCTTTTTAAAAATGTATTCTTATTTATTTCAGAGAGGGAAATAGAAGGAGAGAGTGATAGAACATCAATGACGAGAAAAGTCATTGATTGGCTGCCTCCTGCACGCCCTCCACTTGGGATTGAGACTGCAACCCAAGCATGTGCCCTGACTGGGAACCAAACCGCAATCTCCTGGTTCATAGATCAATGCCCAACCACTGAGCCATCCGGGCTGGGCCCAGCTTATACTCTTATATCCTGTTTGCCTGTCCTGTCTTTAAAGTAGCCACAGAGTTGAACTCTTCTATTCATGGTCTAACAATGACGGGTGCATCATATATGCTAAATACATACATTACTTATTCAATGAGTAAAAACATAAATGAAATTATATAAGTAAAATAAGTCTACAGAGCATTTTAACTAGCTGAATCTATTTTATGATCACATTAGAAACAAAATGAATTAGATTATTTTTCCATATACCTTTTCTGAATTCAGATTTTGATTTGGAAATTAGTAATTATTAAAGAACAGTCAAAACTTTATGTAAGGTTTAATCTTTGTAATATTAATCTTTTAACCTTTCTTTGAATCTTTCCCTGTAGATTTATTCAAGATACTCAGATATAGTTTTGCATTTTTTCTTTTTTTCCAGTGGGAGTGCACATACATTACTGTTTGTTTCGTCAACAACAGAAAATTGGGTTATCAGTAATAAATAGCACATTAATTAAATCTACTGTTTTTAGCGATACTAGATTTTTTTTTAATAAGAAATACTGTAACTTAGGCAATGCTAAAGTAAGCAAAGAAGAATATTAACACAAATTGTGTAGAAATATGCAGAGTTTCTATACAGTATGGCAGAACAAGTGAAGAAAGGAAAATAGCAAGGAAGAAGTTGAGAGAAAACAGAAGTTCATATAAACATTCAGAAGAAAGTAAAAAATCAAATAAGATTGCATGTGAAATGTTTTGTGCTAAAATGATTATTTCATGCAATTTGACTTGAAAGAGTACATACACCTTGAAGCAAATTGTAAGGAATTATCTTAGATTCCTATTCCTTGAAAAAATATTCAGACCAAGAAAGATTGCTAAACTATGCATGTGTGTGCTTTCACATATATGTGCATGTGTGCATGTGTGTGTGTGTTTAGCCAACCTGGAACATCTCTTTTCTAAGAGTAGCTCTTGCTCTTGCTCTGGTTCATTTTGGAAAACCTTTCTTCTTTTGGTTAGTTTTTCATGATTATACCATGAGAGTGTCCCTTTCTCTCAATTACACCAATGAATATCTAGTAAAATGTAATAATGAGCAAGTGTTTTTGAGCCAAAAATAAGTAACTACCTGATCCTGGTAAAATACTACATTCTTTGCTTCTGTTCAGAGGAAAACCTAAATTACTCACTAAAGAATTAAAACCCTTTTATTATTGACAGCCTCTAATTTATTTCCTTTCGATTGCTCATTGATATTCAGTTAAGGTCGGAACACTTATGTATAATAAGAGGAATGATTTTATAACAATCAGAAACTTACAAAGTATGATACAGAATTTAATGAATAAATAAAAAACCCTTTAGTTTTTCTTTTAAAATAAAAAGCAAGTAAAATAAAAGCACAAGAACTCTGGGATACATAATTTTTTTCCTTTCAATATTGCAAGTAACATTTTAATAATTAAGAATATGTATTTGGTTGTTTCCTATACTTAGAATAAATAAGCAAGGCCCTTTGTAGGTATTTCTTTGAATTATTTACAGATGCCTGTACTGAAAATTTAAAATGCCAGAGTGCTCAGTAAAACATTCACTCATTCATTCATCAAACTTTTATTGCATCCTTGTTATGAATCAAAACTGTGTTCATAGCTAAGGGATAAAATTTAGAAAAGAAATTGCTTGTGTTGTCAAGGGATTATATTTAGTAGCAGAGTCAAAATATGTACATGTATAACTATGAAATAAAGTGACAGTATTTCCGACAGCCATATCAAAATAATGTTCTGCCTTGAACCCATTAACAAGATTTTTGGAATTATGAAATATTTAAAACATAGAGAGAATATTTCAATGAATAATAAACATTTGTGTTTCCATCATCTAGATTTAACAAATGTTGACATTTTGACTTATTTACCACCGGTCCTTTTATTTTTATTATTTGAGAAATGCAATGCTACATACACTATGGAATTTCATCCCCTAACCCAATGGTCGGCAAACTCATTAGTCAACAAAGCCAAGTATCAACAGTACAATGATTAAAATTTCTTTTGAGAGCCCAATTTTTTAAACTTAAACTTCTTCTAATGCCACTTCTTCAAAATAGACTCTCCAGGCTGTGGTATTTTGTGGAAGAGCCACACTCAAGGGGCCAGAGAACCACAGTTTGCCAACCACGGACCTAACTCATTCACCTCCACGCTTTCTCAGTGCGCACTGCTTTCCTTAAGTTGGTATGTATCCTCCACCAACACACTCTGACATTTTTATTTTATATGAATGATCTAACATAGCATCGACCTTTATATATTTAAAAAAAATTAAAGGAATGCTTTCTTGTATGTATTATTTCATATTCCATCTTTCATGGAATATTGTTCCTTCAAGCTAGTTTTTCATTTTCC
Organism: Lasiurus cinereus; assembly: GCA_011751065.1. Taxonomy (NCBI): domain Eukaryota; kingdom Metazoa; phylum Chordata; class Mammalia; order Chiroptera; family Vespertilionidae; genus Lasiurus; species Lasiurus cinereus. The sequence goes on along the minus strand of JAAGEH010000040.1, from coordinate 17,493,809 downwards.
CCCTTCTTCCCCAAAATACTTTATTCTACTCACTATTCTTTTGGTTAACTGCACATGTTATATTTGTCAAGACTTCATTCCTGTTGTTTCTACCTAATGTTCTCCCTAACAGTGAAATAGTTGGCTCCATTTATTGAGTTGTCTCCTTGTGCCAAGTGCTGTTCTTCTCGTCTTTTGCATGTACTAAACCATTTAGTTCTCCCAACATGTAAGTTTGATGGTATTATTGTTCTTGTTTTGGGTAAAGAGGACCCTAAGAAGTCGAGATAACTTGCTCAAAGATACATAGGGAGTAAGCAGTTGAACATTTCTGGAATGTAGGAAGTCTGCTTTCTGAATCCAGGCTCCTCACTCAGCAGATGCCAAATGAGGGCAAGAAGTTTTATGTTGAGCCAGCTTCAACTTCACTCTCGTGTGATCTGCCAAGTCCCACCTTTGCTCTTTATATTTTTTCTCATTTATTTATGAGAGTTTCTTCCCATGGAGACTAATTCCATGCCCATTATTGTCATTAAAATATATTTTCCCCAAAGGAGAATAATCTTTTAATTTTGTTTTAGTGATGTGGTAAATGTTAACAGGATGTTCATGAAAAGAAACGAACATGGGCATCAGAACTTGGTTAGAGTGGGGAGAATAGCCCCACAGGAGATACCCTAGGCTGGCCTCTCAGGGGTAGCAGGGATGAGACAGATATCATAAGGAGAGCTGACCTGGCCACAGCTTTCAAAGTCTGAGCTGTGTCCACCAAGTGTTTAAGTAGGTGCTTGGCCTTGTGTAGCTGTCAGAGCTATAGCACAACGCTCTGGTGTTTCCTGAGAGTGTGGTGGTCTAGCCAGTATTCAGTCACTAGGGGAGTAAAGAAGGGGATGGTGGTGGCTAGGGGAGATTGGTTCAATACAGCCAGTTAGTTAAAAGATGTCCAAGATAATTAAGAGAAAAAATAAATTAGAATTAGCCTTGTAATTGGGTTGAATGCGTGGTGTCCATGTTTCAGCAAACAAATAAATGAAGAAATATTCCCTGACCATGTACACTTTGAGAGCCCTTCAATTATGATACTCCCATAGCAATAAGCACCCAACCATATTCAGCCAGGGTTGAATCAGGAAAATATAAGATTATCCTGAACTATTTTCTTGTGTTGGAAAGCATGGCATAATGAAGACATAATAGAAGTGCACAGGAACCAGCATGAGGAGAGTCCAGCCAGTCAAAACTGGGTAAATCTGAGTACCAAGGAAAGTAATGGTACTTGGGATTGTAGGCTATTGAATGCAAAAAGTATGGACCTTGACTATCGATAAAAATGAAGAATAAAATAAAATAAAATCTCAAAGAGGAATGGATATTTCCATAACTCATCTCCTTGGAAAATGCATAGGTTACAAAGAGAGGACAAAAGTCACCTTACCATTGAGAAGCCTCACAAATATTATCTTAATCAAATCAACAACATGAAGTTGTCAGCAATGAGTGAACTATAAATTGTGCCACTTGTGAGGATGCAAGAAGAGGAATAAACACCTCATCACTCCCGTGATGTCCTGATACTATTAACCTTGCTCTGAACATGAGACACATCAGATAAACCTAACCTGGGAGACACCCTTCACAATGGAATTGATGGAATATTCAAGAGGCTTAAGGTCACTGAAGATCAGCAAAGACTGAGGAACGGTTCCAGACAAAAGAGACTTGGCAACTAAAGACAGTGTTCAATTCTGAACACTTTGGGGACAGTTAGTGCAACTTGAGTGGAGTCTGAGGATGAGTTAATAGTGAGGTATCAATGTTATTTTCCTGCTCTTATTGAGAAAATGTATGAGAATGTCCCTGTTTTTAGAAAATTCACACTAGGGCAATAGGGATTAATGGTGTTTCCAGCTTGCAACTTATTTTCAGAATGGTGTAGGGAAAAAATTCTATGTAGTATTGCAATTATTATGTAAAGCACAGAAATCCATTAAACGAGGACTATCTCAAATATACAGAGCTCATTTGATCAATTCTCACCCCAGGGTAGATGCAGAGGTTGTGGTGAGTGGCAGTCCCTAAGAGCCCCACCTGGTCCTATCCTTTTGTGCAGTTTTTGGGTACATAAACCATGTAACCATACATATCAGCTCTGCATAAGAAGAATATTTTCTGTGGAATATTATATGCAGAAACAGAAATCTACAGTAACTTTTAAAAAAAGAGAATCTAATGTTAAAAGCCAGTTGAAATTTTCTCATCTAAGACTTTGGTTTATTTAAACAAAATTTTGAGTTGTTAAAGCAGAGAATGCAAATGATGCTACAGTCATTTATCTTCAAAGGGTATGTGTAGAAAAAAAGCCTATGAAGAAGTATTAATAGTATTTTCTTTGCTGATGCCTTTGATTTGTTCAAATACATTTAGTTATAAATATAAATTATTTGTACAGTTTAGAAACAAAGTGTTTAATAATTTAAAGATTAACTGAGTCAAAATAATTTGTTTACTCTAGTAATAATTTAATTGCAACTTCTTTGAAGTGTATACACACAATAAATATTATGTGTTGATTGCGATAAAGAATTTCAAAGAATTTGACAGTTTGGTAAACATTTGTGCATTAAAAGGTTTTTATTGCTTAGGCATGGGATTCATTTGAGATAAAATAATTAAAAACTAACAAACTATTTCTGAGGTTGTAAGTTTTTAGATGTTAGAGATGAGGTGATTTTTTAAATTGTGAACTTAAGTGTGAATTATAAAATTGAAAATCTGCGTATTCTTCCTCAGACATTTAATAGACGATTAATTCTTAGAAGGAAAATCTCATGCCTTAAGGACTAATCATACCTTATAAGACTCTATAAAGTTAAATCTATTGGACAGTCATTGTTTAAACTTTCTGTGTAATGCGTGGTCATTTGGCCTCATTGATCTTTCATTGTGATTAGATTTCAAAATGCCTAAGACAGTCCCCCAAAAGGGAAATCATCAGCATCCATTCTGAGAAGCTTCCTTTTCCATATTCCTTCACGATATCCTTATATTTTCAAGTTGTGTCTTCTTCCAGGTACTTTATACTGAACATTTTTGAGTCCAACTTGGTCATGGTCTCTGTCAGGTTCAGCTGTTAAGGTAGATTTGTCCACTATTATTCATATCAAAATGATAATTAGGAATCTTCATATATCCAGAAAAAATATGTAAACTACAAGTTTACCATAGTACATCTCTGCTTTGCCCCACTACATAAATTTTTGAATATATCTTTATTTGGAAGGTTAAATTACTGGAAAAGTAATTGCTGTATCAAGGCATTGAGACTTTGGATTAAGACCATTGCAAAATTGCCATCTAGAAAATTCTATCAATTATATTTCATCAGTAAAGAATCAGAGAGACTATTATTCCATAACTTGCCAACACATGATATTATCATTTTTAAACATTTCCATTTTAATAGGTGAAAAAAGTATCTGCCAACTGATTAATTTCAATGTTTTTTAACTAATGTAAATGACCTTATTTATTTATATTAGAATGTGGTTGTCAGAGATTTAAAGTTCTTCTTTTCATTGATTTCTGTTCATACTGTGTCTTTTTTCTATCAAAATGTTTAACTTCTTATATATTTATAAGAATCCTTTATAAAAAGAAATATTATATACAGATAAATATAAATATAAATATAATTTTCTCATAGTGTTATTTACCTTTATATTATTACCAGTTTTTTCTGATGTACATTTTGAATTTTTTTATTTTTTTTATGTTCAAAAGCAGCTGCTCTCATTCAATTCCATTGTTACTCAGATCCACTCATATTTCACTTATCCTATTTTCTTTCTAATCTTTCCAAAGGATAGGTAGTGATAATCTCTAAAAAGTATGTGACCCCAAAATTAATAGGTTGAAATTCTAACTTCCAATGTAGTGGTAATGAGAAAGTGGAGCCTTTTGCAAGTAATTAGGTCATGAGAGTGAGTACCTTATAATTGGGATTAGTTCCCCTATAAAGAGACTTTAGGGAGTTCCCTCACACTTCTCTGCCATGGAGGACATTGAGAAGTCATCAGTCCACAACACCAAAGAGAGACCTCACCAGAACATGACCATGAGAGCACCCAGATCTCCAACTCTCAGCTTCCAGAAGTCTGAGAAAGCAAGTTCTATGTTCAGAAGCACCAGGTTTCTGGTACTTTGTTAGAGAATCCTGAAATAACCAGGAAAATGCAGTCCACATAAGTACATGTGCAAACACACTCACTAAAATATTGTAGCAGAGAAAAGTTGGGTTCAATCTAAATATCTGCAAGTAATGAGCGTCTCGCAAAACTTCGTTGCATATCTTCATACAGCAGAACATTATAATAAAAATGCTGTAAATATGCGTTTGTATGTGTGTGTTGGTCTATCAATGCCCCATACTATTAATTTTGTGAGAAGGTTAGCCATGATTATAGGGGTTGATTCCAAATACCTTATCGTAATTCTTAAAAGCCCAGCATGGGAAATTGTGTGGCCCCGCCCACCTGCACGTGCCCCACCCATCCACCAGACGCGGGATCCCAGACCCCAGACCCCAGGCCTGCCACGCGGGTCAGGGCCCCAGACCTGCCGCTCCGCGAGACCTATCAATGCACCTCCAGGTGACTGGTCATGTTCTTGTTATGGCATTATGGCCACAGGCCTTTTATAATATAGATATGGCATTTCTGTATGATATATATGTTAATTTCATAATTATAAAAATAACTTTTTAGAATAAACAAATCAGTGTGTTATAGGTGGGTCTCAGGGTAGAGAATACAGCCCAAAGGAGAAAAAAATGTTTTCTTTTCACCATATGTGTGATTTTGACTGCCCCATTGGCCTGTGGAACCCTGACCAAAGGTGTGGGCAGAAACAGAGAAATAGTGGACATGAAAAAAATCTCTGTGGTGATGAACGTACAAAGAGGCAGGATCCAGAGATATAGGAAATGTGAAGAAATATTGGCTATGATGATTTAGGAAATGATAAATTTATTTATAATATGTAAGAGGTTTTACAGGCAATGCAAATAGAGGACTATAATATAGTCAAAAGATTCACAAAATAGCAAGAAATCCTTGTAATTCAGAATGTAGGAAACTGACAATTGTAACCATTAAGTATTTCATACCTATGTTTTATAGATGTTTAAATCATTTTTATTAGTAGTGCTAATTTATAATCCCAGTGTATCCATACTTTATAAACATTTGACTTCACTTTGTTTTTTCTGAACCTTCTATTGTTGGATATTTACACATTTATCAATCTCTTAGAAATGAATACAAATATGTTTATTTTGTATTCATTCAAGTGGAAATGAATATAGCTATATATTTTCCTAAGTTGCTCATATAGTAGTTAACAGCTGTGGCTCAAAAGGTAGGTAGACCTGAGTTTGAATCCACTAATACTATAACTGTGGGAAAATTCAATCTGATCCTTCAATTTCTAATGTTTTTAAAAGGGATAATAAAAAGGTGATTATTATTTTTGTTATTATTTTGAGAATTACATTAGATATGATGTATGCTATTGCAAGTATAGTGCATTGCACAGAATACATCCTTAGTTGAACTGTCACTATTATTATCATCTCTTTTGAACTCTCACAGTGCTTTGACTCGCTCTGTAACTCTACTAGGATATAATTAAATTTGACATCTTTCTCTCTTGTTATAAGGCACATTACTGTTTAAGACTGACCTATTTCTCTGACTTTATCCCTCATTACTTTATATAGATATGCTTCAGCCATACTAGAAATGCATGATGTTTATCAAATCTTATTTTGATTTTTTGCATACATTTATTTCTCTACTTGAAATCTCTTCCCCTACTTGAAATCTCTTCCCCTACTTTTTATTCCCCCTCCCTTAGTACCCTTTCCTATATCTCATTCTGTCCTTCAAGACTCAGTTACTCCCTGAATTATGTTCTGCTCATGAGCGCTTATAATCTCTCCGCTTCTCTGCATATCTTTACCACTTACTACTCAGTATTTCTTTTTGTCTCTAATAGTGTGAAATTCAGCACGTAGTGGGGCTGTTACAAAGAAGATATTCAATTAAGGAATGACTTTGAAAAAAAAAAGGAAGAAGAATGGAAGGAAAATAAGAAAAGAAAGAAGGAAGGAGGGAGGGAGGGAAGAACAAAAGTTGAAAGAGAAAGAACAAAAGTTGAAAGAAAAAGGAAAAGAAAGAGAAATAAAAACAATGGAAAAAGAGAAAGAGAAAGAAAAAAAGCTGTCTTTAGGTCCCAACCTCTTATAATTCATGTTATTATCAGGAGATGGAGCTGCTTGAGGGAATCTGAGACTGTTCTTGTGGAAGACTTTAGTCTGAGGTCAAAAGTTAATGATGGAAATGTTCAACCAAGTCTCCTCCAGGGCATCAACATCCTTTCGTCCAAACCCACCTTATCTCTAATTCCTGACCATCCCCCTACTCTGTCCCTCAAAGACACTCAAGATTAACACTGTGCACTTGGCCCTGATCAGTGAAGCGATCCCTCCTGCCCTGCCCTCTGCTGCATCTTGATGGCATGGTACCATCCCTGTGAGCAGCCCCTACCTGTGCCGAGTCCCCGTGCTGTGGCAGAGGGATATGCAGCACCAAGTTCATCCAATTCAGTAAGGACATCCAGACTATTTAGTTTGACAGTGACATCTGCTCACAAGGTACAACTTCCATATGTCATAGGATGAAAAAGCAAGAATTTCCTTTGTCTGTGAATGTCTATTTTAGCTGTAAGCTGTTTCACTTTTGAACTGCTTTTTCTGCATAGGCTTTTAAACAGGAATGTTACTAATTTTTTAAAGTTTTTATCTTTATTGTTGAAAGTATTACAGTTGTCTTCTTTTCCCCCTATTGACCCCCTCCACCCTGCAACTGCCTCTCCTCCACAATGCCTCCCCTCCCCATGTAATTGAGGTTGACTTTAAAGCCAGTAATCATAGGGCCTACCCCCTTTTGTAGTTTTAATAATAAGTTAATAAGCAATGCAAACATATTTTATACATGTACATAAATAATATATTAAAACATTTCTGCAGGAGTCCCCTAGTCTCCTCAGCACCACCTCATCTAGCCTCAGTCTCCCAGTCCCCTCAGCCTGGCCTCATCCAGTCAGAGTCTCCCAGTCTCTTCAGTCCTGCAGAGGAAGGCAGTTGGGGGAGATTGGGCTGGCAGGGGAGGGCAGTTGCGGATGATCATGCCAGCAGGGGAGCAATTAGGCGTTAATCAGGCTGGCAGGGGATGGTTAGGGGCTATCAGGCTGGCAGGCAGAGTGGTTATGAGCAATCAGGCAGGCAGGCAGGTGAGTGGTTAGGAGCTAGCAGTTCTGGATTATAAGAGGGATGTCCGACTGCCGGTTGTGGGATTGGGCCTAATCAGGCAGTTGAATATCCCCCAAGGGGTCCCAGATTAGAGAGGGTGCATGCTGGGCTGAGGGACACTCCCCTTCCATGCATGAATTTTGTGCCCTGGGCCTTTAGTAGATACATATTTATTCTTACAAAAAAAAGTGAATTTGGCATCAGAGTTATTGTTATTTTCAGTTCTTTGATATAAACTTGAGGATCAAAGACATTTAAATATAACTTTTTATAAACATCACCTGTTGTAAATGGTAGACTTTATTGAATGCCATATTAATTTCCAAGCCTACCATACAATGAGCATTTAACAAATGAGAGTGCCAAATAACTTTTTTCTTTTTTTAAAAAATAGTGGACTTGAGTTTTTAGAGCAATTTTAGGTTTATGGGAAAATTGAGCAGAAAGTACAGAGAAGTTTTAATTACCCATTTCCCTACAAGGTTCCTCTATTATTAACATCTTATATTGGCACTTATAATTGATGTGCCAATATGAATGCATCATCATTATTATATTGTTGTTGAAAGTTACATTTCACATTACAACTCACTATTTGTCAAAATTTCTTGTGTTGTTTTTTAAGCATAGAAGCATTCAGTTCTTACTCCAGAAATCCTGATTTGATAGGTCTATGGGAGGGTTTGGGAAATTGATATTGTTATGATGCCAGAGAGCTAATTTGAATATTAAGGTTGAGATATACTGTCCTGAACCAAATACCTTAGTTCATAAAACTTTTAATCTTGAAATCTTACAGTGACCAAACCCTAGGTATTTGACTTTCCTGTTCATTAAATCTCACCCACTTTTTAAAAAATAAACACATTTCCATTGTAATATTTTGATTGTCTCAGGCCATTTTCCCAGTTCCAATTTCATTTCTCTCCGTAGTTTAGAATTACAACTTGTAATTTCACTGCTAAATAAAGTATATATAATTCACTCTCTAACTGAAATTGCCATCCATTCTTTGGACCTTTTTTCATTTTATGTCTTCAGCATCTAGAACTGGTAATTTCCGACTGTCCCAGGCATTGCTTTGACGACTTTTGCTTTGATGAAGAAGGCTGTGAAACTCTATTGATTGGGACCCAAATCACATTACTTAATTGATGCTGACCCCTCAATGTTTCTTGGCAATTTTTGATGCCTCATTTCCCTCCTTATTACATTCACTACCACAACCATCTCAAACCTTCTTCACTCCCTCAATATCCCAAGTGACCCCAGCAGATGACTTCAACACCTTCTTTACTGAGGTAAAAATCAACCCGATATGAGATTCTTATTTTGCCTTCTCTTTTCCTCAAAATACCTTTTTATCTTTAGTTTATATTTCCTTTTTAGTTCTTATCTCTTAGAAAGACCTGCTCCTTTTCTTTTCTGAGACTAACCCCTAGATTTGTGCTATTTATTTTATCTTACCTGGCTCAGACTCTTATTGCATCAGTTATTCTCCTTGCTAGCATCCTTAATCTTTTGTTCTCTTCTGGATTCCTCTCTGCCTTCAAACATCTTTTGGTCTCCCCATCCTTGCACAAAAGAGGTTGCTCTATAAATACTTAATGAAGATATATTGAATTGAATTGAACTTAATTCTTCAAGCTCACAGAGTTACTAGTGACAGAATAAAAAAAATTAAAACCCGGATTCCTAATTTTAGTTTAATATTCTTTCCAAAGATACAAACATTTCCTGGATATATATTTTAGAAGTAAATGTTTTTCAAAATCCAGAACTGGAGATTATATTTGTTGAAGTGTAAATGTTTAATCCACTAAAATATTATATTGTTTATCTACTCATCAGTAAATAGTATTGATTGTAAGACAATATGATATTTGGTCATTAAAATCTCATATTATACATTATACATGTAAAAATTAGTTACAGAATTGGAAACATATTAGTCATGTATGATAGATAAACTAATTTGAAGGGCTTATTTTATTATATTATTTAAATGCTGTTATAGGTTAATTTAATACCAAAGACTTTTTATTTATTACCAAATTGATTATTACTTAATTGCTTATCATGTTTATCTCTTAAAGATGCTTGAGAAACAGTCACTATTAATTTAAAATCAATCATAGTAGTTGAATAAAAAACATTATCTTTTTTTTTCCTATCTGGAAAATAGATTCTAAGACCAAAACAATGCATCACTTTTTAGAATTAAAATCTATTCTGAGAAAAATGATGCCAGTCACACACATGCAGAACAAATCTCTGACCAGACATAATTCTATTATACTAATTTATTGGTTAACTCCTCTTGGGCTGCTGTAAATGTAACAGGAGCTAGACTATGAATTGCAAAATATATTCACAAGACATAGTCAGATGCCCAGAATTTCAATGGTATATGAAAGAGCATGCATTTTGACCTCAATTCTAGTTGAGTTATAATACTTTCTTTTCTGAAATAATTTAGTATAATTACATGATAACAAATTTTTAGTGATATGATTTAAATATAGCTGGTATGTAATCATATCCTTTCAAGATAAATCTATGGATTCTAAATTTCAGTGGCGTTTAGATCCTCAGATGTCTAGAAATAATAAGTACTCTTTAGAACTTCTCAATGCCCTTTATTAATTTGACTACCTTTTAGTTTTGCACATTCAAAATTGGATAAGGGAATAACTGTAGGTCAAATTTCCTAAAAGTTGGTGTACATGATTTCCTCAACATCTGATAACTTTCTATTAGTTGACTATCTAGTTACAGTTTTCACATTTATATAAACAAACGTTATGTAATTTCTAATTCTAAGCTTTTGTCAAACAATTTAGAGTAACTTTTTAAGGATTTTGAAAAGTAAATTTTAAGATGGATAAGAACTGAACTTGTGTATATTTTAATATTGCACCTGATACATGTCCATTTGGACGTAGCATTGGTATTGATGCTTTTACCATTGTACCGGAATACAGAACAGGTATTCATGAATGTTGCATATGACTTTGATATTAGAAGTGGACTATGAAACAATGGCTTGTACAAGATCACAATAGGTGGTAAGTAGACTTAGCTAGGATCATTATATGTTCTAACAAGTCAATTGTAATATTTCTATTTTTTCATGAGGAAAAGAAAGGTTTGTACAGGAAATCCATTAATGATTTCAGTCTTTGCAAAATGCATTAATAGAATGTGTATTAATTTTATTCTACTTCTGTCCTTAATATCACGATCCTTGATAATATAACCAAACACATAATAAAACAGGATACATGCTTTAGTTTTATGGGAACATTCATGTCCTCCATCATCAGTGTCGCCCTGCTAATGTTTGCATTCTGTTTAGAAGGAAGGAAAAGGAGAAGAATGCCACTTTACCTTTGTGTGATAGTGTTGAATCAATTGCTTATAGGACTAGTATATTTCAATATTCCCTAATCAGCACCTTCCAATCAGATGGAGACAGAGAATGGCAGTTAATAGGGAAGAAACAATAGATCCTCAGTAAATATGGGAGGTTTATCTATAGGAAATATTGTTGCAATTCTTTAACTTCAAAAATTCTTTAAAAATCCATTGGGAATACTCATTCCTTCCTCTTTAATCTGTTATAGTCTCTTTATATCACAAAGTCTTAGCTTCATTATTCTAATATAATTTTTACATTATACCCTTTATCTTAGAATAAAAATATTTTCAGTTTTTATTGTGTCCTTGGATATTTTTGCTATATCAGCACAACATTGTATATGGAGTCTTTGATTGTTCAGATTGCACTATTTTATGGATTACAAATGAAAAAGACAAGAAACAATCGCATCTCTCTACACTGTTTCTCATGTTTCAGTACTAACGCTGCCCTCACTCCCCCACCCCACACCCCCTTGCCTTTTTTCTTAAATTGTCAAGCAGGTTTCTCTCTCATGGCTTTTGTACTTGTTTCCTTCGCAGAACCATGGTTCTCCCACTGACCCTTTCTGGTTAAGTAGTGTTTGCTCAAATTTCTCCTCCTCAACAAGTAATGATTTGACTAGTTTTTCTAATGCTGCCTCCCCCACACACTCTATCTTTCTGACACTATCAATATCTGACATTATTTTTAATTATTTGCTCATTGTCTTTCATTTATACTATAATGTGAGATCCCTGAGATAAATACATTGCCTGTTGTTTACTGCTCTATTTTCACTGCCAAGAATATCTGTGGCTGGTACATCTTTGATATTAAATTTTTGTTTGACTTAATAAATAAATGGATGGATGAATGAATCAATAAATGAATTAATACATAGTGTCATGTCTCAAGTAACTCACTGTCTAATGAGCCTGTCAATTACTATTATCTAAATATATTGTCAATACCACATGTATTTATTAAAGCCACCATCTCAATCTGCCGAAAATGATTACTAGCTACAATTGCTTTCACTGAAACTGGAATAAGGCAATAACATTATCTGTCTAAATGAGCATCAGAGTTTTCCCATCTTACAAACACTAATAAATATTAAGAGAAAAATATGTTAGAAGGAAAGGCAGTTTATTGAATTTTTATTGGCTGATATTCCTTAATCAGATTCTTTTATTTCTATTCAGCTTTTATGTATGAATAAGCACTCATCTGTATGGTTGCATGGAGAAGGCAAGCAGATGACAAAGAAGGAAGCCAGTTTGGAGTTGAAAAATTCATTTAAAATTTTCTCTTTAGCATCATTGATTGTGAATATCAAAAGGAGATAGAATATTGCTATCGGTGCCATTGCCTTACATATCCCAAAATTCAAATTTAAAAATAAGTTGTCAAATTTTGTGTTTGTAGGTTAGTTGTTTTTCCATAATAGGAACTTAAAATATGCTTTAAAAGAGAATACAATGGTTTCTTAAAACAGTGGACTCACTTATGGAAAAGTAAAGGAATTATCATTGGCTAAGTTAATTAATGAGAACAACTTGCCCAAAAGAACTTTCTGTGATTTTTGGAAATGTTCAATAATCAAGTACTTAAGAGCCAGTAATCATGTGTAGCTCTTGAGTACTTGAAATGTGGCTACTATGAGTGAGGAAATGATTTTTAAATTTCATTTTATTTTAATTAGCTTTAAATATAAATCCTGGTATGTAGCCAGCTGCTGCCATTTTGAACATTGTCATGCTGACTGAAAACAATAATGATTTCTAAAAAATTAAGTAGCATCTGCTTACAAAGCTCTCAGTTGTCACAATGCTCTGAATGTGAACCACCTTGACTTTAGTCTAAATCTGTCAGTTTTTATGCTGCCAACACCCACAGAATACTTGAGTGCACATTTCTCATGAAGGTTGGATGTGACACCTAACAAAGTTCCTTCATATTTTAAATAGTAACCTGAAATGTCCACCATTTAATAGATAATTCTTATTAGTTGTTTTGTGTTGATTTGGGAGATATTGATAGGGAGAAAGTCAGTTTATAAATCTGAAAGGTATATAACTGTTATATAGAAGTCTATGTAACATTTTGCTGGTTTCATCAGTGGTTTTCTTGTATAAGAACTATTATCCAAGTCTCAGACAAAGTTTGAATAGCAAAGGATAAATAAAGCAAAAGCATTTAACAAGAAAATAATGTCATTCTACATGTTATAAAGTACTAGAGGACTGGTGCATGGATTTGTGCACTGGTAGGGCCCTTCAGCCTGGCCTTGTGTCCTCTCATAATCTGGAACCCCTTGGGGGATGTTGGAGAGCTGATTTTGGCCTCATCCCTGCAGACAAGGCTGAGGGACCCCACTGCATGAGTCTGTGCAGTGGCCTCTAATATGCATGTAAGATCTTTGGTTACTCTCTTCCTGCCCTTCCTCTTCCCCCCTTCCTTCTGAGATTCATCAGTCTGTATCAGGTTTCCATGCCTTTGGTTTCTTATCCTGTGGTGAGCATCATAGCTACCAGCCAGTCAGCTAGTAGCTTAGGCTTTTATATATAGATAGATGTATATAGAATATTTCCACTCACATAAAAATGCAATAACATAACTAATAACCAGTGGACATTATATTCTTGGTTTGTTTCACTAGAGCTTGGGCTACAGAGGCAAACACTATGTATTTTTTCAAGTTGCTTATTTAAATCCCCATATGTTGACAACAATTATGTCCATCTTGCAGATCTATCTTGGAAAATATATAAAAATGTATAGCATGGTGCCTGGCACATAGTAGAGATGCAGTAAGTGTTGTTTTTCATTTTTCTTATCTTCCCGGAAGCCACTATAGCTATAAATAACAGATCAAAGCATGAGAGAGGGTTAAATATTTTTCCCATTGTAAATTTAGGTAACTTCCTTGCAAAATCAATGTACATAGATATGAGCTTGCCAAAAACAAGAGAAAAAAGGATCTGCCATTTAACAAGGATACCACTGATGAACTCTACTGAGAGGTCAGTATTTTTAGTAGATATATTTGCTGCATAAACTATGATTTTGAAAAAAAGTCACATTTTAAATGCAAACTATGATTAACATTACAAAATACACAAAAAAAGATATTTTTATTTTCAAATTTCCATAAGTAAAAGATTACAGAAGTGGTGTAAGCTCTAAAAGTCTCCCTTTCTTCCCCCCAAATGTTATGGGGAAAATGGTAAAGCAGTAGACCAAGTAGGAAAAGAAGAGATGCTTGAATTTTCTGGTCTGTGTCACTTTTACCTTAACATATTTTTCTGCATGTTCATTTCCTTTGTGTGCTTTTCTTTCTTAAAGAATAAAAGAAAAAATCTGTCTCATGAAAATGCAGGAGAGTCATCCCACATAAAGAACATCTTTAAAATGCGCATTATTTATTTGACAGACTGTAATGGCTGTTTCAAGGATATTATGGGCTGTCATGTGAATATGTATTTTAGAATGAATACTATAGTACAAATACTGTGCTTGCACAATGCCCATCAAAAAATATAACCTAATGAAATCTCTTTTGAAGATTGGGCCATATATAACAATATCCTGGAAATGGAAAACTCAGCTGAGTTAAAATAGAAAAAGGCCTTACAACCCTAAATGATACACAGGTCAACTTCTTTGGAAGATGAGAGAGTAGAAAAGAGAAACAAAACAAAATGTAACTTAACCTTGAATGAAATTATACTTCCAGCTCTTGATTCTGACATCAAGTGAAATATAGCCTTTTGAAATTTTATATTTGGTTGATACTGATAAATCATGAGTGTTTTAGAATATTGTATTTGGTTGATACTGATAAATCATGAGTGTTTTAGAATTATATTGTATTTGTAAGACCCAGGTATCACCTCGAAGTTATTAATAAGATTTGATAAAGGAAAGATTATTTTAGGTTAGGATAAAATGATTCATGCCCTCATCTAACCCATTTTTGTGAGTATCTCTAATTTCCATGGTTCTGTATGAAGTTTGGTAGCAGATACAGGCTGCAGAGAATATGAATCCTTACATGAAAGAACTTAAAATCAAGAGGGAAGCTGTAAAATTATAAAAGTTACTATACACCGGGCTAAACTAGTAAGAAGTATCGAAGGCATAGAGATAAGGTGCTCCAGCAGCCTCATAAGAAATAATAAATAAAAAAAGATAATGTGGCACAACTACAGTAAAGCTAGATGACTTTGAGAAGTTGTGACTTGAATTTAGAGTCACTTTTACCCGTCTATACCCATGTTTTTTACCCCATGTTACCTACTCTATTTAATGTTTAAGAAGCTATTTTTGATTGTTGTTATATTTTTTTAAGGACATATACGAACATATTTTACTAGTGTTCTTATATTTCAAATTATTTCAGTAATTACCAGGGCTTTAAAATCGAGATTATTCTAATAAATCTACAAAATAAATATAATACATAAACTTCATATGTCATTGACTTTAACTTTTAGTAGATATCCTTCTTTCATTCTTCCCTCTTTCTCCATTCCTTCCTTCTTTTATTTATTTATTTATTTATTTCCTTCTTTTTCTTTTTCTTATTTCAAAAAAATAAGTCAAATTTAGAGTTCTTTTGCAGAGACAGATTATTCTGCCAATCAAAGATCCTTTGTTTCTAAATTTTTTCAAAAGAACAGAATTTCTTATTAGTATGTCTTCATTGGTCTTTAGAGGAATTTACAGAATTCTAGAAAAAAAAATCAGACAACACTGCCAAAAGTATTGATATTAAAATATTTTAAGCACTTAATATGTGCTATGCATTTATTTAGATTGGCGTTGTCAATTACAACTATAATGTGATCCACTTATATACTTTATTTTTATATAATACAAATTGATCACAATAAATCTAGCTACCTCTGTCACCAAACAATTGACTCCCTTTACCCATTTTTTTTTACCTTTCACCTCCTTCCCTTCTGATAATCACCAATCTGTTCTCTGTATCTATGATGTTTGTTTTTGTTTTTTTTCATTCCATATATAAGTGAAATCAAATGTTATTAGTTTGACTTATTTCACTTAGCATAATGCCCTCAAGTTCCATACATGTTTTACAAATAGTGAGATTTCTTACTTTTTTATTCCATAGAGAATACTATAAGACATTAAGGTTGTTTTTATCTAATGACTATTATAAGTGATATTGCAATGAATATAGGGGTGCATATATCTTTTTTAAATTAGTCTTTTCATTTTCTTTAAATAAATACTTATAACTAGACTAGCTGAATCCTATGGTAGTTCCATGTTTAGTTATTTGAGGTAGTTTCATATTGTTTCCATAGTGGCTATTACATTTTCAACCAAAGTGTATGAAGGTTCCCTTTTCTCCACATCTTTTTCAACATTTCCTATTATCTTTTTAATAATAGCCATTCTAACCGGTATGAAGTGATATCTCCTTGTGGTTTTGATTTACATTTTCCTGATAATTAATTACACTGAACATCTTTTCATATGCTTGTTAGCTATCTATATACCTTCTTTGGAAGAGTGCTTATTTAGGTCCTCTTCCCACTTTTTAATTGATTTAATTATTTTGCTATTGAGTTTTTGAGTTCTTTATATATTCTGAACATTTATCCCATTGAAGATATATGGTTTGAAACTATTTTCTCCAGTTCAGTAGGTTGCTTTTTCTTTTTCTTTTTTGATGGTTTTCTTTGCTTTGCAGAAGGTTTTTAGTTTGATATAGTTCCATTTATTTTTTTCTTTTGTTGCCTTTGCTTTTGGAGACATATCCAAAAATTAACACCAAGCTGATGTCATGAAGTTTTCTGTCTCTATTTTCTTCTAGAACTTTTATGATTTCAGATCTTACATTAATTTTGGGCTAATTTTTGTTTGTGGTTAGATAGAGGTCTAGTTTTCCTTTGCATGTGGCCAGTTTACCCAATACCATAGATTGAAGAGGTGGACCTTTTCCATTGAATAGTCTTGGCTCTTTTGTCATAAATTAATTGACCATATATATGTGAGTTTATTTCTGAGCTCTCTGTTCTGTCCCATTGATCAATATGTCTAACACATTTATATACTTCTTATAAGTTAAATTAAAAAAGAAAATAGGTAAATTTAATTTAATAATATATTCATAATATCACTTCAACATATATTTATTTATGAGATACTTTAGATTACTTCTTTATATAAGTTGTTTGAAATCCAGTGCATATTTCCTCCTTGCAGCCCACCTCAATTATGACTTTGCCAATATTTTACCATAATTAGGGTTTTAATGGTTTACTTTGTTTGTTGATTTTGTAGACTGCTTCTTACATATATGTATTTCAGAAAAATTAGTACATCCTTAGAAGAAGTTTTTGTGAAAAACTTTTTGAGGACTTTAATAATATGCGTACACCCTGTCTAATTAGAAGTATTTTTTAGAAGACCTTTTTTTGTGGTCTAGATACGGAACTGTTTGTTGCCTCAAGCATTTTTGTTAAGAGGAAATGAATCTATAAGCTCTGATCAACTAGACTTAATTGTTTATAAATTGTTAAACAGAGCTTGAGCTTGTTAAATTTTAGAATTTATATGTGATTGAGAAGATTCACTTTTTAGGTTGAATATCACCTGAGCCTTTTCCATGCCCTGCTGAAGGAAATAATGTTATCTGGGATTATATTGTTCATATCCATGATAATGGTGGGAAAACTTATCTCTCCTTAACTAATCTAAATTTATCTCTCCTTAACTCTAATCAGCTTGGTTAGAAAATTTAGCTGAAGCTAGCATTAAAAAAATACTTAGTTTTAGTCAGAATAACAGAGAAAAAGCAATAATCAATCAATTCTGTTAGATCAATTGCTCTTAAAACATTTGTTTGCAAACTTAGGTTATATTTAAAGGAAACTATGGGCATACCAAAAAACAAACAAACAAACAAAAACACCACAAGGTTATAAAGTGCATAAACTTGAAAGAAAGAACATTTATAATTTATTTATATTTGCCATTCATACTATACAGTGTCAATTGCTAGATTCTACCAAACCCTAGGCACATGGATGGCTTATTTCTTTTGTGTATGTGTCTAGCTTAGCCTGTAATACAGTAGAGCATAACTATTAGCTAATAAAAATAAATAATATCAGAATCTGCCTAGCAGCAGTCTACATTGGGAAGTTAAGCAATGCATTAATCACACATTTATTTTTTAGCAAAACAGTTTGTAAAAAAAACTGTTATGGTCTGAAAATTCTACATTTTTTCCTAACATTTAGTAGAAAATAATACAGAGCATTCAACAGCAACATTTTAAATAATAAGGATTTTAACAAAACCCTGAATAGTGTGCACTAATCAAATTTTCCATAAAGGAATATATTTTGGAGAAAAACTAGAAATACTAAATCTCAGAGGAATATTATATATTGCAATCTGTAGGGAGAGATTACAAATGTCTGGACTTTCTAAGAAAATCAAGAAGAAAATAAAACAAAAATGGCTTTGATATACTGTATATAATGATTTACCTTAGCTATCACACACGTACATACACATACACACACACTCATAGCAATTTAAATATTTAGTTTTTTTATATATGTCATTAAAATATTTTTTACAAACTGTTTTGCTAAAAAATAAATGTGTGATTAATGCATTGCTTAACTTCCCAATGTAGACTGCTGCTAGGCAGATTCTGATATTATTTATTTTTATTAGTTTATAATCTGTCAATTTTTCTTGCTTATCTGTCAACTCCCACAAAAATACATAAATCAAAAATGTAGCAATGTGGACACTAACAAGGCATAATTATTGTAGGGTCTGTCCTCCTTTAAAGAAAAAATACAATTACCAACCAGATTGCTGCTGGGATTAGGTCAGAATTTGCATAATACTGACTCATATTTTCTTAACAATTTTAACATCAGACAATAGCTTTTGCAAATATATAATCCCTTATTATTTTCTAGCTTCAGTTTTTGGACTCTATTAAGGAGTTCGGTCAAAACAAGATAATTATTAGAATGTAACCCATGGAAAACTTTAATTACTCAGTGGCATGTTTTTAGGATTAGGTCGGTTTTTAAAATGTTATATAAAGTAACACAAGGCAATTGTACTTGCCTAAATGTATTTTTTACAGTGAAATTTATTCATTTTTTGCAGATAAATATTTAATAGAAAATATCTCTGTCATTGCATGAGCTTAAGCTAAAAATGTCTTCTTCAGCATCATCACTAAGCAGTTAGACATTATTAAGCAGTTAGAAGGCTAAGAGTCAAGAGATGATGAAAATTTAGAAAATGTTAACTGCTATAAAATAATAGCTGCTAATGTGGGGGATTATGAAACACCCAGTAGCAGAGTCAGGAACAAATAGGTCCTTTCTGAAGTCCTGGAGACTGGGGGTAGGATCCGGGGTTAAGTAACCATGATATATTTATAGAGGGCAAGGGATCACCATAAAATAAAGCAGCAAATAGTAAAGAAGTCAATGTAAAAGAGAGGCCGGGGATTTAGGGTATAGAGATCATAAATTTTCATCGATATAAACAGCCTGTGTACCTCAGGAGTTGAGGCTGAGCTATAATTTCAGGTCTGACCTATGGGCCTTTTGTGTTCACAGCGCACACACGATCAAGATGCCATCTATGGGGGTGTAAAAAAAAAAAAAGAAAGGAGAAGAAAATGTTTCAGATCTGTGTGATTTACTCATTTAATCATCCTCAACTCCATCCCCAACACAACAGCACAGTAGTTGAGAAGATTTTATTGTCTCCCTAAATTACATTTAATTTTTATCCTAGCACATCCCATAAACAAGAACACTGAATGATGTCTCCTCCACCATATTCTTCCAAAAGGAAAATTGTTGCATTTTTATGCACAACTTCTCAGAAGGTCAATTCTCATTCTCTATATTGCTCAGGTTTTCTCATTTACATGTTTTAATTTCAAATATGTATTTTGAAAGCCACTTAAAACTTAGTGGTTAAAAAAACCTTAGTGATAAAATGAGCTTGTTTAATGGTTTAACAGAAGCAATAAAAACAAGCAAATCAGCACAAAAGAACTATTAAGTATTTAGCTTTTAGGAATTATACTGAAATAGAATAGTCAGTGGTTTAAAAAAAAATAAGTAAGCTGCATGAAAACCCATCTTTTTATTTAGAGACATTGATTTTAATATAAGTAGGCACTAATCTAAGCTTTCTATTCTAAATTGATACTTAATGAGAAAAATATATTATTGTTTGTATGTGTGTGATATATATGCCTATGTATGTAATACCTATTTCTCTGTCTCTCCCTGTACAGAACACACATACATACACTATCACACACACACACACACACTCATGAGCACATGCACGGTTATTATTAGACTAGAGCAGACAGTGGTTAACAAAAAGGTGGTTGAGTAAATGATAATATGAATTGTGCTTATTTTTTTTTATTGTGAAAAGTTTATTCAAGATATTTAAAATAAGCTCAAAGAAAGAATACCTTCCAAAATAGTCATTTGAGTATTCAGTTATTAATCTAAAAAAATTAAAAATGTTTATGGGCTCAGCCATATTTTCATTTTAACACCAAATATATGGGGATTTGTTTTTTCTCTTTTTACCACTGTGAGAAATGAAATGCACTAGGCTGGTTTGGAATGGTCTTGCATAGAGCCAAAATCTGTTGAGCTCTCATTGCCTGCCTCAGTCAGGACCGAGGGACAGGGCTCTTTCCTTCATCCACTAGGGTGCACTGTTGTACAGAAAAACAAAATGTTTGCGTGCCCTGCGGAATAGCTGGATGCCTTGAGCTACGTCATAAATACTCTTACATTGTTTTCAGGAACTACAGAAAGAAGATCAAGACAGAGAGACTAGCATTTAAAAATGTTTTTCCCCTCAAAAAGAGGGCCACTGTCCTGGATTTGTGTAGATTTCCTTTAAAGGCAGACAAAAGGCACATTTTTAATTTTTATAGTGAAAGGGTGTAAATAGAGGTCACAGGAAAACAATGTTGGCCAACAATTTTCAAATTTGTATATAAATATTTCAGTTATTGACCCATCTCAAAGCGGCAAACTGTTTCTCATATCTTCCTTTTGCAATCAGGCATTGTTTAAATGTAAAATTCCATGAAGTTAAACTATAGGGTTTCCTACTAGGGTCACAGTGCACTAGCTAATTGAGTCAGTAACTATGACTATATCACATATTCTTTCTTCTCCCATGGCATCATCCAAAATATTGACCTCTTTATGTGACTAAATAAATGAACAAACAACAAATACATAAATAGAAGCAGAGTTTTTCTTTTCTTTTTTTTTTTTTACTTATTTGATATTATCCAAAACATACTAAGAAAATATTTGTAGGTTTGCCCTTGTATCTGCTAGCATATTTTTCTGTCTACATATGGGCTGTACTTTATCAAGCAAATTACTTACAGAGAATCCAGTAGGAGGGAAGAGGGAAAAAGCTATTCCTTTAGTTCTGGTGTAAATCATTGGGAATTTTTTGCTGCATGGATTAGCACCTCTTGTATCCCTCATCTCTTCAGGGCAGTAAGCTGAGACAATCATAATGAAGACCAGAGCTGGTGGCTACCACCACAAAAACTTTGGAGGGAATAGGTCATCAAAAAGACCAGAGTCTGGAACTGCTTATTTCAGTTGGTTTAATATAAGTCTCACATTTGATAAGTGCCCTACCTCAAGGTTGTTAATATTTCACTAAGAACTTTTAGCCTACCGAATTAATTTCTCACTGTGTTATGAATATGACACAGATAGACTTTTGGTCCAAAGGACAAGAGGGGAAAACAAATCCAGTCAGTTATACAAATATATATTACAAGTGTATTAACCCATGACATACTTCATAGAGAAGGAGTGATGTTCATGAAAAACCAGTAAACCCATTTATTGGAATAAAGGCCTTTTGAGATTTTTGTGTCTAAAATTTTTTTAAGAGACCACTTTTTCTAGTCTACTCCCTTCAGATTAGATTTTGCTTTATATCATTGCAGATCCATAGATCATATTCAGTATTTAACAGTTTCTAGAACATGAAACTTTACAACTTTATTTCACTATTAGCATTCTCCTCATAGTCAAACTATGGTCTACCTACTATAATTGGTCTCTGCTTTCTTTACAACTATGATATCCTTTTCAATATGACAATTTCTTCAGCTTCACTTTGGAGGTGATGGTGTTCCACACTTAATCAATTTGAAACATGACCAGCAGAGTGCCTGAAATATAGATGGCATTTAATAAATATTGAATGGAAAAATGCATGCATTTACTAGGTAACTACCGTATTTTCCGGCATATAAGATGACTTTTTAACCCAGGAAAATCTTCTCATAAGTCGGGGGTTGTCTTATACGCTGGGTGTCATATTATAGGGCGAGTATATCCCAAACTCAATATTTTAACTGAAAAAGTTGGAGGTCATTTTGTATGCCCAGTCATCTTATATGCCAGAAAATACAGTACTATTTATTGAGCTCTTGTTATCTATTAGTTGTCCTAATAATTATCTTACATTTATATGCAATATATCATATGATGCACATTATCAATGGAATGAAGTGATATTATCCCCAGTGTTACATATAAAAAAGGGAGGCTCACAATGGTTTAGACATTTTCCAAATGAATGAAAAATAGATTATTTAGGATTTGAACTCAAATCTATTGGGTCTGCTTTTACTAGTCTGGAAAATTATTACTTTTCAATTAAACTTTTTATTGAATCCAAGTTCAATAAACCAATACATGTGTATTTATTAATCACTACCTCTGTACCCAGATGTAATGATATTACAAAAACTAGAAAGCAAATATTGTAACCTTGAGACATAAATGATGAATTTTGGGAGAGAGACAAAATGTAGACAGAAGATCTTAAAGCAATCAGAAATTAGATACTATATCATAGGTACATGTGCAACTCATCAACATTCATAGAAGAGACACCATTATTGGGTCAGTGATTTATGAACAATGATTTCAGGATATAAACCATTAATTCAGCAAGTATCTAGAATCCATCTGCCAAGTACTGGTGAGGTGTTAATGTAAAAAGCATGACATTCATATACAAAGCATTCAAAGCAGTTAGAATAAAGAAGGCACACCTTCTAAGAAAGTGGTGATTCCAACCAACCTGAGGCATAAAAAGCATAGTGGGTTTTTGTTGTTGTTGTTGAAGCCTTTGATCAAAAGCTAGGATAGAAAGTTGGAGTTTATCTGATCAGTAATAATGTCATTATGAAAATTTATAGGAAGGAAATTTTAAGGGGTGCTTTTAGATATACCCACTGGAATGTATTTCTAATGTTGAACATGGAGGGAGTAAGGTTAACTACTTTAATTTTTTGAAAGCGTAGAATGCTTTCTAGGTATTCATAAATTGCTAATAATACATTTTTATTGATTTCAGAGAGGAAGGGAGAGGGATAGAGAGATAGAAACATCAATGATGAGAATCACTGATCAGCTGCTTCCTGCACGCCCCCTACTGGGGATGGAGCCCGCAACTGTGCATGTGTCCTTGACCGGAATCAAACCTGGGACCCTTTTAGTCTGTTGACTGACTCTCTATCCACTGAGCCAAACCAGCTAGGGCACATTTTTAAACCCAATCTGGTTATATAGGATCATCCTTTTGTAAGAGAGAATGATACTGTTGACCATTATATCATTAGGACCTACCACAGTGTCTGAAACATAATTCAAGCTCACTAAACACTTATGTAATTGAAATTTATTTGGCCCTGGCTTGTTTGGCTCAATTGGTTGGGCACCATCCTGGTCACCAAAGGGTTGCCAATTTGATTCCCTGTCAGGCCTGATCCCTGGTGGGGGCCATGCAGGAGGCAGCCAATCAATGTGTTGCTATCACATAGATGTTTCTTTCTTCCTTCCTCTCTGTAAAAATCAAAAGAAAATATTAAAAAAAAGAAATTAACTTAAATTCTCATAGATCTATCCATACTTTAAATTTGTTAAATGAGTCCAAATATATCAATGTAAAATAGACATTTTCTGCGCATTATATATTTTTCTATTTCAGGTATTGATTGTTTTGTGTTACTAATTTGGTTCATGTTTCTCAATTGAGTGCATTTAAATATATATATATATATATTTTTTTTTTATTTATTTTAATTTCAGAGAGGAAAGGAGAGGGAGAGATAGAAACATCAATGATGAGAAAGAATCATTTATCTGCTGCCTCCTGCATGCCCACCATTGGGAATTGAGCCCACAACCTGGGAATGTGTCCTTTTCTGGAATCGAACCTGGGACCTTCAGTTCAGTTCACAGGCAGATGCTCTACCGTCTGAGCAAAATGAGTTAAGGTGAGTGAAATTTTTATTAAAACATATATTTGCAGAAATATATATATATGATATCCAAAATGGATACTTATGTGCACAAATCTGTGAATTTTCTTTTCAAATAGAAGGACTTCTAATTTTTATGGAATTTGACATAGTGATCTAATTTAAACATCTCCTAAATACATAATTAATGTAAATATAAGCTGTTGAAAAGATGGTAGGAATATTATATTTGGGAACTTGGATACAAGAGGATGGCATTTGAAAATACAAATATGCAGTCTGCACCAATCTCATAAGATAGTGCATGGCAGGAAAGCCAATCCATTTACAGATGTACATGTAGGCGTGTTGGAAAATATAAAATTTAAATCTGTTAGAATCAGTGCAAATTTCTGAAAATTGTTCATTACTTAGCAACCATTTGAAATTATATCTATTTTTTCCAACATAAAGTGGGAAAATAACTCATATTAAGTAACATATTTCTTCCAAGGAAGGGGTGAGTAAGATGGACCAGTTTTTCTAAAAGCAGAGTGGACATATCTAACCAACAAAATTTAGAGAAATATGCAATCTATACTGTTTTCTTCTCTTCTTAAAGTTGGGTAGTGATTTTACTTGGTGAATTGGACTATTGTTATTGATGTGATTACTTTTGCAATTGCATTATACAAAATAAAAAGAATTGATTTTAAAGAAATGTGCAAGGGAAAGATGGTGGTCAGGTAAGTTGACTTAGGCTTTACACAAGTCATTATTTTTCATGTTATTTACTTTGTGTAGGGACATTTTTTTCCACATTTATCCTCATGGAAAATAGTTTCTCTTTCTGAATCTATATAATCTGTCTTCCCCAGTCAATATCACTAAGCTTGTACTTATTCACAAAAAGTTTTATGTGATTTTTAATTTACTAATTTAAGGGCAGATTCTGCCAGTGTATTTTTGTTGCTAAGACCTGATTTTAAACATTTGATGAATAAGACAAGTACACCAATAGAAGGGTCCTTTGGCTTCTGCTCAAAGATGTTGTATATTCTGTAGACAATCAATATTGTGTATAAAAACAATGACTTTGGCAAATGCAATTCATGTGTATGTTCCTGCCAATAGACATATCATGTAATAGTGGCAGGTAGAGATATGCAGTGAACTTGACAGGACCCATGATCCTCTTCTCTTCCATATAAATTCAGAACATATACAAAGAAAATATTTTTATTAAATTTATTTGGGTTACA
This sequence comes from Lasiurus cinereus, assembly GCA_011751065.1. Lineage (NCBI taxonomy): Eukaryota > Metazoa > Chordata > Mammalia > Chiroptera > Vespertilionidae > Lasiurus > Lasiurus cinereus. The sequence goes on along the minus strand of JAAGEH010000040.1, from coordinate 17,468,442 downwards.
TTGGCTAATAAGACTCTGTAGGTTTCAAGTATAAAATTCTATGACACGTGATATATAAATTGATTGCATTGTGTAAGTACCACTCAAAGTCCAATCTTCTATCACCATATATTTGATCCTTTTTACCCTTTACCACCTCACATCATCTTCCCTCTGGTAACCATCATTCTGTTGTTGGAACCTATGACTTTTTGTTAATTTGTTTTTCTTGTTGGTTCATAAGTTGTTTTCAGTTTTATATCCCACGTATGAGTGAAATAATATGGTTCTTGAATTTTTATTTCTGGCTTGTTTAAAAGGAAAAGCACATAGTTCCTGTTAATCTATTGGTATTAAATCTGGGCATATACACACACAACCAGGAACATGCACATGTGTGTGTACAAACACACACATGCACACACACTAACACATATCTATTTGGCATATAAAGTCAAATTAAGATATCAATCAAATTATCCTTTAGAAAATAGTATAGTTTGCTATACCACGAAACACATTTATTGCAGCTATTGACATGGGTGATGTTCCTTCTTCCTTCAGAATCCTGACTCTGCATCATTCTGCTTCCCCTCCCCCTCATCATTTGTCTCCCTTATTCTCACCCTTGACCTTCCCTGTGGACTTTCCTGTGGCTAATGCTACTTTATATTTATTTTAATAACACTCACTCTCACTCTCTTTCAGACTCTTTTAGTAGGAACAGTAAGCTGACTGATGACTAGAAAATTAGCTCAGAAAACTCTCTTTTCTCTCTCTCTTTACACACACTCATCTTCCCCCTCTGTCCTTGTTATACTAGTGAGCAAATTGAACCTATGACTCTATCATATACTCATCATTAGGCCAAGTACATTCCTGTCCCATTTCTGCTCTAACATGTTTATAGCCTATGTCCAAGGTTTCTCATTAGAATTCCAGGGGAACAGTGCATATAAAGTCTTGTGGATATTATGCATATAAACTTACTAGTAAGAATATTTCTGTTATCTCCTTTTCTGTAACCCCTCCTTGCCATAAACATAAAACATATGTAAGATTACCTTTCCTGGAATTCCGAGAAAATTAAATCATTTTAACCTCTTCATTCTTGTGTTTTCTGAGGGAGAAAAGAGCTGAATCAACTAAATATGGCCCTTTTTCATCAAGGAAATCACAACTATACAATGATAATATTAATATTTATCAATAGGAAATGGGCAACAATGGAATATAGAAATAGAATTATTAAGCATAGAATGCTCTATTGGTATACACAAAAATTACCAGGAAGTAAATCATGGCTAAAATATTAAACAGCATGTTAAAAATAGCATACTCTTAGTTATAAGTTAAATGCTGTAATATTCCAGATAATAAGCAAATTGGATTATTCCATGATATTGCTTAGTGCCATTTTGAAGTTTAAAACATGAACTGGTTTCACATTTTAATCTGATTTTTAAAGTTAAATGTATTGGGTGACATTGGTTAATAAGATTATATAGGTGTCAGATTTTTTTAAAACAGAGATTCTCTACATTTCTTGAAGTATTGGACATACTTGTTAAATGATAATGTAATACAATTCATGTAATTACCAAACATCTTACACTAATGTAAAAATTAAATATCCCTTAAAGAGGAAAGAATGAAATCTGCCTAAGAACTATTTGTACATAATATAACTTATTGTATAGGCTATTTACAGCAGAGGAAATAATATTAGCATTATTGCATAATGAGCCCCTGGAAACCAATTGTTATTTTTTTTACAACTGGAAACTGGGAAGGTTTCAGAAGAATTTATATTTAGATTACTCTTGCTGTTGATTTGTTTTTAGTACAAGGTAGTCCCAACCCAGAATACACTACCCTGGTGAAGAATAACCTGAAGCCCCAGATATGATCTTGCAGATGGAAAGGCTGAGGCCTCAGAAGCAGGTCTTTATTGGTCTTCACAGTGTTGTCTTGTAAAAATTATTTGAAATATTAAAATAGTCACTGACATAAAAAATTAGAAAATTTACCTGAAAAATCAAATTTCTGGCTTTTTAAAAAATAAAAGCAGCTCTCAGAACATAGAACCTGCTTTCCCATAAAGCAACACTCAGCTAGAAGTTTAAAATGTCTGTTCTTCCCAAAGTGCACTCTGTCTCTTGGTGGCTACTGCTCACTCCATGCCCACTGTCCCCAACCTCAGATTCAGTGTCAGCTGCTACTTATCATTCTTGCTTCTGCTTCTCTTCTCCTGGCCACCCTTCATTCTATTGTTATCTGCTTCTCTAGTGTAGGAATCTGAGCTGATGTGATCAACACAAGAGGAGCAGGATGAACTATCTGGACTTGTTTACATAAGACAAATGAAAATACATGCAATAAATGCCCAGACTTACATGGAAATTCAGGTCTTGTCAGCTCTAGTGCCCAAATTCTAACTACCTCCAAATTGCCTTTTCTAAATTAGTATCCAGTCCCTTGTATTTCTTCACTTTATTTCTACATCATATCAATAAAATATTATCATGATTTCAAGGTCATAAGATCCTGTTTTCCTGTACCTTGTACTCATCTCAAAGTGGTCTAAATATTATAGAGGACACTATCCCAATTTCTGGGATAACCAAAAGTTTGTAGAAGTACCTAGGAGTCATGCTAACCTGAAATGATGCGACGTTATGCTCCATTGGGATACAGGGCTCTCACGTTCAGCATTGTCCAGACGGTTTTACTCAAGTGGAATGTCTGGGAACTGCATTATCTCTCCTGACACTTTGAACATATCTCTAATGAAGTTTATCCCAATAAACGTTTATTATCTATTTGAATGGCTGTTTTCTTCTCTAAACCAGGGCTGTCTAAGAAAAGTTTCTGCAGTGATGAAAGAGTTCTATAATCTAAACAACTAAAGTAATGAGTAGCCACTCATGGCCAGTGAGCACTCAAAATGTGACTCCATGATTGAAGAAGTGAATTTTTAATGTTTAAGTTTCAATAATTTAAATTTAAATAGCTACCCATGGCTAGTGCCTACTGTTAAGCAACTCCAGGCAGTGAGCTCTGCTGGGCTGGGACTCTGGGTTGTATGTTTTTCTATCTGTGGGATCTTGTGACTTAGCCAATAAACATATGTCACATGAATGAGTACAAGCAACATATAAAGAAGTTGGATATGTGGAAATAAGAAAACTAATCAATTGAAGGAGGATCAATAGTTCATCTATAAGATAAGGGAAATAAGGAGATATGGGATGACTTCCCATAGAAGAATACACGGAGGGACATTAAGTGATGGACAGTGATAACTAATGTGTTGTGTTTAGCAGGACTTCCTGAATTCAGTTTTGAACCAGGGAAAAACACTAAGACCAGGGTACAATTGTTCAGAGGTGAGAGAGCTTCATTTATGATCTCCTTGGTTTCTGATCTGTCTAATGTGAGAATTATGAAGATAGAGGGAGCTTTTCCTGCATCTCAAACAATTTCTAAACACAGATTGTTTTTATGAAACCTTTGCATTACTGCAAATAACTATACATTGAATTATTTGGGGGCATAAACAGTGAATCACTAAATTGTAAAATATTTCTTTGTCATTTGCCCTTATGCAGTTCAGCTTGAAAAGCAGAATTCCAGGTGCTGGAAATCTCTTCTAATCTTAAAATTGAATTAGTTCAATCAGTCTAATATTCTAGGCCAGTGGTCAGCAAACCACAGCTTGCAAGCCACATGCGGCTCGTGAGCCACAGTTTGCCGCTCTGTTGACTAAGGAGTTTGCCGACCACTGTTCTAGGCAATTTTTTTTTTTTTAGGTTATAATACAGAAAGTTTAATTATTCAACCCCATGTAAACCCCAGTTTTTAATTCCTGGGCCTGAACTTCCCAATGAATAGTGAATGGGGATATTTTAGTTTTAATAGAGCAGAGGGCAATGTCTTGTCAAAGACCTTGAAAAGGGATAATTGCTCGATAGATGTACTCTGTAATTAGTCTCAGAAATGATTTCTTATTTCTCATTGTACTAATGTTAGGCCCTATTTTTCAGAGCCCTTTGAAGACAGTTTTTATCTTCTGTGAATATCGGAAAACCTTGTAATTTCATGGCCTTGCATAATGTTGGATTTCTCCTGTTGTAAACCTGCTTGTGTTTGCATAGGACAGAGAATTAATCAGGATATTTCAAAGTAATATACCTTATTAATAAATGGACAAAAGGCTCACTTCCAACTAGTCTCACCATTTTTAATAAATATTTTTGATTCAAACAAAGAGGTAAGAAAACTGAAGGTGTATTAGATTTTAATGTAATGCAGATCCAGCCTGGAGGGACAATTTTAGAGGACACATGAAATTTCAATACTTATCTTTGAGGTGCCATTTTAAATTCCTTTCCACTTTAAAGCATTTGAAGTCTGTTTCTGCTTAAAAAATTTTAGGTCAAAATAATTGAGCAAAAAGAAAGAAAAAGAAAAAGAACTCATGGACATGGACAACAGTGTGGTGATTGTGGAAGGATGGGGCTTGAGTGGAGGTGGAAGAGGGTATTGGGGGGTTAAATGGTGATGAAAAAAAAAAGAAGAAAAATTTCACATGGATTTAATTTTCTTTACCCACAGGATACTCACATGAGCTCCAACACAGTTAGAAATTAACAGAAACTTGATTTTCTAGTTTTCTACTCACTACTGATAGAAGTAATTTTGGTAAACTTGATATGAAGGTCTGCAGGTTAAAGTTTTGTTCTTTTCTTTAAGACTTTTCTTGTTATGGTAAAAATGTAACTATTGTGAAAATTTTAGGGGAATGTGACTATAGTTTCAGAAATCCAAGCTGTTTCCTGCCCAATTCTAATGCTCAATTAAATCTTGTTCCCTCCAGCGGACATATCTGTTCTTTTATAATAACTCGATGATGATACTAATGTTCGATTATTCTAACCTGACAGGAGAAATGACTCCAGGCTGTGATTCAAATTGTGTCAAACTTATTTAGTTCCAAAGTGAATCTTGAATTATGTTATTCTTGTAGAATGTTTTTTGTCTTTGTTTATATGCAATGTGATTCAGGAACCTCTGTGCCTGAACACATTTGAAAGTTAATTTCGATGCACTTAAACTACAGAAATGAGAAAGAATAGGTTTCTGCATAATACAAGGAATCAGTAGCTGATGATGTTAGTGACTTTCTCCACCATAAACTTATGTAACCTTCATTTGCATTTCTATACATGAGCTTCTAATGGGGAAGTCTATGCAGTGGAAATATTGCATATACACTATTGTTTCAAATGACCTAGAATATTGCCAACAAACTATCAGTGGGGTTCTTTGAGTTTCTTTTGATACCTTCTTACCTCCCCCCTTTTTTTCTTTCTTTAAAATGTATATCCTGAAATAAGGCATGGGAGTATTGGTCCATCAGTAAATTAGAATTTTATTATGAGTATTGTTTTAAAATTGAGTCTGTAACAAATCTTTCAAATTTATTTTTAATATATTAAGTGATAATATCAAGTTGGTAGCCAAAAATTGTCATGATTTTATGATTGTGATTATGACCGCCATGCTTTTTTTCCCCACACAGTATTCATTTTATTGGAAAGAAGGAACTGTGTGTATACACATATATATTTCATTGAAGTTGTTTTCTTTGATATTTCCATGCTTTAAGAGTGACAAATGAAAAAAAAAAACTTCACAAATCTCAAAACACTTCCCCTGCATTTGTCTGCCACTTAATTTTAAATTGGTTTTAGAGAGATGAAGGAGAGGGAGGGAGGAGAGAGCAATTGATTTGAGAGAGAAACATTGATCAGGTGCCTCCTGTTAGGGCCCTGAATGGAGATCCAACTCTCAACCTGGTTATGTGCTCTGACCAGGAATTGAACCTGATACCCTCTGATGTACAGGACAATGCTCAAACTGGCCAGGGCTATCTTCCTTTTTATTCAATGCTTTGGGGACTATTGAAAGTACAATGGAAAACACAATACATGTTAAGTCAGCATGGTTCAGGAACCAAATAGTTAAATTTACATATGCTACCTGAAAATTTTGTGAAATGGTCCCAGAAAAGAGTGGTGCCCTTTGAAAATGTATTCCGTTATTTCTTCTGCAGCTTTGTTTTGATGGAGTGTCTTATAGCCAGCTTGAAATATATGCACATACACACTTCCTAACGTTGCAATTTTTTTGTTCTGTAGGTTTAATCATTTACCATATTTAATAAATTCTCTTTCAAAGGAAAGGTTTTAAACATTTAAAGAATTTTAGGACCATAAAGTAAATTTTTCAGTTTTTCCAATGCTCCAAGCAATGCTTGATTTTCCTTTTTTATTCCTTTAACAAGTAGTTATCCGGTCTCTTTTTCAATATCCATTTGACAAATGCTGATTACATTTCTGCAATGCATGAGAACGCTCATATGTTCTGGGTACACAGCAGTGAGCAAACAGATCTCTCTCTGCTCCTAGACTCGCTTATCTCTCTTGTCTCTCTCCTCTCTCTCTCTCTCTCTCTCTCTCTCTCTCTCTCTCTCTCTCTAGATTTCTGTTCCTTAGAATCTAGCTTTCAACATTTGATGAGGCTACCGTACATTTAACATTCCTTTTTTGATTTTAGTGACTTGTGTATTCATTGCTGCCTATTTTTAAATTTTTATTTAATAAATATCAAACATGACACACATAGTTGTTGAATAATCCTACTGACATTAGCAACTTTTTTTTTTTTAAGGAGCAGATCTTTTTCTTTCCTATTTACTGTAGAAAAGCCTTTTAGGTTCCTCTGATAGATCCTTATTGCTTCTAACTTCACAACCAAATGAATACTCCCTTTTAAGATAATCTCATCAAACCATATTTTCTCAGAAGAAGATAATAATTTGCTCTCAGGCCAGTTTAGAGATTGAGTGATATCCAGGAGGTGAAAATTTCTGGCTGATCCCTGAATGAAAATTCTCTTTGCCTCTTTACCTTTCATGACTATTCATTTATTCTAGTCTGCTCCCTGGAGTCATACAGAGAAAATATATTCTTTTATCCATATGTAAATTATTCACATATTAAGTCTCCTCTTCTTCAGACTAAACTTTCCTAAATCCTTCTAACCTTCCTTAAATGCTATGGCAAAGTGTGTCCTCACCAGTCACAGGCAACTGGCCTGTGATGGGACTTTAGTTTGTCTCTGTCAATATGTTATGTCAGTTACTGAAGACAGTATCCTGGAAGTGACCTGACATGTACAGTGTAAACTTATTGTATTCCGACCATTGGATGTCTATAGGGTTCACCTTAGAAAGGTGGCCAGCAGAAAAGCATGATGGGTAAGGCTCAGAGCATCCTCTTCAGAGATGGGCCCTGAACAAAGGTATGAAGTTTAGGATGTGTGTGTTTTAGGGTCCATTGTGAGGAAATGAAGGGATTAGAAGGAAGATGGGTCCAGAAGGTGAAGGGATTTCAGTAACTAAATAAATAAGAAATAAATAGACTATATTTACTTGTAGGATATAGTGAGCTAAAAAAGGATTTAGGTTATGAGGCAATTATTTGGGCAGAATAAAGTGGGGGGAAATTAGTGATTAGAAAATTATTTAAAAAGCTATTGTAATAATTTAGGTAAGATATGATGATGGCCTGAAATATGGTATGGGTTATGTTTAATTATACATTTTCTGAATATTATGTATACAAAATTATTGATCAAAAGTTTCCATTACTTCCTCCCCCATAACACCCCCCTGACAGAAACAAACAGCATTCCAGGCTGACTAATACCTATCTATCTATCAATACCTTTAGGTCATTACAGCTAGAAATTGAATTGTCTCAAGTTGTTAATCTTTTCATATTTATGCATTTTATCTATAAAAATGAAGTAGAATTGTATAATTGTTCCTAGTTCATATATTGATTTCTTTATAATTTCATAAAATGAAATTTTAGTTTCCATTGGAAAAAGTAGGTTGGATTATGTAGATAAATAACCTTTAAATATTTTTAAATGAAAAAATTATTTATAATATCTGTATAGGAATGTATATATGTATATATGTATATAAATTACACATCTTTGATACATATCAAAATGATTCAACTTTTACATAAACTTTGAAAGGAACATTGTATTCTACAGAATACTTTTGGTTTTCTTAATCCTTAGAAAGTCTTGTGAAAACCTAAAGAGAAGATGTGCTCACTTATTGGTTCTTCATTGAAATTCATAGTTCTGAATTTATTTTAGCATGTAAATGGATGAGTTCCATATAGATGATAGACTTAAACAAAACTGCAACCCAAATATGATCTACATTTACCTCCAAATTATGTTTCATAAATTGTTTAATGGCACTTGGCAGTTTTAGATAGCATTACAAAGTCTACTGTTTTAATAAAAATAAAACTTTCCAGTGGATCTGTATAAAACCAAGTAGTAAAACCTGAGAAGGCTTATAATTTTATATTCCAAATCTGAACTCAGAACAGACTTTCAGATAGTTTTAGAGAAATCAGAACTTTTCCTTCCATGGCACAAAAAAACACAAACATTCAAATGAGTTCTCTATAATAAGTCCATATAAATACAATGTTTTTTTTTCTTTCTGCTTAACCTTTTCTTTGTTTCTGCCTCTCATTTATTCTTCACCAACTCCCTGTCTTCTATTCTCTGCCTATCTTCTTTGTGTGTCTCCATATTTTCTCTCTGTTATAAGACTTTCTTGTTTCTTTTTCTCTCTAGGCATCTCCCAGGCCCATGCCATACTGGACTTGCCTCTGTCTCTCTCTTTCCCTCACTGTTGGCTTAATATGCCCACTCTGTTTGGCTTTTACTATTTGCTTCTCAGCTCTTGTCTTTCCTCACTTGGCTCTTTTCTTACTTGAATTAAGTTTTCATTTCTCTTCTTATTCTACTGCCATGTCTCTGTCTTTTTGGATCTAGATTCCCCCTTATATGGATTTTCTCTTCTGGATATATATCGATATGTATTTTTTACTCTATTTGGTCCTTACTCAGTTCCATCTTTTTAAAAACTTTTTAGTTCCCTTTCTAATTCCACTGATGTGTTCCACATTTACCATCCCTATTCTTCATTTTTTTCTCATATTTCTGCTATATATCTTATCACCCAGTTAGTAAGTCATAGTGACAGTACAATAATAAAATAATTTCAAGTATCATTTCACTGAAGATAGCATGAGAGTATTCATTTTCCATTTTATTGTTTTTATCTGATGAGCTTCAATGGATGCATTAGAAGTATTCTTTTTCTTCCTTTTTTAAGAAATGCACCGTTTATTCAATTGTTTTAAAATTATAATTTATGCTATAGATCCTGTTCCTGTCTCTCTTAACTACCTCCAGACGCTTAACTCTTTAGAGGAAAGAAATGATATTAGTGACACAGTTCAGAAACTAAACTCAGATTGTTCTTTGATGGAATTGATTTATGTGTCTTTTTCTCTCTGCTTCTGTGTATATGATTCAGAGAGATCATAACCCAACCCACATGTTTTGTGCATGCTTAGCAGAGCCATGCACGCTTTATGCTTTATTGGTGGGAGCGCTGAATTTCTCAGGACCCGGGCGGGAATGCAGGTGATGACTGGTACCCCTCCTTGAAGAACATTTAACTTGATTCCAGCAGGTGACGCTACATCATGCCTGTCAGAGAATCTTCCCGCAGGAAACTGTTACTTAGGACAAAGGGCAGCATCAGGGCTAGCTTTGCCCCTGTGATGAGAGCACTGCGTGTGAATCTGCCTGCATTCACAGGCCAGGTTTCTACGGCGGTTTGTCCCAAATACATAGCAGCATGTTTACTGTAATATATACTATCTGCCTGATGCTCTGCAGAGAGTGGGAAGGCTGGGCATTGCTTTTGAGGAATATTGACAGAAATACTGACTGGGGGCTCTGTATTGTTATCAGTGCTTTGGGGAAGCAGATGTTTCATCTTCTTATGCTCCCCTGTGCCAGGAAGCTCCGCCCCCATATCCTGTACTAATGATCCTGCTTTTCTGTACCTTGCTGTTGTGTTAACACATCTTATCAAAGCAATAAACAAATGGGTGACTTGATGAATGGATACATACATGTTGGCATACACAACTAGGAAGGGTTTCCTTATTTTGCCTAAAAGTAAGGAACGTTATGAATGTAGGTGAAAAGGGATAAATAAAAGAAAATATTAGTAGCAAATTAAAAAAAACTTTATTGTTGAGAGTATTATAGATATTCCCCTTCCCCTCCCCCACACTACCCTCTCCGCAGGGTCCCCACCCTGCCCCAGGCCTTCTCCACCCTATTTCTGTGTCCATAGGTTATGCTTATATGCATATAAGTTCCTTGGCCCCCTCCCTTCTTCCCTCGGAGATTTCTCAGTCTGTTTTATGTTTCCAGGCCTCTGGTTCTATTTTATTCATCAGCTTTTTGTTGAGTCCTTGTTCATTTATTATGATTTTTAGATTCAATTGTTGATAGCTATGTATATATTGTCATTTATTGTTCATATTTTTCTTTTTTAATTCATCTCCTTCCTTTTTGTTTTTAAGTTTTAATTGTGAAAAATTGAAATAAATGATTAGAACTTTTTAATGAGAATTTAAAATATCTATGGATATTCTTAAAAGCTTATTTCTATCTGTATCTATATCTTTGGTGGGACTGAAGCAGCCTATCTTGTCTGACATAAGGAAACACACACACACACACACACACACACACACACACACACACTGGGTGAAGACTATGAAGAAGGAATGCAAGTTATGCCTAAAATAAAGCATGTATTCTAGACAACAGTTTTAAAACTTACAGATATGCTGCTTGCTCTCTCAACATATAGACTAGGCAAATGGATATTACTTTCAGAGAAAGTTTGTTGATATTAAAGCTTTATAATTTCTGAAAATAAAAAAACAAGAACTTTTAGTTTTCAAAGTAAAATCTGCTGTTATACACACTGCTGACTTCTGTCCATTCACCCAGAAAATAGAGAATAATGCAATTCTCTTTATAGATGATACAAAAACAAAATGAAAGAAGTTTCTTTGTTGAGAAAACAGAGTATGATACTTACTCGAATTTTTTTCATCTCTCCAAAAATACCAAAGTCTCTTAAACATTATTCATTTTACATATTCTTTACATTGGGCTAACTGAATAATTTTCAACAGTTATTCAGTAGAATAGTTATTGAAGAGCAATTATTTCATAACTATCTTTTGGATAGGGAAGGAATGAAAAGTCATCAAAATTCAGCATTAGAAATAGGAATGTTTCATTTGAGATGCTATGACAATTTCCTCCTTGATGTGTGTACTGCAAAAAGCCACAAAATTGCCTACTAAATGTTATGTTTTCCAGGGCCAAAAGAAACTGCAAGTTAAGCTCAAATTAAATTGAGATGGAGATATACAACTTTATGGGGGTGGACAGGCAGGAATTCACTGTGATCAAAGCTCACACTGAGTAGTAACACTAAAAATCCAGTAAAATCCAGCTGTTTAATTTTGTTTTTAATTTTGACATATATCCTGACCTAGTTTATTGTCATAATAGTTAGCATTATTGCATTCAATCTGGTTTTGCACCTCAATACCATAGTTCAATTTCTGAGAACACTGTTTTAAGGAAAAAATTAACTTTAATAATTACATAAAGTACTCTTTTGCTGTTCCTGTACTGATTGAAGTTGGAAAAATCAGCTACAAATAGTATTAATAATGTGACTACAAAATGGAGAGCCCATTTTTTTCTGAAATGTTATACAAAAGAATTTAAGAATTTTGATTCTTAAATATAACCTCTTCTGTACATGAATAGTTATTGATAAGAGAAATACTGAGTATGAGATTTCATGACTTGCAAAGGTCTGCACCTCTGTTCTCCCTTGGAAATGAATTCTCACATATCTGTTACCTTAAAGATTTATTTTCTTAAATAACAGTACTGTAGTTAGATTTTTCTACTTTTAAGAAAGATGTCTAAATTTGTCTTGCATATGAATTCATTTAGTATTTCTCTGTATTCAAAGGGAAATTTAGAAAAATTCACAGAAGCTAAAATATTTTATTTCAAACCATAGTCACATGATGATAATGCAAGTACCAATGACAATACATTCTTAAAATAATACATTTATAAATTTTTATTAAAATGTTTCATTTTAAAGAAAAAGTATCTATTTATAATACATGTAAACTGGCAAATGCTATTTATGTGATGCAAATGCAACATATATTTTATCAGTTAGATTTAAGTTATTTAACAATTGCATCCTTTTAAAACATAGTTTCAAGTAAAAATTTTTCTAGTTTACTCTCTCCCCATCCCCATCTTACAAGAACTGTAAGAATGCTTTTTGGAAGGAGAGAGAAAAAAAAGACAGTATAATTGAACATCTGGAGTTTTCAATGATTTGAAATATTGTCTTATATGTTGAAGAATATTGAGGAAATACAAATCTGGGGTGGGAGATGGTTAAAGTAGGAGGCATCCTGGCTTTCCCATCATGTTGGATACAAGCTATGCAGGATTCAGTAATACGTTCTGCAGGGCTGCCCCTTCCGTCCTACATCACGCCATAACTTTAACAAAGCGCTCTTCTGGCTGCAGACTTGTGAGGGAGAAAAACTGGCTCACCTTCTGGGCTTTGATGTATCCAGTAACATTTTTTCCTGGCGTGTTAAATATGAAGGTAAACCATTCAAAGAGCTGCACACCAGAAGTTTGCTTTCATAAACTCGTTATTTTTCCTTTTCCTTCTTTCTCTCATTCTGTGTGTTTTTTTTTCTTTAAAGAGGAAAACTAGTTTTCACCCCTAGATTTGAAAGAAGCACAAAATGAGAATTGAAAATGATAAAGCCTGGATAGAATTTGTATCATTTCCTTTTCTCTCTTTCGTCTTTGTCACTATAATTCAAATGTCATGGAAATAAGAATAAAACATCTCAGGCATTAGGGTTGAATGATAGCTCATTCATATGACAATGACTGCTCTGAGGACAGAACATTTCTCAGAATGTAGCCATTCTTATGGCAAAGCTTTTAATGACAAGGAGAAAGGGTGCAAACGTAACCAATTCTGGGATCTTCATAAAGAAACCTTATGAGTCTCCCCTAATGTGGTACCATGCATTTCATTAGCCAAGGAGTAAAGAAGGGGAGGGGTAGCCTTCCTGATGTCCAGGCAAACTTGCTCAGTTTGATTCTTGCAAGAGAAGCCTGCTTGGGAAAGTGTATGTTTCTACCAGTAGATGTCACTGCAATCAACGGAAATGCCCAGGGCCAAGAGAAATGATAGGAATGATAGCACACCAGAAAGAACACAATAAAGGTAAAACAAAATAGCATGGTAAATGCTTCACGAAACAGCAAGCGTTGTAGATGCTGTGGGTTTTAATTTATCTGATATGTTTCTGCCTTTATGATGGGAGTATCTAAAGAGGACCTGGGAGCTTGGCCTTTAGGACGTGATGCTGGTTGACCTGTAGCCTCTCCACCTGAGGAGCCCACATAGGTCCCCTGGTGGTTTCTGTGGGTCTGAAGGTCTTTAGGTGGGGAGCTAGGGTTGCTATTTAACTCTTCCCTGGACTTTGACTCATTCTGTGATTTGGAGTTAAACTGAATATGAAAGGGATTTCATAGGAGGAGGAGTGTGCACTGTTCCTAGTGAGTTGCGGGGGGAGAGGCTGGGGTTGAGTGCCAGTTGGATATTTCCTCTTCTTCCTCTGGCTCTCTCACAGGGTGAAAGGAATTGGTGGTTTTTACTATTTGGGGGTCCCATCTCAAATGCATGTTTGAGCATTATGCGTGTATGTGTGTGTGTGTGTGTGTGTGTGTGTGTGTATGAGAGAGAGAGAGAGAGAGAGAGAGAGAGAGAGAGAGAGAGAGAGAG
>JAAGEH010000040.1:17424089-17454556 GCA_011751065.1 Lasiurus cinereus | reverse complement strand
GAGAGAGAGAGAGAGAGAGAGAGAGAGAGAGAGAGAGAGAGAGAGAGAGTTTGTGCACACACACATGTTTTGACATTTTGCTCCATTTGGTGAGGTTTGCATACCACATACAGCACACCTGCTCCTGGTGAGCAGCTCTAGTTTAAAATTTCGGTGCCACACATACAGAAACATATTTCTTCTCATCCAAAGACCTCACTCATTTGTGTATTCTAATGCTGCATCAGATTGCCCTGGGTTAAATGATGAGTTGCAAAGAAATCCTAAATTAGAAGGGTTTACGAGGTCACATTACTATCCTCCAGCCAACATCAGACCCTTTCTTTCCTTGTGTTTGCAGCTTCTCCCAAGTGTCTTCTTTTGGGTGAAATCTAGTTGATTAAGGCAGGAGGAACTTCCAGCTACCTGCATGTTTTCATCTCCTTTCTGACAGATTGTTGGTACGTGCCAGATCATGGATGTGCCTACCCGGATATGGTGGACTAATTCATCAGAGCCAGGTGTGCACTGTCCTAGTGGCTAACACTCTCTCCATTCCTACACAGGATGGTGATGCCACGTTCCACCTTAAAGGGCACTTGCAGCATTGCCTGAAATTCAGATCACTGAAGGTTTAGCTTGCCCTGAATCTTGTCCTAAGAGTGTTCTGGTTTTTCCTGTATCCCTTGAAGTGCTGGAAAAGGTGACAGCCTTGCAGATTTCCTTTGCTTCAGTCTACGAAAACAAGTCAGATTTCCATCAGTCCCCATGTCTCTTTTGAACATCAGGCTTTTATTTCACACTTAAAAGAAAATCTGTCAAATATTTTGGTCACCAAATATAACCTCTCCACAAACGACAGAGAGTGATGATTAGATACTATATTCTAGACATCCTTTCTAAAATAATCCTGTTTTCTGTCACTAATAATTCTATGCCTTTAAAATAATGACCACTATTTGCAATACTTATGATATTTTGGGGGCTTCTTGGACTGAGCTATGACAATTGTTTGGATGGTAGAGCTCTGTAATATCAAACATCCTCTATAGAAGGAATAAGAATAAACAAAAGGTAAACAAAGCTATTGTGTTTCCTCATAAAAGGTATAGATGAGAAAATGTGGAACAGGAGATAAACTGTTTTATTTCAGATGCAAAAGGGGAGAGCCGATTGAGAACCATTTTCATCTGTATATAAAATTTACTAGAAATGATAAAAGATGCATGTTATTAAGCTCAATGTGATATTGTCCCTTTAAATGTTGTATTCTTTGGAGCTTTGCTTGCCTCCCTGGCTCCTAAGATTGCCTGATCCTCTTTTCTGGAATTCTTTTATTAGTTTGGATCTGTGAACTTAAAATCTTTGAAATTGCTTATTCTTAGAGATTTCAATATTTGTTCTGATGACATTTTTTGATTGCCAACACATAGGCATCCTTAAGAGTTTTGAATTTACTTTGTGTCCTTTAGTCCATATAAATCTGGCAATCAAGATTTCTCTGAGTTTAATTTGCTTTCTGTTGAGGATTTAAATGACAATATCCTGAAGCTTTAGCCATCTACTCCCCAGCCCTAATCCTTGGCTTCCTCACTGGTGAAAGGCTGTTAGTTTCTTAGGTTCAGTTTAACCTCCTAGTTAATCTCTGACTTCTGGTAAATTGCCATCATGTCTAAAATCTGCAACTTTTTTCTTAAAAAAAATTCCTGCTCACAAAGGACAATATGACTAACTTATATCACCTTATTTTTTAAAATTTAACTAAGCTCAGGAGAAGAAAGTCACCGACAATCAGCTCTAGCAGTATCTTAACTGTCATCAGATCTTGAATAAATTTCAGTTAGGATTCTGCTCTTTTTATAGCACATCAACTGCAGTTCCTCAAGTTGGAACTGGGTTTACTGTCTCACTGACTCTTCATAGAGTTCCTGTTCCTACTCGGGGTCTTTGGGTTGGGCAGCTGCTGCCTTGGGATAGGAAATACAGTAAAAAAGGCCCTTTTAATTCTGCAAAAGTGTAACTGGCATTGTTTGTCGGTTTCATTTTTTATTTTCTTCCTGTTTCCTTCAGCCAGAACTCACCTAGAGATGATGGCCCTTGCCTGATAGGCTGCCCAAGGGCTAGAGATTTATTCATTAACACGCGCACAGCTCTGGGAGACACACTGCTCAGCTCTCCCCATGCAGATCACATGCAGAGTCTTCACTCTGCTTCGGGAAGTTTTATACAAGCTCTTCGAAGTAGATCTGTTTATTTGGTTGGCCGGCTTACTGTGGGGAAATCGCCAAAAGTTTGCTAAAATTGAATCCAGATAAGACAGAATTCCTTTTGATTGGATCTTATCCCTCGGTCGATCAACACTCGTCCGTCACGCTGAAAGTTGGCAATTCACTCATAGCACTGGTCCCAAAGGGGAAAACCTTGGTTTTATGCTTGACTCTCTTCTGTCATTTATGAATTGTGTAAATATAAATATTAAATGGTCATATTTTCCTTTGAGACAGAGAGCAGGGATAAAGTAAACAGTTATCTACTCAATATTTGGAAGTGTCGCTTTCTGATGACCCATTTTCACTTGTACTACAGAGACTTCTTATGAATTTGATGGGTTGAGCAAGCACTTCCTGAAATTTTTAATACTAACTTCAGGAATACTGAGCAGCACTATACCTCCAGAGAAATGGCATCGTGAACTTGACCTGCTCTTTGAACATCCTTCAGACAGGAAGGGACTGAGAGATTCCTGGGAGACAGAGCTCGTACTCCGCCCTGTTTGAATTACCTAGGCAACTAGATAATAACATGCACCTGAGAACCTACCACCGTGGAAACTCCAATTCTGGTTGAATTGTGATAGAAGAATTTCAATAGTTTCAAAAAGAATACCCATTGTCAGTGGATAAGAAGAGAGTTTATTTATTAAGTTCCAATGCACATTCTTAGATCCAGGCACCTGGAGTAATTAATGAGTGCCAGTGGACCTGGCGATGGTCCAAAAGGTTACACATGGTGGACAAGTGGGTCTTCTAAGCAGAAGTTCACTTCGATGTTATGAAAAAGGAAAAGATTTCTGTTGAGGTGGTTTTTAGTGATGATATTTGGTCAGGGCACAGGATTATACAAATTCTACCCCGACTCTGATCTTCATGCTGAGGACTAGACGCATAGGCATTAAACAAGGTAAAATGGCACTTTGTTACCACCAGAGCCATCATGCATCAGGTGCAAAAGCATTCCTCACAGGAGATTGTTTTACAAGATTAGTAAAAGTCAGAAGTCTAGAACAAAGGTAGACAGAAGAAGTATCTTTTATAGACTACACTCACTTTCATATCCATTCCACAGATAATTGATCTTAGTCTTCTCCTTGTTAATGCAGCATCTGTGACTCTATTTCCCAGATTTTCTTGTGTGCAAAGTGAAATGATATATTCACAGTATGATTTGTGACTGTAAAAGATTGGAAACAAGCCCAAAGTTCATCAATAGAGACTGGCAGGCTAATTTACAATGTATGTATTTAATTGAATGCTGTGTAACTTTTTATGTATTGATATGAAAAATTCTTCATGATACCTTAAGTAAAAAAAAAGCCAGGCATGGGAAAATGGGATTATGTGTGGTTTTCTGGTAACAAGATTTGCATGTGTTTGTATTTGTATAAGAAAGTAGTGGAAACACAAAATAGAATGAAATCTTGCCATTTGCATGGATGGACCTAGAGGCTATTGTGCTCAGTGAAATAAGTCAGTGAGAAAAAGATAATACCATATAATTTGACTTACATGTGGAATCTACTGAACAAAAATAAATGAACAAACGAAATTGAAGCAGAGAGTAGACTGATGGTTGCCAGAGGGGAAGCAGGTTGAAGGACTGGGTGAAAGAAGCGAAGAGATTTAAAAGTACAAATTGGTTGTTACAAAATGCCTGCAAGTATGTAACATAAAACATAGGGACTATAATCAATAATATTGTGATAACTATGTATGGCGCCAGGTGGGTACTGGAAATGTTACAAAAAACCTACTATGGGGAAGGAACACCATGTAAAGTATATGGTTGCCTAACTATTATGCTGTACTCTGAAACTAATACAAGGTACTCCTGAGAGTAAACTGCAATTGAAAATTAAAAAAGAGAAAATAGTAGAAGAACATAAGAAATGTCTAAAAGACATTTTCAATTCTATTTTGGAGAAATTAGGAATAGGAAAAGAGAATGGTGTAAAATTTTCACTGTGATTGTTTTAAGAAAAATCTTTGTTGTTGAAAGTATTACATATGTCCTTTTTCCCTCCATTGACCCCTTCTAGCCCATCCCCACCCTCTGCCCCAGGCCTTCCCCACCCTATTGTCTGTGTCCATGGGCTATGCATATATGCATACAAGTTCTTTCATTGATCTCTTCCTATCTACCACCCACCCACCCCCACCTTCCCTGTGAGATTTGATGTTCATGACTTTATATACATTCTATTAAAAAACTAAGTAAAATAAATTTTATTTATATTTAATACTTACTGTACTCACTAATATTTACTTGTTAAATATTTTCCATAACTTTCATAAACTATTTTGTGACTCTCAATATAAACAAAGGAAGCAATTTGTGTAGCCGTATGGCTTTTTTGGAAGCCAGGGCTTGGAATTAAAACCAGGGTGTACCTTATCAAGTTGTTGACCTTCTAAAAATAATGTATTTGCCTAAACCTCAGTTTGATAAAATGAAATTAGAAGTGCTTTACAGAATTGTTTTGAAGCTCAAATTACATCATATATGTTAAAATGAATGCAGTTTACTTTTTCTGTTACTATGGTTACTATAAGAATCAATCTAAGAAACATTTATCTGGAATTTTCCTATAAAGAAAAAACAAACGCAATTTAGAAATGTTTCCATTATTTTATGTATTCATTTCATTGGAAGTCATGGGCCTCTTCTTTCCACTTATTGAATGACATACAGTTAGGTACCTAGTCATACTGGCTTAAAAGCAATATGAAAACATTCCACAAACAATAGCAGGGATACAATAAATACAGAGGCAGATAGGGAAGTAGTGCCTCTTCATTTCCTTGTTGCTATTTGCTTCATCTTTAAGGGAACATAGTGCATTATAGGCACAGACCCGACTCATACTTTAAAACTCTTACTAGTAGCAACACTTGTGCTTATAGTCTAGGGCAGGGTTTTGTCTGACTTGAGGGTGGACTGGGCTAGGTAAATCCAGCGTCATAACTGCAATGATTAAAAGTGAACTTCAATGCATTGTTTATGTGTATCCCCCCTTTCCCCCTGCACTAAACAGGAGTTCTCTGCGTCTCCTGAAATCAGATTCAGTGTGGATAAATAATGACTCATTTTTTAGAGTGGGCCAGAGGAGGAGGAGGAGAAAAAGAGGCAACAGCAGCTATTATTTGTTATTATTACTGGTGGTGAGAGCAAGATTAAAAGAGAATAGAATCTGTCAGAGGGAAAGGGGGTTTCAGGGCTGGGTGAAAAAGGTGAAAGAATTAAGCAAAGAAAGCAGTATGGTGACTACTAGAGGGAAAGTGGGGTGGAGGTATTCAGAGGAGGGTAAAGGGGATCAATGGTGATAGAAGAAAACTTGACTTGGGGTGGTGAACACACAATGCAATATATAGATGATGTATTATAGAACTGTACACCTGAAACTTATACAATTTATTAACCAATGTCACCCCAATAAGTTCAATGGAAAAACAACACCAACAAAAAAAGAGAAGGTACAGTAAGTGATCACGTCTTCATAGCCCCAAACAAGGCACTGTTGTGTGGGTAGCTGCAAAACTGAGGAGCTGGCTGCTGAAACACCTTATCTTTTCTCTATTGTGATTCTTCTTTTACCCATGTTTTAAACCGTTCTTCACCAGGAAGCTACCATCAGTCCTCAGGAGGAGTATGGAGGGCCCTAGAGGACTCTCTGTCCAAATACCCTCCCTCTTCAAGGCTGTCTCAGCCCTCCACCCTATGCCGGCTAAATCATGTGCTGGGCTCACAGCTACATCCTTCACTGGGCTTTGCCCTGGGAAGCAGAGGACTGAATTGACCATGATCATGCCCGTTGACTTGCTGAGGTGGACTAAAGACTGGCTGTCTGCATTTGGGATAATCCTGAAGAGCCATTTCAGATTTTCATAGAATTAGCTGAGTCCATCACACTGGGGGTCAACTTCTTCCTCTCTTCCTTCCTCATTTTCTAATCAGTGTAACTGTCAATCGTACTTCCTGATAAACCTTCCAAATACAATTCCTTCTGAGTCTGTTTCCCAAGAACTCAGTCTAAGGTAGGGGTGCTGGTCTCTTCAGTAATGATAGAGGAGGCTGCTTCTCAAGTCAGGAGCAAGTGTGTCCTTCTAAATGCAAGGGTCCTGACATCACGATCAATTAGGTTTATTTTCTGCCCTCGTCCAATGAGTCATCCCAAAGGTCTCTTCTTGGTTTGGACTGCAGGCTTCAAACTCAAAGGATATTACTAGAAAACTGCTGAGTAATTCTTACAAAAGAACATTGTTCTTCAGAGGGCTATTCAGAGCTTCTAGACTAGGCCTAATTAAAAAATAATAATAATCTTTACATGCTTGCCTTAAATTTAATTTTACATTTGTTCCAGAACATTGATCCCATGATTGGTCTCAGACTTTCTCTTTTTTCTGTAGATTTTTGGTCAATATCTGTTTATGTCACTTATGAAAATCTGCCTTTAATGCCTGATTTATATCATTAGATAGATGGAAGCTATGTCTCTGGGTGGCCTCTACTAAGGAACTGAAAATGACATTAAGTGATATTTATTTATTTTTCTGAATCATAACAGAGGTATAACCATTATTAAATGCTAGCTCAAATTCTGCAACATGATGCCTTCTCTGATTGGACCATTCCCTTATGAGTGCCCTCAATTTTGAAATTCTGGTGGTGGATTAAGTCATTGTGTTTCAGCAACTGCTAATATAAGGGCTTAATTCCCCTTACTGTTCCCATGTCTCCCAAAATAGACTGAAGAATTTTCAAGATATGTTTATGTTATTCTTGTATTCACTGGAGTATGTAGCATAGGAGTTATTCAACTCACAATGATCAACCAATTGTAGCAGTGACATACAGTTAGTCTGTATGTCACTAAGGCTGACTTCTAAGTGGTACTAATTATAAGTTTCTACTCTATAGAAAATAACTATGAGGTTATGGTTATGGCGTATCACTTAACGACAAACAAGTTCAAGGTCCCAGGACCACCAGATTCTAGCTGTTCATGCTCACAAATCAGTGAATATTTGAAAACTTCAATTCCCCCCTTTTAAATGTAGGATGGTAAGAACATTTGTCTTCCAGAATTATTAGAAGTATTATGACTCACTTAATGAATAAAAAATACTTAATGCAGTGAAAATGAATGCTTATTATTATTATACTAAAATATTATAATATAATTCTGGGTTCACTACTACAAAGAGAAGAATATGGCATTGTATTAAAATGGTATTAAAATAGAATACCTTTCTAGTTAATATCTTTCTAATTTTAATTGGTTTCTAATTTTAAATGATGGGTTAATAAATAAGATAAAATACTTTTAGAAATAGAATTGGTGTCATAATACACCCATGGGGACCTTCCTTTCAGAGCTGCATATCAGCTATTATGGCCAATAGAAGTAGTAAAATGCATTTTTATTTCCATTCACTCTTGCTGGGGTTTAACTGTCTGATATTGCTCATTGGACTTAACTGTGTCATTATTTACAATATACTATGGACTCCCCTAGACACATTGTGTTTTATCTTCAATGTTCCAAGGTATCTCATCTCTTTATCCTAGGGGCTTAATGACAAGGAACAATAACAGCCTGTAATTATTGGAATTGAGAGACTAGGTCAGTGGTCGGCAAACTGCGGCTCGTGAGTTGCATGTGGCTCATGAGCTGCGATTTGCCAACCACTGTCCTAGACTAACCTTCCCTCCTCAAGTGAGCCTGGAGAAGATCCATTGTGTCAGTGACCTATGGCAGTGTTACAAATGAGCACAAATTGAGCAGCTTACAACAGCAAATATCCACTATCTCATGGTTTCCTGGGTCAGGTGTCTGGGCATGATGCCTGGGTTCCTCAGTCCAAAGGTCTCTTAGGAGGCTGTCCCTAGGTTATCAGTCTCATCAGAGGTCTCATCCAAAAGTATTTCTGAGGCAAATCCACTTTCAAGCTGACTAGTCAAGTATTGTCAGGTTTCGGTTCCTCTTGAGTTGTCACACTCAGGATCTCAAATGCTTTTTGAATGTTGGCAGAAGACCCGCCCCCCCTCCTTATATTGTGGGTGTCTCTATAGAGATATGACAGAAATGACCTACCATCACCTCTCCCAACTTCTGTTCACTAGAACCAAGCCATGAAGTCTGACTTTCATTGGAGGTGAGGAGGTTTCAGAAAGCCTGAATCACAGGATGCGAGAAAGGTAGGGACATCTAAGAGAATGGCCCCCATGTCATGATTAAGAACTGCCTTATTGATCATGAGGCACACATGGAAACAGGTTAAATGTACAATGCTTCTTCTTTACATATTGCCAGAATTTTAAAGACACTGTCTATAATGTCTCTTGCAATTATTTCCTAAGACTTACTCATTTATAGAAATGTAGGCAAAATAGTAACATTTTAAAGATTGTCCAGAGCATTGTGATGCATGAAGCAGACTGGAAAATACGAGACTTGTTGTCTTTCATCCAGGAGGTATCTCGTACTTACTCTTGACTCTCCCTTGCCTAGCTGCTAAATAGTTTTTTTTTTCATTTATAAAAAGGGAACAACAGTTTCAATTTACATGTAGTGGGATTATGAATACCACTTTTTTTTTTATAAAGAGCACTTTACAGCAATGCTTTGAAATTGTCTAAGTGATCTTAATACCAGTAATTTATAAACAAGAGCCATTCTTGCACTTGAAGTTCATTGTACATTTTAGGTTGCATAATAATTTACTGGCAGTAAATTCTTGATTTCCCTTTTGTGAGTTTCATGTCATTTTTATGGTGTCTTTGGGGATTCTGATTAGTACATGGCCTTCATTTATAACAGAAAGACTGTGAGTAGAACAGTGATCAACGCAATAAAATTAACCCGAGCAGAGAGCTGGCTTTTTTAAGCCAGTTACTTTGTACCCTGCCCTTCCATTTTCTTGTCTTAAATAGGAGTTATGTGGCTATTTGATCACAGCTATCTCCACTTGGAAATGCAATGCCAATATTTCCTGAAATAAAAACAGACTCCTCAAGCCATATTTTGGCATTACAAAGTTAAAATTAGATCCCACTTCAAACAGGCTTCTTTAATTAGGAAATATCCCAAACAAAAGACTTCACTTTCCAAGGAACATCAAACTATTATGCTAATTGGAGTGGCCACTGTGTAAGTCTTGGGTGGATCTGAAGAAAATACCAGTTATTCTGGCTGGAGTTTCCAACCACACTCATTTTGCTAAATTGCACTTCTTTAGGACAGCAGCCTGATAGACTACAAGTGTTACTAATTCTATTAAAAATAAAACACCCTTTTCATTTTTTCATACTTAGCAATCAAAAACCTTAGCCACTATCTATTTTTAAATGGTATAGTTCCATAAACAGATTGAAACACTGGAATACCCATTTTATGATAATTAGGTTTTCTGAGTGACCATCCTGTTCCTTTTAATTTTCCAAAGCTGCAATTCTAAATTATGCAAATCATAAAATTATGTTTTGAAAAATATGTAACTTTATAGTTGGTTGGATAATTTTATCTAAAAAATGACAGGGATGAAATCTATGGTATTAGGACAATGGGTTCAAGCCTTAACAGCCTATAGGAGCCGCTAAGCAGTCACTACAGAGCTTTCCTCCCTCTCCTTCGTCATCCTCTGCCTCCAACACTCTGATCTGGAGGGGCCTGTCCATATTCCCTGGAGGGAGCATTTCAAGGAAAGCAAAGGCATGGCAGATAATAGAGACAGAAAACATTTTTAGAAGCTTAATGACTGTGATTTTTATCTACTGTGTGCTATGTATGTCTCAAAAAATTTGCCAATATTGTAAGAGAGGAACATTAATGTGAGAGAGATACATAGTTTGCCTCCCTAGGGAGTGACAACCGGGCATGAGCTCTGAGCAGGAATTGAACCTGTGTCTTCTGTGCATGGAATGACATCGCAACCAATGGGCCACCGGGGCCACGACCAGAGGGAAATTTTAACTGTGTTCATTTTGCATTACCATCAGAAATTTTTAGTGTTTTCTTTTCCTTCCATAAGTATGCTATTTACCCCCACGGTTTCCACATCTTTTCAAAATTGCTCCTGATTTTTTTTTTTACTTGATTTAATTTCCGATATACATTTTAACACATTTTTCGTTCCAAGATTCTTTTTCATTTCTTCAACAAGACACATCAGTCGCAGAGATTTATAATCTCTGCATATAAAATTTTAACAAAAACACACAGCATATTAAATTTAAATGTCATTTCATATTTTTTAAACTTGCTTTTTTTTTCTGATTCTTCCATATCTTTTCCCCACATGTAACATCATTTCACATTCACTGTATCATAATTTCTCATTTCCAGTGAATCCATATCTGGCCATAAGTAACTAGAAGTTTTAAAATATTTTTTTTTCATAATTTTTGTTTTGTTTGAAATTTTCTTGAGTTACTTTCTTTATTACTATTCTTAATAAAAAATAAAAAATAATTGAGAAGAGGACCAAGTATTTTTCTGATTGTGTTTTTCACAGCATCTAAATACAAAATACCCTACATTCAAGATACTTAAGAAGATGCTTTTTTATACAGCCATAAATAAAAAGGCATTGGGTAATGGCTAATGAAAATATATGTGTATATCTATAACTCTCCCTTTCAAAAATATTTTAAATATTCCTAAGTATATTTATACACATAAATACCTCTCTTCAGAAATGACATCACTAAGAATTTGTTTTGCATCATTTAAATATTTTAACAGACATATAATTCTTCAGTTGTATATGCATATATTTAAATGTGTACATTCGGTATTATAATAAAAATTGATCTTTTATCTTAAAAATATTTTCCATATTACTTTTTTAGTAAGTTATTTTTATACATATATATATATATATTTTTTTAAATACATTTTATTGATTTTTCACAAAGAGAAAGGGAGAGGGACAGAAAGTCAGAAACATCGATGAGAGAGAGACATTGATCAGCTGGCTCCTGCACGCCCCCCATTGGGGATGTGCCCGCAACCAATGTACGTGCCCTTGACCAGAATCGAACCTGGGACCCTTCAGTCCGCAGGCCAATGCTCCATCCACTGAGCCAAACCAGTTTCGGCGGTATACCTATATTTTTATTGATTTCAGAGAAAGAAGAAACGGGAGAGGGAGAGAGAGAAAGAAATATCTATCAGTTGCCTCCTGCATGTCCCCTTTTGGGGATAGAGCCTGCAATGCAGGTATGTATCCTGACCAGGAACTGAACCAAATACCTCTTTGGGTGTATGGGAGGACAGTCCAACTGAGTCGCACCAGCAGGGATATGCCTATGCTTCTAATATATTTTCATTAAAAACAATCTTGCAGCAGCAACATAGCTTCAGAAGTCTTTATTTTGCCATTGGGTGATTTTTTCCTGCATGATAAATTCTTAAACTAAATGTGCTGAGTCAAATAGTTGTGCTAATTTTTATTCTAAAATATTGTACTTATTTCTAATTCTATCAGTATCTATACTAATAAAAGGGTAATATGCTAATTAGACTGGCTGTCTTCTGGATATCCTTCTGGACAAAGCCATGGTGGCAGGGATGAAGCAGAGGCAGTTAGGGGTGATCAGGCTCGCAGGGGAGAACAGTTAGGGCAATCAGGCCAGCAGGGGAGTAGTTAGGTGAAGCAGGTAGGCAGGCAGGTGAGTGGTTAGGAGCCAGTGGTCCCAGATTGCAAGGGGATATCCCACATTGGAGAGGGTGCAGGCTGGGCTGAGGGAACACCCTCCCCCTCTACACGAATTTCGTGTACTGGACCTCTAGTAATGTATAAGGTCTCTATCATTCTAATTTTACAGACTTAATTCAAGAAAAGGAACATTTGGGCTTTAATTTCTGATTTTCTTTTTTTTTTATTTGGGCAAAAATGAATCTATTTCTGTACATTTATGCTTGTACATTTTCTCTGAAATACGCATCTCTTCTATTTTTTTTTTGTATTTTTGGTTCTTCCTTATTGCTTTATATTACATGAATATTTCAACTTTATTTTTGGTATATTGCAGACACTTTCAGGATCTTGCTGTTTTTTAACATTAGTTTAACATTGCTTCTAGGGGACATTGCTATTTAAAAATGGAGGTATTGCCAAGGCCTTCCAAACTGATATGTCTTAGGTTAATTTTTTACTTACTCCTGAAATTTATACCTAACACTTAGTTACCTGACTTAGCCTCATGGGAAAGAGAGAAAGAAGCAGAGAGAGAGACATCAACACAAGACAAATAAAACATGATATATTTCAAAGCAAGATTACTCACATAATGTTGACTAAAATTTTTTTGACCTCCGACATGTATTCTAGAATGATATGCTACATATTGTGAGGATGTAGAATAACTTTAAAGCCTCTATAAGGAACAGCCCACATGAATGAGATCAACTTCCTGACTTATTAGCACAAAATAAATAAAAGGAAATCTATTTAAAGTAAAGTAAGTCAATAATCACTAAGCAGTATGCAAAAGTAAAAGTCTCCCAAAACTCTCAGGTCCAACAATGATTATTTTCTAATGACAATTGCAAATAATGGGGATTATTTAAAATAATTGCAGTCACTCCATCAAACCCAGGGGACTACCCTGTGCAGATAACAATGTGTTCTGTCTGGAAAAGGTATTTGTGATGTGGGAGCTTCGTTCTCCAATTTGTCAAGTATGCTCTGGAAGTCATAGTGCTCCAATCTGGTGTATCTGAGTCATTATTTCTATTACTTTCTTTTTATTGAATTTATTGGGGTGACATTGGTTAATAAAATTATATAACTTTCATGTGTGTAATTCTATAATACATCATCTGTATATTGTATTATGTGTTCACCACCCCAATTCTTCCTGTTTTTTAAAAATACGTTTTTATTTCAGAGAAAGGAAGAGAGAGGAAAAGAGGGGTAGAAACATCAATGATGAGAGAGAAACACCAATTGGCTGCCTTCTGCATGCACCACATGGGGATTGACCCTGAAACCCAGATATGTGCCCTAACTGAGAATGGAACTGTAACCTCCTGGGCTCAACCACCCAGCCACATTGGATGGGCTTTTTCTCATTTTTTAAAAATAACTTGGGACATTTTGGCTTTCTTTATTCCTTCTCCTTCTCCTCCCTCTGTTTCCCCTCTCCCCCTCTCTCTTCTCCTCTTTCTACCCCTCTCCTCCTTTAGCTATTTCAACCCAGATAGTTATGCCAGGGTAATATACAAGTTATAAAGGTGTCGCTGCAGTAAAATGTTAGTACGTTTATTGTTCTTTGTCTCACCTTGTAACTTTGTTCTTGTTGGAAACTTGCAGGGACCTTGAGCTCTTTTCTGGTCATTTTACTGCTTGCCAAATATAGCACGCATCTTATAAGATGGCTACAGAACTTTGGCTCATCCAACAAAATCTTCCTTTTCTTTGTCCTTCTAAAGAACTAAGAAAATGAAGTTGAGGCTTCATTCCGTGGCAATTGCCTACACTACAATTCAGTGTTCAAAAATAAGAGGGGCCTGTGCTCATGACAATAAATACCTCTCTTCCTGACAGTACTAATAAGTTCTGCATCTATGCGGGGGTCAGCTGCTAAAAAAGAGGCCTCCTTGTAGGTGGCGGGGACACAGGCATGCAAGAAGCTAGCCTAGAATTCTCCTGGCTTACCAGTTTAGAACTAGGAATCCCATTTCTGTCCACACTTGAGTGTTTGTATTCATCACGTCAGACACAAGTGCACAAGAACACTTTCCCTAAACACATACTGTGGGAGTTGGTAAAACTGCTACTAGGCAAAAATTAAACATTCCTTGGAACACTCATTACTTAATACCTAAGATATCTTGGTCCATCCAAGTAAGGGTTACTCTTCAACAGGGATACCTCAAGACTTTCTGAAAAGTCAAAAAAGGTATGATCATTACGGACAATCAATTCTTGATGCTTAGATTCTTTTATTAAGCAGCTCAATAGTAACAAAATTAAAATAATATATAACTCACCCTGTAGAATGTGCCACACTCCATATTGCTGTGAAGGTACCCTATAGGCTGTGGTTCATCACCTTAGAAATGAAAACCTGGAAAACATTTCACTACAAACTATAGTGATGGTTGAGACTATGTTTTAAGGGACACATTTGAGGAAAAACAGCCTAAAGGTAATTCTGATCATCCTGCCATCTTCAAGATCAGTAGGCTACAAGAGATGTATGTGTGTGCACATGTGTATGTGAGTGCACATGTGTGCAGTGTCTCTCTTAAATATAGTAGTTGCTCATTTAACTTCTGTTTCCAATAGAAGAGTAGAATATATTGAATAGAGAGCTTTATCTATCTCGCTGTCTGTGTGTGCCTCGGTAGTACTATTTGTTTCTGTCTTTCTCTGAATGCCTTATTTTGTTGTCCCTAAATTTCAGTAAACCTTGATATATCATTTACATTTATTTTATCACATCTTCTCTTATTAGTTATGTAAAGATTCTACCGTGCTCCACCCTCTGAGACAGCGTTGCTTCTGATAGGGCTCATGCATATAAAAAGGCCTAAGTATCTCTTAGCAACTCCTGGGACAGTCACCTCTCACCACCACCCAATGGCCTCTACTTCTGTAGTATGTGGTGAATTTCACATGAGGCTTCTGCGGACTGTCTGTGGCTCCTTCGGCCGCGGCTAAAATGTTTGTTTCTTTTGCAATTTGCACTGATTGCTTAAGAAAAGAATGGTTTGTTTTGCAAGGGCTGCTTTTAGTTTAGTGGGCTCTGTGCATAGTTAGCTACACTGCTTTTATTTTGTGGTGATGGTCCAGATTGTGTCTTTTGGAGGCATTTATTGCATTCTTACAAATTACACATGCTGCTGAAAGGCTGTTTTTATCCATACATGGAGAAGAGACACACAGTACTGATTGAGTAAGAAACCAATGAAATTGGATCATGTATCACTGTCATGTAAAAAAAATGATGTAGTTAAAAAAATACTTTTCTAGAATGTTTATTCCAAGTATTAGAATATTTCCATATTTGAAATTAGTTTAAGTACATTTAATATTATTCTGATAACCTTAGTACCTTCAGTGAGAATATCTGCTTGAGTGATCTTTTCTGTGAGAATTAAGAATGATATTAATGTTATATTGTTAATGTTTGTTACATATTACAGATATGTAGTGTTTGCCAGGTGGTATGTATAAACATGGTCTTGTTCAGGTATCAACATAGCATGTTGAAAATTATTTTCTTCTCTTTTGAGAAAGAAACTGAGCCTCTAGAAGTTCAGTAACTTGAAAACATTCATGTGCCCAATAGTAGGGCCAACATTTAAATTTAGGTCTGAATGATTTAAAATTCTTTGCTCACTTTATACTCTCCATAGCGGCATATACAAACATATTTATGTATGTGGTTCCTTATTTTTACAAGTAGTTTTATGTTTTGTTTTTTTTTACTTAATTCAACAAATGAAATAATAAATCTAGCTCACAAAAATACAGTTAACTATTTCATCACCAATGAAAATGTCAAATGTAAACACAAAATCTACCAACTTTTTGTCCAATGAGTTGGTGATTGCATCTTTCAAGGAGGGAGGGAGGGAGGAAGGAAGGAAAGAAGGGAAAGAGAGACACAGAGAGAGGGAGAGACAGAGAGAGAGAGAGAAAGAGAGAGAGAAAAGGAAGGAAGGAGAAGGAAGGAAGGAAGGAAGGAAGGAAGGAAGGAAGGAAGGAAGGAAAAGAAAAAAAACACCACCTTCCACAATTGGAAAATATTTGTGTATTAACTTAAACATATCAGCTGCTATATCTCATCTCCTGTGAAAAAAAGACATTGTCACTCCGATAAATATTGATAGAGCTGATGACCCAGAATAGCCTTTATTCGTCTTCTCTGACAGAATGACCATGATACTCTATACTTTCCTAGAAAACTTTTTCACATTTTAATGTGATTTTCAGTTGCCTGTTAATCATGTTCATATCTTTTTCCTTCTTTCTGTGAGTATCTGGAAGTTTTCATAATTAAATTTATTATTTCAGCACATCGACATTGTAATGTTTAAAATTTGCACAACAGTTATTGCTTAAATGAATGCTTTCAAAATCAATAATCTCATGATAATATTTGGAGCTGCTCTGGTTCCTTATTGTCTACCTACAATTTAATATTTCTCTTATTTGGAACATTAGTACATTTTTATAATGGCTATCAAAACCCCAAAATTGTTAGTAACTTAAAATAGGCCTTTTTTTAATGATTTTTATGGCAATGGTGGTGATGATTATGTTGATGAAATTGGTGTTTATTATCAACAATTTCATCTTCATCACCTCCATCTAATAAGATGACTACTATTGTTTTAAACTGAAGACTAAAAATGAACATGAACAATAGTGAATCATAATTATAGGGACAAATAAAAGAAATCATATGTCCATTGAGGTGATTTACCTTCTGAAGATGAGAATGCTTATTTCTGCTACTGAATAGGTGAGTGATCTTGGTTCTGTCTCTTTGCCTCATTTAGGCTTCCATGTCATTATCTTTAAAATGAGGAAATTAATAATTCCTACCTTGTAGCTATTCTAAGGATTAAATAGGATACTCTTTTTTTTAGAGTTTTGTAAACTGTAAATTATTCAATATACAAGTGGTAGCTAATGTTATTCCTGTAATTCCTGGTCCAAATGCATCAGTGAACAGAAGTTATTTGATGGTTCATAGAAGTCCCATATCTTCCACTGATCAAGGTCAATTTTCCTTTAATATCTCATTAAATAGACAGAGGTTAATTCCCACCATAATGTGGACCACTTAGATTCACATATTCTCTAAGAGATGATGTTTATCTGTGGCATTGCTCACAGTGACTCCCTGCTTCTGATGAATTCAGAGTCTTTTCATATTGACTTGCTTCTTATCTCTAGGCATCTCTGTAAATTCTTCACCCTTAAAGTCCCCTGCTCCCCTACTTTGCTTTCTTTATGTTATAGAGCAATAGGAACACAGGCTCTTCTGTTAAACAGATTTCTGATGATTGGGAGTGGAATATTAGAATATACTGCAGGTAGAAACTTAAAATTGATGACCTATCATTATTTTTCCTAATAAAGAACGGTCATTGTTTCTTTTTTACCTGGATAGGTATTTTGTGTTTCTGTCTTTTTTAGGTGCTGGCTGGCCCTCCTGTCCAGTCTCTCTCTCCACAGAGATTCCTTTCCTCCATCTCTCTATTCTCTGTAGTCCCCCTTCTTGGGGAAGAAACATTATTCTTGTTAAATTGCTCTGAAAAATGAGCAAACTAACTAGCTAGCTAACTTTTTTTTTCTTTTCTAAATGTATTCAGCTAGATCTACCCTGAAAACATTTGCTTCTCAAAACTGTGCAGGACAATTGATGTTTTGTTTTCAGTATTTGCCTAAAAGGGCAAAGTTCTGTCTTGAACTATGTGAACTTGAACACGATGAAGACACCTGTCAGTCTAATATTTCTTTATTTTCCCCCTGTTTATATCTTAACTATGTAAACAAAAGATACAAATGACACTTCTCCTGTTCCATAGAGCTTAATTTTGCCATACTTTTGAAAAAATACAAGTCAAAATTTATAGCTTATGTTTTTATTTACTCACTACTTATTAAGTATGTCTATGTTTCATACTGACACTGTCCAATTGAATTACAATGAGAAAGAGCTATATAATTTTAAACTGTGTATGTCTGTTAAAAAAGAAAAAAGTCAGATGCAATTAGTTTTAAATATCCAAAATATTATAATTTTAACATGTAAGCATGATAAAATAGTAATGAGATATTTGATGTCCTTTTTGGTAATAAGTTTTTGAAATCTGCTTAACCCTGTGTATCTCTGATTCACACTGGACATATTTAGAATGAGTTATAGCCGAAACTGGTTTGGCTCAGTGGATAGAGTGTCGGCCTGTGGACTGAAAGGTCCCAGGTTCGATTCTGGTCAAGGGCATGTATCTTGGTTATGGGCACATCCCCAGTAGGGGGCGTGTAAGAGGCAGCTGATCGATGTCTCTCTCTCATGGATGTTTCTGACTTTCTATCCCTCTCCCTTCCTCTCTGTAAAAAATCAATAAAATATATATATAAAAAAAGAATGATTTATATCTATGTGCAACTAGTGTCCATCACAATTCTAAGCACATGTATGTTGCATGTCTTATTTCATGTAATTCTCACTTGGTCTGATTATTAATTCTATGTGACAACTAAGGGGGCAGGAATGCAGAGAAGCCAACTTGTTTAAAATTACACACATCCATATGAAAGACAGATAATGAAGTGAGCTCATGGTGACTGCAGAATTTTTTATATTAACATGAAATTCCTAATTCTGTGCTTTCCTTAGCTATCTAGAATAATCTAGAATAATAAAAGTGTAATATGCTAATTAGACCCGAATGACTTTATGGACGAAGCTGGGGCTGCGAGGATTGAGCTCCTTGCACAAATTTCATGCATTGGGCCTCTATTTACTGATATTTGGTTAAATCTTTGCCTGCTAAACTCTGAATTAGTTTCTCTCTTTATTGCCTATAAGAATTTGGTAAAGAATGCTGAATTGACATATCTGTGGATGACAATGTTTTTGTGGTCAGAATGTTATTGTAAGAATTGATTCAGATTGTGTAAGTACATGCTCTACTTTTGAAATGATGTACCTTAACTGAGCCCCAAAGGCGTTTGATCTGTGCAATTCTTGGCCCTTCTCCTGAATGAATTAAAAAGGGGACTGATTTGTGGGTGGGAAGTGGGGTTGAGCTAGGTGGAGAGCCTACCGCATTTTATAATTACTGGTTTCATGTTAATTTGAAGAATCTAAGTTGTATATAGTATCATTATCCATTCCAAGTTTCTTTTTTTCGCTCTCTAAAAAGAAAATGAAAGGTAGTTTGTGAGTAGTTAACTCTGTTGGCAACAATATTCTTTTAAACATTTATCTTCATACTGTTTAGCATGGGTGATTTATTTCAGGAATATTTGTTCATCATTTCACTAAGAATTTTGGATAGAATTTTTTAACCAGATAATTTAGCTTTATAAACACAAATGCACTTACTTTTTATACAAAAAAAGGTGCCAGAAATATTTCAAGTAGAAGCCTAAAATATCTTCCCTGGCATCCTCGTGAAGTGGCTATAATGAGAAACATTCTCTCCAGGCTGTAAATGAGAAGCTCAGGCTGTATGATGTCCCCCATCCCAGAGTTCCGATGATGGAACCGATGGAGGACTTCACTCGGGTTCTATCAGCAGCCCCTCCTCTGTGCTCCTTCAATAGTCAGACCTTCTTTCCAGATTCCCTGGAGCGCTTCCGGGTGCATCATGCCCATTGACATGTTGTTGGCCTTTGTCAATGTGTAGCGTAAAACTGGGAGAAACGCTGAAAGGCAGGGTGACAGCCACACATCTCTTTTGCTGACTGGCTCCATAAGGGATGGAGCAGAAGGAAGTCATCTGTAGTTTACAGAAACCGGAATAGGTTCCATATGTTCACCATGCAGACAGCCTGTGTACACAGCAAGGGCTGTCCCAGTGCCTAGATTTAATTTCTACACAAAATACAAGCTTCTCTAAAACCCTCACCGCATTTTACTGTGTGTCCGCATAATTTAGAATGTTTTCCTTTATGAATCACACATTGAGAAAAATAGTGCTCCACCCACACGAACTATTAATTTATTTACAGAGGACAACTTTTGTTCCTTCCTTTCTCTCTCTCAACAAACTCATGTTGAAGTTTTGGCTTAAAGCAATAAAAAAGTGTACATTGATTTTTCCAGTGCCTTTGTCTGTCACAAGCCTCCTACTTTGACATTTCTATGTTGTCTGGGCCTGCCACTCAGGTAGTTGTGGGGGTCCTCTATTGTCTCCAGGGCCTGATTCTAAAGACTCAAGAGAGTAAGATCGCCCAAATGCCCAGATCATCTTCTCTGGCCAGGTTTACCCGTTTGGAAATTGCATACCAATTGAATGCTCAGTACACAACCTGATCCGTTGAGCTCTGGCTAAGGGACAGTTTTATACAAGAAATGTGGTTAAAAAATGCAGACAGTAACCTCAGACTGAAGAAGGGGATAGACAGATATAGGTTCTGGCCTCTCTCTTTTAAATCTATTACTTGGCTTCTTCCTGCGATTATTCTTCCCTTGCTCCACATAGTGAATATGAGTATTAATTTGTACCTACTTCACCAATAGCATTGCTTTAGACCTTTTAAACGATTTGTGTGGGTACTCGTTTAAGTCTCTATGTTAACTTAAGTAATAACAACTGACATGAATAAGTCTGGTCAGGCCGGCTAGGATTTCATCACTATCTTGGTGTCCTTCATGTGCTAGAGGTGTGAAAGGGGCTAAGATAAACCTATATAATAAAAGCCTAATATGCTAAGTGTCCAAATGTTCATGAAACAGTTCGACCAGTCACAATGATGTACACTGATCACCAGGGCGCAGACACTTCAACAGTAGGTTAGCTTGCTGCTGGGGTCCTGCCGATAAGGACTGGGTGAGACAGGCCGGACATGCCCTAGACCCCTCCCTTGGTTCCTCCCCATCCCTTCCTTGATTCCTCTCATAATCCAGGAACCCTTGGGGGATGTCAAAGAACTGGGTTCGGCCTGATCCCCACAGGCCAGGCTGAGAGACCCCACTGGTGCCCAAATCTGTGTCTCTAGTTTAGTAATAACGAATTAGTTCCTTTATAGAGAAAGAAACTATGTTTATGGAGAACATAATATTTGCATGTACTCTCCCAGATATTTGCATGTACTCTCCCAAATCCTCACTGAAGCCACAGGGGTAGGTATTTCTCATTTCCATTTTGCTTTAGATTGTTGAGACTCAGAAACAACTTGACTTTGATCACAGCCAAGCAGTTGGTAATGGGCCACGATGTAATCTGAGTTCAGGTCCCTGTTCCTGCAACTCCTGCTTTTTCTGCCACATTCCTCCATGCTAT
This sequence comes from Lasiurus cinereus, assembly GCA_011751065.1. Classification (NCBI taxonomy): domain Eukaryota; kingdom Metazoa; phylum Chordata; class Mammalia; order Chiroptera; family Vespertilionidae; genus Lasiurus; species Lasiurus cinereus. The sequence continues at coordinate 17,433,318 of JAAGEH010000040.1, read as the reverse complement.
AAGCAGAAACTCATTCTACTTAAGAAACTAAATAGGCTTTCTCTCTCTCTCTCTCTCTCTCTCTCTCTCTCTCTCTCTCTCTCTCTCATCCTCTGGAGTATTTTTATTTATTTTTTAAATATGTTTAATTGATTTTTTACAGAGAGGAAGGGAGAGGGAGAGAGAGTTGGAAACATCAATGAGAGAGAAACATTGATCAGCTGCCTCCTGCACACCCCCACTGGGGATGTGGCTGCAACCAAGGTATACTCTATCCACTGAACCAAATTGGTTAGGGCTAGGTTCTCCTTGTTTTGCTCAATTTAATTTTCTATGCAAATATTTTTCATCACCAGAGAGTTACTAAGAGAATATACCTCCCTTGCATTCAAATTCCCTAAAGAGAGAAAAAAGAGTTGGGTTCAATGGGCACCACGGTTTGATAAAATTCTTATCTTGTAAGTTCTCTGAAGGGTTCATCACTATTCTGGGGAGAAAAGAAGGTAGCTTTCTTTTAAAATTATCTTCTAGTTGGCTGGTGTTGCTTAGTGGTTTGGGTGTTGTCCCATGTACCCAGTTGCTGATTCAATTTTATCAGGGCACATGTCTGTGTTTTGGCCTCAATCCTGGTGGGGAGTATGTAGGAGGCAGTGGAACAATGTTTCAGTCTCATATCAATGTTTTTCTTTCTCTTTTCCTCTCTCCTCAACCAAACAATCAAGAAAATAAAATTATATTATGATAATGATAACATTCTGAAAAATTTTCTTGCCCATATCATAAATGTTTTTTCTTTTGATGTTATTTTTTTCACCTATAATTCATAAAAGTATGAATGAGTTATCCACATTAATAGATTTTTTTCTGAAATCCCAATGATTTAGTTATGCCAAATTGGTGCATTTGTATCCCATTGTAATTTCTCCAAGTTCTTTTTTATATTTGGTTATCATTATTGAAAAGGAAAAAGAAGAATTATCAAGATCCCCTGAGCAGTCTCATTAATATTACTGTTTATCATAATCCTATGAGTCAAAGATTACACAGACTTTTCAGCCTTGCTTTTTGCATTTAGAATGATATTATTCCAAGCCTATTGTTCTTTCACTTTCTACATATATCTCTACAAACATCTCTCCTGTTTCTGTAACCACCTTAAGGGAATTTGGCAAGAAAGAGTAGAGAAAGAATAAGAGAAACATGAATCACTTCCTACCCTACAATTAACACATGAAGAGAGAACTCAGTGAAAACAATAATTCCTCAGGAGTACGTGGTTCTTGTCCTTGAGCCAACATAGTTTCCCTCTGAGTTCATCGGCTGCCATTTTGTAAATGAAGCTTCGGCTTACAAGAAGCAACTGGAAGTGTTCTAGCAAATTGAACTCATACCGCTCTTGTCACTGAATTTAAAGATTTACTCTGCATTAAATACAGGATTGTTAAAGAACAATCCTCATTGGCAAAAGCCCCAGTCAAACACTATGAAGCCAATTCTCTGGGAAAAGTAACCTTTCCATACTTGGTCTATGCTTAGAGTATTTGTTTATTTATGTATTTAGGGAGTTAGTTATCCAGTATTTTATGGCCATACCAAAAATGAGTTCTAAATTCCACTTTTGTCAATGATTTTCAAGTTATAGGTAGGCCACCACTTAGTGGATTTATGATATCAAATTAGTTCATAGAGGTGAGCACTGAGAAGACTTATCTATCAGTGCATGTATCTAGTGAAAGTGAGCATTGTGAGTAGGTTGCAGTAGGCATCAAAGTGTAAATAATACTACCATGTACTGTTCAAAGTAAAAATAAGCTTCCTATTGGGAAACGTTTTTTTCAATTATACATACAGTAGAGCAGTAGTCAGCAAACTGCAGCTCGTGAGCCACAAGCGGCTTGTGAGCTGCAGTTTGTTGCTCTAATGAATTTGCTGACAACTGACCTAGGCTCTCAATTCCAATAATTACAGGCTGTTGTTGTTCCTTGTGATTAAGCCCCTATCCCAGTGGTTGGCAAACTCATTAGTCAACAGAGCAGCAAACCACGGCTTGCAAGCTGCATGTGGCTCACAAGCCACAGTTTGCCGACCACTGCACTAGAGGCTTGGTGCATGAAAATTTATGCATTGGAGGGGGATCCCTCATCCCAGCCTGCTCCCTTTCATAGTCGGGAGCCCTCAGGGGCAGGAGGTGATCTAATGATCAGGGAAAGGCCACACCCCATCACACCTCTGCTGCTGCCACTGCTGGCAGTGCAAGCCTTGGCCGGCCCTGTTTACCAGAGCCTTGGGTGGCCCTGAGTAGCTGGGCAGCATCCATCCTCAGCTTGCCTGCACCTTGAGTCAGCCATGGGTGGCTGGGGGGCTGAGGGCATTGGGGGACTCTGGAGGCAATGGCCTGGCCTGCTTGGGGGTGCCACCATCTTGTGGCTATAGATGCCACCATCTTTGAGGGCATGGCAGTAAATTAGCATATTCCCTCCTTATTGGCAATGGGTGCTGCCATATTTGAGGGCTGGGCAATCAATTAGCATATCCTCTCCTTATTGGCTCTGTGCACCATGCCATCTTTGCAACTACGTGAGGGTCAATTAGCATATTTCCTCTTTATTAGATAGGATGTGCCCATGTGTGTTTCAGATCACTGTGTAAAATAATATTTCACTGTGTATCATTATGAAAATAGTTTAAGGTCATAGAAATAAAACAACAAGAATTTAAATATGATGTTTTTTTTTTTTTTGTATGTTGCTTAGAGACTGGGGTACTAAAAGAAGAATCTGTTTTCTAAATGGCCAGATGTAGTTAACAGATTATAATCGGACAGTCTTGTATTTCTCATATTTGCTCAGATCTTTGGCAACTGTTTTTTTAAACCATCAGACCAAAAAGGTTTCCTTAGTTTGGTTTATGAAAAATTGCCTCTGTAACATTTTTATTTATTTATTTTTAAAAATATATTTTATTGATTTTTTTACAGAGAGGAAGAGAGAGGGATAGAGAGCTAGAAACATCGATGAGACAGACATTGATCAGCTGCCTCCTGCACACCCTCACTGGAGATGTGCCCACAACCGAGGAACATGTTCTTCACCGGAATCGAACCTGGGACTTTTCTTTTCTTTTCTTTTCTTTTTTTAATTAAGTCTTTATTATTCAGATTTTTGCATTTGTTTCTCTTTTTTCCCCTCCATAACACCCCTCCACCCAGCTCCCACCCTTCCCTCTGCCCTTAGCTCCCTCCCATTGATCTCATCCATAGGTGTATGATTTTTGTCCAGTCTCTCCCTGTACACCCTTCACCCCTTTCCCCCTGAGAATTATCAGTTCACTCCCTTTCTGTGCTCCTGATTCTATTATATTCACCAGTTTATCCTGTTGATCAAATTTTTAATTCACTTAATTTTTAGATTCACTTGTTGATAGATATGTATTTGTTGTTCATAATTTTTTGGCTTTTACCTTTTTCTTCTTCCTCTTCTAAAAGAGTACCTTTCAGCATTTCATATAATACTGGTTTGGAGTTGATGAACTCCTTTAGCTTTTTCTTATCTGTGAAGCTCTTTATATGCCCTTCAATTCTGAATGTTAGCTTTGCTGGATAGATTATTCTTGGTTGTAGGTTCTTGCTATTCATCACGTTGAATATTTCTTGCCACTCCCATCTGGCCTGCATTGTTTCTGTTGAGAAATCAGCTGACAGTCGTATGGGTGCTCCCTTGTAAGTAATGAACTGTTTTCCTCTTGCTGCTTTTAATATTCTCTCTTTGTCTTTTGCTTTTGGTATTTTAATTATGATGTGTCTTGGTGTGGTCCTCTTTGGATTCCTTTTCTTTGGGGTTCTGTGTGCTTCCTGGACTTGTAAGTCTATTTCTTTTACCAGATGTGGGAAGTTTTCAGTCATTATTTCTTTAAATAGGTTTTCAGTATCTTGCTCTCTCTCTTCCTCTGGCTCCCCCACAATTCTGATGTTGGTACGCTTGAAGCTGTCACAGAGTCTCCTTACATTATGTTCACATTTTTGGATTCTTTTCTCTTCTTGCTTTTCCAGTTGAGTGTTTTCTGCTTCTTTATATTTCAAATTTTTGACTTGATTCTTGCCTTTCTCTAGTCTGCTGTTAGGACTCTGTATAATATTTTTTATTTCAGTCAGTGTATGTTTAATTTCTAGTTGGTCCTTTATCATCTTTAGTTGGACCTTTTCCATCTCTAGTAGGCTCTTTTGCATCTCTAGTTGGTCCTTTTTCATCTCCTCTTGGCTCTCGCTAAGTTTATCCAATTTTTCTAGCATATTCTTGAAAAACCTTATAAGCGTGGTTTTGAACTCTATATCCAGTCATTTTTTTCCCTCCATTTCTTTTATTTGTGATCCCTTCCCTTGTCTCGGCATTGTCACTATGTTGGGGAAACTTCTGTGTTGAATTCAGCCTTATGATACCAGACTTGCAAAACCGAAGAAGCCTCTGTTGAGCTTGGGATGGGTGTAGTCTCAGGCCTTAAGGGACCGCCTTGCCTTCCAGTCGGCCCCGCCCTCCACGGCCCCTGAGTCTCACGTGACTGGGTAATCGCTGGAGCGGTCCTTGTGCGCACGCCCGCAGTGCCTTTAGACCGCTGCCTTTCTGGCTCCCCTGCGCACCAGGACTACACGAGTCTATGTCTCCAGGGTTTCGCCCGAAACAGGGGCCCAGTGGACTCAGAAGTGGCACAGTTGGGAGGGTCTGTCTCCTGCCCACTTGCGAAAGCCACACACAATCAGGAATCTGTCCTCTGCACAGCGCCGTGCACGTGTGCGAGCAGACCTCTGATCTTTTGCAACTCCCCTAAATTTCCGTGCACCTCTCCCTTTTCACAGTCCAAACTCTCCCTGATTGAGTTTCGGCTGGATCTGGGGTTTAGTGTCATAAGATAAGGGGTTCAATGCCATTGGGAGTCTCCTTTTCCCTCCCACCAGAGAAAGCCAGCCAGGTACTCGGGCACCCGCTCTCTCAGTGCGTGCGTCTCCATACCTCAGCTTTTTGCAGCTCCTCTGGGTTTCTGTGAGCCCCTCTCTTTCCTTCTAGCTGTAGAACTTACACTTGGCCAGCTTTCCTGTGGTTCTGGATGATGTCCGTTCTGTCTTTAGTTGTAGTTTTGAAATTGTTGTGCGAGGTAGCAATGTAGGTGTTTACCTATGCCACCATCTTGGATTCTCCCCGAACCTGGGACCTTTCAGTTCACAGGCCAACACTCTATCCACTGAGCCAAACCAGTTTCTGCTTTTGTAACACTTTTAATGTTCCGCAGGAGAAATCAGTGCAGCAACTTACAGGGAACCAAGTGATACAAATCAATCAAAATTGAACTATAGTGGTCCTCTTATATATGTGTGCATGTTTGTGTGTATGTGACTATACATTTATGTATATTTTTTTGCATATTTGGGAACAGAAATATTGAAGCTACTTCAACATAAGAAGTAATTTATTTGCTCTTTCCAAAAATCTATCAAGCAGCATTTGGAGAGAATAACCTTACACTGTTATAGTCTCCATAAATATTACATACTGTTGTTCAACTCTTAAAACTTTTACATAAGATGAATGATATTCACATTTCAACATACAGCTTTGGAACAATCTAAAAGTTGCACTTCTGAAAAACTATAAAGGCCATCAAAATGCATTTTACCAAAAGAACTTAGGGATGGTTGTAGTGAATGTATAAGCAGCTGGAAAGAATGTTAAGAATGTTAGCAAGATTTCAGTGAGAGATAGTAAATTAAATGAAAGAAATCTAAATTGTAAAATTAAATGTAAATTTGCACATTAACCAGAAATTACATGCTTAGATATTTATCCAAGAGAAATGAAGACTATGTCATACTGAATTTTACACAGAATTTGAAGGTACCATTAATCACAATAGCTAAAGCAAGAAGCAATACAAATGCCCAAGACGATTTAGATGGTTTGAACTGGCTGTGGTATATCCATACAATGGAATTTCACTCAGCCATAAAATGACTGAGTTATGATCATACCACATGGATGAATCTCAGACATACTATGTTAAGTAAAAGAAGTTATATACAAAAGAGTATGTACTTCATTTTTCTGTTTATATGAATTTCTAGAAATGGCAAAATTAATCTACAGTGACAAAAAACATGTCACTGGCTGCCTATACCAGGTATGGAATGGAGAGTGACTCTAAGAAGAGAGAACTATTTTGGGTAATAGAAAAGTGTCCGTCTTGATGGAAACATAGGTTACACAAATGTTGACATTTGTCAGAACTCATTAAAGGGTATGCATAGATTGGTATATTTTTATATGAATTAAACCACAATTCATTTCTTTTACTAAAAATAGTTGTAAACAGATAAGGTAAGGGACAAGGGGACAACTTTAGCTGTGTGAAAACTTTAAATCAAGACATGATCTAGTTGCTCATATTAAGAAAAACCAAAACAGGAAAATGTACACATATTGCATAACATAGGTTTTAATGCAGTTGTCAGTTTTCTAACAATTGGAGCTTTCTAAAAATAAAATAAGCCTACATTTGAGGTGGCAATTTCATTTGCATTGAAGAAATTCAAGTACAAGCTCATGATTATTCATCAGATGTGTTGTGGTTACCTTAGAGATTAAAGTTTATATTAGCCAATCTTTAATGCAATTCAGTAATATGGCAGAGTTTGCAAAACTATCTCCTATTTTAATTATAGTTTGTAGTGCTGCATATGGAAGCAACAAAGTTAGATCTGGGCACAATCTATTTTTGTTTAAGAAGCACCTAATCTGGAAGAGAAGACAGACATAAAAATGTTGTGGCAAAATGCATTAAATTCTTAACAGAAATATTCCCAAAGCTCTCATAAGACATAGAGGTGGTATCATGTTCTTAATGTGTTATATCTTCCTGAAATATTTAAGTATTCATTGGGACCAATTATAATAATCAAGGCATGAATTATTTATGGAGGGATCCCAGTTATTCCTAAAATATTGGGAAATTATTTGAACATGCAGCTATTTCTTAGGATACTTCTATAAACGATCAAAACATGTCTTTCAAAGCCCAAATGTATTTCTCATCTAGTTTGTACAATTCAGGAAAACCTCAAGGTAAAATGTGAATGTTTCAGATTATTCACCGTTTTACATTATCTAAGGCTTCGGCATTTTTCCATTAAGTATAAATAATTGACTATGAACTATGCGAGGACTTGCATTCTCTGAATTTCTTTCAGATCCATCAGAAATGGCAATTAGAATGAACCAGTCTCCTCCATCACCACTACTCACAATGTGTGCTTCCACTGAAGCTCTCAGGAAGGTAACACAACTCAATTTGAATTTGAAATTCAAGTTAATGGAACTAAACAAGATAGTTTTATACTTTCCCTCTTATTTTCCCTTGGAGAAATTTTGAGGTCAGGGATTTGTAAAATGAACATATTAAACCCAATTTAACAGTAAAATGGATCATTGATATCATTAAAGAAAGCAATCCCGGTTTCCATTTATCCTCAAGTATAAATTGTCTATCCGAGCAGCAGCTCAAATTTAAATCACATCAGAGCAGTTGTCTTTCTGAGTACTACTCAGGGAATCTTATTTGAAGTCATTGCCTCTCATTCAGCAGCATCTCTAGACCTATAGCAGGATACTTGGCATGGCACAGACCTTGGTTACAGCAGTGCCATTACTCCAGAGAGGAAGGCCTCTTGCATTGTGTACCTTTCATCCCACTCCCATCTTGGGCTCAAGGCCCTTATATCACAGAGCACATTTTTTCATCCTAATTAGACTCCTCATTTTGCCAGAAATCCACTGCTCCATTTTTGTGCAATGTATTACCAACCAAGAATTTAATTGGATTGGCTGAGAATACACCAGTAACAACAACTTGAAGCATTCTTTTCTGAAGCTCAGATTCCTAATACTTGCTGTCCCCTTTGCAAGAAACACTCATTCCCTTATCACTTTTCCCCTTAGCCTACCTATCTAGAATTTCAGTTAAGAACACATTTTACCAGGATGCTTTCCGGCATCCATCCAGATGTAGACTGGCTTCCTGTTCCATGGCTCATACTACCTTGTCTATATTTACTAGAATTAGTCATTATTCATTAGACTGTAGGCTCTAAGAAAATAAGAATACTTCTTGCTTTTACCAACTTTGTGTTAATGTAGTGTCTGAGGTATGGTAGGAACTCTATAAATATTTAATGCCTAGTAAATGAATGAATAAATGAATGAATGAATGTGTTAGTGACAAGATAAATGGATGAACAGTATTTGTAATGCATACTACCCTTATAAAGTCATTTCATAAATATTCATCCATTTATATATACCTTCATATCTTAAAATTATATTTAATATTACCAGCAGGAATATAGGATTTCATGAGTAAATTGTGACAATAGGCATAAAAACATTTTTAAATGAGTAAGTACCATGTCAAGGCAAGAGAGAAAAATAATTAAAAGCCATTGCTATATTCTTGACTCAAGTTATACTAAATATTATTTATTATATCCTATGTCTCTCTCACCCACACACAGTTTCACTAGCATGGGATCACATACATTATTATAATTTTCATCTCTTTCTCAATTCACTGAAAGTCTGTATCTGACCTGTGGTCTTATTGAATTGCATTGCTTTGAACCACTTCTCCAATTTGTCAAGGTTATATTATGGTCATGTTGAATTTTGATCTTGACATTCAGAGTGTTAATCAGTCTTTCCAACTACAGAGAGCTGTAAATTACTAAGTTTACAGACTTTTCTATCATCCAAGTCATTGATGAAAATATTAAATAGCCTCTGGCCCAGGCTTGACCTCTTCATAATAAAACTTCTGTCCGCCTCAGATGACAAAGGACTATTAATGAGTTTGGATCATTCCACATGCACTGCTTCCAATAAACAAGTCTTCGGTTGTGATCCATTTTTATTAATTTGTGGATGAATTCAGTTATTAATATTTTTACAATATTAATATTTAATGTCTGATAACACACTTTGGATGAAAAATGCTAGCAATGACTTTCCCAAATAGATTAATAATAGTAAAACCAGTTAAAGTAAACCTTGAATCTTCTGTCTTATCTCCTTTTTCACATTGTTCTCATTGTCCTACTTCTTCTTCTTTTATTTTATGTTTTTTGCTTTTTTAAAAATCATCACCTGAGGATATGTTTATAAATTTTTAGAGAGAGAGAGAGAGAGAGAGAGAGAGAGAGAGAGAGAGAGAGAGA
>JAAGEH010000040.1:17329207-17422230 GCA_011751065.1 Lasiurus cinereus | reverse complement strand
CCATTCTCCTCTTCCTCCTCCTCCTCCTCCTCTTTCTTTTTACAATTAACTTAAATGTTATGAGACATGCATTCGTTATACTCTTTCCTTTTCCAATCAATCCTTGTTGAGAACATAGCTTAATTAGTCACTAGGATGTTTTCCTATTTGCAACTTCAGGCAGGATTCCCATCTGTCTCATATGCATAGAATAATCTAATACCACAGATTCAACTAGTGTCATTTCTCACCCCCGCACCCCCCCCCCCGCCCCTTCTTATTTACTTCCAAGTTTTACTTGTAAAAGAGATACCATCCTGAAACAGTTTTATCCCTTACTGGATCCTATCACCTGGCCTTAAAATAATAGATTTCTGCACCACTAAGTCATTTATTTTTACAGAGACTGATTTCTGTTCTTTGCAAGTGTTTATGTTATACAGCCAGTGTAACATGAAGGAAATTAATTTTTTGAATGTTACATATAGTAGAGAGTCCAGCAAAGAGTGTCATTTAGGCCTTTAATTCATTATTTCCACAACCAATAAAACAGCAATAATAATATAAAAGATAAGTTCTAATGCAGTTTTAGTTTTTCCTTAAATGCAGGAGAAGGCCCTTCAGAGTGAATTTGTCAGTTTGGCTTTAAGGTTTTCATTTTGTTGGCTGAAAGACAGATAAAGGGGATTATGGACAGAACTGAGCCTGGTTTCTGCTAATCTCCAACTTGAATTCTTTCAAGGGTTGCAAAATATGATTCAAGTATTTCACAAGCTTTTACAACCCGAGCCAGACTTTGTCATCTGTCTGTTCTATGTGCCATCATGGGTGGATTGGGAACTGACATTTTATATCTCTTATCTCAGCTGCATAAATATTTGTTTAGAGTGACTATCAACACAGCACACAGGTACTTTCTCCTCTGATGTGCAGATGATAGAATAGTTCTTACTTAGGGTCCTCTGCATTGGGCAGGCACAAGCTATCACAGGGCTGTGAGCTAAATTTTCCATGAACTCAGATTTTATGTTTTTCCATAGGTAGAATATAGAGCCATTGCTTTTATTCCAAAGAACTATTTATTATAATTTGGGTTACATTAAAGCCATCATAGCCATTTATCTGAATTGATAATAGTGAATTGGTTTTCCAAAAACCCATATATATGGAGTCCTCCTTAATTTATTATTAAGATTCTATTCTTTTCTGTTTTTCTATTACCATCTTCTAGGAAAATAGCCTGAAAGCATCAAGAGAAATATTTTAGGCACTATTGTATAAATACCCTAATCCTTATTAGATGTTTTAATGTTTTCAAAGTTATGACTCATGTTAATTTTATGGAAATCAGGTTACATTGATGCTTCAGATATTAGCATTTATCAGTAAGTTATAAGTTAATATACTCAGTGTTCTATATCAGATCTGTAATTTTAATAAGAGAATGGATCATCTCAAATAGTTTAGCAAATCTTAAATACGATAAAGATCAAAATCATGAATATTTAAAAGAAATGGAAGCTTGGAGACCTTGGAATTTAGAGCCATCCATTCTTCCTTACCCCACCTTAGATAGGGAAATGTAGGCTGGCACCTTAGCAATATCTGGAAATCTCTCAAAAATTATCTGACTTTCTCAGAGAATTAAATAGTAATTTAAAGTTTTAAGATCTGCAGGACTGATCACCTGGATTATATAACTGACTTAGCATTTTTTTTAAATTCTACCTTTTGCCAAACATTATATAGGCTGCAGAGATGAATAACATTGTCCCTGTCTCAAATAACTTAAAACAGAAATCCCCAAATATTAGTCTGTGCTGAGGAAATGAAGGATGATGCTGAGAGGAATCCTTTTATAATTGTTAAATTTATTAAGGTAAATAAGATAATCTATTTTTGAGATTAGAGTGCCCTTTTTCATTCTAAGGATGCTGATGATAGTTTTATTTTGCAGTTTTTGTGAAGCAAAGTAAAAAGTTGGTAGCATGATATAAATTTGGTCCCCCAGGGTGATTTTTATTGTCATTTCTATTGTTGTTCTTATTAGTACAAATGTCTGTGAACTACAGTAGACCGCTTATCCTCGGGATATATTCCAAGACCCCCAGTGGATACCTGATGTACAGATACATATAAAACCCTGGATATAGAGTTGAAATTGGATGTGGATGAGGGTGGCATTGAGGAGCTCCCAGAAGTGTTTCCTGAGGAACTGTACTATCTAGGTTTGTGTAGATGACCTCTATGGAGTTCAAGCAAGGATAAATTCACCTACTGATGCATTTTCTCAGAAAGTTCCTTATTGTTAAGTGATGCGTGACTGGTATAGATTTTCTGTCGTGTTCTCCAATATTCTGTGTACTAATGTGAATTCCTTCATTTATCTGAAGAAACTTCATTTATCTTTTGTATTTTTTGCAGTAACAAACTTGCTTAACTCTCCAGACTTTTCACTTACCTTCAATACACTATATGTTTCTCTCTGTATCTTCTCCTCTCTCCCTCCCTCTCTCTCTCTCTCTCTCTCTCTCTCTCTCTCTCTCTCTCTCTCTCTTTCTCTCTCTCTCTCTCTCTCAATTCCTTTTTCTTCTCCTCCTTCTCCCTCCCACTTCTCTAGATGTTTTGGAATGAAACTAACCTATGTTTGATGAGCTGTAGCTCATGAGAGCACATTTTCCAATGCCTAATGCAAAGTGATTTTGTTTTCTGAATTTTAACTAATTTAGTTGATCTTCAGCAACTCATGAGTTGACCTTTAACAGCTCATGAAAGATGTAGCTGCTTTGTCTTACCTACTCCAATGACAGCTGGCAGGGAGCTCTTTCCCCGATGCTTCCTCAAAAGCAAGATGAGTGCTGTGTCTCATTTCTCCTTCGAGTTCAGGGACTCCTGGAATCCATGAGTCAAAACAATTTTCCTAATAATACTTAGACATCATGGCCTTTTTTTTTGGTAAATAGAATTTTCCATGTTGTGCACATCACAAGAAGCAGAAATAGACATTCAGTCAGAAGTTAAAGAAATTTGTTTAATAATGCCACTTTTATCCTTAATAGTTTTTTTCTTGAAAATATATCCATTATTCTTAAAATATATGTTATTTAATATAATGTTCTCCTTATTATTATTTTACAATTAATTAAAAGTTTGCCAAAACCGGTTTGGCTCAGTGAATAGAGTGTCGGTCTGTGGACTGAAAGGCCCCAGGTTCGATTCCAGTCAAGAGCATGTACCTTGGTTGTGGACACATCCCCAGTAGGGGGCATGCAAGAGGCAGCTGATCGATGTTTCTCTCTCATGAATGTTTCTAACTCTCTATCCCTCTGCCTTTATCTCTGTAAAAAATCAATAAAATATATTAAAAACATAAAAATAAATCTCTATCCCTCTCCCTTCTTCCTTAAAAAAATTAATTAAAAGTTTGCAAATTTAACATTGATACATAAACTATCATTAACAATTACCCACCCCCCCGCAAAAACTGAGGATCTTTGAGGTCTATAAAAAAATTTAAGGTTTCTTTATAGAAACAAATAAACAAACAAACAAAAAACCCCACTGCTAACCTAGAAGATTCAATTAATACTCTTGGCTCCAATTTGATCAGTTAATTCCCTGAATATAGACTCTAGCGATAATTTTCTGTCCATCACATTACTTGAAGAAAGAGTAAACATTTTCCTGGGTAAATATTTACCTTATGACAATAATTAAAAAAATATTAATAAACAAAATAATGCTTTCAAATACAAAGAAACATGGGATAAATTTAGAATATCATCCAGAAAGTGCATTTACAGATATCTAATGCAAAATGATTTTGTCCTCTCAATTTCTACTAAATTTGTTGAGAATTTGAATGTGCATAAGAATAATGTTAGTTATAATAGTTTGCACATGAATTGGCCTGAGAATGTTGAAGTTATTTTATAATTCTGCTTCTTTAAAATGTAACATCTGCATGCTATATGCATGGAAATTGTCATTTTGTTTTCATTTGACTTTGTTATACCAGTATCTGTACAGCTTTTCAAACTTTCATGTGCAATATTCTTTTTCTATTCTGATAGAGATATAAAAAATATTTTCCATCACAGTTATCTCTACACAAAAAAATAAATTTGATGATTATTTTAAGCATTATCTAATTCAATGTTAGCTAATCCTATTTCAGTGATTACTCCATTGATTCTATAAATATTAAAATACAGTATGACTTAATATTTATTCTTGGCAAGTATTTAATGAAAATATCCTATTTTTACAGTTATGTTTTAAATATAATTACATTATCATATAACCACAACTGTGTTCAGACATTAATGCTAACTATTCTAGTAATTTCATGAAATAATTTTCCAGTTATGATAAATTTCAGGGAAAATTAACCTTATTTATCAGAATTTCCTGCTTTCCAGTACAACCTGTATTTTAAGTAGCAGAGCAACATGTGTCTCTGTAGCATCAATACAGCAAAATTGAATTTTAAAATTATATAGATTTCAAAGATGGAGTAAGAATAGATATGGAATAAATTATCCAAATGTTTCTGTTGGACTTTGAATTCTATCTCTTTCTGTATTTTTATATTTAATTATGACAATATCCAAAGCATTCAGAAGTAATTATAATGGTACAATGGCTCTTGTCAGGCAAGTCATTTTTAAATTTAACACTTATAAAAATTCTGCCACCTTGTCTCCATTTACCTTCTTTCTCTTTTTCATTCTTTGTGGGAGTTTTTAGAATCAGAATTTTAAAATTTTTAATGTCCATAAAAATCACTAGAGAATCTTCTAGAATGTAAAAGGCTTGGTGGTACCTAAGATGATGCATTTTTATTAAGTCCCAGATGAGGTTGATGCTATTGGCCTAAGGACCACATTTTAAGTAGCACATTTGTATACCATACTTCTGATATTATGCTTTTGTAGCAGTACCTAATTCAATATGCATTTCTCAAAATATGGATTCGTTCTTCCACAAACATATGCTATTAGCCTACTTGAAAATTAACAATAAATCCTTAGAATAATCTCATTCTCAGCCCATAAACATATTTCCCCAATTAAGGAAGGGAGATATAAGGCATTGTGTACAAAAGAAACAATAGGCTGAGGAGAAAACAATGCATGTAGGTGATATAGATAAAGATTTTTTTTATTATTATTTATGGGTCACTAAAGAGATTAGTATAAATTAGTAAAAATAAGGTCAAGGGTTAATCTCAGAAAGGTAACTGTGATGAAAGAAAAGCCTTGTTTAACAATCTATATATTACACATTTTAAGGAAGCAAGATGTTAATATATTTAAAAAGACTTAGTGATTACTTTAATTAAAATATTACTATAATCAAGGAGTAGAGTGCAAAGTGAAAGGAAATGAAACACTATACTAGTAAAAGGGTAATGTGCTAATTAGACTAGACATCTTCTGGATGTCTTTCTTGACAAAGCCATGGAGTGGTGGGGGCCAAGGCAAAGGTGGTTAGGGACAATCAGGAAGGCAGGCAGAGTGGTTAGAGGTGATCAGGCCAGCAAGGGAGAGCAGTTAGGGGTGATCAGGCAGGCAGGCTGAGGCAGTTAAGGGTGATCAGGCTGTCAGGGGAGCAGTTAGGGGCAATCAGGCAGGCAGGCAGAGGAGTTAGGCACAATCAGGTAGGGAGGCAGGTGCATGGTTAGGAATGTCCCAGATTGTGACAGGGATGTATGACTGCCACTTTAGGCCCGATCTCTGCTGAGGGGTTTTGGATTGGAGAGGGTGCAGGCCAGGCTGAAGGACCCCCCCCCCAATGCACAAATTTCATACACCAGGCCTCTAGTCCTATATAATAAAAGGCTAATATGCAAACTGACCAAATGGCAGAATGACCCATAATGTGCACTGACCACCAGGGGGAAGATGCTCAACACAGAATCTGCCTGCTGTTGGACAGTGCACTCCCACAAGGGGGAGCTCGGTTCAGCCAGAAGGTGGGCTCACAGCTGGCAAGCCCAGCAGTGGTGGTGGGAGCCTCTCCTGCCTTCACTGCAGACAGGGGTTAAAGAGTGAGGGTCCTGGTCTGCGAGAACTCCAGACTGCAAGAGGAATGTCTGACTGCCAGTAGGCGACATCCTTCGAGGGGCCTGGACTGTGAGAGGGTACAAGCCGGGCTGAGGGCTCCCCCTCCACCAGTGCACGAATCTTGTGTACCAGGCCTTTAGAATGTGTATAATTCTCCTGAGAGCAAGAGAATATTATTCTTTTTCTGCAAAACTAACCACAAAAAATTAAAAAGTTAGAAAAGAATTTAATGTTTATGTTAATATATATTATAATCATGTATTATACATATTATTATTATTATTTTTAAAAATATATTTTATTGATTTTTTTACAGAGAGAAAGAGAGAGGAACAGAGAGTTAGAAACATTGATAAGAGAGAGATATCTATCAGCCACCTCCTGCACACCCCCCACTGGGGATGTGCCCGCAACCAGGATACATGCCCTTGACCGGAATCGAACCTGGGACCTTTCAGTCCACAGGCTGATCTTCTATCCACTGAGCCAAACCATTTTCGGCATATATCATTATTAAAGTAACTATATAAAATTATGCGTCACTCCAATATCTATCTATCTATCTATCTATCTATCTATCTATCTATCTATCTATCTACACAGTGGTACCTCGAGATACGAGTGCCCTAACATATGAGATTTTTGAGATAGGAGCCGTCGAGCAAGCGATTTTTGCTTTGAAATACAAGCAACAGTTGAGATACGAGTAATCGCGCGGATCGGCTGGCTGCACACGACCCACCAGTTTACTGTGACTCAAGCGTCTCATAGTTTCCCACACCTCAAGGTTACGGAACGAATTAAACTCGTATCTCGAGGTACCCCTGTATATGTATTTAATATTTTATATCTGTATTCTCCAACCATACAACAATTAACAGTTATAAGTTATTCCTTTCAAACACTGGATATTTGTTTGGATTTAATTTATGAAAAGAAATATTTTTTTTCTCATATCTGGAATTGGTATGTTTCCCTAAGTAATACTCATAGCTCCAAATAGTCTATCCAAAAATGATTTCATTAAAGCAATGAGATTTGTAAGTGTGGATGGGTCATGTAAAGTATTTTTTAAAATTCCTCTTAAAGATCCAGGCTAATATTGTTAAATGTCAAGTGCTATGTTGCAGTAGGGCAGAGAAATTCTGACATGCTAATCCTGCTAAATTCTGAGCTTCCAGGAGTTCAGAAGTCCTCCATGAGCTATTCCCATCCTTCCTTCATGACTGGCAGAGTGGGTGATACATGAAGTAAAATTAGAATCCAAATGGAATTGAGCAGTACAAAGGAGTGAAATTTGGTCTGGAACAGGAAACAGGAAAATACAATGCTTTTGGTCATCAGAACCTCTGTCACATGTAATAAACTGTAGGCTAGATTTCAATTGATTTAGCTTTAGCAATTCCCACTGTTGATTAATTACTTCCTTCTTCATGAAAACCTTCCACCACCACCCCATCCAGTCTCCCATTCCTACTGTTGACTTCTTTAAAAGCACACTCTTCTCTATTTTCTCTAAACCTTCATTCTTCTGCTCTTGAGCTTACGCATCCATATTTTAAATACTTTTTTATATGATCACCACTAACTTAAACCTAAATATATCAAAATTTGTCAACTCTACTAAACCCCAAATCTGGAAATTTTCTTACCTTTATCTCTTCATTGTATCAGTTACCTTTTATTATTGTTCTGGTTACCTTTTATTATTTAGCACACTACTCCCAAATATGACAGCCTAAAACAAATATTTTACTATTGTATATCTTATTTGCATGTGAGATAATTCTGGATATAAAAATTCTCTTGCTGCTACAGTCTGAATGTTTGTGTCCACCCAAAATTTACATGTTAACACTTAATACCCAATAGGATGATATTAGGAGCTGGGGCCTTTTGGAGGTGATATTAGCCCAGATATGGAAGCAAAATAAGTATTCATTGGTAAATAACTGGATAAAGAAGTTATTCCATTGTATATATGTACCATATATACAATGGAATGTTACTTGGCCATAAAAAGAATGAAATTTTACTAATTTGACAACATAGATGGGACTAGAGCGTATTATGCTAAGTGAAATAAGCCAGATAGAGAAAAACAAATACTATATGATTCCACTTATATGTGGAATCTAAAACATAAAATAAACAAACAAAACAAGAGAAGTGGACTCATAAGTAAGTACTTAGAACACATGTTCATTGCAAGATCAATTAACAGCAACTGGGGTGGGAGTATGGATGAAATGTGCTGTTCTGCATAAGCTCTATAGAAATATAACAATTCTCATTTGAATTATATAGATGAAACAGAATAATAAACTTTTCTATTAAAAGTGACCCTTGAACAATGCAGGGGTTAGGGGTGCTGACTTATTCACAAGTGAAAATCCACGATCAACTTTTGATTTCCACAAAACTTAATGACTGTCATCACTCAGTCTCTGAAGGGAATTGATTCTAGTACACTTCCAGAGGACACCAAAATCTGCAGATGCTCAAGTCCCTGATATGAAACAGTGTAGAACATTGCATAGAGTCCGCGCTCCATGATCACGGATTCCCAGCTGAGAATCAAAAGTAGTGTTTTCAATTCGTGGTTGGCTGAATCCATGGGTATGAAATCCAGGGATATGGAGAGCTGATTGTATATTTATTAAAATACAATTCTTGTGTTAGTGGACCCACATAGTTCAAGTCTATGTTGTTCAAGGTCAACTGTATATATTTTTTATCTGGAAGAACATGTCTTTGGCTGTGAACAACAAAGACACAAAGTAATGATAACTTCAATAAAACAGTACTTTCTTCAAATTATTCATAACAAAATTATATCCTAGTTTTCACAATGACCTTATTGGCCTAGGGTCCTTATGTCTTTCCTATCTACCATACTTATCCTATGGTTTCCCTTTGTGAGCTCTCTTTGTGCTCCCAAGATGATTTCTGCAGCTTGAGTGGTGATGCCTGCAATCCCTGCAGGATGAAGGGAGAAATTAGCCAAAGACAAAGAAGGAATTTGCCATTAGAGACACATTTGCTGGGTTTATTGCTAGCTCCTAAAATTTCAGGAACCCATAAATAAAAGAAACAACAGAAGAGGGTATATTGGATAAGCACCTAGCAATTTCTGCCACATGTTTTAATTTCTCTAAGAAGATTCAGCTTAGGCCCTAAAACATAAGTGTATCAAGAAATAAGATATGTATTATAGGTAAACTTTAAATTTGATTGAAATTATGCCACAAATGAAACTATAAATCCAAAATAATTATTATTTATTATTCTAAAATATGTCCTAGTCTGAGTTCTCCCAAGATCATACTTCTTGTTCTTGTTATATTAAATAAAATCAACATTCTCTTTTATTGGCAAAGTATTAGTAGTCCATGACCATGAACATGTGTATATATACAAGAAAGTTAAACATCAAGAGTGCTATAGATAATCTATTTCCCAATATTCATTCAACACCTTTTATCGAGATATATGCAAATCATTCTAAAATTTTAATAATTTTATTTTCCAATTAAGAAAAAAAAAGCTATGTGAAACATGACTTTTTTTTTTTGGTGCCAACAAGTATGATTTTGCTTTAGCTGTTGATTTGTTTTCATTTAGCGACACCAAAAAATCTGTTTATAACCCTTTCCAAATATCTTGTAAATACTGTAACTAGGGGATGAAATATGAAGACACTAAGAACAAGATTTTGAAAATGTCATATCCTTTAAAAACAAATGACTTAAAAAATAAATATTTCGGATCCAAAGGAGACCGGTTTTTAAGGTTTTTTTTTTTTTTTCCTGCTGATAATGTCACTGCCCTGAAAAGGTTTTTAAGGAATGGGATCAGCTATTCAGTAATCATTACCCCAAAATGTTCCAAGGTCTTCTGAGCTGCCTAACCACCAGAAGACTTAGCACTTGGCTATTCATTCAGTCAAACTAGTCACAGTGATTAATTTGTTAAATACTGAGACAGAAAGTAGTGACATGGAGGTCTTCAAGTTACAGGCTACAATCATATGTTCTGCAAACAATCGTAGCTCAGAAAAGTACATTTCCTGGCAGAAATCTTGTGACCTAGAGCCAATTCATTCCACTATGGAAGATGGGGAGCGAGGACTCCTATGGTTATGCTTTCATGAGTAAATTGGTTTCAATTCCAGGAAAAATTTGGCATGCATGCTGAGAAAAAGGAGTGTAAAACCACTTATACCAGACTCTCTCATACCAAAGGGGTTTGCTTAGATGCAGATTTTTTCCCCCGATGAATTAACTGAACTGTCTTCAGATTACACCATGGCAGAAAAGAATGAGGGAGGCCAGTGTGAAGCCTTATTAAACAATATTAATGTACTTCTGGGGATGGAATGTGTGTGTATGTGTGTGTACGTGTGTGTGACTAGAGTTTGAACACCAATGGTGACAACGAGCTGAAATAGAAATTGCACCACATATGATTCTTAACTAGATTTATGGGTGAAGACATAGGTGGAGTAGCAAAATATATTAGATGAGATAAAATAAGAACACTGCCTCTCCCACTCAATGTAGCTATAAAGCCTAGATAGGAATGCCTTAGAGATACTCTTTGAAGATTTTGAAAGCAAATAGTAGCCAGCAAATTGGGGAAGAGTAGAATTCAAAGCCATATCAGACTGGCAGTGGGTTTACTATTGTTTCTTTACAGTGTTCTCTGGACTGGATTCATTGCGACTGGAAACGTGGGAGTGGGCATTGACATCGAGAAAAAAGCTCCAACATGCCTCCTGTAGTTCTTTTGTGAGAACTTGGAAGGGGGTCCTCTAACACTCAGGAAGAGTGCAAGAAATCTTCATTGTTGCTTTCTTTTCATTTTTTTTCTATTTTGTTGTTTCTCAGGCACTAAGGGGGGCCCTATGGCATTGGTGTCATGCGGCCTGTAACTGAGGAGAGAAAAGTTTATTTTAGTGGAAGGAGCAATGGTCCCAAAAGTGTGGTGCTGTGTTGCTGTTATTTTTTCTCTGACTTCTTCCTGCTTGTCCCACAGTTGTGGGGAGTACATGGCAGAACAAGGTAAAATAAAACTCCACTCATGCTCAGAGAACCAAAAAATACCCAGGGAGCCCAGGATACCAGAAAATACCAGAGAGATTGTGAGGGGGGGTGCGTAGTTTAGGAAAATTTTCTCCTTGGTTTATGTATAAACTTTTGTACTTACTCATGTGTTGTATGTTGATGGGTCTGACCCTAAATAGCAGATGTTGAGTGCTAAACTTAAAGAAAGTCCACTGCCTAAGTCACCGACTGGCTAGTGCATCAGTGTGACTGATCTGAATGAAGAGCATTGTAGACACCGAAACGTCACCCCACAGAAATCAATTGAAATTGTGTTTTGATCCCAACTGGACCTATTGCTTTGAACAAAGGAAATTTATCCACTAGACTTTTTTATGGAGAAACATAAAAGACAAAATTTATGGCATAAAACCATTAACAGTTGACAAGTTGAGGACAGACAAATATCAAATGAAATGATAAAATTGACACAAAATTATGCATTTCTGTAGAATCTTTTAAATTTTGAAAATGAACTGTATGTTAATGTATATTAATAACAATTACTTTATAATAATCCAAAGTGTGTATACCTTTTTGGGACATTTTAAACATACATACAAAGCTAAATGTAGTGCAATGAAAACATAAAGTGTACGTAGCTCTCTATTTTTTCTTCTAAATAAATTGTGGTCTTAACCCTACTTAAAACACACACACACAACAATTATGAAAGCAAATAGTAGCCAGAAAATTGTGAATAGAATGTGAATAGACTCCTAATCACAGGACAAGGACATGACTTTCATAATAACGTTTCCCTACTTGAAGAGAGCACTCGAGATGGCCCTACAGCTGTGTGTGTGGACATGAGCCAACATATTCTCAAGTGTAGAATGTGGTCCAGATGTCACTGCTACTGCTGGAGGGAGATACTACAGAGGTTGTCATCTGGGCACTCTCACTGCCAAAATTGTTGCCTTGGCCACAGCTATTGGCTTTCTTGTTGGAAGATGATGGAGCAAGAAAATATCTGAAAAGTCTTGCCAAAACAGTGGGAGGCAGCTCCAAAGTGAGCACACACTGGGGTAAAACTCGCTGCTCTATTTGTTTTGTCTCAAATCTGATATCACACGGATTTGCCTATAGATTAATTACAACACCATGTTTATACATATACTTCATAATTGTTTACTTGCTGCGTTGCAGTATTAAAGCATACTTTTAAAGCTCATAATGACCTGACCAGCTATTGGTTGAGTGTATTAATGATCTACTTAACAAAAAGTTCAAATAGAAGATTTATGCTTCAAAACCAAAGTTTGAGAGATCTGTTTTTTTATTAATAACTTCTTACCTTTGTATTGCTTAGTGCTCCCTCCCCCCCAATTTTATTTCTTACAGTGGATGTTCAATACATGCTGTCCAGGTGATGTGAACAAAACATTAAATTGAATTGAATGGAATGGAATTCAATCAAAGCTTATCAATTGGCATTAGGAGTTTACATTTAGTCTTTGACATTGCTGTAACCTTACACTGGTAAATATATTTTATTGTCAGTCACTCATAGGACTTTTCCCTATAAATATCAATATTCAAAAAAACATTGAGGCTAAAATGGAAAAAAGTGTGTAACAGATGTCTGTGTTAATGTACTGATACATGTATTCATGATAATTCATTTCTATTTGATTCAGTATTTAATGTATAGACAAACAGACAAATGACACTAAGAATTATACTATATATATATATATATGAAAGTAATAAACTTTTTCTTGGAAACAATAAGGAAAAATATATTTTTCTGTGAACACAGAGTACCTTCCCCTCTTTTATTTATAAAACAAGCATGTATTGAGCACTAACTTTGTATGCAATAGCTTCATAGAACAGACAAAACAGATAAGATGGTCCTTTCATTCAAGGCTTACTAGAATATGGAAGATCCATATGTAAATATAGAAAAAATTATAACATTATACCACAGACTGTGATAGAAATAAATGCAATATACATTATCCATTGAAAAAATTGCATAGCATAATTTTTAAATTTTTTTTTTCATTAATGTGTTACATGTATACATATCTTCCCATTGCTCCCCCCCAATCCCAGGCATACCCTAAACACCCAGTGTCTTGTATTCATTGGTTATGCTCATATGCATGCAGACAAGTCCTTTTGTTGATCTCCTATCTACCCCACCTCTCCTTAACCTTTCTGCTGTAATTTGATAGTCTGTTTGATGCTTTACTGCCTCTATATCTATCTTTTTGTTCATCAGTTTATAATGTTCTTTATTATCCACAAAAGAGTGAGATCATGTGATTTTTTTTTTTTATTGACTGGCTTATTTCACTTAGCATAATGCTCCCCAGTTCCATCTAGGTTGCTGCAAATAGTAAGAATTCCTTCTTTTTTATGGCAGCATAGAATTCCATTGTGTAGATGTACCATGGTTTTCTGATCCACTCATCTGCTGATAGGCACATAGGCTGTTTCCAAATTGTAGCTATTATAAATTGTGCTGCTATGAACATAGGGGTACATAAATCCTTCCTGATTGGTGTTTCTACTTTCTTAGGATATATTCCTAAGAGTGGGATTTACTGTGTCATATGGGAGTTCCATTTTTAGTTTTTTGAGGAAATTCCATACTGTTCTCCACAGTGGCTGCACCAGTCTGCATTCCCACCAGCAGTGCACGAGGGTTCCTTTTCCTCTGCATCCTCGCCAACACTTGTCGTTTGTTGATTTGTTGATGAATACCATTCTGACAGGTGTGAGATGGTATCGCATTGTCATTTTGATTTGCATCTCTCAGATAATTAGTGACTTTGAACATGTTTTCATGTGTCTCTTGGCCTTCTTTCTGTTGTATTTTGAAAAGGTTCTATTTAGATCCATTGCCTGTTTTTTTAATTTTTATTAATTTTTTATACATATCTCCCCATTGCCTCCCCTCCCTCCCAGGCATACCCCAACCCCCCAGCGTCTATGTTCATTGGTTATGATTATATGCATAGATACAAGTCCTTTGATTGATCTCTTATCTAGCTCACCTAACTTTAATCTTCCTGCTGTAATTTCACAGTCTGTTTGAAGCTTTACTGTCTCTTTGTCTATCCTTTTGTTCATCAGTTTATAATGTTCTTTATTATCCACAAATGAGTGAGATCATGTGATGCTTCTTCTTCATTGACTGGCTTATTTCACTAAGCATAAGGTTCTCCAGTTCTAACCAGGTTGCTGCAAATGGTAAGAATTCCTTCTTTTTAATGGCAGCATAGAATTCCATTGTGTAGATGTACCATGGTTTTCTGATCCACTCATCTGCTGATGGGCACCTAGGCTGTTTCCAAATTGTAGCTATTGTAAATTGTGCTGCTATGAACATAGGGGTGCATAAATACTTTCTGATTGGTGTTTATAATTTCTTAGGATAAGTTCCTAAGAGTGGGGTTACAGGGTCAAATGGGAGATCCATTTTTAGTTTTTTGAGGAAACTCCATACTGTTCTCCACAGTGGCTGCACCAGTCTGCATTCCCACCAACAGTGCACAAGGGTTCCTTTTTCTCCGCATCCTCGCCAACACTTGTCGTTTGTTGATTTGTTGATGATTGCCATTCTGACCGGTGTAAGATGGTATCGCATTGTCGTTTTGATTTGCATCTCTCGGATGATTAATGACTTTGAACATGTTTTCATTTGTCTCTTGGCCTTCCTTCTGTAGTCTTTCAAAAAGGTTCTATTTAGGTCCGTTGCCCATTTTTTTATTGGATCGTTTATCTTCCTTTTATTAAGTTGTATAAGTTGGCTATAGATTTTGGAGATTAAACCTTTATCAGTGATAACATTTGCAAATATGTTCTCCCATACAGTGATCTTTCTTGTTGTTTTGTTCATGGTTTCTTTTGCTGTGCAAAAGCTTTTTATTTTGATGTAGTCCCATTTGTTTATTTTTTCTTTAGCTTCCATTGCCTTTGGAGCAGTATCAGTGAAGAAGTTCTTTCGGCATATATCTGAGATTGTGCTGCCTGTGGATTCCTCTAGTATTTTTATGGTTTCCCTTCTAATGTTTAAGTCCTGTATCCATTTTGAGTTTATTTTTGTATTTGGTGTAAGTTGGTGGTCCAGTTTCATTTTTTTGCATGTATCTGTCCAATTTTCCCAACACCATTTATTGAAGAGGCTATCTTGGCTCCATTGAATGTTCATGCCTCCTTTGTCAAATATTAATTGAGCATAGTGGTTTGGGTGGATATCTGGGTTCTCTATTCTATTGCATTGGTCTATATGTCTGTTCTTGTGCCAGTACCAGGCTGTTTTGAGAACAGTTGCTTTGTAATATAGCTTGAAATCTGGTACTGATATCCCACCTACTTTATTCTTCTTTCTCAGGATTGCTGTGGCTATTCCAGGTCTTTTTTTGTTGTTGTTCCAGATGAATCTTTGGAGAGTTCTTTCTAGGTCTGTGAAATATGTTGTGATATTTTAATGGGTAGTGTATTGAATCTATAGATTGCTTCGGGTACTTTGGACATTTTAATGATGTTGATTCTCCCAATCTATGAGCATGGTATGCTCTTCCATCAGTTTATGTCTTCCTCTATCTCTTTTTTCAGTGTCCTGTAATCTTCTGCATATAGGTCTTTTACCTCCTTAGTTAAGTTTATTCCTAGGTATCTTAATTTTTTTCATGGGATAGTAAACGGGATTGCTTTTTTAGTAATTTCACTATTAGTGTATAGAAATGCCATAGATTTCTTGGTATTAATTTTGTATCCTGCTACATTGCCAAATTCATTTATTAAGTCTTTTAGTTTTAGAATGGAGTCCTTTGGGTTTTTTATGTACAATATTATGTCATCTGCAAATAAGGACAGCTTTACTTCTTCTTTTCCATTTTGGATGTCTTTTATTTCTTCATCTTGTCTAATTGCAATGGCTAATACTTCCAGTACTATGTCGAACAGGAGAGGTGAGAGTGGGCATCCCTGTCTTGTTCCTGTTCTTAGGGTAAATGATTTTAGTTTTTTGCCCATTGAGTATGATGTTAGCTGTGGGTTTATCCTATATGGCTTTTATGATATTGAGGTATGATCCTTCTACTCCCACCTTGCTGAGAGTTTTTATCAAGAAAGGGTGTTCGATTTTGTCAAATGTTTTTTCTGCATCAATGACTATATGATTTTTATCTCTGAATTTTTTTATGTGATATATCACATTTATTGATATGCGGATATTGAACTATCCTTGCATTCCTGGGATAAAGCCTACTTTGTCATGGTGAATGATCTTTCTGATGAACTGCTTGATCCAATATGCTAGAATTTTGGTGAGGATTTTGGCATCTATATTCATGAGAGATATTGGCCTGTAATTCTCTTTCATTGTGTTGTCTTTATTTATTTATTTATTTTTTAATTAGGGTGATGCTGACCTCATAGAAGGTGTTTGGAAGTGTTCATTCTTCTTGAATATTTTGAAATAGTCTGAGGAGGATAGGTTTTAATTCTTTCTTTAATGTTTGGTAAAACCTCCTGTGTAGCCATTTGGTCCCGGGCTTTCATTTTCTGGAAGCATTTTGAGGTCTGCTTCAATTTCTTCCCTAGTTATTGGACTATTGTGATGTTTAGATTCTTCCTGATTGAGTTTTGGAAGGTTATATTTTTCTAAGAATATGTCCATTTCCTGCAAGTTGTCCATTTCATTGGAATAGAGTTGTTCATAGTATTTTTTTACAATCCTTTGTATTTCGGAGGGGTCTGTTGTTATTTCTCCTCTTTCATTTCTGATTGTGTTTATTTGGGTCTTTTCTCTTTGCTCCTTGGTGAGCCTGGGTAGAGGTTCATCAATCTTGTTTATCCATTCAAAGAACCAGCTCTTGGTTTTGTTGATCTTTTGAATGGTTTCTTTGGTCTCTATTTTGTTTTTCTCCATTCTGATCTTTACTATTTACTTCATTCTCCTTACCCTAGCTTTTCTTGTTGTTCTCTTCGTAGCTCTTTCAGTTGTAGGGTTAGGTAATTTATTACCATTGTTTCCTATTTTTTCAGTAGGCCTGCAGAGCTATGAACTTCCCTCTCAACATTGCTTTCACTGTGTCCTATAAATTTTGTATTGTTGTGTTGTCATTGTCATTTGTTGCCATGATGTTTTTTATTACCTCTTTGATCTCTATCATTACCCAGTCATTGTTTAATAGCATGCTGTTTAGTCTCCAAGTGTTTGATTTCTTTGTATTGTTTTTATTGTAGTTGATTTCCAGTTTTATGCCACTGTGATTTGAGAAAATGCTTGATATGATTTCTATATTCTTGAATTTGAAGAGACTTTTCCTATGACCCAACATATGGTCTATCTTTGAAAATGACCTATGAGCACTTGAGAAGAATGTATCTTCTGCGGCTTTGCGATGGAATGTTCTGAAGATGTCAATTAATTCCATCTGGTCTAGTGAGTCATTTAGGATTGATGTTTCTTTCCTGCTTTTTTGTTTAGAAGATTTGTCCAGTGGTGACAGTGGGGTATTAAAGTCTCCTACTTTGATTGTATTGCTGTTAATCTCTCCCTTGATATCGTCGAGGAGATTTTTTATTCATTTAGGTGCTCCTATATTGGGTGTGCATATGTTTACCATAGTTATTTCTTCTTGTTGGATTGTTCCCTTTAGTATTATGAAGCGGCCTTCCTTATCTCTTATTATGTCCTTCACTTTGAGATCTAATTTGTCAGATATAAATGTTGCAACCCCAGTTTTCTTTTCATTTCCATTTGCCTAAAACACCATCTTCCATCGCTTCACCCTCAGTCTGTGGGCATCTCTTTTTCTGAGGTGCTTTCTTATAAACAGCAGATATATAGGTCATGTTTTCTTATCCAATCCATTACCCTATGTCTTTTGATGGGAGCATTTAATCCATTTACATTTAAAGTTATTATTGATAGGTACTTATCTGTCACCATTTCTATTCTTTACTCCTGTGTTCCTTCTTTGCTTCCTATTTCTTTATTTTTACAGTAGACCCTTTAACATTTCTTGTATTGCTGGTTTGGTGATAATAAATTCCCTTAGTCCTTTTTTTGTCTGTGAAGCTCCTGATTTCACCTTCAGTTTGATTGAAAGCCTTGTTGGGTTCAGTATTGTTGGATTCAGACCCTTCATTTGCATGACTTTGTATATTTCATTTCATTCCCTTTTGGCCTGATGAATTTCTGTTGAGAAATCAGTTGCTAGTCTTATGGGTGTTCCTTTGTACGTAACTTTCTGTTTCTCTCTGGCCACTTTTAAGATTCTTACTTTGTCATCGGTTTTTGCCAATTTAATTACAATTTGTCTTGGTGTGAGAGTTTGGGGGTTCATTTTGCTTGGGACTCTGTGAGCTTCTTGGATTTGTGTGGGTTTTTTCTTTCCTATATCAGGGAATTTTTCTGTCATCACTTCTTTGAACAGGTTTTCTATTCCTTGCTCAGTTCCTTTCCTTCTGGAATCCCAATTATGTGGACATTGTTTCATTTTGTGTTATCCTGAAGTTCCCTTAGGCTCTTCTCTTGCTGTTTAATTTTTTTTTCCTAGAAGCTGCTGTACTTGGGTATTTTTTCCTACCTTGTCTTCTGTCTCACTGATGTGATCCTCTGCTTCTTCTAGTCTACTTTTGGTGCTTTCTATTGAGTTTTTTACAGCAGGGATGTCATTTTTCATTTCTTCTTGATTATTCTTCATTTCCTCTTGGTTCTTCTTCATTTCCTCTTGGCTCTTACTCATATTGTCAATTTTGTCTTCCATTCTTTTCAGCCACCTTATGACCATTTCTCTGAAATCTTTCTCTGGCAGGTTTATCTGCTTCTATTTTGTTTACTTCCTTTTCTGGTGATACCTGCTTTTCTTTCATATGTGGGCTGTTTCTTCATCTGCCCATGGTCTTCCTTCTCTTGGTGTCTGGTTATGTAGTTTTCTCTCCTACGTTGACTTAAAGGCACAAAATACAACATGACCAGGTACAACATACCAGGAACTGAACAGAAATGTATTCACAATGTTAATCACCACAAATAAGGTGACCAGCAATGAAAGACAAATTTGGGGTAAGTAGAGAAAGAAGAAGAAAGGAGGGAAAAAGAAAATAAAGAAGTGCCAAAATGAAATTGGGAGAAGGGAGAAAAAAAGAGGAAAAAATAAAAAAAAAAGAAGAAGAGAAAGAAAAAGAAGAGAGAAAAGAAAGATAATTAAGAAAGGAAAAGAAAACAAATTATATATGTGAGGATAAAACTCCAATACAAGAGCCACTAATCCCACCAAATGCCAGCAACAAGTACCTGGAGATTAATACAAACTACAAATAATAACTAATATCACGAGAGGTGAGGGAAAACAGAGGTAAAAAAAGAAACAAAAACAAAGCAAACATAAAGCAAAATAAAACAAGTAGAATAAGGAAAAACAATCTCACAAAAAGTATAAAACATCTATATAATGACCATTCAGGCAAAGAACAACAAAAGGACATAGAGAAAAACAATTTTTTGAAAGACAGAGAAGAGAGAGGTTTGTATGGACTTGGAGTAGGGGATTTGAAATTAGATATATAAGTGGGATGACATTTTAACCAGGTAAAAAGAAAAAATAGGGAAAATATAAAGTAGGAAAAGGGTAAAAGAAACAGGGCAACCAAAGGGTAAAAGTCAAGAAGAGAGTGTTTGCATAAAGGTAGAGTTGACATAGAGTAAAATGATGTTACAAGAAAGATGAAAATAGAATGTAGAACTCTAATCCCAAAGTAAAATAAAGAGAATATAAAATGAGACTTCTTTTTTTTTCAAAAATATAAAATAGTGGTAGTATTAATACTAGTTGAAAATAAAAATGTAATAATTTAAAAGGTAAAATCAATTGAGGAAAAAAATAAAATAATTAATTTTTTAATTAAAATATGCAAAAAATAAATAAAAAATAAAAAATAAATAAATAGAATGGGCAGTAGTGGAGGTCATTCATTTCCTCTATTGTTCTGCTTGGTACTCCTGTTTCCCAGTCAGGAGGGTATTGCAGTTCCCTACCCTCCACTGCTGAGGTGTGTCTTAATCTCTTTATTCTTTAGTGATTATGCGAAAGTCAGTTTGTGAGTCATTCGCTGGGTGGCAGTGTTTCAGAATTGATCTCTGAGACTAAACACAGGACCTCTCTAACCTGTACTTAGATCCTGCTTACTCTGTGGTACTCAATACCGGTTTGTGGGGGTGGGTTGCCCCAGAGCTGATTATCTGATGGTTATTCTGGGCTCTGATCCCCAGTTTCCAGAAAAACAACTTTCCCCTGCAGTCTCTCAGGATGACTCCAATTGCATGATCCTATGTATTGGGCTTAGCAATCAGAAGCCAGGGTGTGAAGAAGAAAGAGTGCAGTCTGTGTTCCCCACTCCTGTTTGAGTAGCCGGGACACTTAATAACTCCCAGGCTGTCCTTCTGCCTCAGATCAAAATGGGTTGCTTTCTAGAGCTTCCCTCTGCTAATAGCTCTGAGGACCCCCTTCCACATTCAGGGATCATGCCCTGCCCCACATCCACGGATTTCTCTAGGTGCAGCTTTCCCCCCCATCCAGTTCCCACAGTGTGCGCATCTCTCTGTTATGCAGGACCAAGAGACCTCACCTTATCCCAGGCGAAATCTGACCTTTCCATGTGGCATGTGGAGCTCCTCTGGATCCGAGTGTTTGTGCCGATTGGTCCCTCGGCTGTTCGGTGGGTGCTGCAGCTGTAGCTTTTCAGGCCGCTGTAGACATCCACTTCCCTCTGCAAGATGGCTCGGTCTCTGTGTTCGTGCTGGTGGCTCTGGGAGACAAAAATCCCATGGCAGTGGGGCTGCCTGGTTAGGGGAGCCCCATCCAGCAGTCCCCCACCTTCTCCTGGAGGATAACTGTCCCTTAACTTGCCAACAAACACTCCCAGTGTGACCCTCAGCTGTTCTCTCTGTCTGCTCAGCAATAAGGCTCCAGACACATCTGTCTATTCCCCCACCATTTTTTCCCCTCAGCATAAAATTTTTAACAGTAACCTAAGAAACATATAATTGAGTCCTTAGGCATCAGACCAGTAAGGAAATAACATAATTCAATCAAGTTGGATTTATTAATATGGATAAAGTGACAAGATTCTTAATTTGAGTAGGTGGGAGTGGATTTAACTCTTAACTGTTGTTTCATTGGTATTTGGGCATAATATAGCCAACATTTCAGCAATCAAGAAACAACTTCATAAAAGTTGAAATATGAAAAGGCATAATCTTTCCCTGGCTGGTGTATGCAGTAGCTAGAGCCTTGGCCCTCACACTGAAGTGTCTTGGGTTCAATTCCCAGTCAAGGCCATGTACCTGGGTTGTAGGTTTGATATTCACCCAGGTTAGGCTTCATGTAGTAGGCAAACAATGTGTCTCTCACATAGATGTTTCTCTCCCTCTGTCTCTCTTCCTCTTCTTTTCACTCCTTCTAAAATCAATGGAAAGGATATCCTTGGATGAGGATTAATAAAAACAAAACAAATTAAAAATGTGTAATCTTTTAATATAGAAGTCATTATGGGATTAACTCAATATTCAGATTGCTCCATCCTTAATGAAGCAATTTAATGATTAATAATAATTTAATGATGACTACATTTTTAAAGCATTCAGTACATGATGTAGTTTAGTTATAACGTTTTCATTTCACTTAGTATTACAAGGCAGGTGATAAGAGTAATCTCAGTTTTAATGTGTGGAAACTGAGATTTATTTGATTAGATCACCTAGCTAATACAAAGTAGATCAATTCGCCATGATGTAGTTTCCATTTTTTGTGCTTCTAATAAGAATAAATAAGAAGAGCAAAGTTACCTTTAGGGTCTCATTAAAAAGAAAAGAAAGAAAAAGTTTTGCTATTTTATTAATTTTAATTATAAATTTATTTACATCTTTGTATTTTATTGTAAAGTCTTAGAATCACCCAAGACACAAGTTCAAATGTGCAACTTTGAAATATGCTTTTTAGGTGATGGATACCAGTATTTTGAATGTAGGCATCTTGAGAATCTCCAGGGAATAATTAGTTTCATTTTCTTTTTTTTTTTTAAACTGAATTTATTGGGGTGACATTGGTTAATAAAATTATATAGGGTTCAGGTGTGCAATTCTATAATGTATCATCTGTATTTTATATTGTGTGTTCACTACGCCAAGTCAAGTCTCATTTTCTATAGAATAAACAGATTTTTGGTGAATCAACACAAAGAATGACATTTTCAAATTTCTCATAGATTGTTAGATCCAGCATATATTTTCTTCTCACTATAGAAATGCAATGAGAGAGTGACTGAAGTTTCTGCTTTTTCCGATTCTGCGTATGGAATTTCTGAGTGGTAGTGGTGGAGTTTCAGCTGTGAACTCCCAAGCTTTGAAATTTGAAACTAGAGTATATCTTTGGGTGCCTTGGTTAGAAATCTGAAACCCTCATTATTTCTGCATGTGTTAAACTATGTCTTTTGTTCCACTTGCAGACCAAGTAGGAGGCTTTGATAAAATTTGATCTCCATTCAGTGATCCTCTCTGATCTGGGCTTTCTAAATGATTCATCCCAGGGCACCCTCAAGTTTGAGAAGATACTTTTAACTGGTTTCTCTTCTTTCCCTCCTTTAGGATGGCTGTTTTCATTTACATACCTAAAACTTTGAATTTTGCATTTGCCCTATTTCTAAGACTGAAGTGGTTTTGTGGCTATTATTATTATTAATCACAAAACCCTTGCATTACAAGTCTTTTGCAAGGTTTTCATAAACCAGTGCTCTTATTTCAAATAGAAAAATATTATTTAATAATTTCTTAGATGTAGTTATACATATGTCTGAATATCTATAAGTGTTTCATAAAAAGAATTTGCTGGTGTTATTAGTATTACAATGACTTTTCCAGACTGTTCTCTGGACTACAGCTAATTCATTCACATTATACAGTGGTGATCTAGATTTTTCTGTGGTGTTTAGAGTGATGAAGGTTTTTATAATGGTACATATTTTTTCACTTAAAACAGAGATATTGGGTGTGTTCTACCTGTGAGTATTAAAAATGTGCTGGTTAAGATCAGACATTTGAAGGTGATTCTTCCATATCTTTGTTAAAAAAGATATGTCCACTGATACAGGGCAATGAAGGGGGTTGGAGGGGGGAAGACGGGTGAGGGCATGTACTAGGGGGTGGGGAGGGCAATAGGGGCGAAAAAAGGAATGAAACCTGATTCTTAGCAGCTAATGATATCTTTAGGGTTTTAGACATAAACAGTTTATGAGACTTAAAAATAACCTAAACAAATTATAGTGTTATTTTTGTTTTGTAAGTTACTTTTTGCATCTCAACTTTCAAAGTATTAGAATATGTGAGACTAAATTAGTGATGCTAATTGGCTCCCTCCCCTCCCCTCCACCCCCCACACACCACTCACTATATTTGTCATTCCTCTGGGTTTTTATTATCAACAAGGCATTCCACCAAGGCACCTCCATGAGAGGAATAGAAAGGACTTACTTCTGAATTTTCTATCCAGCTTGCATTCCATTCTTCCAACTCTTTTTGACTTTTTCTAGATCTTTCAGTTCCCCTCTAGTACCATAAACCCAATATGTATCAAGTGACATTCTTCTCTCTCTCTCTCTCTCTATTTCTCTCTCTCTCTCCTGAATAGGTGTGACCCAGAAGTCTCACCAAGAATAAGAAGTTAACGTGGATGCTTCTTAGTGCAGCAGATAAGTTGATTTCTCATGGAATTCTCCTGTAGAAATCAGTAATTTGATTTACTGAGTGCCTTTTGAGTTTCCTTCATTGGTTTAATAAAGGGACCTAAGTGAATACAACTTACTCGGGCCTACAACTTATTCAGACCTACATAGGGGTTGAAAGTGGTTATGAAAATACACTGGTCAGATCTTATGCTCCGTGGAACATAAGTGCCCAATGATCCCAGTTGCTGACCCTATGGAGTCACTTGCACTAGTTCAGAGGGCATGTTTTCTTAGCACTGAGGGTATGTTTTCTATGTCCTTTTACAAGCCAGTGACTGAACATGATGGCTGCATAAGGCAGACCCATTCCAGTGAAAAGGCGGGCTCCTAAGGCATGGATTTGTCTGCAGAACACTCAGTCCCTCAGCCACAGGCTTCTCTGAAGTAAGGTTTCCAATCATGGCACCTCTTACAGCATCACTATTGACTTACACAAGACTCATATTTATACCATAACCCCAAAGGCTCTCTCCACTGTCTCAGTTGTCCCTCCAGGTCACTTTCATTCCTAACCCCATTTTGTCTTTTGCTTTTTGGAGAACTCTAATGTAATTGGAAATTACAGTAGTTCAAGAAAACTAATAGTCAGATGAGTGTTTGGGATCAATTCACAGTCCACTGTGCTGGTGAAAATGACACCTTTCTGAGTGGAAATTGGAGCCTATATGGTTCCTAACACAAGATGGTCACCCACTTATTAATAATTTCCCTGCTTAAGATCTGGGAAGTGTCCTTGAGGTTGTAGTTGATTCAGGCATTTGTAAGATATGATGGGAACTATGCCTGTAAATACAGCAGAGGTGCTGGTTACTCCTAGTTTATATTGACATTTTGCAGAGAGATAATGAGAAACCAAGGCTGAATAGCAAGCATAGAAGCCTCTTTGATAACTGACAAGAGGGCCTTTACCTCCACAATCAAGTCTGTGAAGCATATCAGAGATCTGGTGGAGCAGATCTGAACACCTTTGAACCTGAGAGTGGGAGTCTGGGAAGCATGCTTGGAAGTGAAAATGGGACTGTGCAGACTCCTGAACTCTAAGAGTTTATAGTCTAAATTCTTTAGCTTGTGTCACTTTTTTATCCCAAGAGCTAGCGCTTCTGTTGTTTGGGAAAAGTCTGCAGAAACCTCTTCTCCACATTATGAACAATTTACATTTAAGGTTTCCCTCAGGAAAATGAGCCAGAGCAACCACAGAGGAGCTGTTCCCCCCAAAAGTATGAAGAAGTGGTTATGAGGAGCATAAAGGATAGACTGGGGTAGCTTTGAAAACATGACACTCAGAACTACTCCTATGTGGACCATAATTGACTGATGGCTGCAATTACTGTCAGACTTTCTGCAGGCTTCTCCTGGATGGACAAGTAAATCAGACCACCCCTGTCAAACACAAGACAAGATTTGGCTCTAGAATGTTCCATTGGCCTTGACAAACCTTTCTTGAAACTGCAATATAGTCTGAGATTCTTCCTCCTCAATCTCACTTCCTTTCTTCTGTCCTTGCATGACTATTGGATCTATGTCATGTTCAGAAGTCTCCCCTTCCCTTCTCATGCTCCTTCTCTTGCTCCTTCTCTTAAGACTCTAATCCCATCTTACCATTGGCTTTCCCATGGACCTAAAATAACTTAGAGTATGAACTTATTGAACTGCTTGAGGGAATCCAACATGATTTTCTCCTATTCACCAACTGGGCATTCAGGAGACATTTCTTATTTTTTTTTTAAAAAATATATTTTTATTGACTTCAGAGAGAAAGAGAGAATGAGAAAAATAGAAACATCAATGATGAGAGAGAATCATTGATCAGCTGTCTCCTGCATATACCCTACAGGGGATTGAGCCCGCAATCAGGCATGTGCCCTTGAGCAGAATCAAACCTGTATCCCTCAGCCCACAGGCCAATGCTCTATCTACTGAGCCAAACCCAATAGGGCCAGGAAATATTTCTTAAGTATTTATTGAGTGAACTTTTGTTGGAATGTGTGTGAGGACAAAGACGCAGTCATTATTTATTGCTGTTTGCCATGTTGCCATATTTCATCTTCTATACTGAGAATGCAGCCAGCTTTGAGCTTGTATGTGAAGAGGGAAGGAAGAAAGAATCTTCATTTCAAGGTTGAGTGACAATAGCAGTTGACTTTCTACATAGGTGTTGAGAATTGTATCCTGTGAAGTGATAAAGTGAGGTGTCCCATGCTGATAGCCACTGTCACTCAGTAGTATGGTGCAGAAACAGTCCTCCCCACACAAGTGGAGTGTTGTCAACCAAGCAGGATGTCTTTAGAAAGGCTGAGGGATTTTCCCTCTGATTTGGTCAAGGAAAAAAAAGGAAGAGTGGGAAAGAAGAAAAAAAACAAAATAGTTAAGCATAACATTATTACTAAACTGTTGGCAATGAGTGCTCAACATTACTGTGGAACAAATTATTACTCGGGAGCTTGGAATTACACTGGGAATTGTTTGTAGATACATGTACACTCATCCACATATATCATACTGCTGTTTACACTGAGTAAGCTGCTGAGTAGCACCTCAAACATGTTCTCAATTTTGGATGTTCATTTGTATCCCTCGGGGAGTTTGAAGCACAAGCTTTGGCTGGGCCATGCCCCTGGAGATTCTGACCAAATCAGTTTGGATGGAGTCTGGACATTCATATTTTTAATAGTTCCTTGGATATTTCTAAAATGCAGCCAGGATTGAGAAAGAGGAAAGAGAGAGATACTTCCATTTTCTAGATTAATGGAACATCCTGTCCTCCTGAACTGATTACAATGGTTATGGATATGAAAATAGCAAGTATATTGCACCAGGAAGGGTTCAGAGGCATTTTCTTGTCATCTAATTTCTTGACTGACTAGCTCAAATTACACTGTCTTTCAATTTAAAGATCCAGTCATACTTTTTAGTTGGTTACATCCAAGTCCTCACTATTGATCACACTATAGCTTTGCAGGGGGTCTTCCAGCCTGGATCTGTGAGAGTTACATGTTTTACAAATGATGGTGTTTTATTCGTATTCTTTGAAGTTATGTTTTCAAATTATAGCAATTTTAAGTATATCTTTTTTAGCCCTCATTTTTAATGAAAGAAAATAGTGCATTGTGTCAAAAGACATTTACAAAAGTAAACCTGACTAACTGGTAAGTCCATGCTTGGGGATTAGACTGCAGGGCCCTCTGCTCCCCATTCTGCTGCTGAACTCACCGAGGCGTGCTGCTTGTGTATGGCTTAGATGCCAGCCACAGACTCTTTGGATTAATCCTTAGCCTTAATGCCTTAAGAGTTAGTGAGCTGAAACATACCAATTCCCACACGTCCTGTTTCCCTTAGTGATGGGTTAGTTTTCGCTTCATCATTTCTGCAAGCACCATAAGTGTCAAATGGGTCGATAAAAGCATCCACACTAGGGCAGTACATGTCCCAGTGGTCAGTTAGTGCCCACAGGCTGAGAAGCAAGTGGTGTAAGTTTCTAGGAATGTTCCTAAGACATAAAGATGAGGCTGCATTGACACGTTTCTCAGTTGGAGCAAAAGGATAATTTCTAATCTGCTACATTCCATTGTTGGGTTGCTCAGTCATTTCATAGAGACTTCTGGTAACAATTAATACAGCCATAAAAAAGGGAAAATAACAGGGAAAAACATGCACACAAATTGAAAGCAGACATCTGAATGCTGTTGTCCCACAAATTTAGATCAACCACACGTCGGCCTGGAAACTTGTAAATAGCATTCATAAGGGATGTTATCATATAAAGTGTGGTGGAGAAATCACAATGGAGCCCATTTGTACATTCTGGAATTAATATCTACCTGCGGATAATTAAGAGAACAATAAAAATACACTGAATGAATGTACACAGGGGAAGGTAGGAACTGAACATGATTCAAATATGTCATGTGCTGGAAACCTAGGGGAAATGAAGTTTTATGGGACACTGGCAGATATCATTGCTGCTGGAACCAGAATTTTGAAGTCTTGCAGCTCGGAAATAATGATTTCAGTTAACAAATATATGTGGGTGGAATTAAGCTTACCACTCCTACTATTGTAGTCATAATTAAGTGCCTAATTCCCATGCACTGTCCCTGCAATGATTCTTGCAATTTTTTTTTTGTTGAGAATGAATTTCAACAAGCCCTAGTAGCACCCAATAGTATCAAGTTAAACCATCTTTCTATTGCCTTTTGCATATCCTTCTAACATTATAATTGCTTAGATAGGCATGGAGGTCTCAGGAAAATTCCGGCATGTTCCAAGAGAATGGACCTTATCCAAGTGACTTCATTTAAAATTTTGATCCAATGAAAATCCTTTTGAAGACTGTGGAGGTGATTAAAAGGCAACAGCATGACATTAAGCAGTACTTTCTCAATCTAGTGCTCACTGGTTTTAGAAACGTGTGTTAAAGGAATATTTGCAATAGTATAACTACAAGACCAGATATGGTTTAAGTAATTTAAATTGTTTTTTAAAATATATATTTCCCAGAATAATTCAGCAATCTTTATGAAAAAGCAAGTCTCATTTTAGGCACAGTTAAGTGCACAAGCAGCTTTCTGTTCATAATTCAGTGAATTTTGGTAATAAATTAGATTTCAAAATCAATAATTATTCTATTATCAATTATGTGTTTTTGTGTGTATGAATGTGTGTAAATATGTTATTTTGGGAACAGTGGAAATTGCACTGTGGTCTGGGAACATATAGGAGCATAGTCCTGTCTTTGGGAATTTCTCAGAGATTAAAACTGTTACACATTCATACTACTCATAGCATCCACATCCTCAGAAAAACTAAAAAAAAACCAAACCAAACTTTTAACTATTTATGAATGTTCCTCAGGATTTACCTTTACTAATGTGGATCTCACAGGTATTTGCTGAGTTACTCTTTTCCATTGCGGACACTGACTATTTATCTGTCTTATTAGGCACATAAGACTGCACGTTGTGCTTTGCTGGGTGATGTCTGATGTCATCCCAAGATGGGTTTATGAGGGCAACATTCATCATTGTGTAAGGAAGCCAAACTTCAGTGATAAATCAGCTGTGATTATGATATGCATAAGGAAAATAGATAAGTAAAAGATCATTTGCCTTTAATAGTTGATCCAATGTTGGAATCTGATGTCATTATAAAAACAAAAGTTAAAAAATCCTACTGTACCTGAAACCATTCCTCCTCCCAAACAAACATAATGCTCTATAAGAGCAAAGACAGACTTAATTTAGGATTCACAGTATGGATCTTTATGTTCAGGGACATCCTTATCTAAAAATGAGTCTACAAATCTAAAATCTAAAAACCTAAAATTTAAAAATATTAAAAAATGAATTATCTAAAATGATTAAGAATGACAACTTCTCATCAAAGCCTATTTTGATATGTCTGCATTAAGGTTTCCATTCCATATAAGATTTGCTGCTCACTCCCTCTATTGCTCCCTTTAATCTTTCAAGCTCTTACTGTATACTATTTTAATCACTAAATGAATGAAATATGCATTGATATAATTTCTTACATTGATAAATTCTTCAACTGAAGCAAAATATAATGCATAGGCAAATAATTTTATTACAATGAAAAAATGTCTTCTGAAAGGGCTCTTTAAACATGAAGAGATTCACAAAATAGCTCTTCTCTTAGCTCAGTGGTCGACAAACTCATTAGACAACAGAGCCAAATATCAACAGTACAATGATTGAAATTTCTTTTGAGAGCCAACATTTTTAAACTTAAACTTCTTCTAATGCTACTTCTTCAAAATAGACTCGCCCAGACCAGACCATGGTATTTTGTGGAAGAGCCACACTCAAGGGGCCAAAGAACTGCATGTGGCTCACGAGCCATGGTTTGCCAGCCACTGTCTTAGATGGTTATTGAAGGACCAATAAGAATTGTTACAGTCAGAGGTAGAAATCATATTTCAAAAGCCATAAGAACTTCATTTGCCTAGAGAAGAAAGTTGAGTAAGAGGGGGCAGTGAAAGTGGCTAAAGGTAAGCTTGATGAGATAGCTTGAGTGTGGTTTGGACACACGGTGCCTGTGTACAAAGGTAATTTGTGCCTCACCTTATGCACAATAGGAGGTTTGAAAACATATTTTGGGTCATATGAAAGTGCATAGTTTATGAGGGGAGAGAATAAGATGGGTATAGAGGGATAGAGCAATCAGTTCCTACTGAGCTGAAAACTTTATTCCTGTTTTATTGTAGAAGACCCAACCTGGGAAGGAAGCAAGCAGCAGACTGTAAATCTGCATTGATCAAATGTGAAAGCATGCAAGAGCAGCATACCCTTTGGAAAGCTGACTGATGCTGTGTCTGCCTCGCACATGGGAGATAGTGTACAGCCAAAATATTGAGTGATTCTCATTCCTCATGGCTCATTAAGATGAGACGAAAAGGGGCGAGAATCACATTTTCAGTTCCACATCTTTAATAGAGATCTGTCAATGAGTTGTGGCAAATTGGAATGACAAAATATTACTCTTTCGTGTATTTCCAGTGAAGATACAGGGTATGATGAAAGTGTGTACATAATCTAGTGTCAAAATCCAGAAAAGTAACTCCAGACCCAATGCAGTGATGTTGTCTACAATTCTCTGTATTAGCCTGACATAAGTATTCTTTTCAGTGTCATGGAGGCAGGTGTCTCCTGAAATATTATAATATGGTATATGACGTATAAGATATAATCATCGAAAAGAGGAAGCGGCCAACTTGTCTGGCTGCTTGTTTAAAGGGACATTGCACAAATAGACAACTTAAGAGAAATGAATAAAAATCCAGTGGCTTGGCTATTTTCTTTTGAGGTGAAAGTAATTTTGTACCACTACTAGTATATGTGGCTGGTCATTACATTGCACCTGAACTGATGTATGGGAATTTTAAAGTGGACTGATAACAAAAAGGAAAAGTGACAACATGTTTACCATTCGTCGTTTGTTCATTCGTTCATTCGTTCATTCATTCATTCATTGTTACTCATCATAATTACCTTCTAAATTACAAGATCTGTGGAACAAGAGTAACAAAAATAATGACTCTACCCTTGAGGAATTTTCAAACTAGAAGAGATTAAAGGTAGACTTGCAAATAGATAAATCATAATATAATGTGGCAGGTGCAATAGGAAGACTGAGCAACTCTGTGTAATGTAGTCCAGGAAGGATTCACAGAAGTGATACAAGAATTTTGTCTTGAACTATGAGAGGCAGTGAGCTAGGTTTAAAGGGAAAATCATACTAACAAATAAATTATAGCTTGAAATATATTTCTAGAGTTCTAAAATCTTGAAATGTAATAGAATGACACTTTTAAAAGTAATAAGTAACAGATACATTTGAAATGCAGTAAGCAGCTTGAGTTTCTTATCTTTTCAGGATGTGCTGGGCAGTCCACTGCATTTGCCAAAACAGTAGCAAAGGAAATGTTTTGTTCCATTCAGTGCTAAAATTACTCCTCCTAAAGGCCATGATTTTCTCCCATTGCATCCCCATTTATAATAGTAACATCATTAGAAATGTTATTTTGGTTATGAGTATATAAACACATAATATTGAAAGTCTTCCAATTATATATTTACATATTTAGGCTTACTGAAAAATAACTACTGGAGTTAGAATTTCATGTGTAGAATTAGATTCTCAGTTTTGTTTCTTAATAAATATATGAATTCAAGCAACACAGTTATATTCTCAGAACATTAGATTATTAGTCTTCCAATTTTCTGGCTTACGTACTGTTCAAATTGCAAGAGTTAAATAAAAATATAGATCCTACTTTATATTGGAAAACATAAAGTGCTATAAATATGAATGAATGTGACATTATTGTAATCATGGTTATCTCTGGTATTAATGCATGTCTGTTGATTTAGGGTCAGGATGGATGTCCTGTAATGAGAAACATGTTTTGCTCAGCTTTGCCTTTGAAAGATAAGGGAAGAATCTTAAATTGAAATCCCCAATCACGTAGCCCTACTAATTATTGGTCATGAGATAATTGGCTTATCTTTCAGTGTTTCTATGTGCAAATTGTCGATGAAAATAATGAACACATATTAATATAATATATTTCTGTTTGCAATGATTTTGTATATAATAGTTTGTGAAACTTATTGCACACATATAAGTAAGCAATTGTATGTTTCTTTAAGCTACAAGTTTAATTGTTAAGGGAGTGGAACATTGACTCCTCTCTTTGTTGTTGTATCCTAGGTTCTTTGAACAATACCATGCAGTTGTGCTTTGCTGCAGGGATAATGAAATAATATATTCATGTTATGGTTAAATTAATACCTGTGTGTAAAGTACAGTTATTGTTATCATGCTATTGAAATTAAGGATGAAAGACATGTGACATGTTTGTATTGATTTCCATGTATAGGTATGTCTTTTAATTTACCTCAAATTATATAAATATGTTCATCCCCCAAATTATAAAATAAGGTAAATGTTCTCCTTGAATTTTACACTTTTATGATTTCCTAAGAGTATGGCAGATTTTAATTTTATTCCAGAGAAGGCATCAATGTCCCACTAGTTTGAGTTTTTTAGGAAAAGAGAGTCATTCAAGTCTCAGTTGCTCCTAATTCACATACTTAGGGTCTGTTTGCATAGGTCTCATTTTGTCATCCTCAGAGAATTAGCTGTGGGCAAGGATTCAAATCTTGACTCCCTTAGAATAATCAAGTGACTCACCATGGGATAGGAAAACAGGAATAAAACAAGGGATTTGAGTATTTTCAAGCCCAGTATTAGAATTGAGGACCCCTGTCTGCGTACACTAAGAGATTTTAAACACAAAGGTATCCATTTCCCTTAAGAAGTACAAAGTTTATTTAAGAGCCCCTGATTTCTTTAGAATATGATATGAGTCTTGGCAATGAATAGAAACACGTGACTTCACAACATGTGTCCACATGTGGTTCATGCACTGCACATGTGCTCTTTCATTGGGTCCTGTGACCTAGCTGTGGATCACATGTGTTTTACATATGCTTTCTATTGTTCACATCTGTTTTAAACATATTTTCTTGACAGTAGACACTCTTGTTATATTACCATTTGCTATAATAATTAAATTCAAGGAACTTAGCTTGAGAGGATTTGTGGGGGAGGGTGTTTGTTAGTTTTGATTTATATTTGGTGCTGTGTTGAGTGATACCCATTATAGCTGCTTATCGTATCTCTTTGTAGGCAGTAGTGTTGCTGCGTTTAACCTTACTGAAGCCAGACTAATCCAGCGATGTTCTTAAACTTCCTTGACTCATATGAAGATTATCTTTTTAGAAGAGACCTTGAAAACATACTCTGGATTTATGGTAAGAAAAATAAATAAACTGACAATCCCAAAGGGGAAGACTTATTTTAGAAATTATATAGTGGATGTAGAGCTAACAGCTCTACATAGAGCAAATACATAGAGTAAATAATATAATATTAATCATGCGACAAAAATGTAAATGAGAACCTCACATAATAGATCATAGTCATAAAAGAAGATACAAAATTAATGTGGACACTTGCTTGGTTCACTTATAGTAGGAGAAAATAAAATTCACTGTAATTTAATGAATTACTTTCTGTTATAGTACACTTAATTATCTCCTTCTTTTACCCCCAGGAAGTATCTTTTTAAACTCACAGCTGTAGCTGAATGCATGCTACTATTAAACAAAGAAGCAATACTTTTTATTAATTACAGGGTGTTTTTATCTGTCTTTAAAGAACATTCTAAAAGTAGAGACTTGCCCCTGAATGAAACAATACCAAGCTTAATGAAGTCTGAGAACCAGGGACCCAAATCTGTATCTTCTCTTGATATGAGGATGTATTGCTCATTAGGCCTTGATATTACTTGGGAGTAAATGGAGCATATTGGATTGTGGCTACCTTATCCATACACAGAGTAGGAACACTGTGCTTTACCCCCTCCCACCCCTTCAATCCAACAAGTTACCTAATGCTTACTTGGCCAAATGTTAAAAGCGATTTGGTGCTGTAGGTGATTAAATCTACAGTGTGCCCCTGCAGACCAGGCAGCCGTAAATAAGCATTTTAAAAGAAGCTCAGCCTTTAATGAAGAACAGGGGAGTTTCGATCAGTAATCAGAAACAGCTTTGGAAATCTAGGGACAGTGGTATGCATATTTTGATTTGGTGCATAAAACGTTCATTGTTTTAGAGACATTCCAAAGAAAGGATCCAACTGTTAGTAAATGTTGAGTGGATTTTGAGCATTTTGAAGAACTTAGATGCAATCTTTGAGTATAAAGAAGCATCCTGGTGAGAAATTATTATACTTAATTAAAAATAAATGGCATAGAATGAAATGAAATAAAGAACAGGCACACACAAAAAAAGAAACTATATAAAATACAAATTGTTGCAGTTCTAATCCCAGCAGGCACTGCTTATTTAGAAAGAACTCTTAAATAAAAAAAAAATTATACGAACTAGATGAGAAATGCATTTGGGTTTTAAAAGACATGTTTTGGAAGTTTGCAGGAGGTATCCTAAGCAATAGCTGCATGCTCAAATAATCTCCCAATATTTTAGGAATAACTGGGATCCCTCCATAAATAAGAAACCATGCTTTTATCCCATAGCCTGTAATAAA
The DNA here is from genome assembly GCA_011751065.1 of Lasiurus cinereus. Taxonomy (NCBI): domain Eukaryota; kingdom Metazoa; phylum Chordata; class Mammalia; order Chiroptera; family Vespertilionidae; genus Lasiurus; species Lasiurus cinereus. The sequence continues at coordinate 17,387,696 of JAAGEH010000040.1, read as the reverse complement.
AAGCATTTTAATGAAGTGTACAAAACCATCCCTGCTAATGAGTCATCAGGAGCAAATAAAATTTCATTCTCACATATTTGAATATACTGAGATGAGACCAGGAAAACATTGAAAGTAAGGATAGGTTAGAGGAAAAAGTGAGAACTAGTAACAGGAGGAACACACTTTTAGATTGATGCAATGAACATGATTTAAAAGCATATCTTAACCTAGCTGGTTTGGCTCAGTGGATAGAGAATTAGCTCTTGGTCTGAAAGGCCCTGGGTTCAATTCCTGTCCAGGTAGGGATCCAGGTGAGAAAGCAACCAATCGGTGTGCCTCCCTCACATCTATGTTTCTCTCTCTCTCCTTTCCCCTCCCTTCCTCTCTTTCTAAAAACCAATGAAAAATATATCCTTGGGTGAGGATTAACAAAAAAATAAAAATAAAAAGTATAAAATGGGTATTTTCCTCCTTAGGGATCACTCTTCTGACTAAATTGGATCTTGAATAGTAGTCAATTATTTTATTTTTTCTCCTTCTGTTTGGAATCAATAATCACCTCATACCTCTTGTTCCTTATAAGAATGAAGTTCAACAAGCTGTGGATTCAGAGATATAATGTAAGGCAAATAATGTCTAAAGGTGAAGAGGTGGAAAAAAATGGTACCAAGAATTGATAAGGCTGCCCTTTTGCCTCACACTAGGCAGCTGTCCATCATGTTTGCAAAAATGATCTCTTACACATCTGCTAACAGGTTGAATGGGGTGGACGTGAAGATACTTTCATTACTTATTGTCCTATTCACTTGCGTGAGACAAATGACCCTCACAATTATGAATCCACCCTTTGATCTGGCTCCCATCTTGACAGTGTACCTCACTGCCTTCTTGATATGATCAGATAAATATCTAATTGTCATCTCACATTAAACAATTTCACAACCAGACTCCTGATTCTCCCCAATTCCCCAGCTCTACCCATCCTACCAATTTGCTGATTCATGAAATCAAATCCATCCTCCCAGATACTTATACCAAAAACACTGAAGTTGATCATAGCTGCTCTCTTCCTTTCATGTCCACACCTAGTCTGTGGACAAACCCTGTTGGTTTTATTCTCAAAGGAAATATCCCCAAAATACACATTATTTTCCATCTTCATAATCATCCTTTTTTTTGGTCTGGATTATTGCAACAGCAGCCTTCTAATTTCATTGTCTCTTGTCCTCTTTCAATCTATTTGCAACACATCATTCAAAGGCATTTATTTGCAAATCATGTTTGATCTTGGCCCCCTTTTCACTCTAACTATTCACAAATAGGTCAACTTTAAAAAGATAGTACTCTCAGTAGGAATGAATTTACTTACTGGTAAATGCCTTTACTTGATGCATCAATTGTAAAATAAGAACAGGCCAATTTTTATACTTTGACATTAACCACCTTGGATTTAGAATGGTTGTATTTTGATGACTTCTGTGATTTACATCTTAGACATTTACAAGCCTAATGATATATCTCATAGAATTAAGATGCTTAATATTTATATGAGAAGGTATATATTTTGTGCTCATATGATAGTCAATATGCTGTTTCATTACTTTGTACTTTTACGTGTATGTAGGAATGGGCAAATACCACAGATGCATTTCTTTTTAGAAATATTTAGCAAAACATACAAAGGTAGATACTAAATTTATATTGAAACTTGGCCTTTATCCTTGAAAATATATTTATTAGCTATTGGAAGAATTCATGAATTCAACTTAAGAAAGTAAAAATCTCTAATTTTAGTTTATATTTCCTGACTCCGAAGGATAGAAGAAACCTAAGAGTTTATCAATCAATGCATTGGTTTGACATATGGCTAACCTGAGGCACTAATATAGCTTAGTAGTTGAGCATGGACCCATGAACCAGGAGGTTCTGGCTTGATTCCTGATCAGGGCACATGCCTGGATTGTAGGCTCAGTCCCCAGTAGGAGGTGTGCAGGAGGCAGCGATCAATGATTCTCGCTCATCATTGCTGTTTCTATCTTTCTATCCCTCTCCCTGCTTCTCTCTAAAGGAAAAAAAAAATTAAAAAAGAAAGGAAAATAATTTTATAGCTGGTGTGTCACTTCCCAGTTTATTGCTTTGTGAACGTGCACAAAGAGAGGAGACAGGTATTTATCTTAAATTCCTAAGCTATAGGCTTGTAACAGATAGATAAAGGTTCCATATGGCTTCCTGGTGTCCTTTGTGTCATTGTTATTGTATCACATTGTTTCTGGCCCTTCTTATTCCCTTACATTTTTATATGTGTCTCTCTCTATAAAATGAAACATTGGCATTAAAAAAATGAATGCATTAGATGATAGTATGTTTTGAATTTAAATGTAAATGTATATGTGGAGATATCTAAATAGACAAATAATATCATTAGCCCTTCTGCTTTGATAGGCATTAAATTATAACTCAGATTTGACACATTTGGGGAGAGGGGAGTCAGGGGTTTAATAGTTGACAATGAATAGCATTTCTCTTGATATCAAAAGGAGAAAAATCCACCCTTCTTATTTTTTTCCCTTGCTTTTTAATAGCAATTTATTTCCCATTATTTCAAGCCTGGCTCTTGTACTTGGTTTTATTTTTTATATTCATATACTTGGCCTGATAACCTCAACTTTTTTCCATAGAAAACACTTCTCTTGGCTTCTTATGTGGATTAACAGAAATTTGAAAACAAAGTAGTCAGTAGGCTGGTTTATATGGCACCTGCCACAGTGTATTGGCAACTATTCTAAACTCTGAAGAGCTTTTAAGAAATATAATGCCAAGACTGTTATTGTGGTAACAAATACTTTTATATAAACTCAAACTCCATAGCTATATGAAACATCTTTTTATTTATCTTTCTGGTTTAAAATTTTTATTGCAGCCAGCACAGCCATCTTTTATGATCATGCGTTTTGAATGCGTAGTTGGGTTAAGTCTTACTACTTTGGTCTAATAAACAAAGAAATGAAAATTGAGCAGCTGAACAAAGCCCTAAAACCCCTACTTTTTTTGTCACTTGACTTGGCCACCTGGTTGCCTACAAAGAGATCTTGACCTATGTCACAAAAGTATCGCTATGAAGATTGAATAACTTGTAGCTGCAAGTGGTTTTGAAGGGCAACTCTGGATGACTTTTGGGTGTTACTTTATCCTGGCTGCCCTGTGAGAGGCCGGACATCAATACAATGCACTTGGACTGTGAGGTTAGACTTGACTGTTGGCAGGTAACCAATGTGCCTTATTTTAATCATAGTAGGAGGCCAGGATTAACAAGAATATATTCCCTTAAAGATTAACTTATATTCAGTTCAAATAATAGATGATCTTACAGTTCTGGACTGTGCCTGTTATTTCACAGTAAAAGTGAGTTGGAGAAAGCCAGTATACCTTCATTATTTTTTTTTCTCCTTTTACTTTCATCAAATGCTAAGGTAAAAGATTATCTTTTTGGCCTAAGATATTATTTTCATGTTTTTTCCTTACAATAGAAGAATAAGTTCTTTGTTAAATTAACTGAAGTCTTTTGCCCCTTTTCAATGTAGACTCTATAAGAATCTGTCTGCCTGGCCATTGGGGTTCAGTGGTTGAACATTGACCCATGAACAGGTCATGGTTCAATTCCCAGTCAGGGCACATGCTGGGGCTTGGGCTCTATCCCCAGTAGGAGGTATGCAGGAGGTAGCCCATCAATTATTTTCTCTCATCATTGATGTGTCTATCCCTCACTCCTGCTCCTTTCCTCTCTGAAATAAAAGAAAACATATTTAAAAAAATAATCTATCACTAATCACATGTGAGTTCCTGTATATGCAAGTAGATCTGAGCAGCTGAGTAAGTGACAGTAAATTTTAATTGAATAACAACACTACTTTACAATATATTTATTAAAATATAAGTAAATTTATTTCACTTCCAATATTTGTTTATGTTCAATTGTAAGAGATATTGGTGAATAGGGATATTTCCATTATGTTGGAATATATTTGCCATACTTGTTCTTGACAGAGGTCTCTACTAATTCATGAGCAGAGGTATTTCCTTTGTTCTCCATGGCCACCCCAGCCCCAGCTCTCATTATTATCCAACATAACGTGTCCTCCCCCTTTTTCTAGAGGATGAAGTTCAAAACTATAGTCTCACAGTGAAAATATTCTGCATGAACCCTTTATCTATCTGCCCAATTTTATTTTTTATTATTGTCCAGTTGATCAAAGCCATTCTAAGAAGTATAGGGTGGTGACTCATTGTAGTTTTGATTTGCCTTCCCTAATAGTTTGTGAAGTTGAGAATCTTTTCATATATCTTCTTCCCACTTGTATGTTTTCTTAGGAAAAGTGTCTGTCCAGGTCCTCTGCCCATTTTTTAAATTGGATTGTTTATTGGTTGCTGTTGAGTTGTATGACTTCTTTATATATTTTGGATATTAACCTCCTGGAACTTTTGTTTGCAAACATCTTCTCCCATTTGGTTGGTTGCCTTTTTGTTGTTGTTGTTGGTTTCTTTTGCTATGTAGAAGCTTTTCGGTTTGATACAGTTCCATTTATTTATTTTTGTCTTTATTCCACCAAATTATTAATCAGTCTTCATACCCATTAATTTGACAACTACCTATACATCTGCTCTGTGTAAGATCTGATGTCCTGTCTGTGATGATTCAAAGGAATGCCAGGCAAGAGCTCTCCATTCCCCTCAGTGGGAAGCATCTTCTTCCTCCAGCCAGGAAGTTCTTCCTTCTTTCTTAGCTTCACATGGACACTTTCCTGGAATGCTCTATTTTAATGATCAGTTCCTCTTCTACATATATAAATATTGTATCACTGTGTCTATAAATTTGCTATATCAGTTAATCCATAGGAAATAATCCAAATGCTTATTTGTAGTCTATGTAGGCCCTTTCCAATATCCATCATAAAATACAGTCTCAATAATGATTTCTTGGGAAGATATATAAGGAAGTAAGAGAATATGTGTAGACAGACACAAATTTAAATCCTGTTTGTGCCACTGTCTAGCTGTGTGTCCTTAGGCAATTTATTTAATCCTTTTTAGTGTTTTTTTTCCCCCCTCATCTTATAATGGGCATGATAATAACTACTCTATAGGGAGTTGTGAGTGCTAAATATTTAATCACCATTCCTCTTGATGATGAAGAGGTACTAAAATTAGAATTTGTGAATTTATTCTTTGGATAATCATTTTTTCCCCAAAGAGAAGATTATGGAAGAATGGTAATCCTACTACAATCAAACATGAATAGTCTTTTTGGTTTAAGTGTATGCTTAACATTTACAACTGTGTGATTGTATTATGGTTGAGTTAAGGTTATTGCCTCATTTAAGAAAGTCTGGTTTTGATATTTGGCGATAAACAGAAAAAACAAATTTTCCATTTGCAAGTGTCATTAAACATAGTTTTCACAAGGTCCAAGTTTGTCCATTTAGTCATAATTACCTAGTGACAAACTTCTTAGCAGACTATGAGTTCAAATAATCTGTAGACTTTGTAATGGCATCAACTGTGCTGAAGGCTGCTTAGTTACTCAGGAGAAGTGATTCTTCCTTCTGGACTGTGAGCAGTATTTCCCCCTCATTTTCCAAAGCCCAGGCAATCACATTTTAGAAACTGTAGGTCCTGACACTGTGGGGCTTTCAGCATGGGAAACTGTCATCATGGAAAATGAAGGTGCCAACCACTCAACCAAAGGGACCCCTCATGGAGGTTAGCTCTGCAAGCTCCAGAGCTATTTCCTAAACCTTAATAAGAAGTATCTTCAGTCTGGAAACTATTGTAGGCACTGGCCATCTTTTTCTCGGGCCTCCGCGTCACAGGGTCCGAGGTTTCTATAGGCATCTTTGGGAATGATAAATGTGTCTGATAAAGAGAATACATAAGAGCCTACAAGATAGAAAGCATCAGCAAATTATTTTTCTCACCTCAATAAAAGAATAAAACTGGATAATTATGAAAAACGAAAGAATAACATTTTTAAAAAAATCTGGAGAAGAAAATTTAGCAGTTAATTGAGTGTCATCATTATTAATACTTATTTGTTTACTTTTTCTAAGGACTTTTTTATTGTGGCGAAATATACACAGCAGAAAATACACCTTTTTAAAAATATTAAAAAAATATATTTTATTGATTTTTTACAGAGGAAGGGAGAGGGATAGAGAGTTAGAAACAACGAGAGAAAGACATTAATCAGCTGCCTCCTGCACGCCCCCCACTGGGGATGTGCCTGCAACCAAGGTATATGCCCCCAACCGGAATCAAACCTGGGACCTTTCAGTCCACTGGCCGATGCTCTATCCACTAAGCCAAACCGGTTTCAGTGAAAATGCACCCTGTTAACCATTTCTAACTGTACGGTGTTAATATATTCACATTGTTGTATAACAGTCACTGCTGTTTATCTCCAGAATGATTTCATCATCGCATCGTGTAGCCATCAAACAATAATTTCCCATTCCTCCTTCCTGCTTTCAGCCCCTGGTGACCACTGTCTTACTTTCTGTCAGTATGAGTTTAACCACTTGGGTACCATATATATATATGGTTTTCTTTCCTTCACTTTTCACCTCCTAAAATTATAAATTCTTAACTTGTTTATCTTTGGAAATGTGGGCTTGATTACAAACAACTAGCTAAGAAGTAGCCCAGCCCAGTGACAGCCCATGTGCTAGTATTGATCTGGTTTCAGTCCCTGCAGCACAGCCCTGCTTCCCCTCAGCTGAGAGGAGCTTGGTGACCACGCCCCAGGGCTGCTCCTCACATTTACTTTAAGAGACTGTTAAGTGACTCCAGCAAAACAACCTTTGGATCACAGATGCCCAAGCAAAAACATTTACCATTACATTGTAATAGAAAGCAGATCTTAACATTCAGGGAAAATGTGATTTCAGAAATATTAAATATTTTTATGTGGAAAAGGCATCTTTTTAACTGTGTCCCTACAGGAAACAAATTCTCCTTGGGTGTTATGTAACATGAGCATGGTTCAGGCTTTGAGATGGGGTTCAGGCGATTTAATGGGGACACACCACAAACTCAAGACATCCATACTTGAACTTGAAAACAGTACAGATGGAAAAAATATATAAAATGATCAAAATTTATACAGCATCGCTCTAATCAGGAAATAAGTTCATCAAAGGAAATGTTTTGCCAAGTATTTATAACTCAATAATTTAAAATATTCCTTTTCCCATAAGTTCCATTTTAATGTCTCATTACATGATAGATGCAAGGTAGAACATTATACATAATAAATTTCTGCAATTGACTTATTCTTTCCTAATTATTCACATGTTATAGAGAATAACATACTGCCCTGCAGAGAATACCACATTTTAATTCACTTAAATGACTTTATCAACAGATAAATTAGAAAAATATGTATTCATTTATCCTTGGATCATCTCTTGGTGTTATCATTGTTAGCAATAATAATCATAGTGTTGTATACACTACTTATAATTAAATCATTTTAAAAAATTTATTAATACGTTGACATTTTTCAGCACTCACTTCTAAATATACAGACGCCAATGCTAAGGTGCTATAAAGACATTAAAACTGAGTTATTATGCATTGATTCTGCAGGAAGCATTTTCCACTGATGTCAGGGAAAGAAAATTACAGGTTTATTCTCTGTGATCCTTCCCAGAGAAATAAGCTGGCAGTTCTATATTATAGAGAGCCCAACAGCATCCTTTAGATAGAACACTTTACAGTCAAATGCCAGTATTTAGATCTAATCTGAATTCTCTGATGGGCATTATGGTATACTGAGTAAAATGCCAGGAAAACAAAGACTGATAGGAAGAGAATTTCTCAAGGGAAACCAAGTTCAAAACCCTTCAATCAAAGCATCAGACACATTTATATTCTTACATTCAGCCAATGGTATTGATACTGCTCTTATTCTGAGGGAAAAGAATATACAATTTGAATAACTGAGGGCATGCAGTAGACCTTTGACATGACCTCTGCTTTGTATGAAACCATGTCTTCACAGTGGAGAAACTGTAATTTTGGAGGCAAAGAGAATCTGAAGAAACGTCTTTGTCAAACTCTTGCCTGTGCCTAATTCTCACAATTCCCCAGACATCCTAGATTGTTTCAGAATTTACAAATATCAGTGGACTCTCGTGGTATTTATTCTGTATGTCACATCCAAGCCAAACTAAAAGTAGCTAATTCCTTTTTAGGTGGTTGAGCTCTCATCTCTGGAAGAATTCCAAGCACTCATGGATACCCTTTTAGGGATCACAGAAGTCAAATCCACCTAAAGCAGTTGGCCAGGGCTCTTCTCTAGTATTGTTTTCATGTTATTTCTTTTACTGTTGAAATATAATTACATATTTAAGCAATATGTAATTTCAGTAAATAGGTAGCTTAAAGTATTTTTAACTGTCAATTTCTGCTCTGAAATGAGTTTAATAAAAATAGAGATTGTTTTTGGCCTAACTATTGAAATGTATGAATTAACCTCCCAACTAGTACAAATGCAAAAAATCATTACTCTCACAAACAATGCAAAACAAATGAAATATAACTGTTTTTTTTTTGAAAAAAAAAGAATCATATTTTTTGGCCATGAAAGTCTACTTATTAGTCTTGGCATATTTCCTATGCATCCATAGAGCAAGGCCATCTTTTCCAGTTTGACATATAATTCTGTTGCATGGCATCTTATGTTTTCTCACATTTCCTGCATAGAAGAAAGGACACACTAAAAGAATGGAGGCATTGGATATTTTAACTCACCTTTAATCATCTCCCTGGTTATGGGGGTTATAGTGTCTTGGCTTTTGTATTTTCTCTACTTTTTATCTAGTTTTATTGAAATATGATTGACATACAACATTGTGTAAGTTTCAAGTGAATAATAGCATGATCTGATATATGTATATATTGCAGAATGATCACCACAATAATTTTAGTTAATGTCTATTACCGCATACAGTTTTACTTTTTTCCCTTGCAATGAGAACTTTTAAGATCTATTCTCTTAGCAACTTTTAAAAATGCAAAACTGTAGTCATTATACTGTATATTTCATCCCCAGATTTATTTATTTTGAAACTGGAAGTTTCTACCTTTTGACCACCTTCACCCATTTTCCCAACCACCTATCTCCTACCTCTGGCAACCACTAATTTGATCTCTCTTTTTATGAGTTTCTTTATTTCAGATTTCACCTATAAGTCAGATCATACAATACTGATCTTTCTCTGTTTGACTTACTTCATTTAGATAAAGCCCTCTCTACTTCCTTGATAATTTTCTTATTTGCCCTAATTTAACGACAACTAAATGTTTACTGAAGATCAATGTGAACATTAAGACTAAATTTTTAAAATTGTCTCACATTTACAAACTATCTCACAGAGTAATTTAACTAATCTACCTACTGTTTGCACAGATTCTAATACCACATTTGACTTCCAGTTGTTCAGTTTTGCTATTGAATTTGTTGGCTGCTTTGTCCATATAGTTGTTGATGAAAACAATCTGTAAATCTTGAAGAAAAAAAAAAGATTTGTCAATTTCTGTTTCGTGGAGCCATGTGATAAGTCTACCATTCCTGAGACACTAAGGTTTACTTACACCTTAGCCATGGTGGCTAAAGCATTTGTGTACCTCCATTAATGGTAAAATTACCATCTTGCTCCAGGGTTAATCTTATCTGCAACTCTGCTGAGATCAAATGTGGGACAGCAGGAATGACTGGTCCTTTGTCTACAAGACAGTGTGTGAGCATTAACTGTGAAGAAACACACGGAATTGCTATTACACTAAAATAATTTACTGTGTGGGGAGGTACATACTTTATTTCTTACTCCTGGGATCCCATCTGCTTCTCTTTTTTCTTTTATGAAGTATATGTCAATATTTAGAGCCAATTCTGTTCTTCAATGATGTGAGAGAAATATCAGTTTAAACTCATGTCACTGATTACAACAGAGAATTGGGACTGTAAAAAATGATTATGAATTGGGGACTACGCCTTACATTAAGTGAGTCAGGGAAGATCTGGGACTTTGCCAAAGAATTATAGAGGCTGAATATAGCCTCGTTATAAAAGAAAGGAACTCTAAGAAGATAAACTATGAGTTAAACCAAAATGCAAATAGATATGGAATAACATGTTAGTCAAAACATCCAGAAATATAAGAGTTTCATTTCAAAATGAAGTTTTCAATATGTAAACTTGCTCATTTACCATCTTCTTCTTTTAATACTATGGAATTCTATCTTTACTATTTTCTCCCAAAAGTATGATGGATATTAATAAACTAATAATTGTTGAATTGATAATGTGTAAATTAAAACGCATTAGTAGTTAGCATTCCTAATTTTTAAAAACTTCGTTGATCTTTATTTTCCTACTTACTGTACATAACAAGGTCCAAGTTTGTCAGTAAAATAATACAAAATTCTGCATATTTTATTATAAAAATCACTTATTCTAAACAGACTTCTTTGCTGTTCTCTGCTAGCTCTATGTCGTAAAAATTAGACCATAGAAGTCAAACTCCCACCCCGACTTTCCAAATTCCAGAGAACACATACCCAGTCTTTCTGAGTGCATGGGCCTTACCTTTGGTGTGCATTGTGTACTTTCTTCTAAACCTCTGCTTCTCTTGCAAGGACCCTGACCAGTAGTTCTAAGGGAATCTGCTGTAGAAGCATCTTCTGCCTCATTGTCCACTCAGGATAGTGATGAGCAACACACAATGGCACACATACTTCTTAGTATTTTCTTCACATAAGTATTCTTGGCAATTGTTCTCTTCTTTTGGGCCTTAGTTGAAAGAGACTATTTTTAAAATTTTCATTATATTCGTCAAGGGTTTCAATCTGATCTCATCCTCTGTATTTTTATTAAGAACCTTGACATTATGTTCTGGTCAGATAAGAGGTACTCCTCTTACATTTTTGCAGTAACCATTTGTAAAGCAGCACTACATCTGTTATTTCTAGAGATCTACAGCAGAAATGGAAGACTGGAAATGTGAGCTCAATCCATGACATGGAAAATTTTGAGTAATGTAATTGTTTGTAAAATATGTTATTTTTCTCACCAGATGTCTGCACCTTTTATTTTGACCAGCCACATCCCCAAACATTCAACTGTACATGTAAATCCCCTCCATGGTACATGCAATAGTATTTATAGAGTTCCTGCCTTGTGTCAATCACTCAATGTTCTAATGATGAACAAAATGACAAAATATAATCATAGATAGCTACTAGGTATACAGGCATACATATGTCACTAAATATTTCAATAAGTGAGAATTAATACAGTCATATGGAATCAAGCCCCAGAAATGCCACAAGGCATGTGTATGTATTTGTGTATCAGCAGCCTGGAGGGGGATGTTAGGAACAACACCTTTTCTAGACATTATTTTTACCTCTTGATTCTTGGTCTTGGGTCCAGTGTTCATCTAGGCCACTTTATTTCTGGAAAGGTGCCTTAACTTGAAGTTTTCCGGGTCATTGATAAAGACTATCTTTTTGCCATAAGAGTGAAATTGGATGCCAAGTGGCATTCTTATATTTTCAGATGATCATTCAAGATGGTAAGCAAAGGCCTTGTTGTTCAGTTCATTTGCTAAAGAACAAGACAGCTTGTAGCCATAAGTCACTTATACTTTCATCTTCCCTGAGCATTCTGCAAAGTTCCTGAAACATTCCCCTTTTTTAATCAGTGCTTTGCTATGCTGGCATTGTTTTGGTTTTTATGTCACAGGGATGTGATATCTCAGAGGCCATAGTGCTTCCTATAATATTGTTATGTTGTGCACAGAGGGACCACCCAGGCAATGCATGATTCATTTTTTTAAATGCCTACTTGCATATCCATTTGAAACCTCTTCTTAGAAATAGTGTGAAAGGAAGAAACAAGGCAGCAGTAGGATCTCTAGAAGCTCTCTACTTTTAGTTCCAAATTTGCTTTTCAACATGGAAAGTAAATTTCTATTCCTACTCAGCTTCATCTTTATCCTTAGAATTGGGAAGTAAATAAGGCTCACCTTTACCAGTATGACAGCTGTATTCAGTTGCCCAGGTGCCTGCACCGAGGGTGTTGGTATGTGGAGATCTATGTGTCAGTGAGGGCCCAAAGAAACCACTTACCCATTCCTAGAGCAAGGTCACTCCAGGAAGTCAGATGAGTGTCTATTTCCAATTTGAAGTCTTTTTCGTATAAAAACAATGATGATAGCACTAAATTAAGCATCCCACGTCCCCCTGCCATGGTGCTGAATTGCGATGAACCTGGCTCAGTGCCTGTGGAGTGATGGCATTCCCCTGTCTCATTACTGGAAACTCAGCCTTGTCATTTAACACTTAGTGGAGCATGCAGTGTTGCAGGTGAAATTTTCTTTCTGTTTAAATACATAGTTTGAAGCAACAAGTCAGAGTCCTCTTTCTCTAGGGAAGAATGGGTGGGGGCATTCATTCATTTTGCACATATGGACACATCTCCTTAAGTACCTGCTGTATGCCAACATGATGACATTTGCTAAAGGAGTATCATTCATGACCTCAAGAGCAGAGATGGTTACATGGAAATCTTCCGTTTTATTTGAAGTTCCCCTGCACCTCACTTCTGAGCAACAGTGATGACAGGTACCTCTTTTTGATCACTCATCATGTTCCATACATCAGGCTAAGCACCTTCTAAAACCAGCTCATTGATTGCATTATTATCTTTACAAAAAACACCAGTTTCCACATTCAGAAACTGAGTCTGAGAGAGGTTTAATATCCTGCCCCCGGCAACACAGACAGCAAGTAAGATGATATCACAGTAAGTACCTGGACAGAGCCGGAACCTCAATTCAGGTTTGTTTTATTCCAGAGTCATTTATTTTAACTTATGTTCTTACAGCTTCCAAAGCACTAAATTGAAACTGAGGTTCTTGCATCTTCAAAGTACAGCAGAGTCAAAGTAGGGAAATGTTCAGTGAGAAGTACCACGAAGCCCGCCCTCCGTCAGAAGTGTAGGCTATATGGTAGATTATTTTCCCCTCATCCCTCACACATATTAGTAACTCTTTTCCATGTATTTCCCCTCTTTGTTCTGGCTTGTGCTGTTCTGTTACAAGAGCTTTCTGGTTTGTTTCTCTGCCTCAAATTTTGTCCCATTAATTCATCCTCTACATTATCATATATACAAATCTGATCATGTCACCCTCACATGGAGCACATGTCAATGGCCTTCCATCATTGGATCCAGTGCTCCATATATGGCATGAGATTTAGCCCTTCACTTCTCTTGCTAAACAGTTGCTTCCCACTAGAGTCCCTCCTGGTACAAAAACACGTATGTTTTTCCACATACATTAATCTATTGATTCATCCTTTCCTTTACATATGTGATTCCTGTCTTTTGGGATGCTTAAGTATCTCTCTATTTTTAATACACCCAGCACACATCTCTATCTTAGCACTTCCTTAGCACTTAGATGGTCTGTGTCTTTTCATATTTGAACCTTCAGTCCCTAGACAAAGGCTTAATAGTAAGTGTTTACTATCCAGAAGTAAAACAACTGACAATCAAATGAATTGAACAACAAACTAAACTTAGAGATAATCCTAGTTTTTCTAGTAAAACATGGGAACTGCTTTGGCAAATGAATTAGGTGAGAAACCAAATGGGCTGGGTATTTCTCTTAGGTTTCCCACATCTTTCATTCACCTGTTATGATATCTCAGATCAAACACTTCAGGATCTGAAGTGACTGTCAATTTACTAATTAGCTAAAATGGTTGTATGGAATCATCCTTGGATATTTTTCCGACCCAAAACTTGACAGTTACCATTCTAACTCCACTGTACAGGAAATGACATTTCAGGAAGTAGGATTCTTCTGGAGGCCACAGTATGAATCAAGACAAGATTTACGCACAAAGAAAAAGTAAAACAAAATAAAAATTCTGTTTTGTAGGGAGAAACTGCTGCCCTGACCCAACTATCCATCTTAAAATGACACGCCACCGGTTAAAATGAACCAAGTACGAAAATGTGGATAGAAAAATGCACAGCACCCCAGATGGAAAGCACACCCTAAACATGGAGGCTCTATCAAAGTCTTAATGCATTTTTTAAAAATATTTTTTAAAAATTAAAAATATATATTTATTTTTTTCTTTATTTATTAAGGTATTACATATGTGTTTTTATACCCTCATTGCCTCACCCCCCCACCATCCCAACTCATGCCCTCATCACCCTGGTATCTGTATCCATTGGTTAGGCTTATATGCATGCATACAAGTCTTTTGGTTGATCACTCTCCCTTACCCCCTCCCTCCCCTGCTTTCCCTCTGAAATTTGATGGTCTAATTGATGCTTCTCTGTCTATGGATCTGTTTTTGTTCATCAGTTTATATTGTTCATTATATTCCACAAGTGAGTGAGATCATGTGATATTTATCTTTCTCTGACTGGCTTATTTTGCTTAGCATAATGCTCTCCGATCCCACCCATAACACAGGAAACCATAAAAATATTAGAGAAATTCACAGGCAGCAAAATCTCAGACATATGCTGTAGCAGTATCTTTGCAGATACAACTCCTAGGGCATTGGAAACTAAAGAGAAAATAGACAAATGGGACAACCTCCAAATAAAAAGCTTCTGTACAGCAAAATAAAATATCAATGAAACAACAAGAAAGCCCACTGCATGAGAGAACATATTAGCCAATGTTATCATTGGTAAGAGTTTAATCTCCAACATTTACAGGGAACTCATACAACTTAACAAAAGAAAGATAAACAACCCATTCAAAAAATGGGCAATATACCTAAATAGATACTTTTCAAAAGAGAACATAAGGAAGGCCAAGAGACATATGAAAACATACTCAAAGTCACTAATCATCTGAGAGATGCAAATCAAAATGACAATGTGGTACCATCTCACCCCTGTCAGAATAATTATCATCAACAAATCAACAAACGACAAGTGTTGGCGAGGATGTGGAGAAAAAGGAACCCTCATGCATTGCTACTGGGAATGCAAACTGGTGCAACCACTGTGGAGAATAGTATGGAGTTTCCTCAAAAAAGTAAAAATGGAACTTCCATTTGACCCAGTGATTCCACTTCTAGGAATATATCCAAGAAACTAGAAACACCAATCAGAAAGGACATATGCACCCCTATGTTCATAGCAGCACAATATGTCCTAGCTAAGATTTGGAAACAGCCTAAGTGCCCATCAGCAGATGAGCGAATTAAAAAACTGTGGTACATCTACACAATGGAATACTATGCTGTGGTTAAAAATGAAAGAATTCTTAAAAATATTGTTGAAAGTATTACATACGTTTTCCTTTTAAAGATTATTAAAAACATTTTTTTGTTGTTGATTTCAGAGAGGAAGAGGGAAAAAGAGAGAGAGATAGAAACATCAATTATGAGAGAGAATCATTGGTGGGCTGCCTCCTGCATGCCTCCCTCTGGTGATCAAGACCACAACCTGGGCATGTGCCCCTGACTGGAATCGAACCTGGGATCTTTCAGTCCGCAGGCCAACTTCTATCCACTGAGCAAAACAGGCCTGGGAATAGTCTTCATGTATTTTTAATGTCTTATTCTGTGTCTAATGGTCCTGCATTCTGCCTTTAGACCTAACTAAAGGAGCCCACTGAAACCTTACAGGGCTGAAGATCCTGGGGCAGCCATCCTTGGCTCCAAAAAACCCTTCTTCCTCAGGGAAACAATCGGTTAGCTTGGGAAACTGGATCAGTTATGGGACTGGATTCCACATGAAAAGATCCCACATTCGTGTGGCCAGGCTGTTGGTTTTCTGGGACTGGCACAGTGTTCATCGCTTCAGCAACAATATGCTCGAGTTACTGGTGTTGGAAAGCCATCCATCCGTAGAGTTCACAAAAATAGCAACACATGGCCCACAAGAGTCATGCACACTGCATTTCAGCCAATTCCCCTATTTAGAAGGCTAAGGCTGTAGTTCTAAAATTTGGAGTCTTTATGGCTGGGTGAAAACACATAGAAATAAAAATTAACTTTCATTTTTTTTTTACATTTTTAAAGGTTTAAGGCTTTGATGAAGTGAGATTTGGTCACAGTCAGCTGGTCCCTGAAACAAAAATCCTTTTGAGGTTAAGGATCAATTAAGCATTGTTTCCCTAGGTATTGCCATGGTTCCTTGGCAATTTATCCAGGATTGGTACATTCACTGCCTTTTTGCAGCTGCAGCATAAATAGGTCTGATTTAGATGCAGGATAGTTTTAAAACTCATTAGTGGATCTCAGGGACAGACTAATAAAAAGCTTTACCAGAAATTTCCTCAACTATCTTCTCTGCATGTGCCCAACTTGAAAGCATTTAGCAGTTCTCACCACCTTTTTCAGAACAAAGCAACAGAATTAAGGACTGTATTTATTAAATTCCCAATAAAAATTATACTGAATTATAGAAACATACCTAAAAGTGCATAATTTATAATAGCGTCAAGACTTCCATTTGTTTTCAGAAAAGGAGATGGTTGGTTTTACTCTAAGAAATTATGGAAGTCATCATTAAAAATATCATTGTTGTGGGATTTGTTAAAAGCAGATCATGGGTTTCAGCTTTTAGTGAATTTATTTTGAACCCCCTGAAGCAGACACTGCAAATTTTACATTCTAATGAGTGAACTAAAAACATATATTTCAAAGCAAATAGCTCTCATAAATTACATTTATGACACACGAGGTTGATGACTGCTGGGCAGGAGCACCCAGTAATGGTGCTAATATGCACTCTCCCTTGATTTTCTCAGTTCCCAACATGCTCTAATTCCACACTACAAATCTTTAAATGGCAGTTATATTTTAATTAATGTGATTACGTGCTGCCATTAGCAAACCCTCCCCCTTCACGATTCTCCTGCCAGGCCCAGGGATGCCAGTAAACCATTAACATAAAAGGGCTGTTTGCTTATTAAATTCATCGACACAAATAGACAAGGGTTGCAATTGTTGATTTGCCACCAAAAGATCACAACGAGAAGGAGTTGTTCAGAGCCTGGCAGTTGCAATTATTTGGTGTAATTAAGTCTAATTTATAAAGCTCCCCTCCAATGAGGAAATAACAATTTTTGTTAATTAACAAGGGCATTTGTAAAACTCGTTAACTCCATCCTTCACAGCTTGCCTGGAAACGTGGGAGCATATGGCTGTTCCATAGGACATGTTGCATATGTGTACTTGGGCATTAATCTGTTTGTGAGGTCTAATGATTGAAATGGGAGCTGGAAATGGATGTTATATCACCGACGAAAGAAGATCTACTGTTTTCATTTATCTTTCCAGCAATGTGAGTGCTCTGTCATTATCTTGTGCATATGGTTTCATTATTCTGATACAGCACTCCGCACTGCCTCATACCATCATGCCTATAAGCCTGCAGGGTACAAGAGCACTTATCTTTCCTGATGACTGTTGAATCATTTAAAACAAGTTATTAGTGAAACAATTAAAATGATATTGGTTCACAATTGTATTTATAGCTGGCAGGCATAATGGAACATTCTGAATAGCAATCGGGGGGTTCTCAGAATGGATGGAAAATGCTGTTAATCAGAGACAAGAGGAACCTGTAAAGAAAACCAAAATTGCAAGAGCTCATTAATTGTATTGGAGCATTTCATTTAATTGAGAACAAAGCAAGGTAAAAATCATGTTATCAATGTTTTATGAACATGAAGAAATAGGAAAATTACTATGTCATTTGTCACCTATCTTCTTCTGTTGGATGTGAAAATTAAAAAGGCAGTATTTAACTTCAACCTGAGCAGGCCAAATGCATTGTTTCGTTACACATTTTCATTTTCAAAGGTAGAACCAAAATAAAACAAAACAAGTAATTAACTAATAAATACAGAGAAAGACATTGGACAGAATCCATGGGATGATTTCCAATGAAAGTTAGAGATTATGAAATGGCTATGACGGACAATGAAGGTTGTCCCTGCTGAGTTTCACTCATGATTCTAAAGGAATTACTGTGATCAGATTATCTTCCTGGAGAATATAAATGTATTATTTCTTTCTTGCCTTAATCGTAAAAATCACTGAAATTCATCAGAGTTGATTAGTAGCATATAGGTAAATGAATAGCCAAATTTTTCTTTCATATAAACCAATTAATTTGAAACAGTTTCTAACTAGTATTATCAATGAGAACTGTCAGTCACACCATATGGTGTGTGTGGCGTATGTTTATATCTGCTTAGAGGAGGCAGAAATGAAAGACAAGAGTTGGGGCAGATAACAATGAGAATGAGGTTGACTGGAATAAACAGTCCAATTAGTTTTTTCTACTGAACCAACTCACTTGGGAACTCAAAATGGTTTTTTTTTTGAAAAAAATTTTTTTTTGTGTGTGTGAAAGGCTAGTTCATTAAACCAATAAGCTTGTCTCTATAGTTCAGATTGATTTATTTTGAGGTTGTATTCAAACTACAAGCCTTGATATAGATAATTTTATTGCTGTCAATAACTTAAACATATAAAAAATCCAAGTAGCTTAAGTGTAGTTTTAGCTATCAACCCAAGCACCACAGATTCAAAATGGCAACTGTGTGGGTAAAATCAGGAATGCATAGATAGGGAACAGAAAACAAGTTTTTATTTACGAGAACTTAAAGTGGAAATTAAAAACAGTGAGAGGAGGTTTCAGATGAGGACATGTTTTATTGGTTGAAAAGGCTTGAACCAATGATTGCATCAAAAATCTTAGACAATTTAAGGAGAGTAGCAAGATTGTTGGATCTTAAGCTTATTGTGTTACTGCATACCAAGTCACTTCTAAATTCATGAACTGACTTAAAAACTGTATGATTTTCCTGAAAACAACTTTATGAGCTATCAATATTTCCATTTTATATATGAGGAATTTGGGTGGAGAAAGTTTATGTAACTTGCCCAATGACACATGGCCAGGCACTGGGAGAACTTATTTGTCAATTGATTACACTATAATTCATGAAAATGAAAATTTCAAGTTGTATATTGCTTCTATTTACCTACCACTTCCATTGAGAAGTAAATATTAAAAATAATTTCCATGACAGTCTCCCCATATTTGTTTTTCCAGTTCTGAAATCACCAGCCAGTCTATTCATCTTGCAAGTTTATCTTACGGAAATTACTACGACTCACTGTTTGATGAAAGGAGACAAATTAGACTTATGCCTGCTTTCTTATCTATGTGTACCATTCTATTCCAATTTACTTCAAATTTTTTCTTACATGTATTTAAGCCTCTGCAGAAGAAGGCAAATTTCAAAAGATGAGAGAAGGGAGGCCAAGAGACACATGAAAACATGTTCAAAGTCACTAATTATCGCAGAGATGCAAATCAAAATGACAATGCGATACCATCTCACACCTGTCAAAATGGCAATCAACAACAAATCAACAAATGACAAGTGTTGGAGAGGATGCGGAGAAAAAGGAACTCTTGTGCACTGTTGGTGGGAATGCAGACTGGTGCAGTCGCTGTGGAAAACAGTGTGGAGTTTCCTCAAAAAACTAGAAATGGAACTCCCATTTGATCCAGCAATCCCACTCTTAGGAATTTATCCTAAGAAATTAGAAACACCAATTAGAAAGGATTTATGCACCCCTATGTTCATAGCAGCACAATTTAAGATAGCTACAATTTGGAAACAGCCTAGGTGCCCGTCAGCAGATGAGTGGATCAGAAAACTGTGGTACATCTACACAGTGGAATTCTATGCTGCAAATAAAAAGAAGGAACTCTTACCATTTGCAGCAACCTGGATGGAACTGGAGAGCTTTATGCTTAGTGAAATAAGCCAGTCAATGAAGGAGAAGCATCAATGATCTCACTCATTTGTGTATAATAAAGAACATTATAAACTGATGAACAAAAGGATAGATACAGAGGCAGTAAAGCATCAGATTGTGAAATTACAGCAGGAAGATTAAAGTTAGGTGAGGTAGATAAGAGATCAATCAAAGGACTTGTATGCATGCGTATAAGCATAACCAATGAACATAGACACTGGGGGGTTGGGGTATGCCTGGGAGGGAGAAGGGGCAATGGGGAGATATGTATACATGTACACACAAAAAAAAAAGAGAGAAAAAAAAGATTGCTACTAAAAAAATAAAATAAAAAGAAGGAATTCTTACCATTTGCAGCAACCTAGATGGAACTGGAGACTTATACTAAGTGATATAAGCCAGTCAATGAAGAAGAAACACCACATGATCTCACTCATTTGAGGATAATAAAGAACATTGTAAACTGATGAACAAAAGGATAGATACAGAGACAGTAAAGTATCAAACCGACTGTGATATTATAGCAGGAAGATTAAGGAGAGGTGGGGTAGATAAGAGATCAACCAAAGGACTTGTATGCATGCCTATGAGCATAACCAATGAACACAAGACACTGGGAGGGGGGGTTAAGGTATGCCTGGGGGAGGAGGACAATGGGAAGATATGTATACATGTAACACATTAATAAAAAAATTAAATTAAAATCTATAATCATTACAAAGAATTTAATGAGTTACAGCATGTGTGAAGTCCAGAGCTTGAAGAAAAGGAAGAAATTGTTTCTATTTGTCTCTGTTTTATTAGCTGTAATGTCCAGATGGGTGCTAGACTGATTGGGAGGATCACTTCATTAGGAAGGTATGTAAATATCTCTATGTTGTATACCTGAAACTACTGTAATATTGCATGTCAAATGCAATTGAAACAAATTTAACAAAAATAAAAATAACACAATGTTCATGTGAAACAAGCAACAAGATACAGGTTTAGTTTAAAATACTGACAAAAGAAAGTAAGCTCTCAATTCACATGCTGTAACCACTTAAGAGAGCCATCATAACAGCTTGGATTTCCTAGTCTGAGAATTTTAGGAACCATGGGGAATTATACATAGAGTCTCTTATGAATCCCAGAAGAAGTTAGGAGTCCTCTTCTAGTTGGATGCATTTAAGAAATGTTTATTTAACTATACATATAAAAGAGTCATCTGAAAGATATGTCAGCGCCTACTGACACATTAAAAATCACCTAAATATCACATTCGGTTACAGCTTCAAATACATGTAACTCTTAAAATGCTTTCATTCCAGTTGTGCAATGGATAAAGCTTCTAGCATGGTAAGGAAAATCGTATCATTGACATTCTCATTGTGTAAAGTCAATTTGTGCAAGGTGACAAGTAAAAAAAAAAAGATAATAATTACCAATGATAAACATTTCTATATCATCAAACTCAATGTTTTAGTTTAAGGATGAATTGTAGACAGTGTTAGCCAAGAGGGAAAGTATTCCTGCTTTGTGAGAATGTCATTAAATTTGACTTGAAAGATATATGGCAAAACTATCTCCAACTTTCCTGTACTACCAAATATACCCATATACATGTAGTTACTCTAAAGCCCAATTTTACAATAAACCAAAGTTTAGCAAAAATTATACTTCTCAAAAGAGTTAATCAAGATAAGTTGAATTTGTGTTATGTGTTCACAATGCAATGATACAGATGACGTGTTATAGAATTATAGACTTGAAACCTTTATAATTTTATTCACCAATGTCACACCAATTAATTTAATCAGTTAACAAAAAATAAATGAATTTAATTGTCCTTGTCCTACAGCACCCTTCCAGCTGGTGGTGCTGTGTGCTCAGGACTAAATTCTGGTCAGCACTGTGTTGGAATGGAATGGGCTGTGTATAGGCTGCAGTCCATTTCCCAGCCTGGACACCTCAAGACCCCTGAGAGATAGGGGCAGATACTACACCATAAAAATGATAAGAAAAATTAAAAAATATAATTTTTAAATTACCCTCAAATTTTCATGGTTAAGTATTTCTTAGAAAAAATTCTTAGAGTTCACTCAAATAGGCTGTTCCTCTTATTCTAGGGAGTCCTTAAGAGCAGGTCATGTACTGACTTTTACTTCCTTATAATTCAAATATACTGAATACAGAGAATGCAGAGAAAATAAAACGTCATTTTCCCAATAATAAGCTTCATTCTATCTTCCTTCGCCCTTTTTATTTACAGAGAGAGAGGGGAACAATGGGTGGCAAGCTGAAATGAATCTGAGTCGAAGACTAAAGAGTATTCCCTTTCTTTTCCCAAATCCCAACATTCTTAACTATTTTTCTGGCTTTTCCATGGCCAAAATAAGCAGGAAAAAATGAGGAAATCAGAATAATTTTTGTTTGGCTATAGTGTAAGAGGTCTTTCCTAAATGATAATGGAACTCGGTGCGGCTTCATAATGGGTCTAGTTAAATTTAATTTGTTTTCTCAGCCGTGAGAAAGTGATGTCAGACTCTGCTCAGTTTGAGTCTGTCCAGGTTCTTGATGTGTTCAGATGTCGAGATGCTACTGGAGCAGTGAGTTACCCAGTGGAACAGTCTTTTTGGCAAACTCCCCTAATCCTTTTCTTTGACCAATGTCCAACGTTTTTTCTAGTTGCATTTAACCTGATTTCATCACATCTCATGCTCCTGTGATCCACGGTCAATACCTAAACTTCCAGGGCCCTGGGAATTCCCTGGCCTGCTATTTCTTTATTGTATTTCTCCATGTTTCTGCTTCCTGCCTTCATAAGGAATATTCTGAAACATTTTCCAATGCTGAACACTCTATACTCATCCTTAACTAATTACAGGATTCAAAGGTTGTAAAGCCATTCTCCCACTTCCTATTTGTCAGCTTCCAACCACATGTGCTGCCCCAGGTGCCTGTATTCCTAGTATACTCCACTACCTTCCTTTATTGCTGCCATCCTCCATTTTCCTAGTAACTGCTCTCTAGTTAGTTTGTGTTGCTGTTCGTGATCTGTGACTATACTCTCGCACAGCTTGTCCATCCAACCATACATATTCATGATTCTTAACTTTTGATTTCCCTTGATAATCCAATCCCCCATCACCCATGTACCCACAGACACACAGATAACACACTCAGTTTAACCAGCCATTCCCTTGAGTACATAAGGAATTTGTCATCTAAAAATGTCATCAGATAAAAAAATTTGCACACAAATTCCTTAGCCTTTATCCAAAGCTACATAATCATTCTGACTCTCTTATGGTCTCACTGACATGTCGTTCCTTTCAGGATCTTCATTTTCCATTTATCCTACCTATATCTTTCTCCAAACACTGCACCTCACTCATCAGCAGTAACTCTACCAAGCTACTCACTTTTTGATCTATGCAAAGAGTACTAGAAGGTAGTATAACGTGGCAGAGTTCATCTCTGATTGCCATACACTTAACATATATGCATGTGATTAAGTTTTGGGTTTGTTCTTGGCACAGGTGGTCATGAAAACCATATACCTACTGGTATCTCTTCTTCTGCTCTCCTAAAACATAATTCTAGATCAAGTACAAAGTCACCTTTTCATCTTATATATTTGTGCTACTGAGTAAACTGTTGAATAAAAAAACAACACAGCTTTAAAGCTGCTATGATAACTAATTCACAATTTTTAATTTTCTTCCTGAACTTTTAACCCTGTTATTGGATTATAATAGCTGCCTGAGAAAACTGGGCCTTCAGGTATTGACTTGAAAGTGTCTATCTCCCTCTGTATGTTCTTATCTCTGCCATCCCTTCCCCCTACCCAACAGGGTCAGAGACAGTATATCTCACATCCTGTATAAGGTTAGGCCTTCATGCATCCCTACTATTCTGTCTTCACCAAGACCAAGGTTACTTTGTTGTCCTTCTTTCTGTCTTGTCATTATCCTGTCTATTATACACACACTCCTGCCAAAGTCATTTTCCTAAAACACAATTCTTATGTCACTACTCTCCTATCATCCTCATCAACAGTTCTTCATTGTTCCTGGACTGAGGTCTAGATAATTCATTTTAGCTTTCAAGATTTTGAATTACTTGATTCCAGATGTGTCCTCCTTTACCGTACTGATGCTTGCATGTATTTCTTGTTGTCATTGGATCTTTATGCTGAATCTAAGCAGTCCCTGTCATCTACCCAATCCTTCACTTTATAACAGCAGCTACTTCACCTTTCAATGAGCTATGCTACTTTGGCACCTGTCTCAGTTTCTGTTCGATTTCAATGTAGACTTCTATTTTCTCTAAGAAGATGTCTCTGAAACTTCAGATTTGCATTAGGTGACATGTTCTCATGAAGTGCTATATTACTCCTAATATCGCTTGTATCACAGTGTGTTTTAATTTTTGTTTACTTTCTGTATCTCTCACTAGACACTCAGCACTATAAGATCGAATACAACATTTGCCTTTTTCAAAGATTTTCTTTTTAGAGGCTAAGTGTCAGGATTTGACATAAATATAGAATGAGGCAAAAGTAGGTTTATAGTTGTTTGTATGGAAAATAATAAAGTAAAAAATAAATAATAATACAAGAATAAACTCTGTGCTTCACATACTCACAACTATAAACCTACTCATTCCATCTTGTATTTTATTAACTGAACAATACAAGAATTGGTCCAAGGTCATAGATGCAAGAGCATACATAGGTCAGCAGGTGAAATCTAAAAGGACCTTCAAGAGCATGTGATCTCTTTCACAAGTACAACCAGCATGATAAGATTATTTCTTATACTCTCTAAGAAACTTAAGAACCTTTAGAAATTTTATCCCACAACAAACAAACATAGGAACAAACACACAAAAAACAAAGGCCATTGAAGAGTTAAGAGAAATGTTGTTATCTAAATTCCTAATTCCTTAAGAATTACCTAATGGCTTACTTGCAGAAGAAATAAAAATTGCTCCACATAAGAAGATAGTATAGGCTTCTCCAGCCTTACCTAAGCTTGACTTTAAGTTTTAGATGAAGTTGAGGGTTTTTTAAAGAGAATGGTCTATTTATTTATTTATTTATTTTGTTTTTTATTTTTTAAATTTCTTTATTGATTCAGGTATTACATATGTGTTCTTATTCCCTCATTACCCCTCACCTCCCATTCATGCCCACAGTCTATCTCTTTAGATGACCACATGATGAGAGGATCTGGATTACAGGTAGGTTGTATGAGAATACAGACACATGCAATGGAGATATTTTACAAGTGTGATTGACCATCTCAGATAAGTCCCTATTGATACATTCTAGACTGAGGTACAAAATAGATGTAAATTGCATATTATAATTTTTTTTAAATGCTTGATTGTCTTTGTCGAATACACCATTACATTCACTCTGATTGTAAAGGATTTATTCTGGTTTTGTTCAGTATGTTTACTTAAAGTGACTTCCCTGTATTCTTTTTAATTATATATGTTATTAATTAAGTGCCAACTGCATAAGACCAAGGTCAGAGTCAGAGAAGAGAGGGATAGAATCTGGCATTTGAACTGGTCTTTTAGGGAAAATGAGCCACCTATCAGGAAGGTCATGATTATTTTGGTTAAACATTTATTACAGGTAAAGTGAGGGCTAATTCCAGGATGTTTGAGAAATATCTGTTCAGATGTACAGGTTGACTAGTGATCACCTAAAGCCTTTATTTCATGTCAGATATTTAAGTTACTCGGTGCTTTTCAAACTACTGTAGCAGCAAAGAGGCAGAGTACAAACATATGGTTTCCTATGTTACCAAGTAAATGAAGCATTTTGGTATTATCTGCCAGAAAACACAGGAAAAGTTACAAGAATTTCTATTTAAATTATGCAGAAAAACAAAAAACACGTTTAGAGTCTAGCAAAACAAATTAATTACAAATATTTCAAAATGCATACCTTCTCATAGCTATTCTCTTGATTTAGTTTGCTCTTCATTGTATTCTTTTAGTGAAGGCAAAATACTTTTATGCAGTTTTTTTTAATGCATATATACACCTGATCCCAAACTTTCTAGTTCTATTTTTGTATAAAGTCACAAATATTTTGAGGTTTTAATATTACTATCATGCATCTTTAAGTAACATAATCCTGAAGGTTGGAGCAGTAACATTATATATATTTATTAACATTTTTAAAAATCTCAGGTCAGAATTTAATTTTTTTAAGAATTATAATCTCTTTTAATCTTATATTTAATTTTTAATTGACTGTATTATTGGTGAAATTACAAAAACATAGTCATTTTAGCTGGTGTGGGAATGAGGATCTGCAGCATTTAATTCAGTAGGAAAGCTCAGGGTCATGGTGATAATTATATCTATGGAATGATGCCCTGTGGTTGGAGCCACAGGAAAACAATAACACACACTTATCCTTAGATATCCCAGAATAGAATGTGCCTGGTGTCTGTATTTTAAGCAAAATGAATTGGCAAAATCAGAGGAATAAATATGGACTGAAAGCTTCCACTAGGTCCTGTTTCTCCCCCAATGAGAGTCAATATCAGCCCATATAGGTCTCTACCAGTGGCAATGGAAACTCACCCATTGCCCTTCTGAATTGGTTGTTCCCTCCAACATGACTTTAAATCTACATGTCTCCAAAATGTTGCTTCCAGGGGCCACTAGGAGTTTAAATTACTGGCTGAGTCATCAGGTCAATGAGATCTGATAGGAATTTCTGTTGTTTATTTAGGAAAGGAAAGAGATGTGTAGAAATATGGAAATTACAGTCTGTCATTTGTAGGAATATCTCTTTGTTTTAGGCATTTTGTAGAAATAGGAAAGTGCTATAAACAACCTAACACTGAAATGCTTTCCAATGCCACAACTCAGAGAAATAGTAAACGTAATTGATAGGCTTAGAGATCGTGAAGGAGCTGTTGTTTGTTGAGGGTTTTTTGCACCACAACATTGCATGACTGAAATAATTTACTTTTATATCTGGTGCTGATATTGAAATCTGAGCATTTCTGGTATAAAATAACTTTAGGCATTTTAAATACATTTTATGTCCAAGTGAAAGCCAGAGAAACCAGCTTCAGGGATCCGAAAGCACCCTGGATGGCTCATATTTCCTTCTGTTCGAAGAATGAGCCACAGTCATTCAACGCACAAGGGAAGAAATCTGCTCAAACTGCTAGGCAGTGGGGTGAACACTCAGCCAGCTGAATGGCTTCCCAGATTTGAGTGGTTGCACTTCCCGGGCTGGCTGCCGACCTGCATTGCTCTCTAAATCACCTCCACTTTAACATCCAGGCCCTGCTGAAGAGACAGGATGGTGTTCGCCTCAAGACAAGCCTTTCCCCACTGGATTGCACTCAGCTGAAAAAACGAGCATGTAACAGCCACTGGGAATGGGCTCTGCTTACATGGGAAGCCGTCCCAGCCACTGCTTTTACTCCAGTGACCTTTACTCCAGCACTTAAGGCTGCAAGGAGCTTGGCGATGTGGGAGAGGGGGAAAAAACAGTTTTCAGAATTTGGGTTGGCAGGGCTACAGCTACTGAGATCATGTGACTTCTGCAGCAAGAGGCCACTGTGAATAGGGGGCTCCCTCCTGTCAGTATAAGAATCCTGCCCAATGATACATGTGCCTCGTTTTTTTTTAAGGCATATTTCTTACCATGGTGGTACACTTGTTCCTATGCTCCTCCCAGGAACCCCTCACAGGGCAGTGAGCAGTCACCTGGCCTGCAAGGTACTTTCATCTTTCTGAAGGCTGGATGCTGACTCTGGGTTAGGTAATTGTTGGTCTGTGGACTCCAGCTTTTTTCATTTTGCCCACAGTGAATAATGAACCCTCCACAGGAAGCCAGTCCATCCTCATGTGAATGCCTGTTTTCTTGCTTGTCAGTCAGCATTTTAGGAGGTGGGTATATATAAAGCACCGCTTTTTACTGGACTTGAGTTCTTGTCTGGCTCCTTTCCCAGTTTACAGATGGCAAAATGAAGGCAGATTCGTACCATGTCCTGAGTAAATCTGGGATATAGGTGAAGTCTGCCATAGGTGACAAGACTATACTATATCATTCCCTATTAAAACTCTGCCATGCTCATAATTTTCAACTTGACTGCCTGTTGAAGACTACCCTGTCTACTCAGCTCTCTTAAAAGTCCCTGGATGCACTTGAACACTGCATTTAGGAAGTAGATGCTTTTATTATTGCTAGTACCACAAAGTAGAAAGCAAAACACTTGAAAAATTATAAAAGCTGTGGTTATTTTCTTGGGAGGAAATCCTTCATTTCTCAACCCTCCGTTATTACAAAATGAGTTTGGATCATTAGAGGGAATCAAGAATTATTTCCCACCCCCAGAGAGAATGTTTCTTCAAAGGAATTTATTCTTTGTCAGTTTGTTACACAAATGGCCTCTAACCCTGCTTTGTAGGGTTTGAAAGATCCCTTTGTGTAATGTGGAAGGCAGCCGTGGCTTGCTTCCCTATTATTCCATCTGATGGCTTTATTCATGTGCATTTAACTTGCATTTGGTAGGTAAAAACGGAATACACTGTTTGTAATTTATTTTAGGGACAGATAAGTTAGTGAGTTTCTAATAACGGTCTTGATACTACTGTAGGTGAACGTGTCACTCATTAAAATAATACACAATGTCTATGAGACAATTTTATAGACAAGCAAAACACCTACTATTTGATGTCAACTGAGCCCCATGCCTTGCGTCTCATCTGTGGTAGCTAATCAATTACAAAGTGAATTGAGTCTTCAAATATTGGGGAAATACTTTGCTGCTAAAAGCTTTCCAATCTGTAGAACATATTAGCCGTTGGTATTTCAGAAACCTAGCCACCTGATTAACCTGCAATAGACATGGCAATTTTTACTCATAGAGGAGAAAAATGGAATCCTCTCAACCTAATATATCAATGAACATGTGAACAAACAAATAGGAAATTGAAAAGACTGACTCAGACTACAATGGCCTTACACGCAGAGTATGAATCCTATGTAAATGTTGATGACTTGATTTACTTTCCATATCAAAAGCAATATCCTTCCTAAGGCAATGTTACACTAGTTTTTAATGATAGTGGGTTGAGTTATGAAAATGACTTTAAAATAAATTTAATGATTTTTACTTTAGGTTCTGTTACGTGAAAACCTACATGAAACCAGATGAACGTTAGCTAAATACTCTGTATTAGAGGTTGGTTGGACTTAAAAGTGATAATGTCTTAATTGCCAATATTGCTGCCTTGAATATAGTAGTGAAAAATTTGAGAGACCAACATTTCAGGATTAATGTGTTAAATTAACAACTCACAACTTCATGCACTCTGTTGTAATGAATCATGTTGAAGAGAGGGGAAGTTTATATTCAGGGATACCTCTTACATTTTCTAGGATTTCTTGGGCCTTGTTAATTTAAATCTTACTCTCAATACATGCATGTAGCCAAGATAATTACTAGAAGGCAAGATCAAAGCCAGCATATTATAGTCCTATTCCATTTTCTGCCGATGTGAGTGATCGCCTGTCCTTTGATGTTGTGTGCTTCTACAGGGAAAGTGCAGAGGATAAAAATACTACACCATGTAATCTGGCATTTATCCCATGAGAGCAGAATTCCAAATTGTGACACATGTCAAGAAGTTAAAAAAAATAACTTAAAAGAGACCTATGCTTTATAAAGTGACACACTCTGCATTTAAACACCATCAAACATCATTTTCCATTACAAATTTAGTCCCTGATATAAAATTCAAAGAATTTTTGTAACTTTAGTAGAAGAAAATAGTTACCATATTTACTAGCAATTACATTAAACATGTGTCTGAGCCTTTATCCCTCCTAATGAGGGTTGTTGAGAGGAAGCAGACACAGAGCGTGCACACACACACATATTTGTGTTTGTACATCCATTCAAGGACCCCAAGTCAGTCCGTGTGTTCTCTACACATATGTCCAGATGGTTTCAGTTTGCTATGAATCTTCTATCACCTTAAGTCATGAGGTGGAGCAACTGACAGATCGCTGGATTACTTCTTGTAGATTAGAGACAAAGAGTTCTAGGTCTATAATATTATATTTAACAAATATTTTTTCCATATGATCTGTCTCTGGAAACGTTCTTTTGGATACTAAATGGTGTTAGTCTTATCTTTACTCTACATGATAGTATCCTTTCCTGTCCTAGTTTATCTTTTAGAAATAGATTAAATGTGTGTATATGTGGTGTGTGTGTGTGTGTGTGTGTGTGTGTGTGTGTGTGTGTATTTAGTTTGCTTACATGTACATGAACCTAGAGATTGCAGTATTATTTCTAAATTACATTTCCTGGTAAATTAAATTCAGTTCTTGCCCTTCTGAAGGGAAATATCATTTTTCCAATCCTTCATAAGTTTCTACTTGATTCTGGTCCATTCCCTTTTTGACGTGGAGTCCTCCAAGGTATGGTGAGCAGACATAAATGTTTTGTCAGGAAAATGAAAAATTGTTTAGGCCTCATGGCTGTCACCTTTAAAGCACAAAGCCCAATATTGAGAAAATTGGTTTGAAGGAATACGACTTAGCCCACACACTTAAAGTCAAAATCAAAACTATTTTTATTTTGAAAAATAATGGCTTTTCTTTTTTTCAGAAACCAAATTTTCAAGGATGTCTGATTCCAGAATGATTGCAAGGTGTGGTCATGAACACGACTACACAAAAATGTGTATTTCAGACTTAACATATCCCAAGTATAACTTCCTACTTCTCCCAAAGAGTTGTTTTGGTCTCAGTTTTCCATGCCCATACATAGCACATCCATCCATTCTTCAATTGCTCTGAAGTACCTAGACCAAGCTAGACTTTTTTTTATTGTCGGGCACAGACCATTTGCAAACCATTAGTGCACTTTATCCAGTATCTGACTGCATCTGGACAATTGCATTACCCTCCTAACTAACGCTGCAGTCAGAGCAGTCCTATTGCAATAAAATAAAAGTAGGTAACTTCAATATAACTTCTTTATGTCATCTTATGACTTCCCATCTCACTTAAAATAATATGTGACGTCCTTAGTTTGGCCTAAGAGATTCTCTTGGTTTAATCCCATCCCACATCTCAGATTCTTTTCCTCCCATTTCCCTAACTCACTGTTCACTACATCCCCTCATTCAGATCTGTATTCTAATGTCATCCTTTACCAAGGTTGCTTTTCTTCACTTCACTAACTATAGTACCGCCTGCCTCACCGCATCACTCTTTATCCTCATTTTTTTTTCCCTCACAGCAGCTCTAATTTTCAAATGATGTATTCTCTAGTTTTTGTTTATATCCACCTTTCCCTGCTACAGTGTAAGCACCATAAGACAGTGGCTTTTACTTTTTCTGTTACTGAATCCTGAGTGCCTACATTATGTTTGATACTAGCTAAGTATTAGCAAATATTAGGAGATTAAATTAATGGGTTGGTAAAATAATTTTGACAATTATCCCAAACATGCTAGCTATTATTTCTATAGAGATGAACCAAAGTACAGTAAGAATGATACCTTTTATAGAGGTATCTACTGTTGGATAAGCAAAGAAATGGCATATTAAAATTGCAGTAACAAAATAATATTTTATGTTAACAAAAGCTATTTAAATTGGTTAAAATTAATCTAAACTACTCAGGTTTATATGTCTCTATTTATTCTCAAGCATATTCTTGCTCTATTATTCCACCAGCACTTCAACTTTAGCACTGTTAAAAATAATTTTTCCTATATATTATGCTTTAAACTCAAATTATAATATCCTTTGCTTAGTACATTTCCTGTGACTGTGTGGTGAGGAAGAGCCTCGATTTTCTTTTTTCTTATTATTACTAGAATGTGTGTGTTTTTCTTTCACTGGACTGACAGCTGCCCACACTAAAGGCTGTATTTCTCAGTCTCTGTTGTAAGTAGCTTTGGCCACAAAACTACGTTCCAGTCAGTGGAAGTATTGTGTCTGTCACTCGTGTCTGAAAGGAATGTATAGGCCATTTGTGGAGCAGACTACTAAATATAAACTAAAATTTGTTAGTTTTTTTCTTTTTATATATAATAAATTTGTAGCTGGGAGGTGGTTCCCCAGCAGACACTGCCATGTCCAGCCTCAATCACTCCTAAATGTAGGCGTGTAATGACATTCTTGACATTGAAGGATGAGTAGAGTTGATGGATGTGTGTCATTTCTAGGTCTGGGACGTAAAACATTGCATGCATGTTCTACTTTTCCCCCTTAATGTGAACTGAAAAGTGGATATGCCTGTGTCCCAGGTTCCATGGTATGAACTCAGGCCAAGAATGATGAAGGAAAAGATGAAAGGAGGCTGCCCTTGATGTCTCAAGCAGAGAGTAGCAGCTTACACTACCTGGAACATTGCATGTAAGAAAAACAAAAGTCTTTGCTCCTTCTCACATATTTGGGATATGTAATAGCTTAGCCTTTGGCACATTTACTTATCCTTTAATCTTCCTTCTGGTTAGAATGTGAACTTGCAATGTTGGAGCTTGAGCAGCCATCTTGGATGATGAGGTAAAAAAAAAAAATGACATAGGGGCTGAGAGTACTTTAAAGCTTAAAACACATAAGAATCCTGAACTTCATATCCCTAGACTTTATGTGAACAAGTGAAAAAAAGTGACTTTATTTTATCCACTTTTATTTTGGTTTTCTACACTTGAACTGATTCTAATCACAGTTAATAAACCATGTTGTAATTCCTACTAACTGAATTACAGGTGTTCCTTGACTTAGGATGGGGTTACATCCCAATCAACTAATTGTAAGTTGAAAATATTATGTCGAAATTCATTTAGTGTTTCTACCATCACAGCTAGCCTAGCTTGAACCTGCTCACAACACATATATCTCAAGAGTAAATGTCGTCCTCTTCTCACCAGAAGCAGGACATGCAGCTGGGCATTTTCTAGATATGATGGGATGTGAAAACACAGTGTCCAAACATTCTGGCCACACAGTACACTGTACAGTGCCATTGTTCACCCATGAGCCACAAGACTGCTTGCTACCTTCGCCCAGCATCATGGGAGTATTATGCTGCATATTCTAGCAGTGAAAAGATCAACAGTCAAAAATTCAAAGTGCAGTTTCTACTGAATGAGTATCATGTTCCCACCATTGTGAAGTCAAAAGTCTTAAGTTGGAGAGACTCTGTATTTATGTTCTATCAGTTATTTTAGTGTCATTTCAGAAGCAATTGTACTGTGGCCATGAAGGCTGCCCCAGTCTGGACCTCAGCACACTATTTATTACCGAGAGCATGGCTCTTCCACAGGCCATCCCTCCTCTTGAGTTATGATGTCACATGTAAGAGGGAGTGCGGATTGTTGAAAACCTGAGATACAGGAGTTTTCATTACCAAGTTTCCATTTGTCTTGTTGGAAGAGTTGTCTATCTCTTTCTTGGAATGTCCTTAGAAGATGAATTTGTTGCAGTAAGATAAAGGAAGCTTCTTTGAAAACCACAGCCAAAAACTCAGGCCAGTTTTAAAGTGTATTTTCCCACACATTATTGGGGCAAGTCCAGTTAAATTTTAGTGTACAGAGATAATTCTTGCAATTATTTTTTAATAGAATCTGGTATAATATCTCTGAAACAGAGTTTCAGATTCCAAAATCCCCACCCTCCCACCTTACTCTACCTTTATGTGGAATCCCTCTGAAGATAAGGAACCAGAATTGTCTTCAAACTCACTTTTTATAGTCTTGAGCCAAGATTTGAGTTTTTCATATAGTTGGGGGATAGTCTTACAATCCATCTCATTTTAGAACAAGATTCTATAACCATAATCAAGAAATAATAAAAATTATAAATTAATATACTGATATATATATCTGGAAGAATCACACTCTTGTTTTATTTAGCTATCAAAAGAAAGATTTGGGTCTGTTTAAAAAATAATAGGCAATTAATAATTGACTGTAGTTAGAAAATAATAGTGACATATAAGTGATGGACTAAAATAATTTCAGTCTAGTGTAGATGAATATAACTCATATTTTGTGCTACGCGGCAGTTTCTGAAACATTTTAACAGCAATTATTGCATTTGGTTTTCATAGCATTTATATTAAACAGAGTGAGCATGTATTAGCATATGACATTTTTTATATGTGTAACCTAAGGATCCTATAACTTGAGCAACTAGATAGCTAGCACCCAGCAAAGGTAAGTTTCTTCTTCCAGGGCCTGTCATCTTTCTACTGGCATAGAGAGTATAAATTAATAACTGAAAATCTCTCTCTGGAGTTTGCATTCCTGTCTAACTTTGGACATATGGAAAGATGGTACCAATGATACAAAAATAGAATATATGAGTGCAGGCTCAGTAAGACTTCTGCTTGCTTCACTGGAGTTTTGGTCAAGAGAGGGAGCATACTTTAAGCTCAAGACATGAAAGACATTAATTAAATATTTTAGTGGAGTTAGGTTTTCCTGATATGGCTTCTTCTAATGTAAATTTTGCTTTTACCTTCAAGAGCCACAGGGTAAACCTATACTGGAAAATAGTACTCAAAATTATCATCATTATAACAATTACTATCACCTATTGTATTTCAAGTGAGAAAGAGAATGCCTTTTTATATGTATTTATACAACTGTAAATTTAGCATTTCTCCTTTTAATATATTTTTATTGATTTCAGAGAGGAAGGGATATGGAGTAAGAGATAGAAACATCAATGATGAGAGAGAATCATTGATCGGCTGCCTCCTGCATACCCCACACTGGGGATTGAGCCCACAACCCAGGCATGGGCCTTGACTGGGAATCAAACTGTGACCTTCTGTTTCATAGGTTTGATTCCACACTGAGCCACACCAGCTGAGCTAGGAGCACCTTTTTATCTAATACCAGTAGAATGATGGATACCGTTCTGGTCGGTACATTTATGATAAAGTTCATGGAGAAGAATATCTTTTCTTTTGAAAACTCTGGGGAAATCATCCTGATACCTCACGTTCTGTGTGTGGCATGCTGCCTAAATATTTTAATCAAAGTGCCTATTCTATATTATCAAGCACATGATGATTTCTTTGTTGTCGTTTAGTAAAATTTAATTTTTCCCACAAGTCTGCTTGATTGGAAATCTTGGCATCTTCTGTGGACAGTTCCTTTAATGATTACTCCCTTGCCCCTTAAGCAGTTATTTCTTTTTAAAAATATATATATTATTTTGATTTTTTTATAGAAAGGAAGGGACAGGGATAGAGTTAGAAACATCGATGAGAGAGACACATTGATCAGCTGCCTCCTGCATATCTCCCACCAGGGATGTGCCCGCAACCAAGGTATGTGCCCTTGCCCGGAATCGAACCTGGGACCTTTCAGTCCCCAGGTTGATGCTACATCCACTGAGTCAAACTGGTTAAGGAAGCAGTTATTTCTTAAAGGAAGAACTCATCTGATGCAAATGCCTTGAATACTATTCAGGAATTTAAGAGGAATATCAGGAAGTTTGAAAAGAGGTTGTTGAAGCAGCTCAGAAATCACTGTAAATGTATGAAAATGTGTACTTCTCCCCTTCCTTGAGCAAACTGCACAGAAACCTACATAAATGGTGCATAAAGCTTTCATGACTTGGGCCCTAGGCTACATATTTAAGTGGTCCCTACTGTATTCACATATAAACAGTGGCTTCATGTATTAGGAATAGTAATAATAGCAAAACAACCATAACATTATTAGCATGATTTTATTTGTATTTTTATGGCTCTTTGACTAGTTTGACAACTACCTACTGACTTTTAGGAAATGCCTAAAAATGCCAGTTATACATACTTTATGTCGGAGAACATAGACTTTTACTCAGGGGAGTATCCATAGGGAAGCTTCCCAGACAAAAATTTAGGGCTCTGGAGTTACAACAAACATTCCATATACAGGCTTCCTTGTTATCAATTAATTCAACTGACTTCTTCATCAATTTTTCCCCCTTCAGTCTTGATGGTTTTATGACCTAGACCCAGACAATACCCTTAGGCGGTCCATGTGATAATTGACACATTTTCTAACACGGTATAGTGATGCCCAAGTCACTGCTTTCAGGCCCTGACTTGAGCTGATTGGAGTCTGCAGCAGGGGGCCTTCATCTTCATACATCAGAATACCCTGACAGCTCTCCCAGGCAGGGCCCAGGCGACTCGCTCCCCCAGGAAAATTGATGCAAACGCCTCCAGAACATTGTAATGGTTGCTAGGCATCACAACAGTGACATCTTTATGATAAACACAGTATGCAGAAGAAGGTCTAATAAAAGAATAACAAATTATTACATCCAGAGGGCAATTTTACAAGATTAACGTGTGTAATAAATAACTTCTAGAGTCAGAATACCCAGTTACCTTTTAAGGTATTTCACAGTGGAGACAAAATGAACTGGCCTATAAAACCCAAAGAATGCAGAAGAGGATAACAAACTTCTTTTTCACATTTCTGAAAGATAGCCACAGTACTTGCCTTATAGGATAGTGAGTTCAGCAAGTCATTATTGTAAAATAGGATTATGCATGAAATTCAAGCTAAGGTGTTTATTATTATTATTTATCATATTGCTATTGGGCATTCAGTAACATTGTAGTATACATACTACCAACTTAATCAAAAGCTTGTCGCATTTTATTTCTAAAACAACTTCAATACATAGAATATTATATAGCAAATGCCAGGACTCAAATATATTTCATAATAGTTACCAGAAGTTTTAGTGTTTCTATAAAAGGCAATGAATTTCTTTACTTGATGATTTTGATCAGGTATTCAAAAAATTAAAAGTAAAATATTTCTCCATTCCCCTATTTAATTTAATTTTTTAAATCAGTGCTTCTTTATTTATTCTTGCCTGAATTTATATTATAAAAGTGAGGGAATAAAGAATTCTGTTGCTTAAACAGTGGAGATATGCCATTTATAATACATATAATTATTATTTTAATTATTAAAAGAGTAGCAGTTATTCAGATATTTCCAGTGGTGAGTCTAGTCTTGTCTAAGAAAATTAAATGATAGAGGGAATAGAGGAAGGATAAAATAGAAAGAAAGAGATAGTGAAGAGAGAAGAAAGATGGAAGGAAGGGAGAGAGTGAGGCTGAGAGTGTGGGAGGCAGGAAGTCAGGTAACCACTAATCTCTCCAAGTCTTATCTCCTTCCCAAATATCCTCTTACCTGCAGTTGAAAAGTTGAGTTTCTATTAAAATATTTTTAATTAGATGCTTTAACTTTTGACCCATTGGATATAAACAATGTAGCCATTCTTTATGGGTGTTTATTTTGAGCCATTTGTTGCTGCTATGGGTAGGCAATTGGATTCAAGCTTGACCAAAGGAAATGTTGCAGTAAAAAAAATATTACATTCCAATATACTGTATTACTTTTATTGTAGTTCCTGAATGCTTGAGGTCAGGGGTCTATTTGATTCATCTTCTTCCTGTCACCATCTACCCTCAGAGTGCCCTCTACTGTTGCTGTCATATAGTTAGGTGATTTGTAAGTAGATGAGTGAATAAAGGGTGCAATGTACCAGGACCAACCCACTTTACTAGTATAAGCCTAAAGGATGGTCTACCTGATCAGAATA
This sequence comes from Lasiurus cinereus, assembly GCA_011751065.1. Taxonomy (NCBI): domain Eukaryota; kingdom Metazoa; phylum Chordata; class Mammalia; order Chiroptera; family Vespertilionidae; genus Lasiurus; species Lasiurus cinereus. The sequence continues at coordinate 17,350,204 of JAAGEH010000040.1, read as the reverse complement.
ATCGATATTCCTTTTGAAGGATATTGAAAGCTAATCAAGGTGATTTTACTAACAGGACAGTTCTTATAGGTGGAGGAGGGGAATGGGTTAGTACTGATAATTATTGGATATAGATTGGAGAAAGAATTGGGGAGTAAACAATAAGGAAGGCTTGAAGTTCCTCAGAAAGAATTGGTTTTGTTTGTTTGTTTGTTTGTTTTCTCATTGAGAATTCAATGAACTTGAATGCCTAGTGAACACTAAGTAGATAGCTATCTGTGGGAAACATTACTCATTTTAAAAAAAATATTTTTATTGATTTTAAAGAGAAAAGTAGAAGTAGAGATAGATAGAAACATCAATGATGAAAGAGAATCATTGACCGACTGCCTCCTGCATGAACCTATTGGTGATCGAGCCAGAAATCCAGGCATGTGTCCTGACTGGATATCCAACTATGTCCTCCTGGTTCATAGGTAGATACTCAACCACTGAGTCACACTGGCAGAGCTATTTATTTTCTTTTTAATATAAATTGCTTTTTAAAATTTTCTGTAGAGAATGATTTTTTATGCATTTTTTAGTATTCTTCCTTTCTTTATATAAATCCAAGTTTCTGACCTATATCAGAATAATCCCATGTGTCCGGTTCCTTCATCTGTAAAAATGGGGACAATAACAGTTAATCTCAGAGATGTTGTAAAGATTAAGAATCTTGGCACATTTAATGCACTTAAAACAGTGTTGGATAAAACTTAAACCCTAAACAGTGTCTCAATAAAAGTGTTCTTTTATGAGAGTTGTCATCCTGACTTTAAATTTGGTTCATGTTACCTTGATTTCAAATCTGGAGTCATCTAGGCTTTCCTAGGAATATTTTAGCTAATATTGGTATTTACATTTTTTTATAAGAACTGGAAAAAAGCATGCTAACTCATATTGCATACACTGTAGTGATAAGGTTTTCTTTTGTTGGTGTTACTGAAGTTGTTACTGTTATGCCAATTCAATTTTTAAAAAAATGTTGATTAGTTCTGAGTCTTTAGAAACTAATTAGCACAAATTAGTAAAAAATACTATTTCATCATTATGTAATAAATATTTATTTGCTAGATGAAAAATTCAAAGAATGTATGTGGAAAGGAAAAATAGCAGGAGTTCCTTAAAAAGGCAGAGTGAATCATTGGGTTATGTTTCTATAAATAAGTAGTAGACATTTCTGAAGGTGGAGGTTTTAGGTTTCTATAACTCTATTCCCTAGGTTGCATGCCTAATATGTGCTGAATATTAGCTCATTTTCAGTGTTCTTTATAAAGTTTTGCACTTGGCTTGGAGTAAAGAAAATATTCCACTAACACCTGAGCCAAAAAAATGTCTTTTCAGCTCTTATTTAAATAAAACATTCTATGCACTTTACAGTAATTAAATATAGCCATAATCCATGGATCAGTCGAAAAGATCACCTCTTTTTCCACTGGATGGTAACTCTACCATTACATGCAATGATTTTGATGTTAATATGTCATATTTAAAGATTCCTCTATCTGAGAAGCTCAAAGTATTTTATGAACATTATGCCGATTAATCCTACATGACAAGTGTTACTATTGCCAGTATACAGATGAAGACACAACAGTGGGGTGACTGTGCCAGCAAATGACTTTGTTCTATGTCTTTGGAGAAAAAAATATGTATGCTATCCAAGACTTTCCTATTATGAATGCCTTGGAGACTAATTTTTTGGAAGACTGCAGAAAAGGCATAGGTCAGTGGCAGTTTTGAAGTTCTTGGAAGCTAAGTTTGTCTCTGCTCGAGAAGCTGAAGCAACATCCTTGAATTTGTTACCTAAGCATTCTTAGTATTCTGCATTAGCAACAGGCTCCAGGCACAAACGACTGCTCAGAAAAGTTTCTTTAATTAAATGAGGGCATCTCACTTCGAGATCTTGCTGCCTCCCCCTTGGGGGTGGGCCCAGGTCTCTCCCTTTGCTCTTTGGGCAGGAATTGAGTGCAATGCTGGTGCAGCTCACCTTGTGACCTCTCTGTTTACATCCATCCTTAGCCTTTCACCTGACCTCTGATCTCCAGTTTAGTTTAGTTCCATCAATGTTGGGGTTTTATAAATGTTGACCTTTTATTAGATTTTTGATCTGTGGCCTTTTTCTTGACCTTTGCTCTTATGTAGTTTAGATCTTCTAAATAAAGCTAAGGAGATGGAACTCACTCTCCAAGAATCATTGAGTAAATAATGAAAGGCCACTTGTAGAGCAAAGAAAAGTCCAGGACAAACTCCTAATACTCTAAAGAGAGCGATGTTGTCTTTAGACAATGTTGTACAAAATTAAAAACCTGAACGCAATCCTTTTCTGGAAAATTCTGATGAGTACTCCATATCATATTAGAATGTAAGAACATCAGTGCTCATGTATACAAATAAATCCCAAACCTATGAAAAGAGCATTCTAGATAAACCTTTTATTTAAAATTGATAAATACAAGTTTTAGCCTATTAATGGTACTTTAATTAATTAATTAATTTAATAACTGTTTGCCATTAGTTCATTTTAAACATGTAGGTTAATTCATGACATTACACATTTGAAAATTATACTTTCATATAATTAAATCATGGCAGCCACCTTGCCTCAGCAATTATTAAGACATTGTCAGTCCATTGTAAGATTTCAGATATGTCAAAAATGTAAAATGGTGCATCTTAAAATTGGTAAAATATGATAATAGCTATTATATTAATTGTATATTCAAATATCCCTTGATATCTTTCTCCTTTAATTCCCACTACCCCTGTCTGAGTTTCTTTACTTCTTATCTGCATATTATCCGTAACTTTCTAACTTCTTTTCTTTCCTTTAGCTTCCATTCTCACTGGCTTCGAAATGTTACATTGCTGTTTCTAATGCTGAAATGATTCTACCTCTTGACATCAGAAACTTGATCTTCATAATTTAAATTCTGCATATCTCACTTCAAACTTCGTAATTTCCTTAACTAGTCTCAGATTTTTCTGACCTTCTTAAAGGTTAGCCACTTATAGTATTAGTTACTGGTTAGAGGTTTTTTTTCCAGACAGTACAAACTTATCATTGTTTCATAAAACTCAGCACATTCCATGCCTTTTTAACATACCTATTTGATTTGTATTTATAAAAGTAACACTTTCTCATTGAAGCCCATGAATGGCTGCCTGTCTTAAACATTTCTAATGTGTGTTACCCTTTGGACAAAGAGTTTAAGAAATTCCAGATCATTTACCTAGTACATGTTGAGCCTTAATTAAATTTCACATTCACATTCAAACACATAATAATATACATATATTCTGAAAATGATTCTAAAATCAATTAAAGTAATAACTAGATCTGCTTTTTCTCATTCTATTTTATACATCTAGGATATAAATTAGGAGCACTAAACAGAGTTTTAATGAACCACAATGAAAATAAATTGAATTCAAATTTTAATTTGAGCTTTTCGTATAGCTTAAGCTTGGATATATTTAGAGAGATATAGATACAGACATAGATATAAATATTTGTGTGTTTAAAGTTTAGTGTACACACAAAACATTCATTTTTGGCACTTATTTCTTAGTGATAACAAAAATTTTTTAAACATCAAAGTGAATCTAGTTAAGGAAGAAATAGAGTTTCTAGTGAAATAAATATTTTTATATAAAACTATTTTTACTGTAGATAACTGAGAAATAAGTCACAGAGAAGCTTTATTTGAAGATAATTTTTCTTTATATTTCTTAAAGTTGCATAAGAAAAGTAGTTATAATTTTTAAAACCTCTTTATTAACACACTCTTGTTTCATAGCCCTAGAGTCACCAAATTCCTGGAGTAGGAACACAGATTTTAGAAAGTGGGTCATTATTTTTTTATAGAAATATGAAGAAGTATTTTATCTGTATCCTGTAAAAATAATTATTTTATATCAGAATGTCACTTTACAAATTTGGCCTTTTTATGAGCAATCTATATGGACAAGGTGCCTGTTTTTATACATTTACTCACCTAAATTTTTTTCTAGTTAAACCAGTTCATGGATATACCATACTATTTCTCTTATTTTGCTTGTTATGTACAAGGGTGGGCAAAAGAAGTTTACAGTTGTCAGTACACAAAACACAAAGTTTATTCTTGTATTATTATTTATTAATTATTGTACTATTTATTTGGAAGGAGATACAGTACAGTCCATAAAAGTGCTCAGTCTAAAAATTTCTACATGACAACAATTGACAAAGTTCAGTATCCCAGGATTTGACTATATTAGGAGACATAAGTGAAAGAAGGTCATCAAAGTGGACCCTAATCCGATGTGACTGGGGACCTCATAATAGGATATTAGGACAGAAATATACACAAATGAAAGGCTGAAGGAGAAAATAGGCATCTATAATCTAAGCAAAGAGACCTTGGAAGAGAAAACTCTGCCGACACCCTGAGCTCAGACTTTTAGCCCCCAGACTTGTGAGAAGCACAAATCTAACTAAACTGGTCATCCTAAGTGGTCTTCAGAGTTCATCTCAAATATTATTTATTCTAAGAGTGTTTTATTAACATTTACACCTCTATCATATTATTTATATCATGGACTGAAATTGATAGTTCACTTGATTCCATTCATATTTACCAAAAAACTTTGATAGATGAATTCATGTCCATGCATCTTTGAATGCTCAAAAATTTATACCAGCATTAACCTAATGGAAATACAAATATATTTTTTTCTATAATGAAATAATATAAGAGCATAATGTTGGGAAAAGTGTGAAATCTCTAAAATAGGTAAAATGATTGCAGGTGATCCTTTCAATGCAATATTCAATGTTGACCAGGAGGTCTTTGGAACTATCTTATTCTATAGGGTTCTGTTCCTATAATTGTTTTTACAGAAATTTATTTTGTAGTTTTTAGAGATAGATGTTATCTTGTATAGGGATGATGTTTATACAAATAATTCCTGTTTATAAAGATGCTAGTCAGTTTTTTTTCTGGTAACTGCAAAATGCACCGTCTCTTTCTTAAATGATTCTAAACACTACAATTTATTGCCCTTTGGATATTAAGAGTTATGCATCTATTTGTAAACTAATTTCAGTTTTTCTAATTATGTGTATCTTTGGATTTGTTTTGCACTTGCTTTAACATCTTGCTGATTCCTTCACTTATTAATGAGTTAAATTTTTAATGTTCATTTTTGTGAATTATATATTTGCCCTTTTAACAAAATTCTTTAGCAATGAAAATTGACTGAAATTATCTCTGTGAAATATAACTATAAATGTATTTTCTATTTGCCAGTTTTCTATTTTATAAAAATATAAAAAGGCTAAACTGATACTTTTTCACTAAGCAACAAACAATAAGAGACAATCTGCTATTATATTAAGACTAGAGACCCAGTGCACAAAATTTGTGCATGGAGGGAGAGATTCCCTCAGTCCAGCCTGTACCCTTCCCAGTTGGTGACATCCCTCTCACAATCTGGAACCACTGGCTCCTAACTGCTCACCTGCCTGCCAGCCTGATTGCCCGTAACTTCCATCCCCTGCTGCCTTGGTTGCCCCCAACTGCCCTCCCCTGTAGGCCTGATCTTGGCGAAGCTCAGAAAAAAAGAGGGAGAGAATGACAGAGGCAAGTACTGATCAACAGCCGCCACTGAGGCTGTGGATCAAACCTTGCCTCTCTCTCTGGGTCTTAGCCTCCTGGGCAGTCAGTGCTGGGTCATCATGGCAACCCAGCACTGACTGAAGGACTTCTGGATTGGTTAGTCTTCAGTCATGATCATTTGTTACAACCCTGGCCTTTTATATATTAGGATTGTCCTTCCTTTCTTCCTTCCATTTACCTTTCTGTTTTTTTTTTTAATTATGCTAACTTTATTTGAAAAAAACATTTGTATTATCTGACTATCATAGGGCAACTAGCACTTTCTTTGTTTACTTTTATCCTTCATGGTTTTCTTTATATATCAATAAAGTCATTTCAGTGAGGTACTTTCTTTGTTTCTATCCTGCTATTTGTATACTGTTATCCTGAAATCTGCTTGTTTGAGCTTATTTTAATACAGTTTTATTATATTTTGATTGGAATACATTTGGCCCAATTAGAAATGTGAAGTCAGAATGGATGATGACAATGCTGAACCTTTACTTCAATTGATCTTACAGTCCTTTCAAGAAGAGGTCAAAGAAATAAGCCATAACTCCTTAGCCTGGTGCTCTAAGTGATTCTCTGCCATACTGGACATGCTTAGTATAGAAAAAGCTATTAATTTCACAAAATATCTCTTTTTTGGTTAATATTTACAAGCAATTTTTATTTAGTGCCCAATAATTTATATCAATATTAACCTAATGGAAATATAAATATTTTTTTCTCTAATGAAAGAATATATTTATGGGAAAGAAAGGGACATAGTATTTTGTACAGGTGGTCTAAATCTTTTTGGTATTCTGTTTTATAGAAATGGTTTTAATGATATCTCAAGTAATTATATAAAAAGATTCTTTTGGGGAGAGAATAAAAATATTCCACATGTTTTATTTATAGAGAGTGATATGCCTGTTATTTGGGGCATATAATTAACTGCACTAATAAGCAACACATCTATATATTATTATTTGATGAACCAACATTCTTTTTAAAAAGTAATGTTTTATTAAATCATTTTTTCTTTAATATATTATTCTTCTCAGTGCTTAAATGATGGATTCTCATCTCTATTTCATGGGCAAATATCTCTGGTTTGATTCAACATTCTATTCTCAGAATTTTTTGAAGATCTTTCTGAAATTTTCAGTTGAATACCTGTGTAATTCCATAAAAAAACATAAAATTATCCTCTTTAATGCAAATATTTTGAGTAAATTATCCTAATATAGATTAAATGATTGAAAATGGAAATCAATATATTACATAATAAGTTAACTTTGGATGATCATAGGGGACATAATCATCATAAAATGTATAACTAAAAAAGATGAAGGTAAAGAAAAGGGAGATTTTTAGTGACATATGCCAGTAATGAAAATTAAGTATGTAAGCAATTTTAAGAAGTATTTCAATAATAAGTAATTTCAGAAACATCTCCTCAGACACTCCCCAGCCATTAAAGTATATATCCTTCTTGGGACTATCTTCCTATCTTTCATTGTTTTACATCTTACTGTTATCTCTTTATGTATATTTGTAATTTAAGGTGAAAATATCAGCTAAATTATTCTCTGTTATGTCCCTGTGTCATGACTTTAAAAAGTTGAGTCACTTCGGATCTTGGTTTTCACACTGCATGATTGTTAAGACTAAATGAATGAACATGTCAAAACAGTTTTGGACATGCAATTAAGGTAAAATAATGTTAGTCCCACTTTTGTTATTGAAAGTACCTTTCAACAAACTCTGCTTTGCCTATTCTCTTCTCCTTTTATTATTACCAAACTTAACACATCCTGATATCTATCTTGGCCTTTCTATCCACTTATTCAATTTATTCACTCAAAAATTGTGTCCAGTAGCCAGTCTTATAGTGAACCAAATGCTGCTTTATACTTAGCACACACAATAGTTATTCTTCCAAATGGATAAAATAGTGTTTTAAAACTTAGGATTTACTTTGTTACATAATGAGTTTATTGCCTTCTATGCCTTCACAGTGCCCACAAATTGAGATGTGCATTTCTTAACCAGGCATAGGAAAACTCAAATCTGCCCCTTATCTTCCTAGAGGACCTGATCTACAGCTCATTGTCACTTGGTCAGACTTCCTTCCCAAACCTCCAGGACTATGTCCTTTAGTCTCACATATCACCTCACATACCTCATCTTCTAGGGACCTTGTTTATTCTGCTCAGCATTTTTGCTGTTTTTTTTGGTGTTTCTTATATTGGCAATATCCGAGATTTCACTTGTGAACTGGAAAATATCCACTGGGTCTTCACATTTTACTAGTTCTTTTTAGTGTTCTCTGACTTCCACTTTTTACTGGGTGTGATTACTTATTTTAGATATGTGTTTCCAGAACAATTTAGGCCAAACTCTCATAGTATATTTTCTGCCCTTGTCAAACTTAACAGTGTGGAGAAGCCCTGTACCCACACTCCATGCTGGCAGCCATCTCCCAAAGAGAAACAGGAGCTGAAGCCACAGAATTTACATGAAAAATCACCAATAATTAAGATATTTCCCCTGTCCTGGGAAAATAGGAATGGGTGGATAAATAAATGTTTGGCCCTACTCCTAAATCTTGCTCAGTTGTCTGTGTCTACAGAAAAAAGGGAGATTATTAGGCACTCAGAAATGCTTGGATGGACCTCAATGGATGGAGGCAGGGCTTAAAACAATCCATTAGGGATCAATTTATATAAGTCTTCTATTATTTGGAACTTAATCAAGTAACAACCATACTCGAGATAATCTAGATATAGCATTCACAGGTGAAATACAAATAGCCAATAATAGAAAAATATCAAAGAAGGGAACTTCAGAGTAAAAGGAAGTAGTGAATAAAAGAGACCCCAAGATTCTAGCATTTTAGAAACTGAGGGAGATTTCAAAAGGAGACATGGTCAATAGTATGAATGATAAATGATAAAGGATTTTGAGAATCTGAAAGACTTGGGCTTGATAAAGGTAGGAATTCCTGGAGAAAAAGAAAGTGGCCCTGTAAGAGAAAGAAGAGAACCTGCTTGTCACCAACATTGAAAGGAAACAGGAAAAGGTGTAGAGGTGGGAGGAGAGTCCAGATATTCAGTAAGAATTTTGGGAAGGAGTAGAAGGACCAGTAGCATGCAAGGCCAGGTGTAGTGAAGAGAGTGTTTTGGAGAGAACTTGGGAAGCCATGCTGGTAACTGTGCTTATTTTTGATGGCAGGAAATGGGTTATCTAAGTGAGGTAGCATCAGGACAAGAGGGAACTTGCAATAGCTTGTGGTGGAAAAGGGAAGGGACAGTGGGCTGGATCTAAGTTTGGGGCTGATGATTGTTGGCGAGATGTCAGGGTTTAAATGTTCTCCTACCTCATTTAAAAGACTAATTTACAAAAGTACCGTTCCACCAACTATTGTGTGTGTACTGCAGTTTTTTTTTAATTTTCTTCTTCTTTTAACCTAATAAAAAACAAAACTAAAAAGCCTTTATTTCTGAATTGCATAGCCTTTGCCCCTGAAAATCTCCATGCTCTGCAGAATTATGTAAGGCTTTAGTCAAGCATCTGCTTTTTATTAATCTTTGTTTATTTATGTCCCTCTTTATTATTTTATAAACAGTAGCACAGATAACAAAATTACGGATGGTTATTTTTGTTGGAGGAGTTTTAAACAGTGCTCAGCAAGAATAAAAATGTTTGCTGTCAGGAAAAGTTTCAAAGTCTCCTCTTTTGAAAAAAAGACTGGTTAATTTTCCTTTACTCGTGCAGAAAAGATGCTTTCTTACATTTTTAAGTACAAGTGGTACAGCAGGAGATTTTTGAGCGTGTTCTGAACATCAGATAGTGCAGATTCAGTGGTAGCACAGCAAAGAGAACACTTCTGTGCTGAAATCTAGAAGGGCTCAGACTCCAATGTGGGTGCGCTTATATCTATCTGGTAATTTTTGAGGGAGATTTGACTTTGGATGGTAAACCCATAATGCAATATATAGATGCTGTATCATAGAATTGTACACTTGAAGCCTATATAGATTTTAAAATTAATATCATTGCCAATAAATTAAAAAATAATTAAAAAAACAGAAAATTATGAAGGTTGATTGGGATAGACTAGGGATTAGATAAAAAGTAATTGCCTAGGCAGCATGGCTCAGTGGTTGAGTGTCTACTTATAAACCAGGAATTCAATTCCTGGTCAGGGCATATGCCTGCGTTGTGGGCTCTGTCCCTAGGATGGAGCATGCAATAGGCAACCAGTCAATGATTCTCTCTCATTATTGATGTTTCTATCTCTTCTTTTCTCTTCCTCTCTGAAATAAATACAAATATATTTTTAAAAAGGTAACAAGTAATTATAGTACTCAGGATTTTCAATATACACATGGCATTAACATTTTTTCAACTGAGTAAATTTCAAAGATCTTATTGGCTTAATTTAACAGTTCATGAATGAATAATCTGATATATCAGATAGAAAGGAGTTCTAAGTTGCCATACAAGATGAAAGACCTGTACAGGCAGAAGAGAGTAGGAATAAGGAAGTATCCTAGACAAATCAGATTAGTGATGGCTTACGTCACTTTCCTTTAGGGCAGTGGTTCTCAACCTTCCTAATGCCGGGACCCTTTAATACAGTTCCTCATGTTGTGGTGACCCCAACCATAAAATTATTTTCTTTGCTACTTCCTAACAGTAATTTTGCTACTTCCTAACAGTAATTTTGTTGTGAATTGCAATGTAAATATCTGTGTTTTCTGATAGTCTTAGGCAACCCCTGTGATGGGGTTGATGGACCCCCAAAGGGGTTGAGACCGACAGGTTGAGAACCGCTGCTTTAGGGGATACTAGAGTTCTGTTAGGCAGAAACATGGTCTAACTGGTGCTGATCAGGTGATTCCTGGTATACTGGTTTAAGTTCCAATTATGCGGGAACCAAAACTGTGATTAAACCTAAGTTTGGTGATGTGGGGATTAGCATAAGTTACTCCATTTTGGGCCTGTCGTCTTGATTTTAACAGGATATATTCTTTTTCCTACTTCCATCATTTCCACGAGGAAGCCTGTTCTCTAATATTTCCTGGTCATCAGCTGTATCCCTATTCCTTTCATGAACTGGAATAGATGATCGATTGATGAGATCAGGAGAGAAATTAGAATGTGTGACCAGCTCTCTGCTCCCACTGCCCTCCCCTGCTGGCCTGATCACCCACAACTGCCCTCCTTGCAGACCTGCTCCCTCCTTTGCTGGCCATCTTGTAACAGCCATCTTGTGTCCACATGGGGGCAGCCATCTTTAACCACCTGGGGCAGCCATCTTATGTTTTGGAGTGATGGCCTGCAAGGGAGGGCAGTTGGGGGCGATCAAGCCTGCAGTAGAGGGTAGTTAAGGGTGACAAGGCTGGCAGAGGAGGGAAGTTGGGGGTGACCAGGCCTGCAGGGGAGAACAGTTGGGAGGGACAAGGCCTGAAGGGCAGGGAAGTTAGGGGTGATCAGGCCTATAGGGGAGGGCAGTTAGGGGCAAACAGGTTGGCAGGGGGGCAGTTAGGCATCAATCAGGCTATCAGGAGAGTGATTTTGGGGTGATCAGGCTGGTAGGCAGAAGCGGTTAGGGGCAATCAGGAAGGCAGGCAGACGAGCAGTTGGGAGCCAGAAGTCCTGGATTGTGAGAGGGATTGGGATTAAATGGGTATTTGGACATGCCTTGAGCGGTCCCAGATTAGAGAGGGTGCAGGCTGGGCTGAGGGACACCCCCCTCCCTTGAACAAATTTTGTGCACCAGGCCCCTAGTGTGTGTGTGTGTGTATATATCTTCAAATTTAGCATTTTTTAATAATAGAGGTGAAATTTTGCTATAGTCCACTGTTATTTATGTCTTTAAAACTCAGAGAGGGAAAATTTTTGTCAATTGAAGATTGAAAAGATCAATCACTAGAAAATGCCCTGATACTGAAGTGGAGAGAAATTAACAAATACCTCCATCCACACTGTCCTTTCACAGTACTTTGCTCCTATCTCTGCTATATAATATATCTAATTGGTGAATGGTTAATGTATCTGTTTATGATTTACCTCTATGCCTAATTCCTAGTTCAGTAAGTAGCATATCGTAGGTAATTCATAGTTATTTGTGGAATGAATCAATGAATGGAATCCAAAATATCCTTTAAAAATTTCAAGTTTATTTCCCTTCCTATATCTTTAATTTAAAAATAACAAAATGTGATTCCATCCATCTGACTAAAAATTATAGCCCTAGGCATTGGGAGTTCGTCTAAATATTTATCATATTATGGAGTACAAAATATTCAATATTTTAAGACTGATTTGTTATTTTATAAGTATTAGTTGTATGAATTTTAAAAAGAGTATTTTCATTAGATATAGTGATTATGAAGTATCAGAGATAGAAAATCATGTTATTAATCTCAAAGGGGTGATGGTGTAGAAATCAGAGGCAGTATAATGTAGATCATAGGAAAACTATTACCATTATTATTATTGAAAATAAATGCTATTACCAGATGTAATGAGATATTTTACAGTTTAGAAATTTACTCAGATTTTGATCTAATGATTAACCATAGAAATTATGGATAAAGTGAAATTGGAACTAAAACTACAAAACCTTGTATTGATTTCATTGACAAACTGATCCAGAGCTTTATGTCCCTGAGCTTGAAACGACATAGTTTAAAACCTTCATGGGACTAGTTGGCTTCCCAAGCTGCAAACCTGTGAACACAGGGTTTTGAGTGATTTGAATCCACATTTTAAAAAGAAACTTGGGTGTCAGATAGTTAGGATAAGAAAACTAAAATTGAAAATTATTAGAATAATGAGACTGAAAAGAATTTTTAAGTTATTCAAATATGAAGGCATAATTTATATGTCTCCTTGAGGCTAATGCATATGTTAGACAGTTTATCAATTAGTTAGAATTACATTTCAGGGTACACAGTATACTAAAATACACCCTTTCCTAAAAGCGAGGTAGGATATTAGGGGGCTACAATTAATATAGAGTTATTGAATAACTCTATATACACCAATAATTCAAAAGTTATTGAAATTAGTCTTTTTGTAAATATATTTTTCAGTGCAAAAATATACTCTTTAATGTGATCATTCACAATTCACATGACTATTATTTGTTCTTGATGACTTGATGTCATATTTAATAAGCCTAATGTTGAATAAGAAAACTGAAAAACAGGTTTATATGCCAAACCCATTACAACAGAGGCCTTTGTTTAAGTGTGGCATTGTTTAGATGGACCTGGCTTAATTGGTATCATGACAAGGTCAACAACTCTGCATGTGCATTTTATTATCTCTTCCTATAATGTATATCATATTTTTATATGATAATAAAAACACAAAATGGTTCAACTGTGCTTCTGGGTTCTTCCATATATATATATTTTCATTTTGGGAAAAAAGTGTGACTATAATCAAGCATCCTTATACAAAAGAATTCTCATAGACAGTTGACATAATGCTTACTTTCCCCAAATATTTCAAGAAGTTATTACAACTCATATTTTCAGATTCAAGTGAAATGCTTGATATTTCAAAACTAATGTAAAACATTGTTAATTGGGTGAATTAATTCATAAAATATAAAATTCATGCTAAAACAAATGAGTAAAGTGAAATGCATTAAGAACTTTGGCAAAGGGTCTATGTTTGCTTCCTACATTCATGGACTGATGGCAAATCCACACTTTCATTTTTTATGCTATTACATAGTCATAGCAAAGAAGGTAGGAGCATATTAATAAAATGAATTGATTGCCTGCCTCCTGCACGCCCCATACTGAGTCTTGACCTGGAATTGAACCCTGACCTTCTGGTTCATAGGTTGACGCTCAACCACTGAACCATGCCAGCTGGGATAAAATGCATTCTTGCAAACCTCTTTGGGCAGCTGAATTTAGGACAGTTTAAGGGATTTGAGAAGTACCATCATCCAGTCCTAAGCAGTATACATTAGATTGGTCACAACATAGACATTTCACAGTATACTTTGTTTTGTATAATGAAAACATTCACTATTTCTTTATTTTTCCAAGAAATTTATTTTTTTTGAACAATTCAAAATTAAAAAAGTATGTCAAGGCTTCAAAATTCCAAACTATTAATTATTTTTCAATTATAATTGTTTGAAACATAGTAAAAAATCTGTCACTAGTGTCTCCTTTAATAAATGTACTTTCACAAAAACCAAATTTCTTTCTTTATAAAATTGAGTATGGGGTTCATGCTAAACCATAGGAAAATATTTTTTTTTACTATATAATCCTGGTGAAAAGCACAGCAGATATTTTGCACCAACATAAATTGAATAATGAATATATCTGACTTGCTTGGAAGTGCTTTCTAGAAATTTGGTTTTCCAAGTACAGAAGTTTACAAAGATTCATAATATAATTTGTTAAGGTCCAGTGCCTTGTGGGTATTTTCTACCACTGGTAGAGGTGTGTATCCTCTAGAACCCAGGGGTGTCTTCCTCTAGGTTCTGTGAACAATCCTTTTGAAATGTAACCTTTAAGAAATATAGGGCCCCTGGCTGTGGAGACAGTAGCCTAACTTCCATGGGGATGACAGGCAGACATTGGCAAACTCAGGCACTACATTCCTCAACTCCATTCCCTTAGCCCTTCCCATGCTTAAATATCCTCCTATATTTTGTTTTAGGGACAAAAAATCTGAACAACTCAAGCTTAAAGAAATATTACCCCAAGACAGTCGAAAGCCTGAATTTGAAGGTAAGAATAAAGTTTGCTCTTGTTCATGTTTTGGGAAATAGTGTGCATGATGTTTTTATCAATGATGTTTTATTTTAACCTCTGATCTATGGAGGAAGTTATGTTCAATAGGAATGGAACAAATAACAAGTACTCCTGCATTATTTTGTTAAAGCTAGTATTATTTCTTTTCATTTGTTTATTCAAACTGACTCAGTGGATTCCAAAATTTAGATGAGCAATCAGTATAATATGAATTTAGAATATAAAAGAGATACCTTATAGGAATAAAACCTTTTTATATAACCTTATATTCCTGATCCATCAATTTTTAGAAATTTAGGTTATGGATAAATTTACCAGTGAGCCCAATGATACATGTACCAATGCATGTAGCAAAATTCTTTCCGTTATAAATGTGAGAAATTCCTTAGAGGAGCATTTACTAAAATATAGTAAGTTCATATAATAGAATACTAAGCAGGCACATAAAATAATGATGTGTATTGTGTAGATTGTATGGTTGTATATGCTAATACATTATTAAATGGAAAAGACAGAACATATGTGTATGTGTGTGTGTATGTATATGTATGTGTGAGTGAGTGTGTGTGTGTGTGTGTGTGTGTGTGTGTGTGGTGTGTGTGTGTGATATGGATGTCTGGGACATGTACAAGGAAATGTTCCTAGTACACTCCCAGGAAGTGGTTCTCAGAGTCAAAGTGAAATTTTCTATTGCACTGTTTAATTTTTTAAAATAATTTTTTCTGTGTTTATCATACTTATTAAATGAAATTGTTTATAAAAGTAAATGCTCTTTTCCATAAACAATGAAATACAGAGATAATAATTTCAGGAACAAAATATACCACTTCACAATACAGCATCTAGTGACATGGGATGGAATATATTTCCTCATAGTTTTGATCAATAATAGGCATCCCCCTTGCTTGACAGAGACTTAAAAAGGACAGGGATCCTTTGGTGTGCATGGCAAATGCGTCCCTAACAGGAAGAACATCTTGCATAATTGAAGCTAGGGCCCAGAACTGTCATCTAAATCACAGGACACTAGTTCATATCTGGGCCTTCAATACATGTTTAGTGATACATCTGACAACTGGATCTTGAACTTCAGAATTGAATAGTTTTTACAGATATTCTGTTGCCTGATTCTGCGGAGTGTTGTGCTATTTACATAGACACCAGATATTACTCTGTTAGATAAAACTAGTTAAATATTCACACTTCTGATTACTGAATTTAAACATACAATATAGTTCAAGACAATTCACTGCACATTTAGGGGAAATGGGAAGTATTGTGTCTTGGGAAGGGCAGTGGGAGCTTGTTAAAGAATCCATGACATATGAAGAGAGTTAACCTAAGTCGTATGCACTGAGCGTGAAATAGGAAAAGCAGAGCTCAGAGCCACCCGTTAAGATCCTCTTATCTCCCTGCAGAAGGAAACTGCACTGTACGTGTTGCCAGTGCTAGTAAGGTAGCCTCCAATGTTTATCACAAATGGGGGCTGGGACGCTACTTAAAAGGATTTTATCCTCCTTTGGCTTCAGCACAAAACCAGCTGCAGAAATAACCGGCCCCACCCCCACCATCACCAAACAAAATCTATTAAGCATCCACATCCACATGGATTCTATCAGAGCCAGGCTAATGGAAATCAACTCAATGCAGCCAGCACAAGGGTATATGAACACTTTCTATCCTGCATCCCTATTTTTCTTAGAATGCTTTGACTTTTCAGGGTTATAGGATATTGTTTGTTCTTATATTTCATTTCAGAAATGGAGCAGCTCTCAGGCTGAGGAATTATACAGATGTTAAACCATATGCAAAAACTCATTATTTATAGTTATTGGAATTTCAAAGTCATGAGACAATTCATGTTTCTGAGTTTGAGGTTAGCTCACTTGAAATTAAATTTAGTATAAACCACAGGGTGATCAAAATTGTCTTTTCCTTTGCCCTTGTCCTTCCCAAAGTCTTAACAGAAACAATTCATTCTTGATGCCAAACTTGTTTCTCTTTGACAATATGTTTGGTGTAATTTCATATTAATCTATCCTTAAAGTTTCTAATTCTCCTTTTCCAATATATCTTGTCTGGGAGTACACTCATCAGAATGATAGAATCAAAGTCCAAATGTCTACTGACCCTCTGAAATATGCTACAAATAGGTCAAAACTGAAAATAACAGAAGTCCAAATAGATGCAGATGGAAGATGTGTTTATCCGAAATTCTCTTGGCAGCCGAGGACATCATCTGAACCATCACCCCTGAATCGTGAACTCCAACTAGGATTCCAGATACAACCATGACTTATTCAGAAACTTCTGGAGTATAGAGTACAAACCACCCTTTAATATGTTAAAAGCAAAGACAAAAATTACAAAGAAGAAGGCCTCTGAGTATACTTGAATATCCCTGCGAATTGTAACCCAGCTATAAGACTTCATATAGAAGTGGAAGAACACTGAGTATTCCAAAGTGGTGGTTTGGACATTAAATGGCTATATTTTTGAAAACTAAAACTGCTAATACCATTAAGCAAAGAAGAGAACGTAGATAATTCAAAGTTACTGTAATAAGGATGTCCTATTAGATGGGAAAATTAAATCAAGTTAAATAAGTCCTGTTTCTTGAATGCACACAGATGTTCACAGATTAAAATTAATCAAAACTCTAGGGAAATCAGAGTTTGATGATCTTAACACATTAAGATGAGTTGTTGGTTTTCAAAAGATCTTATTTTTTAAATATGAAATGCCAGAAATATGATTAGAGATCCTAACATTTCAGTAATCACCAAGAATTTTGATCAGTTGCAGAAAGCCCTCTGGATTATATTATTTTGCTCTATGAATGTGCCTAATACTGATAAAATAATCATATAAGGTAACTGGGTAGAACTGAGATTAAGAATGGGAGAGATAGCACTGAAATTCCAGTAATCTTGGAAAAGAAGGAGAAATTATTGTGATCACATCTTTGATCTTTTCTCCTGATTTTCAGCAACTAACACTTGTAGTTCTTCCTAAAATTAACCTAATTGCTAAAATCTGTGTTTCACACAGAAGGAGGTTTGGTGAAAACTTTGACCATCTCTAAAGACATCCATGGATTTGGCTCTTGTAACAGCGCTGGACCTCATCTGACCCTAATCCTAAATGTCACTGTTGGAACAAATAATTGCTAAGAGTGTTATTTACAGAAGAAAAAGAAAAGCACGGGGAGAAGGTCCTTTGATCTCCCCCTTTCCTTCTGTTAGGATCTGATTTTAAGGATAGCTGCTTATTTACTGTGATCATGAGGTAAGACTCAGCAGACAAAATGCCATTTATGAAGATCTTCAGGGATAGCTACAGCATTTCCCGCCACTCTTCCTTGTCTTCAGGGAAGCACTCTCTCTCTCTTTTTTTTCTGTCTCTTCTTGTAAATGTTACCTCAGTGTACATCATAATCACCCTTCCCCAGAACTTGCCATATTCATTGTATCATTGTCTTCTCATCTTTCTAACCAGGCAGGTCTCAGTTTGATCCTTCTCTGGCATATATTGTATCTGATCATTATAGCCAACAAAGATTCCCCCACCAATTTTATAGTTTTAATCACAGAAACCTGTAACAGAAACATTTTAATTTTTTTATTTCATGGAGTTTTTTATAAATTTTGTTATACATTTCTGATTCCTTTAGTCATACCACCCTCTATTATAAATCTGATGAGGATAGGGCTGCAATACATTTTAAATACTTCTGATACTTGGCCTCAAATCAGGGCCTGTCTAGCATATGGTAGGTGCTTGATGACTACCTACTGAATGAATAGATGCATAGAACTATTGGTTGATACTTCAAAGTAGCACATAGGCAACACCCATTTAAATATTTTAGCCCCTTGGAAAATGAATACATCAGAATGATGAAGAGTGAGTCTGATGCTTAAGTGAAGAAATTTAATTCTTATTCTATAATGTTATCTTTCTGTGAATTAACAGTATTGTTAAAGCAGTAAGGTTCCTTGATATTGATGTTATGCATTCTTTTTTTTTTTTTACCATTTTTATGTGTATACATTACTTCCAATAACAAGGAAGTTTGAATCACTGTGCTTATTTCACTTTTTATTTGATTATGTACTAAACCAACGAGAACAATTTATTTTCATAATATAGTTATGAAATTCCATTTATTAATTTATATCCTTCTTATGAAACAGTATGACATCTTTTCATTACTTCTTAAAAATAAAGTTGCTACATTGTAATAATGAGAAAACAAATCTAACATCAGAATTTTTAATATGTGATATATGGGAAAATTATTCAAGTGATATCAGGAAAAAGAACAACTTGTAATGAAAAGGCAGAAATAATGACATTTACCACTTAGATTTCATTATTAGCTATATTGTTTAGAAATTATGTATAGCTGCAGGTAAAGGAGATCCTAATATAGTAGCCTGATGAAATTGGGATTTAATTTTTCCACATAATAGAAAGTTGTTTGCCTGTTGATATGGATTCAGGGGCTCAGAAATGCTCAGGATGAGTTCTGGGATTCCTTCAGCCTTTTCATTGTGGTGATTTTGTGGTCACAAGATGGATGTTGAAGCTCTGGTTTTCACTCCATGACTGATTCTGGTCAGGAATCAGGGTGAATGAGTCACATTTATTGCAAAATTCTCAGGTGGACTCCACTTACATCATACTAGAGGCCCAATATATGAAATTCATACATGGGTGTGGTCTGTAGATCTGGTCGGTGTGTGAGCCTCTGGCATAGAAGGGGAGGTCCCAGCTGACCTCTGGGCCCTGCAGGGCACCTGGGTCCCCTCGGCCCCATGGGACCCCTCCCCCTGAGTCATCGGGCTCCCACCTGGCTCCCTCTGTGCCTGAGAGCCAGGTAGTGGCCCTGCCCTCCACTGCTGCCACTGGCCACCAACAACTGCCATGTTCCACACCAACCCCTCCTTGCCAGCACACATCATAGCCAGCGGTTGAACTCCCAGTTGAACTCATTGGCAGATCAGGGCTGGGCCTGTAAGGAGAAGGAGATGTCGGGGGGAGGGGCTGTGGGTGATTGGCCTGCTAGTCCCAACCCCAATTGGGGCGGGGGGGCTGATTGGGGGCAGGGCTGACAGTGGGGAGAGGTTGTTGGGGTTTAAGCTAGCTGGTTAAGAGGCCATGGGCCAATTGGGGGCTGATTGGGGCTGGGGCCAGCCTTAGGGAAGGGCTGTGGGCAGTGGGCCAGCCAGCCCTGCCCTCAATTAGGTGGAGGTGCTGATCAGGGGGCCAGTGGCCTGGGGGAGGGTCCATGGGTGGTTGGCTAGTGGGGTCCTACTCCTGATAGGAGTCTGGGGGGTGGGCAATCAGGGGCAAAGCTGGCTGGGGATAAGGGCTGTGGCTGATTGGGATGGTGGGGGCCCAATGGGATGGTGCTAGCTGGAGTGGGGCTATAGGAGGTTGGCTGGCTGGCTCTGCCCCCTAGTGGGGTAGGGCAGGGCAATCAGAAGTTGGTCCAGCTGAGGGAGGGTCCACAGAGGGATGGGGGGTTGGCCATCTACCCCACCATCAATCAGAGTGGGAGAGGCTGATTAGGAGCAGGGCCAACTTGGGGGGAAGAGACCACGGGAAAATGGCCAACCAGCCATAGCCCGCAGTGGGCCAGCTCCACTGTCTGCAGTGGACATCAAAGCAACTGTTTGTTCCAGTCTTTACAGCATTATGGTTGCTGGCTTTTTATATATGTAGATTGGTCAGAACTTGATCTCATAACTATCTGCAAGGTGGATTAAAACTACCTATGTTTATACTCAGTAAAATAAGCCAATCAGAGAAAGACATACTAGTATTCCATATCATTTCACTTCTATGTAGAATCTAATGAAAAAAATAAACAAAGTAGAAACAGACTCATAGATACAGAGAACAGACTGAAAGTTTCATAGTGGTGTGGTGTGAGTGACGGGGTAAAAAGGTGAAGAGATTAAGCAAAAAAAAAAAAAAAGAAAGAAAGAAAAGAACAAACCAACCTCATAGACACAGACAATAATAGTATGGTTATTATCAGAGGTAAAGGAGGATGGGAGAGATAGAAGAAGGATAGGGGGATAGGGGACATAAATGGTGAAGAAAGGAGACTGGACTTGGGTTATGAATACACAATACATAATACAGATTATGTATTATAAAATTATACACCTTAACCTATATAATTTTATTAACAAACTAGAGGCCCGGTGCATGAAATTCATGCACGGGGGAGGGGAGAGTGGTCCCTCAGCCCAGCCTGCACCCTCTCCAATCTGGGACCCCTTGAGGTATGTCCAACCGCCTGATGGGATTGGGCCTAAACGGGCAGTCAGACATCCCTCTCACAATCCAGGTCTGTGATCTCCCAACTGCTCCCCTGCATCTGCCTGATTGCCCCTAATTGCTTCTGCCTGCCAGCCTGATCACCCCCTAACCTCTCCACTGCTAGCCTGATTGATACCTAACTGCTTTCTGGCAGGCCCAATTGCCCCTAACTGTGCTCCCCTGCAGGCCTGATCACCCCCAACTGCCCTTCCCTC
>JAAGEH010000040.1:17231689-17328807 GCA_011751065.1 Lasiurus cinereus | reverse complement strand
TTTTTTATTTTCTGGATGCCCTAGAAAATCAGGGCTATGTTGATTATAAAGAAAGGAAGAAGGGCCTGCTTGGTGAAAGAAGTAACAATTTTATCAAAGTAGCCAATTTCCTCTAGAAAAGAAATACATATTTAGGATAACCCTTTGTGCCCATGGCCACATTTCTAATGCCATCCTGAAACTTTGTGACATGAGATAGCATACATTTTGTAATGTACATGCACCACAGGTCTCCTTTCTCCCATGAGACCACTGTGAATTGGAGAGAGAATGAAAAGGTCCTCATTTTTGTTCATTACCAAAGAATGTCCTCTTTATGATACAGAGTTTGATAATAATTTATTGCAGAAGAAATGCCAGGTCAGTATTTGCCACTGGTATATGAGTTACATTGCAAGAGCAAGAAAGTGCTCTTAGCCAAAGCTAAGAACCAATACTCCATAGTTCATTGTTCTGTAGCATATGGATATTCCATTGCCCCAGCATTACTTATTGAAAACCGTATTCTTTACCCATCATGTTATCCTGGCATTTGGTAGAGATAACATATTACCCAAACATCAAGTGTCCTTAGATGTTTGAGTTTATATGTGTGGACTCTCCATTCCATTCCATTGATTGATAGTTCTATTCTTATGCCAGTATCACAAATACTGGTTATTGTAAGAATTGAAAACAAAGTAAGAGTCCTCCAAACTCCTTTTTTTGCAAGGTTGTTTGACTATTATGGGTCTTTTTAATTTCTATAAGAATATTAGGACTATTTCTTTCACCAGGTGGGGAAATTTTTCAGTCATTATTTCTTCAAATAGGTCTTAAGTATCTTGCTCTCTCTCTTCTTCTGGCACACCCATAATTCTAATATTGGTTGATATTGGTACACTTAAATTGTCCCAGAGGCTCCTTACACTATCTTCACATTTTTTAAAATTCTTTTTTCTTTTTGCTTTACCAGTGGAGTGTTTTTTGCCTTTTTGTATTTCAACTCTTTGACTTGATTCTTGCGATCCTCTAGTCTGTTGTTTGATTTCTGTATAATATTTTTTATTTCAGTCAGTGTATGTTTAATTTCTAGTTGGTTCTTTTTCATCTCCTTTTGGGTCTTGATAAATTTATCCATTTTTTCTAGGAAATTCTTAAAAAGCCTTATAACCATGGTTTTGAACTTTATATCCAGTTGTTTGTTTAACTTTCCCCACCTGGTGAAAGAAATAGACTTACAAATCCAAGAAGCTCACGGAATCCCAAACAAAATGAATCCAAAGAGGACCACACTAAGACACATCATAATTAAAATACCAAGAGCAAAAGACAAAGAGAGAATATTGAAAGCAGCAAGAGAAAACCAGTTAATTACCTATAGGGGAGTACCTATTTGACTATCAGCTGATTTCTCAACAGAAACTATGCAGGCCAGACGGGAGTAACAAGAAATATTCAAAGTGATGAATAGCAAGAACCTACAACCAAGATTACTCTACCCAGCAAAAGTATCATTCAGAATTGATGTGCAGATAAAGAGCTTCACAGATAAGAAAAAACTAAAGTTTATCACCACCAAACCGGTATTATATGAAATGCTGAAAGGTATTCTTTAAGAAGAGGAAGAAGAAAACAGTAAAGGTAAAAATTATGAACAACAAATACATATCTATCAACAACTGAATCTGAAAATCACGTGAATTAAAAATCTGATGAACAGAATAAATTGGAGAATATAATAGAATTAGGGGCATAGAAAGGGTGTGGACTGATAATTCTCAGGGAGAAAGAGGTGGGTAGGGGGTGCAGGGAGAGACTGGATAAAAATCATACACCTATAGATGAAAACAATGGAGGGGCACGTAAGGGCAGAGGGTGAGGTGGGAACCAGATGGAGGGTAGATATGGGGGGGGGGAGAGGAACAATTGTAATAATCTGAACAATAAAGATTTATTAAAATTAAAAGAAAGAATATTAGGACTACCTTTCTAATTCAGCAGAAAAGACAACTGAAATTTCAGTTCAGATTGTGTTGAATCTATATATACATTTGGGGTGTATTGCCATCTTAACAAGATCATCTTCCAATCTATGAATGCCTTTTCATTTCTTTAGGTCTTTTTTTTTCTTTTGAAGATGTTTTTGTCCTTTTCAGCAGTAAGCAAGTTTGATAAATTTATTTGTAAGTATTTTATTTTTGTTACTATAGTGAATAAAATTTTCTGTTTCATTTATAGACTAGAGGCCTGGTGAACGAAATTTGTGCACGGAGAGGGGGGTCTGCCCCCTCTCACAGTCCAGGAGTCCTCAGGGGATGTCCTACTGATGGCTTAGGCCTGCTCCCAGTGGGGAGCTACTGGGCTGATTAGGAGAAGGCGCCACCTTCATAACCCTGCTGCTACTGCCACTGCCGGCTGCTGAAGTCAACAGACTCCAGTCCCTTTACCATGAAAAAATGACAACTTTCTTTAGGCATTTTTAAGATGTCTCTTTCATAGAATATGACATTTTTTCTTTCTTTCTGTTTTTTTCCATTGATTTTTAGAGAATGTGGAAGAGAGAGGGAGAGACAGAGAGAAACATCAATGTGAGAGGGACACTTCAATTGGTTGCCTCCTGCATATGCCATGATCTGGGCCCCAGCCAGGGAAGAGCCTAAAACCTAGGTACATGCCCTTGATCAGAATCAAACCCAGACCCTGTGGTCCATAGACCAAGGCTCTAGCCACTGAGCCAAACCAGCTAGGGCAGGATATGATATTTCTTAGCCCCTCTAGCAGCAGACATATTTTTTTTTCTCTCCAGGAGTGAGGTAGAAAAACCCTAGATCACCTTCTTGGATTCTTATTACCCAAGTTACCAAGAGCACTGCAAGTGGCGTGCCAGGAGCTTAGCCCAGTGGTCAGCAAACTGTGGCTCGAGAACCACATGCAGCTTGTGAGCTATGGTTTGCCGCTCTGTTGACTAATGAGTTTGCTGACCACTGACCTAGATTCTTGATTACAATAATTATAGGCTACTGTTGTTCCATGTGATTAAGCTCCTATCCCAGTGATTGGCAAACTCAGTCAACAGAGCTGGCAAACCATAGCTTGTGAGCTGCAGTTTGCTGATTACTGGCAGAGATAGGACTGTTAGTATACCAAGCCATGGCATGGTGCCTGGTGGCTTGGCAGACGCGCCCCCCCCCATCTCTGTCTCCATTTCTGCTTCGGGCCTCACCTACAGGCACAGTCCCTTCCTAACTGGTTGTGACTGTTATGGCATCCTGATTAATTTGCATATTATCTCATATATATATATAAAATTCATTGCTTTTATATACAAATAGAACACTTTTTTTCTATATTGATCTACTATTCTACTATTATTTAGGGAGGAATTACTCAAGATTTCCTATATTATAATAAAATCATGCCATTTGAAAATAGAAATAATTTTCTTCTTCATTTTCAACATTTTATTTCTCTTTCTTACCTAATTGCCTTGGCTAGAACACCCACTACAATGTAATAAAAAAGATGAAAGTGACATCTTTGTTTTATTCCTAATCTTAGGGGAGGTATTTTAAGTCTTTCACTATTAAGTATACTGTAGTATTTTGTTGTTGTTATTTATTTGTTTTTGTAGGTGAACTTTATTTGACATTTCTGGCTTTTCCTAATTTGGTACTGAATTCTGTTTATATTTTTCTGCATTTATTGTGATGATCTCATGATTTGGATTTTGTCCATTTTTCTATTGACATATTATATGGATTTATTTTATTATACTGAATAAACCTTGCATTTCTAGAATAAACCTGACTAGGTCATGGTATATTTACTTTTTTATTTTTATTTTGTTAATCTACACTAGAGGATATTATTCCATTGATTTTTTAGAAAGAAAGTAAGGGAATGGGAGGAAAAGGGAGACAGAGAAAAAAACATCGATGTGAGACACATTGATTGATTACCTTCCTCACACATGATACTAGGGGTAGGGATTGAGCCTCAACCGAGGTACATGTCCTTGATCAGACTCGAACTGGGATCCTTTAGTCTGTGCACATCAGTGCTCTGTCCACTGAGCTAAACCTGCTAGGGTGGTGTATAACTTTTTAAAAATATATATTTCTAGATTTAAGTTGGTAGTATTTTGTTGACTATTTTTGCATATATATGTATAAGGAATATTGGGCTCTAGTTTTGGTGTGTGATAATACTGTCAAAATTATCAGAGTTCAATTAGCTTCATAGAATGAATTAAAAAATGTTCTCTCCTCTATATTATTATTATTTTCTTTTTTTGGTAAAGAATTTGTGAAGTCATGTGTTAATTATCTTTAACCATATTTTGGAATTCACCAGTGAAGCCATTTGGTCTTGAACTTTTCATTGTTGGAATTTCATCTGTCATCTATTTATCTATCTATCGATTTTATATTACTGTTTTATCTCTTTATTTTTATTGGTCTATTCAGCTTTTTTAACTTTCTACTTGAGACAGTTTCAGTATTTCTATCTTTCTTGGAATTTGCCATTTCATCTAGATCATCTAATATATTGACATATGATTGCTCATAATATTCCTTATAATCTGTTTATTTCTGAAAGATCAGTAGTAATATCTCCATTTTCAGTTCTCACATTTATCTAATTTGGGTCTTCTTTCTTTTTTATGATCAGTCTTATAGAAATTTGAATGTGGTAGCAGAGCAAAGTTTAAAAGCTCTTCTTCAATACAGTGGAAAGCAAAGCAAAAAGACAGAAACGCTCATAAGATGGTTAAAGTGAATGATATGGAAGAAAAGGAATATATATAAAATAGTTATTTAGTTTCCCAAAAATAAAATTACATCAAAGAAGCACTGATCATAAATATGAAAAATTTATTTGAGATAAAGAATAAATGAAATTATAAATTTAAAATGATTACCTATAACATGCAGAATCAATGAAAAAGTACGCCCAAATATATTAATATTTATTTTATTTCTACCATGTAATAAGTGTTTACCTTATATGTCATATATAAATCGATTTACATTTTGCTTATTCTTCACAATCATAACTATTAAGTAAATCTTAGTTTGGTTCCTATTTGACTGATGAAAAAATAGATTGTATGTGAAATCTAAAAGAAAGTCAACTCATTGACAATTGAATTGTGGTTTGCAGGGGTTGAGGATTGAGGAGAATAGGGAAATGTTAGTCCAAGTATACAACTTTAGTTCTAAGATTAATGAATTCTGGGACTCTAATGAACAGCATGATAATATAGTTTTTTTTTAATATATTTTATTGATTTTTTTACAGAGAGGAAGGGAGAGGGATAGAGAGTTAGAAACATCGATGAGAGAGAGACATCGATCAGCCGCCTCCTGCACACCCCGTATTGGGGATGTGCCCTCAACCAGGATACATGCCCTTGACCGGAATCGAACCCGGGACCTTTCAGTCCGCAGGCCGACGCTCTATCCACTGAGCCAAACCGGTTTCGGCGATAATATAATTTTTTTTGTTATTGTTAAAAAGAAAAGGAAAATAAGGGTGCAGAGAAGTTTAAGAAACTTTACTCTGGTCAGAGAGCCGATATGAAGCAGGACTAGCATTTTGATCCATGGATATTTTTCTCTGTTGCCTTTGCTTTATAAATACAATCTTTCATTTGTGGTCCTCTCTTCCATTTACCATGTTCATATGCCCAACATTTTAAGGGTACACCTCAGAGATACTACAGGTTCACCCCATAATTAAAAAAAATCACAAAAAGTGAATCACAATAAATCTTTTAGCTAGTGAAGGGTCCTGCCTATGGTTTGTAAAAAATACACCCAAGAAGTGCAATAAAGGAGAGTATAATGAAACAAAGTATTCCTGCATTGATTTGGTTGTTGATTAAAAAATAAGATTACACATATATGTTGAATTATTCAAAAAGCTGATAGTTTACCAGAAGTATCTAGTATTGACTTCTAATTGCATATAATCAAATTTATATCAATTAAATTCAATAATTAATGGATTTTCTTTCTGTAACTTAAAGTAAGTCCAAGATACTCAACTGAATATATATATATATATATATATATATATATATATATATATATAACTTATGCTGTTGTTCCATGTCCAAAATGAGAAGCTATATCTACTAAGGATATGCACTACTTTCTGTCTTTAGGTTTGTGCAATTTACCTCATGACTCAGCTCATGTGTTGACCTGAACTAGACCTTGAGGGAATGAGACAAATACAGACACCTCAGACTTAACAGCTGATGCCTTTTCATCCGTGACCAGCAACTTTCCAAATATGTGTTTGCATCTTAATGATATTAGATGTACAATTTCTAAGGAAGAGGCTACAGCAAAGTAGGATCTAATAAGCAAAACGCCATCTGAATTGCTGGAGAAATGTCTGGTGACAGCAATAGACAGTGATAGCTGGATATTATGTGACATCATGTGAGCAGTGTTAAAAAAGGAGTTGTAGCCCTATAATGGGCCTTCTAGGAGGTTACAGAAAGTAGCATGGTTTTAGAACATCACCTTTAAGTCTTCTTTCCTTCAAATGGCATCACTCTTCCATTTAATTGCAGGTTTCAGTTTAATTGCAGAGTTTCATTGTGTCATTAAGAAAGTTATATTTGGGGCCAGAATGTGTAGGTGTGATTTGTGATTCAGTCCTTAGCAGCTGGGTATCTTACCCTCTCTGTGCTTTGGTTTTCTCATTGACCACAGGCTGCCTTGGTGCTTAAATAAGCTCAACCGATAAAGGAGTAAGGACTGGTACCTAGCAGCCTTGCAACCATATGAATGGCTTTTCTATGATTAACCCAAAGCTAGATTTTTTTCAAGCTACTTGCCAACTGACCTCCAACTAGATATTAGCTATTTCAGTTAAGGTGTTTATACTTAAAGGTATTAATATTTAATTATATGTTTCTATAAGGTCAGAAAATTAAAAAAAGAAAGAAAGAAAAGGAAACCTTCAAAGTCCTAAGGACTAGACATCTAATTGTGGAATTTCAGACATTCTGTGTCAGGCTCCAAAAAGGGTGGCTATCACAGTGGTTTGTGTGCCTGGTTTTCTCCATCTGTCTGCAGTGGAGGGCAGACCAAGTAATGAAGAGAACAAACAAGATCTAAGATCATGGGAGGAAATGGACACAGACTGAAGAAAGAACAAAACCAAAATGGACAAATCTCAGGACGTTACACATTCAAGTTGCTTATTGGTATGAAGTTATGAGATTCTCAGATGCTACTGGAATGACCTTGATTTGTAGTTTCACTTGGCTTCTGCACAGTTCTACTTGAAAACGTGGGAATGAATGACAGGTTGGCTTGGTCTGCTTACATTTGATGAAATTATCTGACTGCGAGAAGGGTGCCTGTAGGTGACCAGCCTATATTCTCATAATTTTATACTTGCAAGGAATCTACATGAACTCTTGGGAATAATCAACCAAGTAAACTGTGAAACAATGAAAACAATTTTAAAAAATGGTAGAGCTTTTATTCCTCCCATATTTCTAGGATTACACATGTGTGTCTGAGTTGAATGCTAGCAAGTAGAATGATTAAAAAAATAAGAAGGAAAAGAAAAAAAAGAGAGAGAGAGAGAGAGAGAGAGAGAGAGAGAGAGAGAGAGGACATAAGAGAGATATAATGGTGGAGATGCAAAAGTTCTTGAAATAAAATAATAAAATTAAAACATTAGCAGTGCGGGGGGTGTTACTTCCCTCTTAAGCTCTGTGTGGGGAGCAGTCACTTAACCTGATGACATGACGTTTTGGGAGGATCAGAGAGGTGAAATCTTGACTGCTGCTCTTTGGCCCATGGATGGCAAAGGTGACGCTCTCTTCCTTTGAGTTATTTTCTGACATTTTTCCTGATATATGAGCCATCCTGTTCAAGGCGTGCTGGGAAGGCTCCCTCTGAAAGGATGCTTAGGAACCTGCACTGGCTTTCTGTTTCTTCCCTACTTCCCCTGATGAAACCCTTTCTTGAAATCCTAAAGGAGGTAAGTTGGGGTGCAAACCTCGAATAGTGGTGAATACTAAGCCATTAATCCTAATGTTTCAGAAGGCTGGATGAAGCCTGTCAATATTGTCAAGACAACCTGTTAAGGAGCGCTCCTAACTTGCTTACTATTTGGAAAAAGCTCTCCTGGTCTTCCTGTGTCTGGTGCTTATTGAGTGAGCTATTGCTGAATGAGAGGAATACATACTTTATAATGATGAGGTCATTTTTATGCTTATTGGTCTTTCAAGCAAGCTATTTCTTCAAGACTAAAGTATTTGAGAGAGAGCACAAAGATAATGACTTATTGAAAAGAACAAAAGGAGTATTTTTGTGTGTCTATGTGTCCAAGTATTTTATTAAAAGTTTTAGTGGCTGCTCCAAGAGCAAGGTGTCTGTACCTTTAATCATTTTCATTTTAAAAACAGAGCCTTATATTTCCCCATCTTCAGCTGTCCCAGAGGGCAGCCAGGCCAACTTGAACAACATCAATTTCTCTTTATGACAAGCCTGGTGCTTCCCCAGGTCTTCAGAACTGCCTAAAATGTCTGGGAAAGTAGATTATGAAGAGGATATTAGAATTGTAAACAAGAACAATTTTGTAATAAAAACCATATATTTTCTCCATTGGACTTTGGGCTTAATACTGCGGCAGCAAAAGTGTCACGAGTCATAATTTGTTGATGGCTACTGAGCATTAGTTACAGTCAGTGCGTGTGCGGAAAGGGCAAGTCCTCCTGGCATCCCATTAAAGCAGATCTCGGATGGGTAATTGCAATTTCATTCTTCTAATGCATCTCTTCCATTTGAGTATTCATTGTGGAACCTGATGAAAAGAACTTGTGTGTTACAACTTCCCAGGCTGCTCACAGAGCTGTGTGCCCTGATGCAGAGGTATTTTGCACACATTTAAAAGATGGATTAATAGTGAATCTGAAAGGATCACCTTACTAAAAGGCAAAGGAGACCTATGTCCCACCATGGAGTACCTTCAAAAGGCATAGGGAAGATCTTGATTGGGTCGTTGAAAAAAAGCATGAGCATTTCCCTCACTGCTCGGTGTTTCTTCAGCAGCACATCCTCACCTCCATCCATCTATTCATCCTTCCTGCTGACAGGGTTTATGCGTCTGATACAATGAACTAAGAAACAGTAGATTTCCCCCCAAGAAACAGAGTGTTTTTCTTTGTCTGCAAAGAAAGTGGAAGCCGCGTGTGAAAGGCAAGCATTATCATCCCTTCATATCATCAAAAGGGCTAGCCTTTTGTCTCAAGGAGCATGTCAGCTGGGAAAGTTCATACTGTGCTTAACCTTTTGTCTTTCCAGCATTCTTTGTTGTCCTGATTCCCACAGAAGGACCCTGAACATATCATCCTAAAAACATAATTTCCGATGACACGGTTTCTGTTTGCATTTCATATCTGCTTTTCTTATACTCGGTGGCTCACATTCCAGAATCTAGTCCTTGTGTGTAGTTTTGCCAGTGAAAGGAAGATGCACAGAGCCGCACCATTTCTATTGAGACTGTCTCCTGTCACAGGTAATAGAGAGTGTATTTATGTTTTCAGTTAGCCAAACTGCTTTGCACATCGCTGTGATGGCACAAGCAAAGCCACAATGTTTGAGAAAAAGACAATGGCTGTCCTAAAGAAGGCGGAAGGAAGATTCCCAAATACTTTAATACAAAGTGACAAGAGAAGGCACATGGTGCTTTATGGAATCTTTTTAAAATCTATGATTTTTAAAATAAGGGCAGAAACCTCTCGTCCTATTAGCATCTAATTCCTGTTCCTGCAGCCAGGACATGTAGGGAGTCAGCTTCATCCTTGTAGGGGGATCAGATTAGTGTGGGGGTCTTTCTGATGAACTGGGGCAATGGAAATTCAACTCTGAGACAGAGCTCACTCGGGCTTGATACACCGTGAAGGACAAAAATCAACACCCTTCCATTACTTAGGCACCTGTCCAGAGCTTGGAGACATGCACAAAAATTTCTTAGTGTAGATTTCGCTTAAGAGAGTAGAGATATCACCTCGCCTTCTCTGTCTGATCAGATCCGAAAGGAGGCAGGAATAAATGAGCATCCCATTGTATTTTTTCATGAAAGAGCCGAGAAACAGAAACATCCTGAGCACTGGCAGAGATGCCAGTTATTTTCAAATGAAAAGGGCTATTTGTTTCCAAATCACAGCAGCCACTGGAATGCATGCATTTATGGCTCCCAAGTCCTCATTTGGTGCAGTAAAATTACCTTTCAGTAATTTAGTCACTGGGGCTTCGTCCTGCTGGCTGGTCAGAGCGATCAGATAGCTTGCAGCTGCGGGCTGAAGGCCGGCCATTTTTCCCCCCAGGACAGGCAGTTAGCTATAGAGCCATCAGGGCGGCATCTGTCATCCCGCTAGGCCCAAATTGTTTTCTATGATGGATGTCACAGTCTGTATGATCAAAATAGAAGCCCTGCTGCTTTTAATTGCAAAATCGGACTACTTGCACATTTGTTATTATGCTGGGGTTATTACCTCACACAAAATGAATTAACAGGTGAAAATAATTGATGAGAGGAGTCTAGGGATTTTTAGCCTCTTCAAAGAGACTTTGTAATTATGGTCTAATGAATGTTCTGAGACGTATCTGTGGGGGGCAGCATGAGACCACCAAAGATCTCTTCAGATGGATGATAAATTCAACTGAATTCTACGGTAATGCTGCTTAAATTTACTTAGCAATTAGTGTAACAGGCCTACATAGTTCATAATAATATACTGAGAATTTTTAAATATGTTTGTTCCATCCATCTATAAATTAAGCTACTTACTTCAGCTTTCTTTCCAAGGTGACGGAAAATGTGAACGAATTGGACTTTCTCAAACAAAGACGACAGAGGGTAGGAGTGTGGGTTTCAGAAATACCTGACTGAATGCCACTGGTACCTCAGACCATTTCTCTGCCCCTCCCAATAGCTTGTGAAAGGAACCTCCCCGAATATTGTCCAAATATAGTTTTTCAGAGTCTCCAGCATGTAGAGGCTCCATATCTGTGTGGTGTAGTACATAATTTAAATGTTTTGTGAGCTGGAGTAGCTGCTCTTGGCTTTCTGACCACTCTTCCATTGAGACTTGGTCATATTTCAGATTCACTCAGCCCCTGAATGCATCCAGAGTGAGGGAGTCCAGCATCCCACCCTGCCTCAGAGGTCCTGAAGCTGCAAGCATGAGTCCCCTGTCCCCAAGCACAGGAGGCATTTCCTGACTCACCCAGGGCAGCCACAGGCCTGGGTATTGCTCCTCATGTCTACCTAACCAGGTTTAGACTGGAGCTGTAAGATAGACAACCTAACAGTTACAAAGGCAGCAGAATATTATTAAACAGTAGAGGGGACCTTTTAAGGAAAAGAAAAAACACACAATTACACCTGAACAAATCATGAGCAAATGTCTTTACATAACCATATATTATCCACATGCTATGTGATTCCAATTCTTAAGGTAATCCTCCAATGAGTAAAAGGCAAAGTTACCTTAATTGTGAGTACTATTCCGAGAAATGTGAAGAAAGAAAACCTTCAGAGGAAGATAACCCATAGTTATAAGTAAAGAAGAGAAAAAGAAATGGAAAGCAGAACTGTAAGTTTCTAGAAATTTTAAACTCAGTAAAAGGGTCACATGTTTAAAAACATTTGCATTCATTTTTTTAAGTGACAGGGAGGTTTGTCAAAGATTCAAACTAGATTAGTTAATGGATATTTCTAGAAGACATATATTATTTACATTGTTCTTGTGCCTTTTGTCACACACATTCTCTCTCCCCCAATCCCTCCTGCCCCCAAAGCCAGTAGCATCTTTGTAAAGCATCTCTTCTATTTGAAGTAGTTTTTACAACTCTTTGTTGTTCTTTAAGTGTAAGGTTTATATAAGGCATGAGATTGATAATGAGATGACTCTTTTTACATTATGCATATAGCATTATATATGATATAAAATTGTAATGATATATACATTAATCTTTTCAAATTTATGTTAGTATTTCATATTTAAGAGTAACAATATTAAAAAGCCTCAATAACAGGAAGGAAAATATAATGAATGCAAGGCAGGCAGGCTCTGGGTTCCCACATGTGAAACAAGGTATGCTCACTCATATCAGGCTGCCTGTCACTTTGGGCGCATTTTTCATCAACCTTCACATACCTGCATGTATCTGCAATAACAGCCCCAAGATGAATTCTCCGAAGACACTAACAATAGATAAATGCCTTTTAAACAAAATAGTGCATTTGAGAAATCTGTTACAAAGGTAGGAGGGTCAGACATTCAGACTTCAATTGTATCAGAAGCTAAAGCACCGATCTGTAATGTTACTTCGGTGTCGTCTTAACTGCGATTCAGAAGTTAGTGCTGAATCACATTTCATTTAAATGCTATTGGATAGTTGTTATAAAATACCATGGAAAACACTCATAGGATTCCAATTTGAACAACAGCAACAAAAGCAGATGAAAGAGTGAATATCTAAATATAATATCTAAATCTATTTATCTACCTACCTATTAATGAAGCTTGGATACCATTTTTCAAATATGAATGGTAAAGACAATTCAAAATGGTGTTCATAATACCAACCAAAGAGCAATAGAAAACACAATTTAAATCCCACAGTAAGCTATGTGCACACAGATAGATGTGTCTTATCTGGAAATGAAGAGCAGAGGGATTGGGTGCGCTTATGATAGCTTAGTGACAAATGACGCACACACAGAGTGCAGCAAAATTGCCTCTCCAGCGGCAGCAGCCCTTTCTTCCTGTCTCTTCTTCCCTCTGTATATAACATGTTCAGAAGGACAAATGTTTAGACGGTGTCTCCTGTATACCAACAAGGACCACTCAATGGTGTTTGTATGCTTATCAAAGAAATTGTGTTTTAGATGAGAAAATCTCATGTTCTTTTTAATGACTACAGACTGTGAAGTGAGGAGTTTTTATTTTATTCATGGGCCACTGCAAAATAATGCTCATGTGTCATAAGGGATGGTGAGCTCATGGCGTCTGAATCACTGACTTACCAGAAACATCTGTTTCCAGGAAAAGGAAAGATTCTATTGATAATTGAATGAGAATGCAAATAATTCCTTGATAATGCTAGAATTTTGGGAGTGTCCGATTGCCTCTAGCCTGCTGTGAGCTCTGTGTAATTAAATGGAATTGGATTTTGGAACTGGTTTTATGTAGACGGCACTGATTTCTGAGTAAAACCCCATTCGAACACCTCTCTCTGATGTATTGCATTAATAGATCATCAGAAGCAGTTGTCATTCCAATGATGAATTAGTGTAATACATGAGAATGAGAATCACTGATAATGTATTCAGTGCTCAAAGATGGCAGTGTCCAGAGAAGAAATGGGTCCAGTAAGGAAGCCATTAGAATTACAGGATGAAGTCAGTCAGCCCGCAGTGCTTTTCCCAGTCTGTGCAGTGGCTACGCTCATGTATTGGTGCCAAAGCCACTTTTAGGAACCTCTTCCTGGGGCAATGGTAAAAGTGCTCTTTTCCCATTTCAAAATAAATTTCCACTGGTGAACAAGCTACTACGTATACATGTTCGGTCACCATTCAGTATTTTAGCACATGTCAATATCTGTATTGGCAGAAAACATTGTGTATTGTTAGTGCTAGCTTGTGCAAAAAAAAATAAAATAAAAAATCTGTCATAAGCAGGATTTGGTGGGATGCCACTGAACTATATGATAGAAACGGCAGTTTTCCAACACATAGTTTCTGCCAAAAGGGAAGCTGTTGCCAGTAAGTGTCTCCATGCCACCAATCATGGGCAGAGCTTCTAGTATTAGCTGGAGAGGCAGATATTTTAAGTACAACATTAAACTTGGGTCTGACTGTCATACATTTTCTGCTAATAGAGCTTGCAACACCTACTATAAATGTAGATGAATTAGAGACTCCCAGTGACCTCCATCTACCTCCTGCTGGGCTTTTTCTAAAAGGGTAAAAGAGAGAGTTGTAAATGTTTATAACATGGGTCTAAAAAGGCTTTTTTATGCAATGGAATAGCAGTTACTGTTCACCTTCTTACAGCAGCTGATTGCATCATAAATAAAACAGTAGGGCCAGGGCTAGTCAGCCCAGCTGTGGGGGATGCATCCAGATAGCAGCCAAACACACTGGGGAGGGGCAGGAAGTCTCTTCCCAGGCCTGGGCTGGCAAAAATCTGGCTGCTATAGTGTGAGCATGTGTGTGTATGTGTGTGTGTGTGTGTGTGTGTGTGTGTGTGTGTGTGTGTGTATGTGCTCTGCATGTGCGTGTGGGGTTGCAAAAGAGAAAGTGTTGGAGGAAATAGAACAGGGACAGATGCTGAAGGCAAGCTTGTTCCCATTTTCTAAGCTGGGTTGGAAATGGCTTTCGTAGAAGACATTAAACAACCAAGTTCAGAGCAGGAGACTACTGAATTTGGAGGGGAAATGGGGGACATTCTTTTGTCTACTTTCTGATATCTTATCATTTCTTAAATTTGAGACAGGCAAATCGCTTTATGAGTTATGAATGATAAGTAGGAAACCTTTCATCGGACTTCTTTAACCACCTGGGTTTTGTCTAAAGCTTTAGAAAATGTTATGGAAAATGTACTGTCTACTTTACACTAACAAGAAAAATGATTTTGAAAATCTTAATGCACCTAATCCTTTTTAAGAGTGATTATTTTGTATAATGCCCATTAAAGTAGGCATTCTCCAAAATGCCCACTGGTTTTCCATAATCCTAATACTCAGTTGTATTTTAGATTTGTTAAAAACACTGAAAAATACTGAATTATACGATGCAAGTTATCTTAATACCTAGGAATTGAGGCCCTGCATGCTAGTATGGGACTGAACCTGAGGAAGAACAGATGTCAGGTATATTTTGAAATATATTTGTTGTAGCTCCATAAAACACCAGAACAAATAAATCATGAGCATAAAATCTAAATTGTTACACTATAGCTAGCCACCAATTATTTTTATGTGACATAAAAATGGTTTTTCACATTAAGTGGGTATAATTTTGTCATGTATTTCAAGACACACATGTATTCTTAGTTTTGCCTCAAATATATTTGCATAAAACAGGTTTAATTATTTGTGTAGAGAGTTTAAAAAGTCTTTACATTGAAAATGTCCATGATTAATTCAGTAAATATTTGCTATAGACGTCCACATTATTAAGGGATATGTATTATCATATTTGCATACAGCTAAGCAACAGTGCTAACAATATCTAAAGGAAAAACCCTGGAGATTTTCTTTGCTTTAAGTAGTAGAAACAATTTAGATACTGTCCCAGACTTCCTTTTCCTCCCTCCACCCCTCCCTCTCTTCCTTCCTCCCTCCCTCCCTTCCTCTCTTCATTCGCTAGTTTGCTCAGTGGCTAGAGCTTTGGCCCAAGGACTTGAAAGTTCTCTAGTTTGATTTCTGGTCAAGAGCATGAACCTCGATTTCAGGGTCAATCCCCTGCTCCAGTTGGGGTGTGCATGAGAGGCAACCAATTATTGTGTCTCTCTCACATTAATGCTTCTCTTTCTCTCTCATCTTTCCCCTCTCTCTAAAAATCAATAGAAAAATATGCTTAAGTGAAGATTAACAACAACAAATAATAATACACCCAGAAAAATAAGGATATAAGGTTAAAAAATATGAGCTAAGCTAGTTATTTTGAAAAGTTGGAGTTTTGAAGCTTTTATTCTAATAGTGCAAATATTAATTTTACTTTTATTCCCAATCCTATCCAATAAAAGAGTAATATGCAAATTGACCATACCTCCGCTACACCCACCAGCTCTGCCCACCAGCCATGCTCACCAGCCAATCAGAGTGAGTATGCAAATTAACCCAACCAAAATGACTACAGCCAGAGAAAGAATAGGAGGGAGGCTTGGGTTGCCTATGTTGATGGAGGAAGCCAACCCTGGCCCAGGCCTCCACTTAAGGCAACAAAGTTTCAATGGCTATGTGAGCAGAAGGCTTGGCTCCACTCCAGGCTACAAAGTTTCAATTGTAGAAGATAAATAAATCCCAGATACCAGGGCCTCTGCTTGGGTCACCAGGGGGCATGGCCAGCCTGCAAACCACCACAGGCCCCTCACCCAGGCCACCCCATACCCCAAGGGACCACCACCCTGATCTGGAAAAACCCTTCAAGGCAAACCAGCTGGACCCCACCTGTGCACCAGGCCTCTATCCTGTCTAATAAAAGAGGAATATGCAGCCGAGACTGGTTTGGCTCAGTGGATAGAGCGTCGGCCTGCGGACTGAAGGGTCCCAGGTTTGATTCTGGTCAAGGGCATGTACTTTGGTTGCGTGCACATCTCCAGTGTGGGGAGTGCAGGAGGCGGCTGACTGATGTCTCTCTCTCATCGATGTTTCTGACTTTCTATCCCTCTCCCTTCTTCTCTGTAAAAAATCAATAAAATATATTTTAAAAAAAGAGTAATATTGCAGATTGACCATCACTCCAACACGCCCCCCCATGTGGTCAAAGATCCTGCCCCCCATGTGGATACAAGATGGCCACACAAGATGGCCAGCAGAGGAGGGCAGTTGACAGAGATCAGGCCTGCTAGGGAAGGCAGTTGGAGTGATCAAACCTGCAGTGGAGGGCAGTTAGGGGTGACCAGGCTGGCAGAGGAGGGAAGTTGAGGGTGACCGGGCCTGCAGGGAAGGTCAATAGTGGGCGATCAGGCCAGCCAGGGAGGGCAGTTGGGAGGAACCAGGCCTGCCTGCAAGGGAGGGAAGTTGGGGGTGATTAGGGACACAGGGTGGAGCAGTTAGGGGCAATCAGGAAGGCACACAGGTGAACAGTTGGGAGGCAGCAGTCCTGGATTGTGAGAGGGATGTCTGACTGCTCATTTAGGCCTGATCCAGAGGGATGTCCAACTGCCCGTTTAGGCCCAATGTACTGGGATCAGGCCTAAACGGGCAGTCAGACATCCCTCAAGGGGTCCCAGATTGGAGAGGGAGTAGGCTGGGCTGAAGAACACTCCCCCACTCCCCGGTATGCGAATTTCATGCACTGGGCCTCTAGTCCTATAAAATAAAAGCCAATAAGCTGAGAGTTCGATTATCTGTTCAATTGATCAAAGTGTCATATGCTAATGATATGCTAAGGCTGCTCAACCACTCTCTATGATGTGCACTGACCACCATGGAGTAGACACGCTGACTAATAGGTTAGCTTGCTGCTGAGGTGAGACCAGTTGGGACTGAGACAGGCCAGACACATCCTGGATCCCTCCCACAGTTCCTCTCCAGCTGGCCAACCTCCCATGTCCCTCTTTGGCCCTGATTGTGCACCAGTGGGGTCCCTCGGCCTAGCCTGATTCCTCAGGCCATGTTGGAGACCTGGTTTCAGCCCTATCCTTCAGGCCAAGCCGAGGGACCCCATTGATGCACGAATTCATGCACTGGGCCTCTAATATTTTAAATAGTATGAAAGAGAGCTACAACATTTTTATGTGCTTTAAGTTGCAGTAAGAAAAACAAGAAATGGAATACTAACAAAAAATGACCTTTTAAACATTCACCAACATCTAAGTTGGCATTAAATCTAAACTTAGAGCTGATATATGTCACATTGTCACAGAAGTAACAGCAACCAGAAAAGCCAGAGTTCTCATACACATTGATCAAAGTCATTCCATGGTGTGTAATTCCTTAAAATTTTATTTTAAGGTATAAACAAATGGAATGCACCATACCACATGTCTCTCACATTATTTTTCTTAGGGAGAAACTGTTTAATCACATTAATATCTGCATTATGGGAGTCAAGAGTAAACTGTAGTTAAAGGTGAATTGAGGAGCATGTTTTCCTTGTGCTCACCTGAGACAGAAATGGAAATCTGATCTGCCCCTTCTCCCTGATGCTCATGCATAGCTCATCAATTCAGTACTTATTCAGAGGATCCATTGAAACTCCAGCTAATGCCCCATGGACTATATGATAGAGGCATTTCTTTGCTTAACTGGTGTTGTAAAGACACCTAAGTGTCTCCATGGACTTTTTCTTGTAAATCCAACCCCTGTATTACAGCAGTTTATCAGCTGTACTTATGGTTTCCCATGGAATGTGGTGATTCTATGATGATCTTGCCTATGTCTTAATTATAGTTCCCTTCCCACACCTTGCCTCCTAATGGGTTTGTGTGTATATTTTTAATCCCACCCAATACCCTCTCCCTTCCCTCTTTTTTCCCCTCCTCTCCCTCCCCTTGCTTTCCCTTCCCTCCCCTCCCTTCCTTTCCCTTCCCTTCCTTCCATTCCCCTCCTCTCCCCTCTCCTCCCCTCTCCTCCCCTCCCCTTCCCTTTCTTCTATTTCCTTCCCTTCCCTCCCCTCTCCTCTTCTCCTTTCCCTTCCCCTTCTCTCCCCTCCTCTCTCATTCCCTTCCCTTCCCTCCCTTTATTTTCCCTTCCCTTCCTTTCCCTTCCCTCCCCTCCCTTCCCTCCTCTCCCCTCTCCTCCCCTACTCTCCCTTTCTTTCCCTTTCCTCCCCTCCCCTTCCCTTTCTTTTTCTCCTTTCTCCTCCCTTCCCTCCCCATCCATTTCTTTCCTTCCCCTTCCTCTCCCTTCCCTCTCCTTCCCTCCCTTTCTCTCCTCTCCTTGCCTTTCCCTTCCCTCCCCTCCTCTCCCCTTCCCTACCTTTCCTTCTTCTTTCTCTCTCCTATAGGAAATAGTCTAGGTTCCTCTCTTTCAGGTGCATAAATGTTGCCTTTACATATGATGGACATTTCCCTCATTGCTTTCTCCTCTGTCAGACTGTCTGGTCATCTCATTTTGGAAATGACTCTTTCTTTTACTTTTCACATGAAGAGTTTTTTCCCCATTACTTGCCTTCACCTTTGCAGACATAAGAACCTCATTGTGCACTGTGGTACAAATAAAATCTAAAGTTATCAAGAGAAAAAATAGCATTAAAAAATCATAAAACAACAAACAATAGGGCTTTGTGTGATTTTTATAATTGCATGTAACTTGTTACTTTGACAATAATTGTTTGTGCTTCATTAACATTCAAAATGGTTTTATAGACTAACTCACACACAAAAGAAACCATTTTTGACAAGAGAGCCTTGCTTTGTTTAATGTTAGACACCACTGTATTTACTTTCCTAACACAACGGTTTTAATTATTACCTAGCATTCACCCTGAAGTTTTCAGCTTGAACACTCTGAAGGTGACAGTGGAGTCACAATTCCATGGCACTTTTTGTCAGTACCTGTCAAAATATAGCTAAGCCTTTAGGAGTTGTGATCTAAATATCGATGAGGTGGTGGTGGGGAATAGTCCAGAGACAATATGTTTCTAGATAATTTTTAAAAATAAAATTGCACATTAGCCCTTGCTTATAAACAAAATGGCATTAATGCTACTCCATTAAATGTAGCCTTTACAAAACTACATTTGTCCTAATAATTTCTTAGCATTGTTTTTATCATCTGAACTGTACATAGTTGCCCAATTCATTTTGCCTTTTTGTTGAAGTGGCCCAAGTAGTTCAATGGCAACATTTTAAATGAATTCATTGGTGTTTGCACTCTTTCCCAAAGTGATTAGTGATTCATCTTAAAAGCATGAAAAAGATATATTTAACTGCATCGAAGAAGTGACTCTATCAGGCCAAACCTTGAGAACCTGTATGAAGAGTCCAATTTCACCCCAAGGGGGAAAGAGCAAAGGTCCTCATTTGGGGCCTGTCTCTGGTTAGGAGAGAATGCAGATTCAAAGGCAAGGGGGCAGATTCCCCAACTGCCCTTGAACCCTGGGTCCTTCCCCTCAGGCCTGCTTCTAAAAGGCCACAGACAGGAGAGGTCTGATTTATCATGAAATGCCACCACTCGTGGGTCCTGACCCCGTAACATATCAAAGAGAAGACCTGTTACTTTGGGGGAAATGGACTGGTTTAAACCTTTATTCATTATTGGGCTCATAGGGAATTGTGTGATTACTTTTTTGTGGGGGAGGGCATACTGATTGATGTCATTTTCCCCCCACAAATTTCTAAAATAGTTTATATTCTATGTAACTTAGGTTTTGTCTAAAAAGTTGATACAGTTACTAATTTTCCCAAACCGATTCATTAAATTAGTACTCTTTTCAAATTTTTCTTTTATAATTACAGTTGATATACAATATTACATTAGTTTCAGGTGTACAACACAGCGATTAGACATTTATATAACTTACAAAGTGTTCACTTGGATAAGTCTAGAACCCATCTGACATAATCCGTAGTTATTAAATATTATTAACTATATTCCTTATGCTGCACTTTACATTCCCAGGACTGTTTTTATAACTGGCAATTTGTACTTCTTTAATCCCTTCCCCTTTTTTACCTATCCACCAATCTTCCTCCCATCTTTCAACCATCAAAATGTTCTCTGTATCTATGAGTTTGTTTCTCTTTTGTTTATTTTGTTTTTAAAATTTTACATATAAATGAAATTATGCAATATTTTTCTTTCTCTGATTTATTTCACTCAGCATAATTTCCTTTAGGTCTATCCACGTTGTTAAAAATGGCAGTATTTCATTTTTATGGCTGAATAATATTCCATTGTATATATGTACCACCTCTTTATCCATTCATCTATCAATGGACAGTTAGGTTGCTTCCATATCTTGGCTATTGCAAATAATGCTGCAGTGAATATAGTGGTGTATTTGTCCTTTTGAATTGTTTATTTGAGTTTCTGAAAAAATAGTTGAAAATAGAATCGCTGGATCTTATGGTAGTTCCATTTTAAATTTTTTGAGGAAGCTTTCCATAGTGGTTGCACCAATGTACTTTCAACCAACAGTGCACAATGGCTCCCTTTTCTCTATATTCATTCCAACACTTGTTATCTTCCTAATTTAGATGGGTAGGAAGCTATTTTCTAGAATGTTATTATTTCTGTTTGTTGCTCATTAAAACTCATATTAATAATACATACTATTTTAATAATAAAGTAAAATAAATATAAAGTGACTATGTTAGTATCCACATAATTCTGAGTCATTAAAGAGAATCCTGCATTGACTATGGGAGATTCTCCTCAAAGGTCCATAGTCTAAGATAACTAATTCCCTTTGGGATTTCAACCTTCTTTGTCCCCTTCTCTACTGTATGGCTCTTTCCTCTATCTAGCTAATCTCAGATTACAATCTGTACATTGTTCAGAATACTTAAATGCAAAGAATAACTACAGTGTTACTCTAACCAAGGGCCATTTAGATATCTATAACATCATTTGAAGGGCATACAAAAATTATCATCTTGAAAGTTATGTTGCTATGAAAAAAGCTCCTACATTTATTAAATTTCAAGTCCTGCCTTCAGTTGTCTTGGCAAGACCAGACCAAATGATATGGCTATGGGCCTGATGTTCCCCACCCCTGCAAGCATTTGAAATCATAGCTGTTTTTTTTTAGAGTAGATTATATTTCAATCACTAATAACGTTTCCTTTTCTAATTTCTTGTCCCAATTACACCACATGGTGACATATTCAGAGTAGCTTTCCGTGACGATGAGGAGGAATCATGGTCAACTTTGTCCTCCTTAATGGCCCACTGGAAAATATAATGACATTCAAACACCCTTC
This sequence comes from Lasiurus cinereus, assembly GCA_011751065.1. NCBI lineage: Eukaryota > Metazoa > Chordata > Mammalia > Chiroptera > Vespertilionidae > Lasiurus > Lasiurus cinereus. Next base: position 17,307,182 of record JAAGEH010000040.1, on the reverse strand, counting down.
TATTCTTCATTCCAGCAATACTCAGACCTCATCATCAGCTAAATCTAAGCATTGTGTGTGTTTGGGGAGGGAAAATAGTTTGCAACTGGGAAAATAATCAAAGCAGAGGCATGAATACCACAATCTGAATGGAAATTGGTAAACTGCAAATTGGTCCCCTAACTGGGATTAGGGAGAATGCATATTTTCCATGTCTCTGCTTCTTTCCCAGAATTTCACATACATATATCAGTAACAATGGCTTTTACTTCCTTCAGCTGAAGATGGTGAGAGAGAGATGCTTTAAAGTTGTCAATGTCAGGGAGGATTTGTCCTGCATAGTTATTTAAAATAACAAAATGAAGGCTTGTTTCCTACAATGAATTTAATACTTTTCCTGCTCTGTATTATGATGACAGTATAGAAAAGTAGAGTCAGAAGAAAAATGAAAAAGGAATGAATATTTTTAACTCAAAACTAGTGTAACCGTTTCTGGTATGATGACTATGCTGGAATATTTGCCTACTAATGTCACCCTTAAATGCATTGCTAGATCCAAAGAAAATTTGATAATCTTTTCTTTCATGTTACTAGTTATTACTACTTATATAAAAATCCTTCTTGGTGTTTCTTTGGAATCTAGTGTAATGCAATAGAATATGGTGTGACCACTGGCAATAGTGTATTCCTAATACACTACTAGTAAAAATGTATATACTATGAAAGATCACAGAAAGAGAAGCAAATAAAATAGATAATGTAACCAGAATGTTCAGTCTTAAAGTTTATTACTTATATACATCTGCAATATTAAGTTTGGTTAGAGTTATAAGGCTCTAACAACTTTAAACTATCTATTATTGGGGGAGAGTACAGGATAAATAACTAACTTAATTTAAAAATCAACTATCCTATATAATAAATAGGGAATATGTTAATTGACCCTCACACCATTGCAAAGATGGTGGCACTCACAGCCAATAAGGAGGAAATATGCTAATTGACTGCCCTACAGCTGCCCAGGGCCAGCCCAAGGCACAGGCAAGCCTTGGATTGGCTGCCCAGCCACCTAGGGCTGCCTGAGGATCAGGTAACCAGGGCTTGCTGAGGCTTGCACTGCCAGCAGTGGCAACAGCAGAGGTGAGATGGGGTGTCGCCTTTCCCTGATGACCAGGTCACCTCCCATCCCTGAGGGCTCCTGAACTATAAGGGGGGGCAGGCTGGGCTGAGGGATCCCTGCTCCATTGCATGGATTTTCATACAGTGGGCCTCTAGTATGTTAATAAACACTGACTTTATAATCATTCAAAGTGTGTACACTGCTTATAACTCACTTAATTTTGAAAATGAACTGTATGTTAATAGACATTGATGTGCATTTCTGAATTCTTGGGATATATTCTTGGAAGTGGGATCACTGGGTCAAATGGGGTTTCATTTTTAATTTTTTGAGGAAACTCCAAACTATTTTCCACAGAAGTTGCAGTACACGAGGGTTCCTTTTTCTCCACTTTGTCACCAACCCTTGTCATTTGTTGATTTGTTGATGATAGCTATTCTAACAGTTGGCAAACTGCAGCTCGTGAGCCACATGCAGCTCTTTGGCCCCTTGAGTGTGGCTCTTCCACAAAATACCATGACCTGTGTGAGTCTATTTTGATGAAATGGCATCAGAAGAAGTTAGGTTTAAAAAATTTGGCTCTCAAAAGAAATTTCAATCGTTGTACTGTTGATATTGGCTCTGTTGACTAATGAGTTTGCCAACCACTGTTCTAACAGATGTGAGGTGGTACCTCATTGTCGTTTTCATTTGCATCTCTCAGATGATTAATGATTTTTCTATATAACTTTTGTATGTCCATTTTGGAGAAGTATCTATTTAGGTCCTTTGCCCATTTTTTAAAATATAAATATTTTATTGATTTTTTACAAAGAGGAAAGGAGAGGGATAGAGAGCCAGAAACATTGATGAGAGAGAAACGTTGATCAGCTGCCTTCTGCATGCCCCTTATTAGGGATGTGCCCACAACCAAGGTACATGCCCCTTATTGGAATCAAACCTGGGACCCTTCATTCCGCAAGTCGACACTCTATCCACTGAGCCAAACCAGTTTTGGCTGCCTATTTTTTGATTGGATTGTTTATCTTCCTTTTGTTAAGTTGTATGATTTCCCTATATATTTTGGAGATTAACCCCTTATTGGATGTATCATTGGCAAATATGTTCTTCCTTGGAGTGGGCTCTCTTGTTATTTTATTGATGGTTTCTTTTGCTGAGCAGAAGCTCTCTATTTTGATGTAGTCCCATTTGTTTATTTTCTCCTTAATTTCCATTGTCCTATGAAATGAATCGGTAAACATATTGCTTCAAGAGATGCCTGAGATTTTTCTGCCAATGATTTCTTCTAGAATTATTATGGTTTCATGTCTTACAGTTAAGTCCTGTATCCATTTTGAGCTTATTTTTGTGTATGGTATAAGTTGGTGGTCTAGATTTATTCTTCTGCATTTATCTGCCCAATTTCCCAACATCATTTATTGAAGAGATTGTCTTGACTCCATTGTGTGCTCTTGCCTCCTTGTCAAATATTAATTGAGTATAGTGATTTGGTCAATTTTTGGGTTCTCTGTTCTGTTCCATTGGTTTAATATGTCTGTTCTTGTACCAGTACCAGTCTGTTTTGAGTACAGTGGCTTTGTAGTATAACTTAATATCTGGTATTGTGATCCCTGCAACTTTACTCTTAAACACCCATCAGAAAGAATATATGGAGCTCTATGTTCTTAGTAGCACAATTTACAATAGCTAATATTTACTAACAGCCTAAGTGCCCATCCCCTGATGAATGGTTTAAAAAGCTATGGTATATCTATACATTAGAGTACTATGAAGCTATAAAAAATAAAGAACTCTTACCATTTGCAACAGCATGGATGGACCTAGAGAGCATTATATTAAGTGAAATAAGCCAGCCAGAGAAAGATATATATCACATGACCTCACTCATATGTGGAATCTAATGAACAACATAAACTGATGAACAAAAATAGACCCAGAGACATAGAAACATGGAACAGACTATTAAACCTCAAAGGGAAGGCAGAGGAGGGTGGAGGGGGAAATGAGATCAACCAACTAACTCATATGCATATATGTATAGCCCATAGTCACAGACAATATAGAGTGGTGAGAGTTTGAGAGGAAGTGAGTCAGAGAAGGCCATGTGGGGTGGGGTGGGGGGAGAAAAGGACATATGTAATACTTTTAACAATAAAGATTTATTTTAAAAAGAAGTACTAAAAAAAATCACAAAATAAAACAAACAAAAAATTTAAGCTTGAGATCCATCCATTTTATTAAATTCATCTGAAAGAAGACATAGAGAAGGTATTTTCTTCTATACTAAAATAATGTTTGTTTTTGTTTTGTATTCATATTTTCTTTAATATTTATTTAACTGTTTTATGAGATTAATGGTGGGTTCTGTTATCTAAATTTATGCTCAAATATTTTTTCTTAAGTTTGTTTTTATTTAATTAGGGTTTGTTTTTTAAAAATCAAACAAATAGGAATTTAACATATTTTTCTGCCAGGAATTAAAATATATTTTACTCAAACACAGATAACATCTGAATTTCTGTATTAATTATCATAAGGTCAAAGTATTATTCCAATTAAAATTTACTATTATATAAATTTAGTGTCTCTCATGGAAGAATAAAAAATACCTCCATGTCCATATATCAGTAGAACTCTATTATTTTTAATTTTCCCTAAAGTTCAGCAAAACAATGTGATCTTTAAAAATATTGAAGAAATAAAATTAATTAAAACTGCTCTTTAATAAATGAATATTGAAAATTAAAAAGAAAACCATTGACATGAACACATTTTAAGGATATCCTATATATAAGATTCCATATGAATAACTAGGACATTTTGTCTATTTAAAATATCTGATGGACATACACGTATTTTCATTACCTCTGTTTATAAAATGTGGGCTCTTCCTATTTTAAAGAAAGTAATGCATGCCAGGAAGAAATATATTTTTAATTTTTTTCCTCTATAAGTATGGATGTATGAGGAAGCTGATTGCAGAGAGCAAGATATTGGCATTATATTGTGAAACAACATATTAATACTAATTGCAGTCAGTTGAATAATGGTCTCTCAAAAAAAAGATATGTCCCAGTCCTAACACCTAGTACCTGTGAATGTTGCCTTATTTTGGGAAAAAAAATAGATGTAATTAAATGAAGGATCCCAAGATAAGATCATCTTGGATCAATCATGTGGCCCCTAAGTCCAAAAACAAGTTTCCATATGAGAAGGGGAGAAAGATAGAGACATAGAAGAGAAGGCACATATTGGAGCCAAAGATTGCTGGCAACCAACAGAAGACAGGAGATAGGAAATGGAATAAATTCTTCTTCAGCCCTTCTAGATGGTACCACCCATGACCGCACCTTGATTTCTGACTTCTGGCCTCCAGAACTGCGAGAAAATAAATTCCTGTTGTTTTAAGTTATCAAGTTAGTGATAATTTGTTGTGGCAGCCCTGAGAAACTAATACACTCATTTTCATAACATAGCTTTCAGGTATCACACACAGCTTACCATGTGCAAATTAGAAACAGTCATTTTTCATCACCATAAGTGTCACAGAAAGCAATAGACCAAATCCATAAATGAAAACAAAACTAACAAAGGGAATAATAACTCCTAACTTACAATAACTTGTTTAGCCTAGAGGAACATAGAGCAATCTAGACTGTAGGAAACCTTCTCTGGGACACCTTTTTATCCTATTTTCTAAAGAAATTTATAGAAGATTTAGGTTCACAAGAAAATTGAGCTATAGGTACAGGGAATTCCCATGTATGCCCTCCATACATATACAGAGCCTGTCTATCAACATTCACACCAGATTTCTGATCCACTCATCTGCTGATGGGCACCTAGGCTGTTTCCAAATTGTAGCTATTGTAAATTGTGCTGCTATGAACATAGGGGTGCATAAATCCTTTCTGATTGGTGTTTGTGATTTCTTAGGATAAATTCCTAAGAGTGGGATTACAGGGTCAAATGGGAGATACATTTTTAGTTTTTTGAGGAAACTCCATACTGTTCTCCATAGTGGCTGCACCAGTCTGCATTCCACCAACAGTGCTCAAGGGTTCCTTTTTCTCCACATCCTCGCCAACTTGTCGTTTGTTGATTTGTTGATGATTGCCATTCTGGCGGGTGTAAGATGGTATCGCATTGTCATTTTAATTTGCATCTCTCGGATGATTTGAACATGATCAGAAAACTGTGGTACATGTACACAATGGAATTCTATGCTGCCATTAAAAAGAAGGAATTCTTACCATTTGCAGCAACCTGGTTGGAACTGGAGAGCCTTATGCTTAGTGAAATAAAGCAGTCAATGAAGGAGAAGCATCACATGATCTCACTCATTTGTGGATAATAAAGAACATTATAAACTGATGAACAAAAGGAAAGATACAGAGGCTGTAAAGCTTCAAACAGACTGTGAAATTACAGCAGGAAGATTAAAGTTAGGTGAGGTAGATAAGAGATCAATCAAAGGACTTGTATGCATGCATATAAGCATAACCAATGAATATAGAGACTGGGAGTTTGGATTATGCCTGGGAGAGAGGGGGGGCAATGGGGAGATATGTATAAAAAATTAATAAAAAACAAAACAAAACAAAACAAAACATTCACACCAGAGAGGGATATTTCTTATAATACATTAACCTACATTAATAAATCATTACCATCCCAAGTCCATAGTTCACATTAGGGTTCACTTTTGGTGTTGTATATTTGGTTAATTTTGACAAATATATAATGATATGTATCCTCCATTAAAGTATTTTACAGAGCAGTTTCATGTCCTAGTGACTCTCTGTGCTTCACCTGTTCATCCCAACCCCTGGCAATCACTGATCATTTTACTGTATCCAAAGTTTTTCCTCTTGCAGACTGTCATATAGTTGAAATCATACATTATGTAGCCTTTGCAAATTGGCTTCTTTCATTTAGCAACATTCATTTTCTTCTATGTCTCTTTATGGTTCAGTAGCTCATCTCTTCTCAGCATTGCATAATATTCCATTGTCTGGATGTACCATAGTTTATCTCTCACCTACAAAAGGACAGTTTGCTCCCAAGTTTTGCTAATTATAAATAAACTAGAGGCCCGGTGCATGAAATTTATGCATGGGTGAGGTCCTTAGGCCTGGTCAGCGGTCAGGTTCCCCACCTCTCTGCCTCCTTCCTCCCTCGCTGTCAGTGTCAGCCATCACCCACCCCCAGTTCCTCATCCCAGCCCAGAGCCTGATGGCTGGGGAGGAGAGACGAGGAGGTTGGCTGGCAGGCCCCATAAGCGATCAGGGCCTGCAGGCTGGAGGCAGCTCCTGCATTGAGTGTCTGCCCCCTAGTGGTCAGTGCACATCATAGCGACTGGTCATTCCAGTCATTCTGTCTTTAGGGTTGTTTAGGCTTTTATATATAGAGACTAGAGGCCCGATGCAGGAAATTTGTACACAGGAGAGGGGAGTGTCCTTCAGCTCAGCGTGCTCCCTCCCCAATCTTCTATTGGGCCTAAAAGGGCAGTCGGACATCCCTCTCACAATCCAGGACTGCTGGCTCCCAACAGCTCACCTGCCTGCCTTCCTGATTGCTTCTAACCACTTCTGCCTGCCAGCCTGATTAGCCCCTAATCGCTCCCTTGCCAGCCTGATTGATACCTAACTGCTCCCCTGCCAGCCTGTTTTGCCTCTAACTGCCCTCTCCTGTGGGCCTGGTCACCCCTATCTGCCCTTCTGTGCTGGCCATCTTGTGGTGGCCATCTTGTATTCATATGGGGGCAGAATGTTTTGACCATGTGGGGGCAGTCATCTTGTGTGTTGGAGTGATGGTAAATCTGCATATTACTCTTTTATTAGATAGGATAGAGGCCTGGTGTACAGGTGGGGGCCAACTTGTTTGCCCTGAAAGGTGTCCTGGATCAGGGTTGGTGTTCCCTTGTGGCTGAGGGGCGGGGCCTGGGCAAGGGGCCTGTGGTGGTTTGCAGTCCAGTCATGCTGCCCAGTGACCCAAGTGGAGGCTTTGGTATCTGGTATTTATTTATATTATACAATTGAAACTTTGTAGCCTGGAGTGGAGCCAAGCCTTCTGCTTCTCTCTGCGGCAGCAGCCATTGAAACTATATTGCCTCAAGTGGAGGCCTTGGCAGGGCAGGGTGTATGGAAAGTTTGGCTTCCTCCATCACCAGGGGCAACCCAAGCCTTGTTTAGTGTTGGCAGCCATTGAAACTTTGTTGCCTTAAGCGGAGGCCTGGACGGCCAGGATTTGCCAAAAGCCTGGCTTCCTACAACGCCAGGGGCAACCCGAGCCTCCCTCCTGCTTCTCTGTGGCCAGAGCCATCTTGGTTGGGTTAATTTGCATACTCACTCTAATTGGCTGGTTGGTGTGGCTGGTGGGCATGGCTTGGGGGTGTAGTGGAGATACAGTCAATTTGCATATTACTCTTTTATTAGATAGGATTTGCTATAAGCATCTCTGTGTAGGTCTTTGTGTAGTCATAAGTTTTCAACTAATTTGAGTGAATATCAAGGAGGCAAAATTGCTGGATTGTATGGTAAATGGATGTTTAATTTTGTAAGTGACTATACCAATTTGTATCTCCACCAGCTATAAATAAGAGTTCCTATTGTTCCAAGTTCTTACCAACATTTGGTGTCATTAGCATTTTGTATTTTGGTCATTTCAATGGACATGTACTGAAATTTAAATATTTAAATTTGCAGTTTCCTAAGGACAGATGATATTGAGCATAAATCTGTTTAGGTCTTTCAGTTTGTGTAAGGGTACTAGTCCTTTACCACATATGTCTCTCTCAAATATTTACTCTCTTTATGTGTTTTGTCTTCTCTTTATATTGTGTTTCCAGAGCAGAAGTTTTTCTTTTAATAAAGTTCAGCTTATCAATTATTGCTTTCATGAATCATGACTATTGCACTGTATCTAAAAAGGTCATCTTGGCCCTAGCTGGTTGACTCAGTGAATTGAGTGTCAGCCTGTGTACTGACAGGTCCCAGGTTCAATTTTAGCCAAGGGCATATGCCTGGGTTGAGGGCTCCATCTCCAGTAAGAGGTGTGCAGGAGGCAGCCAATCAATGATTCTCTCTCATCATTGATTATCTATCTCTATCCCTTCTACTTCCTCTCTAAAATCAATAAAAATATTTAAAAAAATAAAAAGGTCATATTGGTTTTCTCCTGTTATCTTCTAGAAATTTTACAATTTTTCATTTAATATTTAGGCCCATGATCTATTTTGAGTTAATTTTTGTGAAGGGTATAAGGTCTGTGTCTAGATTTATTTTTTCACATGTAGATGTGCAGTTATCCCAGCATTATTTTTTAAAAATACGATCTTTGATTCACTGTAGTACTTTTGCTCTGTGTCAAATACCATTGCTGGTACATAGGAAAGTGATTAATTTCTGAATATTGCCTTTGTATCCTGAAACTTTTTTTATAATTGTTTATTGGTTCCAGGACACCTGTGAACAACAATAGTTTTATTCTTTCCTTCTCAATTTATATTCACTTTTCTTCCTATTTTTGACTTATAATATGGGAAATGAGACTTCCCCTATTATGTTAAAAAGGAATGGTGAGGGGGGTTATCTTTGCTTTGTTCCTTATCATAGTGGAAACACTTTTAGTTTCTGACCATTATTAATATGATGTTAGCTGAACTTTATTGATTGCTGCTTAATTTTGAGATTTTGCATGACAAATGGTTGTTGTATTTTATCAAATAGTCTTTTTCTTCTATTGATATGGTCACATGAATTGTCTCCTTTAGTATGTTGATGTAATTTCTTACATTAGTTAAGTTTCAGATATTGAATCAGCCTTGCATACCTGAGACAAATCTCACTTAATTGTGATGTATTATTCATTTTACACATTGTTGAGTTTGATATACTGAGATTTTGTTGAACATTTTTGCATCTATGTTCATGGGAGATACGGGTCTGAAGTTTTCTTACAATGTCTTTCTCTTATTTTCATGTTAGGTTTCTAACTTCAGAATCAGTTAGAAAGTACTTCTTCTATTTCAGTATCTGAAAGAGATTTTAAATATTAGTATAATGTTTTACTTACATAATAGATTTCCTATTTTTAATCAGCAAAACAGAATTTTAAAAAGGTAATACATATGAAAATAGTATAGAAATATAAAAATATTCTTTTTAGGAATAGAATTTTTCTACAGCAAAAATTAGGATTTATTTTCACAATGTGATTTATGGAAATCTTTATGAATTTTAGATAACAAACTTTAATTAAAAAGTATAAGTAAAATAAAATGTAAGATGCAGGCCTGGTAAGTGTGGTTCAGTTGGTTGAGGGTCCTACCATCATCCAGGAGGTCATGATTTGATTCCCGGTCAGGGCATGTCCCTGGGTTGCAGGCTCCATTCCCAATAGGGATCATGCATGAGGCAGCTGATGGATGTTTCTCTCTCATTGACCTTTCTATCTCCCTTTATCTCTCCCTTCCTCTCTTTTCAATCAATAAAACCATATTTTTAATATGTATAATGTGTTATATATGCTATGAGAAAGGTAAGGCAAATTCATTATAATTTGGAGCAACAGTAAAATGAGTACTAATTTAAATCCATCTTAAAAAATTCTTTTGGCTACCTTTAACAAAGTTACAATTATAGAGATATACTTCCTTTTCTTAAATAGGCTAAGCATTGTAACTGGAAGTAAGCAGCAATTTGGAGCTTTCCATTATGGAAAATATTAAACTTTAAAAAACAGACATCATTCCATGCTCACCAAGATTTTCAGTATCCCTAGTTTTTGAGGTTTAGAGCCCAGTGTCATTTCTCACTGTTATCTTGAATCATTTTATATCAGTCATACCAATGAGTTATTTATATATTTTTATTTATTAAAAGCAACAGTCCAGGAAAAAATGGTGGCAGAATAGATGGATGTGTCCTGAGTCTTGTCCCTAAGCAGACAGAGAGAACAGCTGAGAGTTGCACTGGTATGTTTGTTGGTGTGTTAAGGGACAGCTATACTCCAGGAGAAGGTGGGGGACTGCTGGATGGGGCACCCCTGGTTAGGCAGCCCCACTGCTGCTGGGTTTTTCTCCTGGAGCCACTAGCTCAGACGTGGAGACTGCACCATCGTGAAGGGAAAAGTGGATGTTATTGGAAGTCTGAAGATCTACAACTGCAGAACCCACCAAACAGCTGAAAGCCCAGAACACCAGTCCCCAATTGGCACAAACACTTGGATTCAGAGGAGCTCTACACTCCACACGAAAGGGTCAGATTTCACCTGGGATAAGGAGAGAGAGAACTACATAACCAGACATCCAGAGAAGAGAGACCATGGGGAGACAAAGAAAGAGTGAAGATATGAAAGAAAAGGAGACATCACCAGAAAAGGAAGTAAATGAAATAGAGGCAAGCAACCTGTCAGAGAAAGAATTCAGAGTGATGGTCATAATGTAGCTAAAAAGAAGGGAAGAAAATGTCGACAATATGAGTAAGGACCAAGAGGAAATGAAGAAGAACCAAGAAAATGAAAAATGAATTCACTGCTTTAAAGAACTCAATAGAAAGCATCAAGTGTAGACTAGAAGAAGCAGAGGACTGCATCAGTGAGCTAGAAGACCAGGTAGGAAAAAATACCCAAGTACAGCAGTTTCTAGAAAAAAAAATTAAAAAGCAGGAGGAGAGCCAAAGGCAACTTTGGATCACACAAAACAAACACAACATCTGCATAATAGGGGTTCTAAAAGGAGGGAAAACTGAACAAGGAATAGAAAACCTGTTTGAAGAACTAATGACAGAAAACTTCCCTAATATAGAGAAGAAAAAACCCACATAAATCCCAGAAGCTCACAGTGTCCCAAGAAAAATGAACCCCAAAAGACCAACACCAAGCACATTATAATTAAATTGGCGAATACTAACAACAGAGAATATTAAAAGCTGCCAGAGAGAGAAAGAAAGTTACCTACAAAAGAACCCTCATCAGCCTAGTGACTGATTTCTCAGGAGAAACTCATCAGGCCAGAAGGGAATGGAATGAAATATACAAAGTCATGCAAAGGAAGGGTCTGAATTCAAGAATACTGTACCTAGCAAGGCTATCAATAAAAATTGAAGGTGAAATCAGGAGCTTCACAGACAAAAAAGACTAAGGGAATTTATTGCCACCAATGCAGCATTGCAAGAAATGCTAAAGGGTCTGCTGTAAAAAATAAAGAAAAGAAGGATAAAAATGGTGACATATAAGTACCTATCAATAATAACTTTAAATGTAAATGGATTAAATGCTCCAATCAAAAGACATAGGATAATGGATTAGATAAGAAAACATGACTCATATGTCTGCTATCTTCAAGAAACCCACCTCAGAACAAAAGATGCACACAGACTGAGGGTGAAGGGATGGAAAATGGTTTTTCAGGCAAATGGAAATGAAAAACAAAATCTGGGTAGTAATACTTATATCTGACAAGTTAAATCTCAAAGTGAAGGACATAACAAGAGATAAGGAAAGCCACTTCATAATACTAAAAGGAGCAATCCAACAAGTAGAAATAACTCTGGTATACATATACACACCCAATACAGAAGCACCCAAATACATAAAAAAACCCCACAAAACTCCTGGAAGATATCTAGTGAGAGATTGACAGCAATACAATCATAGTAGAAAACTTTAATAACCCCACTATCACCTTTGGACAAATCCTCTAAACAAAAAATTAGCAAAGAAACATCAATCCTAAATGACTCACCAGACCAGATGGAATTAACATCTTCAAAACATTACACCCCAAAGCCACAGAATATACATTCTTATCCAGTGCACTTGGGCCATTTTCAAAGATAGACATATGTTGGGTCATAGGCAAAGTCTCTTCAAATTCAAGAAGATAGAAATTATATCAAGCAGAAATTATATCTTTAGTTTACAGTGGCATAAAACTGGAAATCACCTATAATAAAAACAATCCAAAGAAATCAAACACTTGGAGACTAAACAGCATGCTATTAAACAATGACTTGGTAAGCAGAGAGATCAAGGAAGAAATAAAAAAAAATCATGGTAACAAATGACAATGAAAACACAAGAATCCAAAAATCTATGGGACATAGCAAAAGCAGTCTTGAGAGGGAAGTCCATAGCTCTACAAGCATACTGCCAAAAACAAGAAACAATGGTGATAAAATACCTAATCCGACAATTCAAAGAGCTAGAAAGAGAGCAATAAGAAAAGCCCAGTGTAAGCAGAAGGAAGTAAATAGTAAAGATCAGAATGGAGATAAATGACAGAGACCAAAGATACAATACAATGGAATAGAATATACAATCCAGATATTAACCCAAAGCACTATGCTCAATTAATATTTGACAAAGGAGGCATGAACATATAATGAAGTCAAGACAGTCTCAATGCAAAAAAATGAAACTAGACCACCAACTTACACCATACACAAAAATAAAGTCAAAATGGATACAGGACTTAAACATAAGATATGAAACCATAAAAATACTAGAGGAATCCATAGGCAGCACAATCTCAGACATATGCCGAAGGAACTTCTTCACTGATACTGCTCCTAAGGCAATGGAAGCTAAAGAGAAAATAAACAAATAGGACTACATCAAAATAAAAAGCTTTTTCACAGCAAAAAATCATCAACCAAACAACAAGAAAGCCCACTGTATGGGAGACCATATTTGCAAATGTTATCACTGGTAAAAGTTTAATCTCCAACATCTACAGGCAACTTATACAACTTAATATAAGGAAGAGAAATTATCCAATTAAAAAATGGGCAATGGATCTTAATAGAATTTTTTGAAAGAAGATAGAAGGAAGGCCAAGAGACACATGAAAACATGCTGAAAGTCACTAATTATCCGAGAGATGCAAATCAAAACGACAATGTGATACCATCTTACACTGGTCAGAATGGCAATCAACAACAAATCAACAAATGACAAGTGTTGGTGAGGATGCAGAGAAAAGGAGCCCTTGTGCACTGCTGGTAGGAATGCAGACTGGTGCTGCCACTGTGGAGAACAGTAGAGAGTTTACTTAAAAAACTAAAAATGGAACTCCCATTTGACTCAGTAATCCCTTTTCTAGGAATATATCCCAAGAAACTAGAAACACCAGTCAGAAAGGATATATGCACCCCTATGTTCACAGCAGCACAATTTACAATAGCTAAATTTTGGAAGCCTAGATGTCCGTCAGTAGATGACTGCATCAGAAAACTATGCTACATCTACCATATGACATAAATACTATGCTGCCATAAAAAAGAAGGAATTCTTACCATTTTAAACAACCTGGATGGAACTGGAGAGCATAATGCTAAGTGAAAGGAAAATATTACATGATCACACTCATTTATGGGTAATAAAGAACATTATAAACTAATGAACAAAATGATAGATATAGAGGCAGTACAGCATCAAACAGACTGTCAAATTACAGTGGGAAGGTTAGAGAGAGATTGGGTAGATAAGCACTGAACCGAAGGACTTGTTTGCATGCATATAAGCATAACCAATGAACACAAGACACTGGGGGGTGGTTAAGGCCTGCATGGAAGTGGGATGGAGATAGATAATAGGAAGATATGTCCACACATAATACATTAATAAAACATATGGAGATATAATTTTTTTTAAAAAAAGCAACAGTCCAGGAATACTAAAATGGTCTATATGACATACCCAGTTTCATGTTGAGTAACATGCCCATTCATACAGCATAGACCAACTGACCTATGTGTCACAAATGTCAGTGAGAACACTGGCCATTTTCTAGGCACAGAATTTTAATATGTGTTCATATTTGAAAATTAGCAGCTTGAGGTAGCTTTTTGTATTTCTTTTAGAAATTATATTTTATAGCCATCTCTTCACCCCCATGTTCTTTGGCAACTATCAACTTGATTTCTGTATCTATAGGTCTATTTCTTTCTTATTCTAGATATTAATTTGTTTTGAATGTTTAGATTCCACATATAAAATCTTTCTGAAATTAAATAGAAGGTTTAGTAATTCTTTGTTCATTTCTTTTCCATATGCCATTCGAAGGCCATGTAGAACTAAGTATAGTTGGCCTTGGAATAGATGCTTTAAATTTTCATTTTTAATATATCCTTAATTAATTATGCACATATAAATACATAGCACACTTCAGATACTATACAGTAGAAGTGATTATTCAGTACTTGTGCACTTAGAGTTTACATTTGTCATAAATATATAATTTATGTATGTATATAAATAATTTCAGGTTGGAATTATTTCCATAGAAAAGTCAAATTTGTTACGGGTGGGAATGCTGTAGTAGTGTTGGTGGTAGGTAGAATAATTTTCTCCAACTTATTTTATATAAAAATATCAAAGAGCGAAATTCTCTGATAATTTGAACAGAAACCAGAATAAGTCCAGGTTTTGAGCCATAAGTTTTTTCTGGGGGAGGTTTATCCAAGCAAAATGAATAGGGTGAACCTTCAGTCAAAGTTACTTGGATTTTTCAGGGAACAACAAGAAGGTCAGAAAGCCGAAAGTGAACATGGTAGGAGACAAAGCTATACAGGCTGAAAGGGTGTAGAACCATGTCGACTATTGTAAAGAACTTGGATTGTGCTCTAAGGCAGTTAGGAAGCTATTAACAGGCCAGTGCAAGGTGTGAAATGATCTAATTTATGACTTGAGAGGATGGCTCTGACTGCGGGCTTTAAAATAGACTCTGGAAAAAGAGAAGAAGGGAAACTATCAGTTAGAAAGTGATTTTTAATAACCTAGGTGTTAACTGAAGGCAGGGATAGGGTGACAGGGCAGACCTGATAAAATTGGCAGATTCAAGATGTAATGTAACATCAAAACTAACAGCATCTATTGATGTTTCTTGATGAATTAGGAATGGTTCGTGAAAGAAAGATATCCATGAATGAGGATTACAAAGTTTCTAAACTTATCGATTAAAATTGATAAGACTATCAAGGAGTAGGTTTGAATGTATAATCAAAACTTTAGCATCAGAGATATTAAACTTGGAATATTGAAGAGGCACTTTGGTACTTGCATCTGAAGGTCAGTGGATAGGTCCAGACAGGACATAAACATTTGAGAGTCATCAATATCCAGATATCATCTAAAACCATGAGTCTCACCAAGATTACCTAGTAAGGGGGTGAGAAAAGTAGACTTGGAGGGCTAAACCATAAAGATTTAACCATTTATAGCATTTTTTTTAACGAACATGAAGACATGTTTTTTTTTTTTTAATCTAAGATGGAGCCAGGTTTTATGGAGCCCATAGCTTCTAATTTCATGATCATTTTTTAAAGAAATATCATAGGCAATTATAAATACAAATCAAATACAACGTTTTCAAAGGGGTCCGTCAAAATCAGGAATATTCAACTCAACTGTAATAACTTCATGATCAATCTGCTTATGGTGGGGAGACAAGGAATAAGCAACAGAATAAAAATAAATGAAGCAGTTACCCACACACACAAAATGAGGATGTTATCCCAGAGCCAAGTAGTAAAATCAATGTTTCCAGTGGAAAAGATCACTGGGTTCAATGTTGGTAACTCAGCAAAGAAGTTGAGAACAAAGAATGGGCTCTTGGATTCAACAACATAGGAGCCTTGGTGAACATGAGAGAGTTGTGTTGGTTGCTGGGGTGAGGGGAAAATGCTAGCGAGGGTTGATTTATACAGATCAGTGGAGAGCAAATACAGAACCATGAGTTTTTGTGTAAAGGAAAGACACATGGAGTAGAACAAAAGGAAGATATGAGATCAAGGGAAAGTTTGTAAAAGTTTGTTCACATATATGTGGTTTGATTGTCTGGTGGACAAACATTTATATTACTTGAAAACAACCTGCTTAGTTCATGATTATAAGATGAAAGACTAAGAAGAATAATTTCTTTTGGGAAAGGATGTAATTCCAAATAAAAGGTCCCATTCTACTCCCCATTCCTTGAAATATATAAAGCTATATAAATGTAGTGATGGAATAGGGTTTTATCCAACTAGATGTAAGTCATAAATCATGAGAGAGATTTCAGGCTCAACATTGTTAAAAATATAATCAACACATAGTGCTATTTAAAATCAATGTTATAGAGATGTAATTTCTATTTAATACAAGTTTATGCAGTTAACCCTTGAACAATACAGGGTTAGGCTTCTCCCAAGTCTTCACTGTGCTTCCTGGCATCACCTCCCAAATGATGGACATATCTCAGAGTCTATTTGTTTGACAAGTTTACTATATGATGATGAATGTTTCATTTATTTATTCATTCATTCTCTCATTTGACCAACATTTATTAAATTGTTATAATATCTTAAGCACTATAAACAAGATAAGCATATCACTTGTCTCCAGAGAACTAACAATTACATAAGAGGACTGACATTGAACAGGTGAATGTAAGTGCACCGAAAACAGTTCTACAATAAATGAAATGTCAACACTATGTGGTAGGAATGTTATCTCTCTTTTTTTTATTATTACTTTATTCTCAACATCAAGAATCCTTCCTGGCACATAGTAGTTGCTAATGAATCAGTACTAAGGCTTAGACTTGACCTTTAACAATTACATCTGCTGGATTTCATAGAAAGGAATTATAAAGAAAGAAGATTGGAAAAGTGCACTGGAAAATTAGTTTAATTCTCTTATTTATTGGGAAGCCCAGGATAAAAAAAAGTAACACATTGGGAGAAATTAAATTCCCAGCTGGGTGAGTTGGTGATTTGACTTCCACAAAAGACCTGTGATGGGAAAGAAAAGGCATTTAATGAGTCTATTAAATGAACAAGCCAGTGTGCACACTAAAATTCTATGGTTGGATATTTATAACTTCTAAGTTAAAGGACAACATGGTACAGATATTTATAAAATATCAAGTATAGAATTTCCCTTTAGGAAATTTCTAGGGCTTGTGGTGTAAGGTACCACAAAATGGGATAAACAACAGAAATTTCTTGTCTCACAGTTGTGGAGGCTAGAAATCCAAGGATAAGGTGTCAGAGGGGCCACCCTCCCACTGAAAGCAACAGGGTGTGATCTGTTCCATGCTTGCATCCTAGCTTCTGGTAGTTTGCTGGCAATCTTTGGTGTTCCTTGGTTTGTTGATGCATCACAGTCATCTCTGTCTTCATGTTCTCATGATGTTCTCCCTATGTTTATGTCCATCTCCAAATTATCCGTTTTCATAAGGACATCAATCATATTGGATTAGAGTCCCACCCTACACCAGTCTGACCTCATCTAAACAAATTACATCAGCAATGATTTTATTTCTAAATCAGGTTACATTCTCAGGGACTGGAGTTAGGACTTCGACATATGAGTATTGAGGGCTTACATTTTTAACTCTTAACATACTAATAATCTAGCCTTTGAGCTGCATGAGAATGTGCATTGCAGATGAGACTGTAGCAAATGAGACTCAGTGATAAAGATGCAATTACTTTGGCATTTCACTATCCCTAGTGTGGCTTGAGAGTATTCCTTTTATATTAATATGTGCAGTATCAGCAAGCTATACTCACTTTTAAATATATTTTTATTGATTTTAGAGGGGAAGGGAGAGGGAGAAAGAGATAGAAACATCAATGATGAGAGAGAACCATTGATCAGCTGCCTCTTATATACCCCACACTGGAGATTGAGCCCACAACCTGGGCAAGTGCTCTTAACCAGAATTGGACCTGGGCCCTTCAGTTCACAGGCCGATGCTCTAACCACTGAGCTAAACCAGGTAGGGCTATACAGTGGTACCTCAAGATACAAGTGCTCTAACATATGAAATTTTTTGAGATATGAGCCATCGAGCAAGCGATTTTTTGCTTTGAAATACGAGCAACATTTGAGATAGGAGTAATCGCGCGGATCGGCCGGCTGCACATGACCCACCAGTTTACCGCGACTCAGCGTCTCATAGTTTCCCACGCCTCAGTCAGTGTGCTTGTTTACCTCTTGTCGAAGCATCTTTTGTGCATTTACATACTTTATCACATTTCTTTTTATAACCATGGGTCTGAAGAAAGCGAGTGGAAAGGTCAGTGCTCAAAAGAGGATGATGTCTATTGAATTAAAGAGTGAAATCATAGAAAAATATGAGTAAGGTGTGCGAGTGGCTGACTTGGCGAGGCAATACGGGCGTAGTACTTCAAGGATATGCACTGTGCTTAAACAGAAGGAGTCGATAAAGGGTATAACGCCAGCTAAGGGAGTTAGAATAATTTCTAAGCTCCGTAGCTCTCTCCATGAAAAGATGGAGAATCTACTGATGGTGTGGGTGATGGAGAAGCAGCTTAAAGGAGATACATTAACACAGGGCATCATATGCGAGAAGATGCGAGCGATTTACGGTGATTTGCTGGAGCAGATCCCGCGCACCTCCACAGATGAAGCATCGAAAGACTCATTTAAAGCCAGTAGAGGCTGGTTTGATAACTTCAGGAAAAGGTCCAGCATTCACTCCATCGTCAGGCATGGTGAGGCAGCAAGTTCGGATGTGAAGGCAGCTGAGGATTACCTCAAAACTTTTTCCGAACTGATAGAAGCCAAAGGATATATCCCCCAGCAAGTCTTCAACTGTGACGAGACAGGGCTTTTCTGGAAGAAGATGCCGAATAGGACTTATATAACGGCAGAGGAGAAGGCGATGCCAGGCCACAAACCCATGAAGGATAGGCTAACTCTCGCACTGTGCGCCAATGCGAGTGGCGACTGCAAGATCAAGCCTCTGCTCCTATACCATTTGGAAAACCCCAGAGTCTTTAAGTCACATAAGATTTTAAAAGATAAACTGCAAGTTATGTGGAGGGCAAACCCGAAGGCATGGGTCACCAGGCAGTTCTTTGTGGAGTGGGTAAACCTGGTTTTTGGTCCTTCCGTTAAGAAATATCTACAGGAAAACAACCTAATCATGCAAGCCCTCCTCGTCCTCGACAATGCTGCTGCTCACCCACCGAACCTCGAAGATGAACTCCTCGAAGAGTTCAAGTTTATAAAGGTTGTCTACCTACCTCCCAACACCACTCCTATCCTGCAGCCCATGGATCAGGAGGTGATTTCTAATTTTAAAAAGCTGTACATCAAGCACCTGTTCTGGTGCTGCTTTGAGGTGACATAGAACACAAACCTCACCCTTCGAGAGTTCTGGAAGAACCACTTTAACATCGTGATATGCCTCAGAATTATTGATGAGGCCTGGCTGGGTGTTACAATGAGGACTTTGACCTCTGCATGGAAGAAGCTGTGGCCTGAGGCCGTAGCTGAAAGGACCTTCAAAAGATTCAAACCCGAGGTGCCAGTGGAGGAGGAGATAGTGTCTCTGGAAAATCCATGGGCCTGGAGGTGGATGAGAGAGACATGAATGAGCTCGTTGAGGAGCACTCTCTGGAACTCACCACGGAGGAGTTACAAGAGTTGCAGTCTCAGCAACATGCGGAGGTTCTCCAAGAAATTGGTTTCGAGGAGGAGCCAGAGGTGGAGGAGATCTCTACAAGTGAGATAAAGGAGATCTTAGGAATGTGGGAGAGGGTGTCACACTTCGTGGAAAAGAAACACCCCGAAAAAGTTGCTACTGGTCGTGCATCTGAGCTGTTCAATGAAACTTGCCTCACCCATTTCAGAAACATTCTGAAAGGGAGGAAGAGGCAAACCTCGTTGGACACGTTTTTTTGAAATCTGCCCAAAATGCAAAGACCAGTAGCAATTAAGTTCAGTGAAGATTAGTTAAGTTACATTCAGTTTAGGGATAAAGTGCAGCATTAAGAGTGTAATGAGTAGTTAAATACACTTTATAAAACCAGTTTATTCCTTTACATTCTCTTTTATTATGTTTTTATACAATATTTGTCATTTATAAATATATTTTTCTTATTCAAAAACACGTAACAAGAACAACTGGGGTGGTATTTTGGGGGCTGGAATGGATTAACGGCATTTCAATTGATTTCAATGGGGAAATTTGCTTTGAGATACGAGCAACTTGATATACGAGCAAGGTCACAGAACGAATTAAACTCGTATCTTGAGGTACCACTGTACTCACTTTTATTTAGGTAAATTCATAATCAGCTTTTATCGTTTGGTGAAACCCACATATTGAAATAGACATCATTAAGATTTCTCTAAATAATCTACTACTTAAAAATCCATAAGATTGAATAATAATGAATTTGTTACAAGTCATTTACTCTTAGTAATTTTTTCTACTACTGTTATAAGTCTAAAGTAACTTTCATCTCACACTATTAAAATCCACTTGGTAGTGTTACTGTTAGTTATGCTGTGTCTCCCACATTTCCTAAAAATATTTTATTTTAATATAGTATACTGATCTATCTTTAATTTAATTATTAGAAATATTATCACAAAACTTTAAGAAATGCTATAATTTACTTTATTAATTTGCACTAGGGAAATTAGAAGGGCCAATCAAGTTTAAAATATAAATATTTTATTTTTCTCAGGGAGTTAAAATTAGTAAATAACAGGTATATGTAAAAGAATATAGTGGAGCTAAAATACCATACTATAATATAAGTAACATGTTTTTGGTAAGAATTATAAAATATCTTTGTGTAATTAATATTTCCAATCAATAGGAAAAACTCTTTTGTAGAAGTCTTCTACTTAATGCCTAAAAGGTATGGAAATTGAACTATAAATTAGCTAATATATAAAAATATAAGTATGCTATAGTAAGATATTATGTTTTAAAATAATAATCCTTCCTCAGAACAGAAATAATACACTTAATTAACAACTAATTTTTGATATTTGATCTCTAGATGAACATTGAGTTTGATGTTGCCTCCAGGATTTCAGAATTTTGTTAAACTATGCATATTATAACAACATGTAAGGATGCCACCAAAACAACAACCCATCACAAAACCTTTACTTTAGCAATGACAGTGTTCCAGACCATGACTATTTGACCTAGAATTACTTGAAGAATTGATGTGAGAATCATAATAAGTAGAAAAAAAGTGACAGAAACTGGTCTTTCTGAGATCAACATAGTTTTAAGGAAGAGCCTGTGATGTTGTCTAAATGGCATTATCCAGACTAAAGGTCTCCAACTTTGGTCCACTATTTGACCTCTTGATCTCTACTCAGTGTTTCAATGTTATTACCAAGAGTAAGAAAGAAAGGTCATTTTTCCTTATAACACTGAGACTCTTAAACGTCAGTCTGTATTTTTTTCTCTCTCTTTGCTTTGAGGTATCAATTTATCTCACCTGGTCAGTACCAGTCCAAAGTTCTACATATTAGCTTATACATAGATGATTCTTACAGCAGCCCCATGATTGTAGTCTCTTAGCCCATTTGCAATGAAATATTCATGTAAAAACAGCCTATGTAAATTGAAAGTTTGCAAGTTTCTCTAGTAATCTAAATTCTGTATGAGTTCTGTTGTATATTAAGGAAGGACCATGGGCTCATTTGTTGTCTACTCTGGAGTCCTGGAATAGACAGAGAGGGAAAGTTAATAATGAGAGAGCACTAATATAAAATGTAACAATTGTACAAATAGGAAACAGAAAGTGATACTCTAGTTAAGTGGGAGGGCTTGAAGGTAGCTCTGAATTTTACCTGTGTCATGAAAAAAAAGACCCTAATGCAGTTTGTTGCTCCCTCAGTAAGGAAGGAGGCTAGAGAGACAGGTGGTAGAAAATGGTACTGACCACCAAGTCTAAATTTTCAGCCAGGAAAAAGGAGAAAATAGCACCAGTGGTGTTATAGTAATAATAATAAGGATAGAATACAAATATAAAATAAGAAATTGGGTGTGACATATTAAAGAGTGGAATGAAGTGTGAATGCCCTTAAAAGAGATGTGCATGTAAGAGATATAAAAGTTTGTACCCCACATGTAAAGACCAGATAGCAGAACACCTGGGACCCGCTGATAAGACACACTGAAGACACACTGAAGATGTCTGCTTGAGCACATAAAAGAGAGCAAGCTCCAAAGGAGATTAGAGCCACTTGTCTGCTCCTCCACAGACGGTCACTCTCCGCTCCCCTTCCTGCATCCTGCCTGAACTCTGAGCTCTGCGGTGGACCCTGGGTCCGAACCGTGAGCCACAAGCCGAGGCCTCTACAAGACGCCGAGCTGCAGCTGCAACGTCCAACGTCCAGTGTGTGTGTCTGTCAGCGCGGATCTCCGGGTGGCCTGCCGAGGTCTGGAAACCACCAGGACTCTGGTAAATAAACCGCGTGTGATTCGTGCATTGCATGTCTGTCTCCTGTGTAACTTATGCTCGGCCAATATTTAATAAGTGCCCTGAGTCATCCGTATAAGTCCATTCTATTGGCAGAGGATACTCTTGGCCACCTGTGCTTGCGTCCTTAGATAAATTCTGGGACAAGTGGGCAGATGACCAAGGTACTGGGCAACAGTGGCTGGAGATGAAATGAATACAAATAATAATTAATAATAATAATAATAATAATAATAATAATAAATGACACCACAGTCCCAGGGAGGCAGCTGCTGAAAGAAAACATGGACTCATGATGTTACTTAAACACAAATTTGATCCAGGCTCTTATGACAAAGAACTTCTGTATCTTCTGGGTGAAATCAAATCTTCATTAGCCAAAATAATTTTCAAAAACTTGCTGTATTTCCAGCCCGGCCAACATGGCTCAGTGATTGAGCATTGAGTTACACACCAGGAGGTCACATGTTTCGATTCCCAGTCAGGGCACATGCCTGGGTTGCAGGCTCTATCCCCAGTAGGGGGTGTGCAGGAGGCAGCTGATCAATGATTCTCTGTCATTCTTGTTGTTTCTATCTCTCTCTGCCTCTCCCTTCCTCTCTGAAATAAATAAAAATATCTTTTAAAAGAAGAACTTGCTGTATTTTTGGAATGTATTTGGAGATCTTTTATCATCTGTCACTTTTTCTGTCCCCTCAGCTTCCTTGCTTAATTTTCTATCCCCAAAGTTTTGAATTGTTTCTGATCCCCACAAAAATTACTACAATCCAAAGTTTCATTATCCTTCCTCCCCCCCTCTGAAATTCTGGGACTTAAACTTGATACATCAACTCAAAACTTGCCTCCTTGCATAAGCTCCCCCTGATTTCACGAGGCCAACTAAATCTCTCCCATTCCCACATTGTACTCATCCTTATGAATTGACAACCTTATTTTATCATAGTTGTTGGCATGTTTCTCCCCAGTAGGATTTAAGGGTGTATAGGCAGGCTATGTTCTTCAATGCCCCTCTTTTCTTTTCTTTTTTTTTTTTAAGACTTAGTATGTGTATGATACAGTTAATATTCACTAAATGTTGAAGGGACCAGAGAGATGGACACCAATACAGTATTGGAGGCAAATTTTGGTACGTGATAAACATTTGGTTTTCTATAGAATGTGCCAGGCAGGTAGTAGTAGATGACTGATAGAAGTGATTGATGTCTTCCAACCCCCACCTAAATCTAAAGTGTCTGCAGCCTTCTGGTAGTCATAAATATATATCTAAACGTGACTCAATAGGAACCCCAAAATAAAATGTAGTGTCTTGCTCTAGAGCCATGTTCTGCAAACTGTGGCTCACGAGCCACATGCAGCTCTTCAGCCCCTTGAGTGTGGCTCTTCCACAAAATACTACAGCCTCTGCGAGTCTATTTTGCAGAAGTGGTGTTAGAGGAAGTTTAAGTTTAAAAAATTTGGCTCTCAAAAGAAATTTCAATCACTGTACTATTGATATTTGGCTCTGTTGACTAAAGAGTTTGCCAACCACTGCTCTAGAGCATTCAATAAATATATTTTGGTTGAATCATGGCATGAGTACGTATCAGTAATTAATTAATTAATTGTCCCATCGACAAAAACAAATGACTTCTACCCAGTATGTTCCCTTTCACTTCTGACTTTAAATTGTGATTGTGGAGTCCTAGAACCACTAACTATAGTTTTCAATATGCAATACTGTTAATTTAGTATGCTTTATTTTTTTCACAGAATTTGTTACATATCCCTCATTTATTGATAAGAAAAACATGATTCCTGTATGATGGTCTTTTTATGTAATTCTAGAGATGCTCCTACTTGGACTCTGTATCTTAATCTTTTTTTCCTTCTCTCTGGGGAGCCTCTTCTTCAAGAGAAACAATTACATTTCACAAAGAACAAGGACTAATGCTATTACTATGCATGTTATTATGGACCTGCAACTGCAAAATCATAGTAGATGGATTGATATACATTATTGCTACTTTACACTGTAGGAAACTTACAGTTTGGTCAAGATCCACATTTAATCCCTTTCCTTATATTCAGATCTCATTTGTATTTTTTCTTGGCATCTTTAAAAGTTACTTGATACAAAAGAATTCTAAAAATAATAAATCAGTATGCCTTTATATTTCACTATAACCCCCAAATTGCCTTAGAAAGGTAAAGAAATAACACCATAGATAAATACAAGAAATAGCCTTGAGTCATATGATTTGTTACTGCAATGAAGATGATGTCTTGTAACTTAGGAGAAAGAAGCTTTAAATGAAGTTCCAAGGTCATAACCTTATGGTGATAAAAATATACATACTCAGTGTTCTTACTTGATTTTTATAATAAAACAGTCCTTTCTGTTACAATGAAATATCACCTTATATCTCCTATACTCTTAAAAGTCTGCTATGATTACTGCAAATGTATTTGAGGAGCAGGCTGTGTCAATAATGTATATTACTTTTTCACTCCTGGATTTTATGTTCAAACATCTTGATAAATGATTAAATTTTTGAACATATGTATTTTTCTGTATTAAGAAGTTTTAAAACACCACTGATATATTGAAATTTCATGAAAGTACTATTACTAGTAATATACAAACCTCTGTCTTTATTAATATTAGTACACAAAGCACATACAACATGATCTACAATAGTTCCAAAGAGTACCTCTGAGATACTATTACAAAAAGTGCAAAAGTACTATAAAACAAGTTTAAATTTAATTTGCTCACTTGAAATTGTATACAAATATACTCTTTGTATGAAAGGTATCAATTCTGAAGGTGACTACATCGGGACATTATAGAACATTTTCTTACTATTTTAAAATGTGGTCTTATTCTCAAAATCAAGGCTCTATTTTCTTCAAAATAAAAATTTAAAATTATGATCTCCCACAACATTATAAAAAATGAGGCAAAGGAACTATGTCTAGGTCATGGTATTTGGTTAAAATAAAATATATGTGTCACTGAATAATTCTTTCCAAGAACATTCAAAATAGTGTTTAAGAGTGATCTCTCCTGGTTTGCTTTTCGTCCCAAAGCTAATGATTGTTTCAGTGCTAAAGGTCTGCTATTATTTGATGTTCAATTTTTAGGACAAAGAGCATATAGCAACAGTTGTTTCCTCCCTTCATAATGGCATTAAAATCATAGGGAGTGGGGAGAAATACAGAATTCCTGAGATGGACAAGAGATGGAAAATTCATCCTAAGGAGAAGTGGACATGTGCTTTTTATGATGAGAATACATAAGGCTAGTGCCCCAAAATAAGTGGCAGGATATGTTCATAGTGATAGGAACTTTACTCCTGAGCACCTTATTCCAATTCAGTCTTGATTACCAGTTAGCCTAGATCATCTAAGACTAAATCCCAAAATAGATACCAAGAATTTGCACATAGCAAGTGTACAAAGCCAATCCAACCTGGTTCATGTTGTATCTCGAGACATGGGATGGTCCATGGGAAATTTCCTGATTAACCAGTTTGCTGGTGCAGGGGACATGCTTCAGCTTTTTCACTCTGACAGCAGCTGGCAGGATGCTACAAAGGACCCAGGCAGTAATCAGCTGCTCACTCTGCAAGAGCCAGAAGGAACACTTCCTTAGATGAAGTCCCAAAGGGCTTCAGGTCTCAGAACTGCTAAGATTTTGCACTTGGAATGATTTTTGAGAAATTCACAAGGAAAACTTCATTATGAATCTCTCATACACAATATCCCTCCCCGCCTCGTCCCACACACACACCCTGGGAAGCTTATCACTGTTTGTCAACGGCAGCAGAAGGCATAATGCTTTTTTATTAATGGGGTTCTCTCTTTATATCCCAAAGGGATTGTTGTAAAATACCATGATTAATTGAAGATTTCTTTTTACTTCTGATTTGCCTGATTGACACAAGTAACCCTTATTAATTTCCCTAGATGCCTAAAGCAGCAGAAGCAAAAAAAACATAGGACAATGCATTATTTATTCTGATATTCAGTGGATATTTTCATCCTCATCACAAGTATTAATTTAAGGAGGTCACATTACCATGCTGCCCACCAACTCTAACATGGGGAGTGTTGATCAAACTGTTTAAACTCTTTAGATTAAGCAAATTTACTTAAATTCATGTACAGATACTTAAAACTCTCGCTATGCATCATACCATGAATAATGTATGTTATTACCAGTTGCATTAAAAATGATAGAAAACAATAATTTATGCCAAAAAGTTATAAGCACTCACCAAATGCATCATATCTCTAAATGCTTGCTACTTATAGCAATTTGACGATGTCAGATTTACAATTTAATGGATTTGATATATTTTTGCTTCACTCATTTGTTTAGAGAACATAATATTTTTATCAATATTTTGTATAGATTTTAGTCTTATAAGACTGATATAAAGGACACTGTGTATCACTGTCAGTTATAATTTGTTAAATGTTGTAGATTCTACTAAAATATTATTAATCTTTAATATAGTGTGATATATATCTCCATGCATAAATTCTAGATCTCTTCTACTTTCCTCATGGGCCCCCATTTTAGTTAATACTTAAGTATATGTACAGCAGATATATAATATTTTTAAAAACAAACTCTAAATATTTTACTTAAAGATGATCAGGCTATGCTGAATTTTTGAAGACTAAAATTTGTGTGAATAATACATTTCTTATCTTCAACTACAACCCCCAAAATATTTGTTGCAAACTTTTTGAAATCAATATCAATAAATTAATATTCTCAGAAAGTCTAAGATTGCATTGATTATTGGGAGAGTTTGGACCTTTTGTTTTTAGGAAGATGGAAACATGACCTCCAATAATTTTAATTGTATGTATTTTCCATACAACTTCCAAAATTACCTGTTTAAAATACATATCTAGCGATATCACTTTGCTCTTATTAATTGACTGGAGGCCCAGTGCATGAAAATTCATTCACTGGAGGGGGAGGGGTCCCTCGGCCTTGCGTGCCCCCTTTCACACTCTGGGAGCCCTCAGGGGCTGGAGGCGACACCCCTATCAAACCTCTGCTGCTGCCACTGCCAGCAGCGCAAGCCTCGGCTGACCCTGGTTACCTGAACATCTGGCCAGCCCTGGGCGGCTGGCAGCTGCCATCTGAGGCTTGCCTGTGCCTCAATCAGCCCTGCTTGCCTGAGCCTCAGTCAGTGACAGGTGCAGTAGGACCCAAGGCTTCATGGGGAGAAAGGAGATTCCAGCGGCAGGCACACAAAGCAGCCGGCCCTGGCTGAGGAATGGAGGATATTCTCAATGACATGAATTATAACTTCTAATTTGTTGGCCACCACAGTCAGGCTTCAGCTTTGGGGGAGGGAGAAAGAGAGGGATGGGCAGCTCGTCGGAGGAGCCTGGGCAAGCTGTCAGTCAGTGGGAGGGTGTGGGAGGACCCGAGGCCCCCAGTTGGGCTGAGGGGACATCTGGTATTATGCACACAAAGCAGCCCCCCCACACCCTATGGATGTCACCATCTTGTGATGGCATGATGGTAAATTTGCATATTACCTCTTTATTATATAGGATATTATATTAATAAATAAAGATAATTCTTCACAAGTTATGACTTTTTTTTTAATCCAATGACATTGTCTATGCAACTGTCACTTTATGAGCACAACTGTTTTGTGTATTTTTTCTGAATCAGCCAAAAAAGGCTAGTTTATATATAATCTCCTCTGTGACTCGTATGGCCCTTTTACAACCTGTCTCTGAATTTACTGCTCAGAAGAATGTTGTCTGTTACACTGGGTTGCATTTGACATCCCTGAATTGTGATTCTTTATTCGTGAGCTAACATGGCCTCTGAGCAGGTAGAACTTCCCTTCTATAGTGTCCAGCACTTGCTTTGTACAAGTGACTGTAATTAAATAGATCAATGAATTATTTCAGGCCATTGAGCATTTTCTAAAAGAGTGTTACTTCTGAAGACAGGTCATATGAAAGTTGGTGAAACTTGAAAGTCAGGAACTGGCTACCCCTTCATCCCTTGGAAGACGGCTATCTCCCTGTTACAAGAAAAATGGCTCTAAGCATCAGATGTAGTCCAGTTAAGAGAAAACCTAGGCTGTCAATCAGTGAGAGAAAAACTAGGAGGGATATTGGGGTCATGGATCTGGAACTATAATCTATACTGGAAACTTCACTGAGACCCAATAGCTTAGTAGGAAAGTTCTTTGAGTTTCTCATGGTGGGTTCCATCCACTCTCTTAGGAACATGAATGAAATCCAACAGAATCCTCAGCTTCACAAAATTGCTGATTTATATATAAAATATGCATATAAATTCAAATATATGATAGAAGATATCTACCTATATATCTATCTATCATCTATTGATCTATATATCCATTTGTATCTATCCATCAACTTAAAATTAAGTGAGGTTTCCTATGGCCCTAACCTGGGTGATCTGTTGCTTAATCATTCAGTACTTTTGCAAGTGTAAAATTCCATAAATAGTTTCCACAATTCTTAAACAGAACATTCATACTCCTAGAATAGCCTCCAAAGCTTTGGATGATGGGACCTCTCCCTACCTCTCAGCCTCTTCTGATGTGACTGATCCCCACACTCCAGAAACTTAAGCTTTTTTCTTTTCTTTTTTTTAAAAAAAATATATCTTATTGATTTTTTACAGAGAAGAAGGGAGAGGGATAGAGAGTTAGAAACATCGATAAGAGAGAGACATTGATCAGCCGCCTCCTCCACGCCCCCTACTGGGGATGCGCCCACAACCAAGATACATGCCCTTGACCAGAATCAAACCTTTCAGTCCGCAGGCCAATGCTCTATCCACTGAGCCAAACCGGTTTCGGCAAGCTATTTTTTCTTTTTTCCTTAGATACTGGAAAGACTTTTTCATTTTCAGCCCTTAAACATGTTCTTACATCTTGTGAGGACTCTTCTTCACTACTGCATGATATATCGGGCTTTTCTAATTTTTTAGAAATGTTGATTCTTCAGTGAGTTTTATCCTGCTCAGCTCACAGCTGGTCACTATCACATTATCTGGGCACTTTTTGTATAAAGAATTACTACTGTGTGAAATTGACATGTTCACTCATTCCCTTGATTTATATTATAATTTATTTTTATGGTTACTTCTGTATGTCAACTTGACTGGGTCCTGGGTATTCAGAATTTGGTTAAGGAATATTTCTAGGGGTGCCTGGGGGTGTCTCTAGAAGAGATGAGAATTTGAATGGTTAAACTGAGTAAAGCAGAGTGGTTCCCAGCTCCCAATGTGTCTAGGACTCATCCAATTTTTTAAAAATATATTTTATTGATTTTCTACAGGGAGGAAGGGAGAGGGATAGAGAGTTAGAAACATCGATGAGAGAGAGACATCGATCAGCTTCCTCTTGCATGCCCCCTACTGGGGATGTACCTGCAACCAAGGTACATGCCCTTGACCGGAATCGAACCTGGGACCTTTCAGTCCACAGACCAATGCTCTATCCACTGAGCCAAACCGGTTTTGGCTCCCATTTTTTTTTAATAGGATGAAAGATTGAGTACAAAAAACAGTCTTACTCTGTCTGTCTTTGAGCTGGGACACAGTCTTCTGATTATGGATTCTGACTCTGATTGCAATAGAAACCATCTTCTCTCAGGGTCTCTAGCTTATTGGACTTCTGGGCTCCATAATTACATAATTACATAAGCCAATTTCTGGTTTCTCCCCCCCTCTCTCTCTCTGTCTCTTTTTCATCTCTATCTCTATCTCTATCTCTAACTCTATGTCTATACCTGTCTATCATCTATCATCTATCTATCTATCTATCTATCTATCTATCTATCTATCTATCTATCATCTATCTCTGTAAGTCTGTACAATTATACAGAAGTAATAGGATCTATCCTGTTCAAAGATAGTCAATTTATTTCACATTCTTAAGATCCATTTTCATTACTATAGACATCATGAAACATATTTTTAAAAGTCCCTAATTTATTTACATTTGTGTGGTTTTTGGTGTGTGTGTGTGTGTGTGTGTGTGTGTGTGTGTGTGTGTATGCATGTGTGTTTGAACCCATAGAAGTTAATTGGTAAGTTTTGAGCAATATTCTAAAAATTTTCTTGAAGTGACTTTTTTCCTGAAGTCTGTATGTATAATAGTTTACGGTGAGAAGTACTATGCTCACATTTTACATGATATATTTACTCTTTTCTTTTGAGAATTCTGTAATTCCACTGAAAGATTAAGTCTAACAAACAACATCTCACATGTGAAAATGTATTACAATGTCAAAGCCAGGAAAATAACCCTTGCATCACTGTTCCTTGCTACAGTAAGAGCTTTGCATTGGTATGAACATTCAATTACCTGATGTTCATTTTACTCAACAGAAGAGCCATGTGCTAATGGTGCTTCCTGTCCCTTGTGTCTTTAATTAAAAGATAATTTCAACTGAACAAAGACTCCTATTGGCTCTGTTTCTCTGGAGAATCATATCTAATACACTCCCTTAAGTGGCATCTGAATTTCATGAGAGGAAGACCTTCTCTGCTATAATCACCACTAGCTCTCAATGCCTAGCATAATGTCTAGCACATAGTAGCTGCCCAATAAATAGTTGCTGACTGAATGAAAAGTGCTCTTGATTACTGCTTTGTTGAGAAGCACCAGGATTTCACAGGAAGAGAAGTTCCTAATATGTAACATGCAACTTACAATGAGTTATTTATAATAGTCATTTACTCTTTCAAATCCTATTTCTTTACCTATAAAAATAGAGAAAATAATGCCATGGTATTTATTTCATTCAATAAAGTATTTGAAAGAACTTTAAAATTCATGGTATTATGTATTACTAGAGGCCCATTGCATGAAGAGATTCATGCAATAGGCCTTCCTTCCCTTGGCTTCCAATACCGGTTTTCCTCTGGCACCTGGGACCCAGGCCTTTGCTCTGGCCAGAGTCTGACATCTTTGTCTTCACTGCAGACTCCGGAGTCTGGAATCTTGTCTTCACTGTGGCACTCTGCTCCTGTAGATCTCTTCGACCCCTGCCCTCTCTCTCATAGCAGGCTTTCTGCCCCACCTGGCCACTCCTCGCCTGGAGCAGCCATCATCTTTGGTCTTTTAATTTGCATACTAACTCTGATTGGCTGAGGGTGTAGGAAGGTACAGTCAATTTACATGTTTGTCTATTATTAGGTAAGATATTACAAATGTAAAACAAGAAAGATTAGGCACACAATCCAGAAATAGGTAAAATGAAGATAAAAATTGGTAGGTTCTAAGTATAGAAATAATTACGTGTAATCTCATTTTTATTTTGACCTTTAAAATAACTCTTGAATATGAAAAACTATATAATAATATCTGTTTCACCATACTCAGAATTTTTTGGGAGGAGTGGATGAGTGATATTAATAAAATAATTTATGAGAAACGGCTTTGCAAATAGTAAAATACATTAACTATTATTAGTATTATATATTTATAAATAGCTTTCTAAGTTAGATTTTCATTATATAATGTATAGTTCTGTATAATTTTATTTTATTCACGTTTTCCTTTTTATGTACAATTCTTCCATCTCCCCAAGGAGCGTATAAAACAGGAGTTCCCCATTTTTAAAAACTCAAAACTTATCTTTTCTATAATATATTTTTCTTCAGAAAATTCTCATGCTAACTATGTGGTGGATAGAATCTAAGAGCAACTTGAAATCAACACATTTCAATCTCAAGATAGCTAAAAATTATAGAAGGAATTTGGTAATTTTTAAAATATTGTATGGCATTTGGATAATCCTTCTTTTTCAGAACTGACTTCATTTTGGTTTGAAAAAATTAATGCATATCTCAAATTTCTTGTGTTATTTAGACATCATGATGATGAGCACAAGGCCTTGTCCATAGTACCACCCATCTACCACAAAGAGGTATTTTCTGCACAATCTTCCCCTCCAAATTGGCTCCCTATCTCATGACACACAGGAAACTCTCATCAATAGTATGAGCATAAAAAATGGAAGCACATGCCCATAATGTATTTTACATACAATGCACTGTACATTCTATATAATCTAATTTAAAGAAAGAAAGGAAACTTATCATAAAGTTCTTCATCATAAAAAAGGATTTTAGCATGTGTGCAGAGGATGAGAGTTAGAATAATGGCCATAGAATTAGCATTGAGATGTACTTTTTGAGTCATTAAGCAAATCAATCTTAAGTCTATATTGTTAAGAGAAGTAAAGGTCATTCCACACTAAAAAAAAATAATTTTATGAAAATAAGTAAAAGAATCAGTTCTTGATATATTAAATGTGACAAGAAAGACATTTAGGATGCAAAGTTATGTTTTTTATTTGTTTCACTTTGTTTTGTTTTGAAATGCCATTGGCAACCAATCTTCAATGTATAAATTGAGATATCTCCAGGAAATTTCTTCCAATATTCCTCAGATAAAGATATTTTTTTCTATGGATATATTATAGAGAAGTCAATGAAATAGCTACTAAAATTCTTAAAGCATGGCTAGTGATAGAACTAAATAAAAATAATAAACAGTTGAACATATTCTAACAACATAAACAAAACCTAAAATACCAGCATGAATTATTTTTTGTATAAATATTAAAACAGGGGAAAAAAAACCTGAGCCTATTTAGAGTAATTATGGAAATACATGTTTAAAACTACAAAATGTTAAAATATTTAGTAACCCATATAAAATGTATAGTTGCATTTAACATAATATAGTTTAAATCTTCTAAACAGTTTTTTATTATATTAGTTTTAGATGAATATGTTAAAAAAACAACAATCCAAATTAAACTTTGAATTAAAGACAAATGTCCAAACTATTTTCAATTGTTTTTATTAAGCATGAAATGGAGTTCTGGTGTACTATGAAAGGTAACTGTAAAGGGTATTGTTAGAAATTAGTGACCATACTGAACAAGACTATTAATTTAGTATGAGTTTCCTCTTTTAAAAAATCTCATCAAATTCTGTCTTTGAAATAGTGAGAATTGTATTGTGGTTGTGTAAAGCAATACTTCTTCCTTGAGGAGTTGGCGTAAACATCTGATAGCAAAGTTCATAAAATCATCGTTGGTCCATTTCCATCAGCTTCACACTCTGTTCATAGAGTGCTGTGAGAATTCCAGTCACTGCTCTGTCTGTGAAGTATAGTCTTGTTGCCATTGAGTAGCTTTGGGAAATAATGGAATGAATATCCAGTGTCAAATGACTAGTGCACATTAGACAATTATAGTATATGTAACTACAATAGGAAAAAATATAATAGTATCTATCCCCAGAAGTACCTCCTTTTTATGAGATAGCAAAATTTGACTATTAAGAGAACATTCCATTTGACGTCCAAACTGGAACACTTTTGAAAGTGAAAGCGGTTAGGACAAGAGGCATGATTCAGAAGCATCTCAGATCAACATGTTCACCTCACTTAATAGACATTTTTAGACCATTTCCCCTCTCTCTCCCTCTCCATATCCTTCTCCCTTTCTTTAGATTTTTCAATACTACAATGTCATACTGTGCTTTTATCACTTATCTTCATATCTAGTTGTCAATATCACACTATTTACATTATACCTACAGAATTCAAAGCTAAAAATGTCATGTTACTAAATTTATTTTTCAGGTATGCTGAGATAAAGTTCATTTGTAATCAGTAATTATACTGAATGTAGAGCTCTGTGATCTCACTCAGAGTAATTATCATCCAAGATCACCACTTGCACAAAAAGGGTCACAGAAATCTTTATGGCAGTAACATATAAGATCTGAACCTTCTGATCCTTTTACCTCTAGAACACATAATGGACTTTTTTTACATTAAATAATATAATTATAGTCCATTAAAAATTAAGCATTTAACATTATGTGTAGCCATTTGTAAAAGAAATAAATACCCAGATGCATTTTAAGACTTTCTGATATGTGAATTATGTCTACTCTATATGAAGGGCATGATTAATAATACTAAAACTGTAACCAAAACTAGTGAAAAAGACATTTCTTAGGTATGTCATTAAATAGAAACCAAGGCTAAGATCATCCACACATTCTGTATCCACAATTACTATGTATGGATACAGAAGTTGGAGAGTGAAGATGGCTGATGGGGAAAACTTGATTCATCTGAAATACAGTGTTGGACAAGAGCTCTATTGCCTGCCAGAAAGATGAACAAGCAGGTTTTATAGCAAATTATCCTGAAACTAGCTGGAGACAAAAATGACAAAAATACAAAAAGGAAGCTGTTCTACATTGAAGCATGTCATGAGAAGTTTGGGTTCTTTGAAAAAGACAATGATACTAAGAAAAGTAGAAGACAGAAGGCCAAAGATGAGTTGGTTTGACTCCATAGGGAAACAATAGGCATGAGTCCACAGGAGCTGAGCAGGGCTTCTGAGGACAGGACATTCATACAGTCACCAACAGTGTGAGTTGACTCGACACATAACAACAAAGTTTAAGGTGAGCAATGTGATGATTTGATGCTCATATCTGGTAAAATGATTACCACAATAGGGTTAATTAATTTCTCCATCACTTCCCATGATTACCTTTTTTTTGTTTGTTTAGAACATGTTTAACGTTGACTCTGCTAGCAACTTTGAAGTGTATAATACGTATAATTAATTATAGTCACCATGATGTATGTACATCCATCCCCAAGACTCATTCATCTTAATACTGGATGCTTGTGCCCTGTAATCAACATCACCCATCCCTATAATTACAAAGGGATTGCAATGTGCAATGCTTATAATGGTAATAATAATATAAATATCATTTTGTAAAAATTGACTTAAAATGCACATATATGTACACACACACACACACTTCTTGTGGTTGTTAGGGTTACAGAAAATTGAGCAGAAGGTACAGTTCCAATATCCAATATATGGCCTCCTCCCCATTTATTGTATTATTAACATTTTGCACTACTGGAATAAATTTCTTAGAAATAATGAGTCGATATTGACCTAATGTTATTAACTAAAGTCCAAGTATATTAGGGTTCACTCTGTGCTGAACTTTCTATGAGTTTGAAGATGTATAATGACATGTATCCTCTATTACACTGTTATATAGAACTAGAGGCCCAATGCATGAAATTTGTGCAAGGGACTCGGTCCTGGCAGCTGCGCCTTCATCCAGAAGGTTGTCCAGAAGGACGTCTAGAAGGTCATTCAGCTGTCTTGTCTAATTAGAATATTACATTTTTATTATCATAGATAGCTTCACTACAATCTATCAATTTGCCCAAAATGTTGATAGCAGGATCACCAATAACATTCACATGACTCAACCCAATTATACTTTTCTTGATCTTTCAGCAGCATGACAGTAGATCCTGGACACACTTTATTGCCCCCTTAGACCACATATTCTCTTGTTTTTTTCTTCCCTCTTACTACTTCTTACTCTTTGTTGGTTCCTCTACTTCTCCATAATCTCTAATAGTGGGTTCTCTTACATCTCCTTTTCTGTTTCTATTTATTTCTTACACACATCACCTGGTGATCTTATCTAGTCTCATGATTTTAATAGCATATTAATAGCTCTAGTTCAGACTTCTCTCTTATTGAGGCTCATATTCTAGTATTCAACTACTCTTTTGATGGCTCAACTTGAATGTCTAATAGACATTTTAAATTAAAATAATGAATGATATTCATTCTTTAATGTGTTTTCTACCAATTCAGTTTTATGGAAATCTCTTCTACCAATTGCTTAGTCCAAAAAGCTTGAGTATCATTGACTACTCCATTTCTAGCATAACTTACATGCACTTCATCTTACCAGTATCAGCTTTAAAATTCAAACACAATCCAACCAATTTCTGCTTCTGTCATTCCTATCACTTTGGTCTGAGTCACCGGGATATAGAAACTGAATTATTGCAATAACTTATTAATTCCCCACTCAGAAAATTGTTCTCCAGTTGTTCTATGATTATATCAGTACCAAGAATGACCATTTTAAAAGATGAGCCCCATGATGTCGCTCTTGGTTCAAAACCCTCCTTTTCCTCCTCACCTTACTCTGAGAAAAAATCATAATCCCTACAATGGCTGTTAGTTCATCTTATGTTCTACCCCATTTCTTCTAAGTCTCCTAAATCCTCACCTCGCTTTACTCAAGCCACACCTCTTCCTTGCATTGACATAGAAGCCAAATGAAAGTAACATTTTGAAAAGGAAAAGATAACCAATAGTGGCAATTGAATAATAGAGGTTATTTTTATTTTAGAATTTATTAAGGTGAATGACATTATTTGGAGAAAGTTAAAATTTTTAAATTATAATTGCAGTCTCTGCTTATCAAAATATAAATGTTTGTTCAAATGATAGACCCATGTTTGAATTCTTAACAAAATATTGGAATTATTTTAAATGTCTCCAACAATTTTGCTTTTTTCATTATTACATTGTGATTTTTATCTACTAAATTTTAATATTGGATGTATTCATTTGTTATTTATTTTTCTGAAGTTACACTGTAATTCAATTTGTAATTCCTGTTTCATTTATTCCAGGAGAAAATGGTCTAAACCATATGTCAGTTTAATGAAACATTCTCTGTAGGTATTCAATTCAGTGAATATATTAGTCAGATTTAAATTATAAACTGCAGGATACCTTTTGAAAATGAGATATTGTTAATCTTATGGAGCATTCCAACACCATTTGATTATCTATTTTTAAACTGACAAAAATATTAGCCACTTTTATACATTATAAAGTCTTTAATCAGCTTAGCTGAGTATTTTAAGTACTTTGATTTTTTTAAAATTAAATCTTTATTATTCAGATTATTACATTTGTTTTTCTTTTTTCCCCTCCATAGCACCCCTCCACCCAGCTCCCATCCTTCCCTCCCTCCCATTGATCTCATCCATAGGTGTATGATTTTTGTCCAGTCTCTCCCTGTACACCCCTCACCCCTTTCCCCCTGAGAATTATCAGTTCAGTCCCTCTCTGTGCTCCTGATTCTAGTATATTCACTAGTCTATTCTGTTGATCAAATTTTTAATTCACTTAATTTTTAGATTCACTTGTTGATAGATATGTAATAATTTTTGTTCATAATTTTTTGACTTTAATCTTTTTCTTCTTCCTCTTCTTAAAGAGTACCCTTCAGCATTTCATATAATACTGGTTCAGAGTTGATGAACTCCTTTAGCTTTTTCTTATCTGTGAAGCTCTTTATCTGCCCTTCAATTCTGAATGATAGCTTTGCTGGATAGAGTATTCTTGGTTGTAGGTTCTTGCTATTCATCACGTTGAATATTTCTTGCCACTCCAGTCTGGCCTGCATCATTTCTGTTGAGAAATCAGCTGACAGTCTTATGGGTGCTCCCTTGTAGGTAATGAACTGTTTTTCTCTTGCTCCTTTTAATATTCTCTCTTTGTCTTTTGCTCTTGGTATTTTAATTTTGATGTGTCTTGGTGTGGTCCTCTTTGGATTCCTTTTATATGGGGTTCTGTGTGCTTCCTGGACATGTAAGTCTATTTCTTTCACCAGATGTGGGAAGTTTTCAGTCATTATTTCTTTAAATAGGTTTTCAGTATCTTGCCCTCTCTCTTCTGGCACTCCCACAATTCTGATGTTGGTAAGTTTGAAGCTGTCCCAGAGTCTCCTTACATTATCTTCACATTTTTGGATTCTTTTCTCTTCTTGCTTTTCCAGTTGAGTGTTTTCTGCTTCTTTATGTTTCAAATTTTTGACTTGATTCTTGCCTTCCTCTAGTCTGCTGTTAGGACTCTGTATAATATTTTTTATTTCAGTCAGTGAATGTTTAATTTCTAGTTGGTCCTTTTTCATCTTTAGTTGGACCTTTACCATCTCTAGTTAGCTCTTTTGCATCTCTAGTTGGTCCTTTTTCATCTCCTCTTGGCTCTCGCTAAGTTTATCCAACTTTTCTAGCATATTCTTGAAAAACCTTATAAGCGTGGTTTTGAACTCTATATCCAGTTGTTTTTTTTTCCTCCATTTCTTTTGTTTGTGATCCCTTCCCTTGTCTCGGCATTTTCACTATGCTGGGGAAACTTCTGTGTTGAATTCAGCCTTGGGAAACCAGACTTGCAAAGCTGCAGAAGCCTCTGTTGAGCTTGGGAGGGGTGGAGTCTCAGGGCTTAAGGGACCGCCTTGCCTTCCAGTCGGCCCGCCCTCCATGGCCCCTGAGTCTCATGTGACTGGGTAATCGCTGGAGCGGTCCTTGTGCGCACGCACCCGCAGTGCCTCTAACTGCTGCCTTTCCAGCTCCCCTGCGCACCAGGACCACACGAGTCTAGGTCTCCAGGGTTTCGCCTGAAACAGGGGCCCAGTGGACTCAGAAGTGGCACAGTTGGGAGGGTCTGTCTCCCGCCCGCTCACGAAAGCCAGCGGCACAATCAGCAATCTGTCCTCCTCGCAGTGCCGTGCGCGCCGCCACCAGCCCTCTGATCTTTTGCAACTCCCCTAAATTTGCCTTTTCACAGTTCAAACTCACCCTGTATGAGTTTCGGCTGGATCTGGGGTTTAGTGTAGTAAGAGAAGGGGTTCAATGACATTGGGAGTCTCCGTTTCCCTCCCGCCAGAGAAAGCCAGCCAGGTACTCTGGCACCGCTCTCTCAGTGCGCTTGTCTCCATACCTCAGCTTTTTGCAGCTCCTCTGGGTTTCTGTGAGCCCCTCTCTTTCCTTCTAGCTGTAGAACTTCCACTCAGCCAGCTTTCCTGTGGTTCTGGATGATGTTCGTTCTGTCTTTTAGTTGTAGTTTTAAAATTGTTGTGTGAGGCAGCAGTGTAGGTGTTTACCTATGCCGCCATCTTGGATTCTCTCCTAAGTACTTTGATTTTAATTAGATACTATACTACTTTAGCTTACTGAAAGAAGTAAAAAGGTTCAAACCATATCACTCTATTAAACAGTGGGTGTCAGCTCTGCTTCTGAAAATATTTAATATATTCAGTTAATCAAATTCTTTAAAGAATGTTACCATTCTGTTCATATGTCTTACACAGTTTTTGTAGTAGATTTTCTTTCTTTTTTAAAAAAATATATTTTATTGATTTTTTACAGAGAGAAAGGGATAGAGATAGAGAGTTAGAAACATCGATGAGAGACATCGATCAGCTGCCTCTTGCACGCCCTCTACTGGGGATGTGCGGGCAACCAAGGTACATGCCCTTGACCGGAATGGAACCTGAGACCTTTCAGTCCGCAGACCAATGCTCTATTCATTGAGCCAAACAGATTTCGGCAATTATCTTTCTTATTTACTGTACTCCTTAACATCCCATGAGGTTTTCTGTATTCTCAGTAAACTCAGCTTTAAAATTTGTCACCCTTTCAAACACAATAAACTAAGAGTCCTACTAGCTCCATTTCCTGACCTGTAGCATCATGGCTGCATTCTAAGCTTCTTGTGACTATCTTGACAATTTTCAAAATTTTTACTTATCTCAAATTAACCTATAATATGTCCAGTAATTTAAAGACCCATAGATGCATATACATGAAATCATGATCATGATTTTTTCTCATGCATTTATGAAGTGGTTTAAATTAAATTGTAGAAAGTGTTTAAAAGTTATAAAATTTGGCCTGTGGCAGCATACACCTGAACAGTAGATCAAGTGACCAGCTTTTGTATGTTCATAAGTCCAGTTAGGTAGGTAGATCTTGAGGTAACTTATTTAATAAGCATCATCTTATGCCACATTCTTTTGGATTTTTCTACAAGAAATCATATTTACATTTTCTATTTCAATCAAGTGTGTATGTGTCTTTGTAAATGTGTATATGTTTATTTGTGTGTGTATTTTAATGGTCCCTGTATAATATTGTTGTATTTTCCAACCCCACACATTTTTCATATGATTTGAAAAGCCTAGGTCTTCCCCTTTCTCTTTCCCTAATTAAATTCTGCTTATCCTTTGTGTCAGAGTAAATTTGTTGCTGCAACAGATAAGCCCAGGATCTTGGTGGCTTATTATAGCCAAGATTTCTCTCTCCCTCAAGTCATGTTCAGTGGGTCAAGGGCACTGGTATCTCCCCTCCATCCTGTAGCCATGCCATTTAGAGGATCATGTGCCTTCCCAGGGTACCAAGCAGCAGATGAGAGTAATGGAGGAGGCCCACTGACACATAATTACTCTGATCCAGGAAAGACCTAGATCACCTCTCACAGTCCTCTGGATGGTTCCATGGTTCCAACCAAACTAAAAAGGAGGATAGAAAAAGTAGGGGAGCACATGGAATATTTGGGGGACACTGTATTAGTCTATTTTTGTCAGCACAGACATAATTCACTTCTATTGTACAAGTTTAACCCACCACCTCAACTGTTTCTCCTTGAAATTCTCCAATTCCAAATAAAATTCCCTGATCATCATGAACATCTCTGCAGTATCTTTTCTACCTTTTTTAAAATTAAGATTATTTTCCAAAAATATATTTTATTTCCTCAATTAAATCCTAAGTTATTTGAGGATGGGGTCTATGTCCATGGTAAATATCTCCTGAGATTGCTTAGAAAGATGCCCTCCATAGAGTGGGGGGACGGACCTTCAGTGGTGGTTGCTGTTTTCACATTCAAACAATTTCAGTTAATGAAGAAACGTCTAATAACACAAGACTTACAGTGCTCACAGGTTTCTCATGTATCACAGACATAATTAAGACTGATGGTTATTTAGCTGATGATGTTTCTTCACAGAAATGTTGGTTGAGGAACAGGTTCATCTGAAAGAGTTTACAAGGGAGTAGTTCACACAATGTATATTACTGCTGCTCTGACTCCTTCTGTCTTCCTGAGGTAGCTTTGTATCATCCCAAGGTTGCTAATACCTGCTATGATTCATGACAATAACAACAATTTTCATTGGTAATGCATGTTTCTCAAAAAAATAATTTCATTACATTGATTGTCAAAAGAAACCCAAAGAGAGGAAAGATGTTATCATGCAGCACATTGTCTAAATGAGAAACTGAGAGTTGAAGTTATTATGGGACTTACTTGAGCTGAGCAGTTCTGTGTACAGCTGAACAAAATCCCAGCCCTAATAGGTTAAGTGACTTGTGCAAGGTCCCATAGAGAATGAGTGAATACAGCAAAATTAGAGGGCCTTGTGTCCAGTGATATTTCCACTGCATTACTCTGTCATTTATTTAATTAAGTGCAACCTAAAAGATGCATTGTTTAAAAAAAGCCATTTAAACAGCATCTACCTGGGAAGGCATAAATGTCGAAAGGACTTTATAAGTCATAGGTTTTTAATATCTTTTTTTCCTCATTAAAAGGAAGAAATATTTGGAGGAAGAAAGAGAGCATTCAGTGTATGTTTTGAATTTTAATTATATTTGATTTTATATTGGGTATGCAGAAAGAATGTAAAGTTAACTTCAAGCTTAAATTTTGCTCAATGTGCTGACAAACCTAGGAAATACAGCAAATGAAAAGAGAACATACGATATTTACAACTCTTCTTAATATGGACTTGATTTAACCACATTTGGTTTCCAAAATATTTGGTAGCATTCATTATCAGCTAGTAACTGCAATTCAACTCTGAATTATTTCCACCATTATTTAAAACTAGAATACAGTGGAAAGTATTTAATATGAACACTCTCTATGTCTAGATTCTGTAAGAAACAAATAAAATGTGCAGTCGTTTCTAGTACAGTTTCATTTGCATTTCATTACACTTTTAACCCTCAATTTATATTCTTTTAGAGGCTATTATAGGGACTTGTTATCATACTTTATATATTATAAACAACACGTGGATAATCAAAAAGATCATGTGGTCCTTTCCTGTTTCTGAGCACAATAACCTTAGATCGTTCAAAACTACTCTTTTCTAATTTTGCAAGACACCAGGTGTGAAGACCAAATCAATCAAATTAAAAAGAATATATTTCCTTGGAGGCTGATTTGCAAAAGAAATGGAACTATATCTTATGAGAAATAAAATAATTAGCGTTTGGTCTCCAGCTCACAACCAGAAGCATTAACTGAAATCACAGGATGCAAAATAATATTTTAATAAAGCAATAGCGAAGTCATAAAGTGATATTCGATTTATTTTCAAATGATTGATTCAGGCAATACATGATGTTAGAGTTCAGAGAGGGAGATATATATCCTGACATTCAATAGAAATTCTTTCTTACTGTAACTAAAGACAATTTTATTTGACTTAGTCTTTTGTAATCAGTAGAAATACCAGTTCCAAGAATCCTTTAAAAAATATTCTTCCTGTGTTAAACATTACCCATTGCTTCTTAGCTCTCTTTTTAAACTTTTCCTCTAGGTTTTAGTTATAGATCTGTTAAATAATCTCTATTTATTGGCAATTATGGGTATAGTCATCTCTCTGTGATACATCAAAATTTAAAGTAATAAAAGCATATTTTCTACCTCCCATATATGTACAGCATAGTTAAATCCATGTTGTCACCTCTTTTATAATTTCCAAATCAGTTATAACCTTATTTGAGTCTAAGTAGACCTTTCTCATCTCAAATGTATACAGTACTTTCTTGAAATAATATGTGCTGTGACCCCATAATTATATCTTTTTTTGAAAGCAACTTGATTCAATTCTACTCAAATATATTAAAATCACCATTGCAAATAACTCAATTGGCATGGACCAAAAAGTTAACATGTCAATGTGATTGGAAAAGAGGGTGAGGAACTGGAGTGAGGGAGGCATTTTAGAATTAATTAAGAGTCCAGGCAGCTCATATTTTACCCAAAGAGTGGGGTATAGGCAATGGATACTATTCCTTGACCTTACTATTTCACTTTCCCTGTAATTAATAAGTGATTCCTTTAATTAATCAGATCTATTTCTAGGCTATGAAATATTAGGTAGATTTTTTTTAATGATTTGTTCCTTTTTTGAAGACTAAATTTCTCAATATACATGCTGTGAAGCAGGAACAGAAATAGTATATTTGGGGTCAGTGGTAGATGTTAGACTATAGTATAAAGGGGGAAA
Organism: Lasiurus cinereus; assembly: GCA_011751065.1. Taxonomy (NCBI): domain Eukaryota; kingdom Metazoa; phylum Chordata; class Mammalia; order Chiroptera; family Vespertilionidae; genus Lasiurus; species Lasiurus cinereus. The sequence goes on along the minus strand of JAAGEH010000040.1, from coordinate 17,263,798 downwards.
AAAACTATTATAGTTATAAACTCTTTCCAATACAACAGACACAAATCTGAAAGAAAGGCCACTGAGATGATTTGAAGGGGGTTTCTGTGGAGTGATAAAATGCCTCTGGATCCAGTTATGTATGTCAGCTACTGGTCATTGAGAAATACCTACTCATTTTCTACTTCTCTATGTTACTGTTTTAATATAAAATTACTAGATGTTTAGTGCATGAAATTCACACAGATAGGGTCCCTAGGCCTGGCTGGCGATCAGTGATGATCTGTGTGGCGACTGGCAGCCTGGGACCTACAGGCTGGTGCAGCTCCTGCATTGAGCATCTGCCCCCTGGCAGTCAGTGAATGTCATAGCGACCAGTCATTCTGCTGTTTGGTCAATTTGCATATTAGGCTTTTGTTATATATGGTAGTTAATTAACACAAACAAATCTTCTATAACTATCCTTCTTAGCTAAATATATATTTTTGTTTTTCTGTCAGAGCATGGATACATGAGAGTGAAAGTGAAAAAATCCTTTCTCTTCCAAAGTTCCCTTCACATTTATGGCATCTCACAAAGCAGAAGGACTTCCGGTGTGAAACTGACAAGTAGAATGGAGCCTCATGGAGTGTGAGTTTGGGGAGCTTCATACTCATAGTAGGATTTACTTTCCTGCCAGATGAAATAGTACCTCTTAATACACTGTGAAGAGGGTAACCCAGCTATTGACACAGAGATAATGTCAACAAGCAAATATGACATCAATCTTCAGGTAAGATTTTATTTCCACTAAATTATCCTGATGTTTTTTAATAACACGAAATGAGCAGGAGGGCCAAGAAACTGGAATAAATTTAAACCTATACTACCATTGAATATATTTAATATTAAATATGCTGGAGCCAGTGCTCAAGCCAATGACTCTATACCGATAATTATATCATTTACCCTGGCTTTTCACATCATTTGATTAAATAAGTTTCCTGGAAGTCAGGCTAGGTTTAACAAATCCTCTCTCAGGATTAGTTGAGAAAGAGCAGGATGGTTTTTGAAGTGAAAAGCAGACACTCACCTATATTGGTATTGAACTATGTTCCTAACTTCTGTGTATTTTTAATATATAATAGAGCCATCTATAATAACAGGTCATCCTCTCATTCAGCCAGGAGCTAAATAGCATTCTTTTCACACCAATCATTTTACCAAATGATATGCTTTCAAAGAAAAGTAAATCCACCGTAAATGTATGTTTGTTTGTTTGTTTGTTTATTTATTTATTTATTTATTTATTTATTTATTTATTTTACTTACATAAAAACAGATTGAGATTTAGACCCATTGGATCAGTAACTAAATTATGAGTGGGTGGTCACCACTGGATGAAATAGTAGTGAAGTTGGGAAGAAAAGCACATGGTTGTTGAAGTTGTAAAAACATCATTCCATATTACTATTAAATGATCACCATGAAGATTCCTGGAAGTGGAAATAAGAAAGGGAAAGGAGGGGAAATGAGAAACACAGAAAAAATAATGACTTCATACAACTTAACAACTGATAATAGTCATGGGCCCAAAATCTTCTGCTATAGTACTTATATTCTTCATAAGTCACATCACCTCTCAGGAACATATTTGAGCATTGGGTGTATCTCTCTCTCTCTCTCTCTCTCTCTCTCTCTCTCTCTCTCTCTTTCTCTTTCTCTCTCTCTCTGTGTGTGTGTTTGTGTGTGCTGCACACAAAGAAAGCTATATATATTTATTTTCTAAATTTAGAAAATGTATTACATGTAATTATTAAGAAGAAAATGAAAATGAGTGAGCAGAATATCTACATTTCAAAGTGTGTAAAATTTCTAGAATAAACTCAGGTACCAGAAAATTCCACAGGTAGAGGATACATTTCAAAAGTGTCTTGGCACAACCAAAAGCTTGCTGCTGTTGATTGTTCTTAGAGCAATGAGCTTTTGAGTCATTTCCTTGAGTCTTATTGTAAGAGGGTTTTAATTCTTTGTGAGAGAGATTACATGACAATTGGGATATAAAAGCCTTCTGTCACCATGACCACATTCTTAAAATAAAAAAATTAAAACAAGTTGAGCAAGTCTTCCTCTGGAAATAAACCACAATGAACATTTCACTGTTCTAGATCATGTTACCTGCATAGTTCTCACTGATTCCAAGAAAGTATCAATCCATGAAAATATGAAGCTACTTGGTAATCAAATTTTTGATAGTAACTTTAATTCATTGGGAGTTCTTTTGCTACTTTTATGTGACTTCTTTTTATAATGTGACTGCATTGTAGTGAATGGCATAATTTAACAGAGACAAAGTAATCTTATTTCTAACTGGATTTTTTTAACAGGGAAATGTTTAGAATCAGTGATACAAGCTTCATTAAGAATCGTCATAATATACACTCACCCCCCACCCCCACACACACCACACACTAACCTAGTTTTCCAAATGCTTCTTTGACTGATTGTTCCCGACCACATGCACTGAATGACTGTGCTGATTAAATTCTGTGATCTTTTCTCCACATTTAATTCATCTTGTCAGGTATGGAAGACCAATGGCTTCATTTCAAAAGCGGGCGGGTGGGGGGGCCGCAGGGCTTTGTTCCTTGACCTTTCATTCTGAGGGAAATACTGAAACACTGAAATACACCCATCTAACTGGCCAACATTTCTGATTCATTTCTACTTCAGAGGGAGAACCCCGTTTCTCCTCTGCCTTGGACAACTGTTGGAGTCATGGCCTCCCTGCCTCTGTGGGATCCCCATACTCAGCCTGTAGTGTCCCCCAGTTTCCAGGCTGGTTATTGCACAAATGTGTGTATTGCTCGGGTGAATAATTTATACCAAGCAGGAGGTGACAAGGGAAACACACCCATTTTGTCTCAAATGCCACGAAGGCATGGAGACAGATGCAGGCTGCAGGGTGAGGGGAGCCGGCTGATGGGACCCCTGTCCGTCTAGGAGAGAGGACGCCGCTGTAAAGAAAATGAAATGTAATGAGATCCTCTTTCATGCATAATTCATAGGTGCAAACACGACTGCATAAAAAGCCATGATTTTAACAAGGCGAGTCTGCAATCATGCACATTATCTTCCCAGAGGAACTTTATATAATATTGGTCAAAAAGGAGAGGCTTCTGAATGCCGGTTCAAAATAGAGCTGACAGGTTTTCAAATGCAGCAACATTTACTTTAATGAAAGTGCCTGTGAAAGAAACAATTTCTATCTACACCTGCAAATACTGCTTAGCCCAAAATTTACCTTAAACCATTTGCTATCTCTTCTTTAAATGGAAAAAAAAACATAGAAAAAGAAGAATGGAAATTTACATGGATAAGCCTAACTCAAATGCATGAGCAGTGTTTACTGAATGTTGTGAGGTCAGGGTTAAATTGGACTTGGCAGGCATTCCAGTCTTCTGGGACAAAAGTTTAGATAGAAATGGAGGCAACGAAGAGGCTTTAAAAATGATAACATGTTGGCTATTGTCAACATGAAATTTAATTTGGCTGTGTTGTAAGAGCAAATATTGTAATTCAGCTTTCCAGACAGGTTTAGGGGCTAACGCATGCCTGATTTGAAATGGTGTTTAACACGTGGGGCTTTTAGTTGAGGGATTAGGAAAAGAATGTTGATTAAAGTTCGGGATGTTTTCAGTTTATCAGCACCCAACCTTGAAGATGCCTGGGAAAGAATTGGCCTGATGGAGGTTGGGGGTGGGGACAGTCCTTTGTCCACACTTAGGAAGTGCACATGCAAGGTAGAGACCTGTGCAGGCCCATTTGCTTGACTTCTGTTGCGTAATATCAACAGCAAAGCAAAGCAGCTATGTTGCATCCAGTTACAGTTTTGTGACTCCAATATTTGGTTGAAGAAAGCAGTGAGTGTTGAAAAGGTTGGTCTCTTGGTATCAAAATGATTGTCAACTGCAGGATCTTTTTTTAAGGTTCCTTGTTTAAGGAACAGAGAGATGCTATAAAGAACAGCAGGTTGAAGTGGCTTACTAATAGATGCCAAATAACTTAATTCCATTTAAACACAATTGTTTTATTAGCCTCTGTTTTGCCATAACTCAGTTATGCTTCAGGTTTTGGCAACATCTAAAAGATGTGGGCTCCGGGAGTTAGGTTATGATTTAACAGTTCAATATGGAATTTTAGCTTTTTGTAAATCAGGGCAGAACAAAGCATATCCATGCTTGAAGCTGGTCACAAAGATGATTCTTCTCAAATTCTAGGACTTCCAGTTTCAAGTGATACATTTGGAGACTGAGTTTGACCATTTGCATTATGTTGAATACTCTTATATATTCCTGGTACTATTGCTTTTGAAAGATGTTAATAATCCATGGCTTCCTGTTTTGTTGACATGAGGGTATCTCTCCAGGGCACCCAGAACTAACCAGCTAGTTATACTTGTTGAGCCTAACAACAGAGTGTAATACTCCACTGCTTTCTTTTGTTTATTTTCTTCCTTTCTTCCTTCCTTCCTTTCTGAATCACAAAACAAAAAAATCCACAGAGTGATACGTCTGCTTTTAATAAATCCAAATGTTCAGTGTGGCTGGAAAGAGACAGTTCCGGGTGACAGTGTCTATTTCTGACTCTGCTGGAAGGTGAGAAGAGGTGATCACCATCTGCTCCATCTACCTGACAGATGTGCACTCTCCCGACCCCTCCTGCCAGTTCAGCATGCTGCTGGGAGCTTGCTATTGTGAAGGATCAATTTTCAAGCACAGAAAGAATTTGTTTGCTTGTACACCTGTGCTCTAAAGGAAGTTTTCCTGTTGCTATGCCAGTTGGATGGCTTGCTGAATTCTTTAGCATATATAAATATGCAAAGTGCCTGAAATGGGAATCAAATGATAACATTATTAGAATTCTCTCTTGGGGTCGGATGAGACATGCGGCTGCAGTGGGAGGAGGATGTGCCTGGGTACAGTTTCTCCAGTCTAAATTTGTTTCCTATTTGTTTCCCTTCTGTGAAAGCAACACACATGTGAAATATCAGATGGGACACAAAGCGCATTGGAAATAAAGAGGGCATAGAACGAGGCCTGCATTTTAAAGCTCCATTGACGTAGCTTCAGGCACAGGCAATGGGGAAAGCTGTGGCAGGTCTTCTGATTTCACATTTCTCCTGCTCCCTCCTCCAGTCAGGTAACCTCACAAAAATAAGGCATGTGAATAGGAAGTTGCACCTCCAAATCAAAGGTGTTTGCTTTTCTCAAATTCTCAAAATGTTTAAGTAAAATCACATTATATCAACATTTGCTTCAATTTTTTAAAAGTCCTCTTTAAAAGACACTAAAAACATCGGTCTCTTTTAGTATTTGGTCTCTGCCTGTCTTTCTAAAGTAAATTTTCACTACTCTCCTCTCTTACTCTGTTCCAGCCTTTCTGATTTCCACATAGAGAAATGTGATGGGGTCTGGAGGCAAGGGGGGAGAGGTTGGCTTTTAAGGTAAGAACTGCACCCCTTTCATTATAATGAGCAAAAGATGTACAGACATAAATAGGGGGAAAGTTAGGGAATTTTTTAATAATGTATTTTTATGAATGACACATGAGCTAAAGAAACATTTCAGGAAGAATCACAAATTTGGGGGGTTTCTCATAAAACGATGTAGAGCAATTAGAGTCATTTCATGTATCTAGAAAAAAATAACTGGAAACCAGCATGGGTTCACTAAGGGTAACAATTTGGGGCAAATTTACTTCTTTTTGGACAGTAATCTTATCCTATCTAGTAAAAGAGTAATATGAAAATTAACCATCACTCCGTCACAAAGATGGCAGCACCCATAGCCACAAGATGGTGGTGCCCAGTCTTCTCAGCCCCGCAGGAGTCCCCCAGTTTCGGGGGACAGGGGCACTAAGAGACGGCAGTGTGAGTGGCCAGGCAGAATGCTTGCTTCATTGCTGTGCCCCGCTCCATCTGGGCCCCCGGAGCTGGAGCAAACACAGACAGGGACAGGGGGCCGGTTGGCATCCTCCACGGCCCAGTGCAAGCCGGAAGAGGGGATGGTAGGCGCCTCCCGTGGAAGCAGTTCGGGTCCCTCCTGTCTCCCACAGAATCTGCAGAAGCAGTGCGGCTCCCTTGAAAGCAGCATGGCTCAGGGCAATACAATGTGGTTTTCGCCAGCTTCCATGAAAGCGGCATGCGGCCTATGGCATGCGATATTGCGTGATAGGCTACTAATCATCTGATAAGATTAAATCATAGTAATAGCATTTAGTAAGGTATCCTTTAATGAAAAACTTAACTCCTTGTTTATAAATTTCATGGATTAGAAGCAGTGAAAAACTTTGTCCAAAGCTGCTGACCATTAGCAACCTAGACAAGGAATCCAATGTGAGTCAGAGGCTCAATGTTCTCCCTTCTGTTCACCAGGTAAGAAAATTTGGGATGTGAAAAAAGCAACGCTTTTATAAAATGGGTGCATCACCTGCAGCTGGGAAGCAGAATAGAGTTGGATGCAGAATGAGTACTTAGAAAAATCATGACAAACCAAAGCATGTGCTTGATTCTCAAAGTCCTTGCCACTCCTTTGTTTCCTTTACTGTGAAGAGCTTTAAAAACAGAAATGCTTTCCCTGTGATTTTCCTAAGCCGGGTGTGGAATGTGGTTGGATGGAAAAGTTCTAAAGAGTGCAAAAGGGGTCAAAGGGACAGTATCTATTCTGTAAGTGTTTGACAGTGTGGAGAGGTGAGCCACATTCCTTCCCTCTACCTGGAGGTGTAATTGTTCTTGCCCCTGTCTACCCTGACTCTTTTGGGATTATATTTCCTACCACTTCCTGATTCTCTCTTCTAACTGAACTCTGTCCTTGAATCTGGGAGCATCCAGCACATGAATCACACTGTGTCCACTTTCCAGATTAATTTTTACTCCTAGTAGGATCTAACTACTTGCCAAGAAGGAATGTGACATGTTTGGTTTAAACGTGTAAAAGCTGGGCTCATTTGCCGCAGATAGACTCCTGGTATTGAAACGATGTAGAAATGTGTATTTCTAATACTGTATTCATTCAAAAGGCAAGTTTCTATCAGTGGGCTTTGTGCTGACATACTTGCAAGTCAGGTTCATGGCCAGAGATGACAGAAAAACTTTTAAAGCTTCTGATTTTTTTGTAATTGCTCCTTCAACCTTTGCCAATTTATGGGAAACTTGAATTAAGATGAACCAGAGGATGGGCATTTGGTTTGTTTTAATATGTCAGATGACTAGTTCTTGGAAACCAACTAGTATTTACTTAGCTGCTTCCTTAGATCAAGGGCTTTGTACTTTCTTATTTATGTAACAAAATGCTTCATCACACTGAATTGTAATCTGGGAGGAAAAACAAGGACATTGTAGACTGCTCAAGGAAGAGGGAGAAGTCAGTGTTACAATGCACTGAGCTAACGGGGATGTGAGACTCAGTGCACTTACTGTTGCTGAATGAGGCTGAGATCAAGGAAAGCCAGCCCACATTAAAAAGAACAAAAATCTGTAAAATTGTTTGCTGGAAATAAAGTTAAAATTTGAGAAGAAATTTTAGAGAATTTGATGAGTATCAATAATAAAATAAAAAGAACACCTTAGGATATTTTCCAAAATTTACTTGATAGAATTGTAATGGCATTAACATGTTCCCTGTAATGTATGGGTGAGAACAACACTTTTTATATGGTATTAGAGGCCCAGTGCACTGTGGGGTAAGGGGTCCCTCAGCCAGGCCTGTGCCCTCTCCCAGTCCGGAAGCCCTTGGGAGATGTCCAACTGACTGACAGATATCCTTAGCACTGTCTCGGAGGCAGGAGAGGCTCCTGCTACCGCCACTGCACTCGCTGGCTGTGCGCCCGGCTTTTGGCTGAGTGGTGCTCCCCGTGTGGGAGCTCACTGACCACCAGGGAGCAGCTCCTGCATTGAGTGGCTTCCCCCTGGTGATCAGTGCGCATCATAGCAACTGTCATTCTGTTGTTTGGCCAATTTGCATATTAGCCTTTTATTATATAGGATAGTACATTTTATTTTTTATTTTTTAATATATTTTATTGATTTTTTACAGAGAGGAAGGGAGAGGAATAGAGAGTTAGAAACATCAATGAAAGGGAAACATCAATCAGCTGCCTCCTGCACACTGCCTACTGGGGATGTGCCTGTAACTAAGGTACATGCCCTTGACCGGAATCAAACCTGGGACCTTTCAGTCTGGAGGCTGATACTCTATCTACTGAGCCAATCCAGTTAGGAAAGGATAGCACATTTTAGAACAACACTTTTTACATAGTATATTAAATTTTGTCCTAATCTGGGATTAGAGATATGCTGTCATGTGGGAACACTTTTCTGAGGGACTTAAATGGTCTGATATTGATTATAATGGTAGTGATGCAGGAGTGTGATTGGGTTAAAAACACATGAAGCCATGTATTCAAAATTGTTATAATTTATCTCATATAAGTTATATCTCAATAAAGTTGATTACAAAACAAAACAAAACAGAAAAAAAGCGTCTACATGTGGATTTCTGATCAAGTGGCCCACCGTGAAAATATCTGGACACCACTTATTTCAAACACCAGAACAAACCCTGTGAACTTGTCAAAAGTTTCTTTTTCCTGACGATGCAAATGCTTGCAGCTTATAAGTCTACTAGAGATGGGAACAGAATTAATTGCCTTGGAGAAAAGTGAAGTGAGCTTCTTCTCATATCTGCCCGGGGTGCCCTCAATGCATGTGATCTGTTGTGTTGTGTGGAAGAATTTCTCTTAGGGAAGCGACCAGGTCTTCTGTTGTGGTGGGATTATCTTACATGAGAGAGGCCTGCATGTGGCAGAAGGCTTCTAAGGAGAAAGTCAGGGGCTTGTGAATTGCCACTGGAAGCCATTTGGAAGCTTGGATTTAGTGGGCCTACTGGATAGAGTCAGTAGGTGGAGAAGTGTGTGGGATCCCTCATGGGAGCCTGCCACATGGCTTTTTAAGTCTACAACAGAATCTGCAAATGCTTATAACAGAGCTGGTGGCAGAGTAGGAAAAAAGACGCTAGCAAAGAGTAAGAGTCGGATTACAGAGCCCACCAATTGGAAATTAGCAGACAACATGCAAGGCTCAGGTTTGCCTAGGATGAATGTAAAGGGTGCATCTTTGTACATAAATATGCAGAACTCATTTGATTTTCTGGGTTACTCATTCATACAATATTATTTTTATAACATATAACTTTTTAAACATACCACAATGTAACAAATGAGGAGAATAAAGCTCTTCGAGGTCAGAGTTGAGAAAAGAAGGAACCACAAAGGATGTCTGTCTGCCTGTTGAAATTTGCATACTGTTAGGGTGAATTTATCTTTTTATTGTGGATTGTGGGTAAATTCCAGAAGATCGGATATTTGTGTAAATATATATCCTGAAGCCAAAGTTAGTTGAAGTGAGACTTTGTTTTTGAATAATCTATTATGCGGCACTTCACTCAAGGTGGTCAAAATTTAGGGATATATTAAGTAAAAATGAAGTATCACTGTTAAAAGTTTACTGAATAAACTGTAGATTCATTGTTATAAAATTTTTAAACTAACACCATCTTGCTTTTACTTTAATTTTCTTTAGTTTTTTTTTTACTGTTAAATTCTTATATGCTTTCTTTCTATATCCTGAGGGATAGCTGAGACCAATAGTTGGAGCCAGGAGAAAGAAAATCAGTCTTTTGTATAAGTAAGGAATTATTTCTGTTGCCCCATTAAATATAACCTTTGCCTTCCTAGCAAGCACAAATTCACTATGCTGCCAGATAAAGGAAAGTTTAATTCTGGCTTTTTCTTTTCTCTTTTCTCAATTTAGTGTTTGTCAAAATATTAAAGAACCATACTATTTTTTTTTCTGAGAATATAAATAATTTTGATTAGCCTATAGTATTGGTGTAGTTGTGTGTTTTTATGTATAGATTAGAGGCCTGATGCACAAAATTCATGCAAGCGTAGGCCTTCCTTTGGCTTCCGGCACCGGCTTCCCTCTGCCACTCAGGACTTCTTTATGCATATCAGGAGGGGAGCTAATGGAATGTGGTCACTGCAAGTGAAATGTGATCTTCAGCAAAGGGAAAGTCCATCATAAAATGACCTGGAAAGCCAGTTCCCAGGGGAGGGGTATCAAACATAACAATAACTGAGATAATTGAGCATCCTTCCTAAGGAGGAACAGGTAGTAAATGATTGTTTGGCTGAATACTTTGATTAACAAATTTTATTACAATGGGATTGACTAAGAATGTTAGGCCCACAGATGACTCTCCTGCCTTTTTCTGAAGTTATTAAACACTTATTAAATACTTTGCTTAGACTTTGCTTTAAACATTACAACAATATAATTTTAGGACATTTCAAAAATCAAAATAACATTGAACCTCTGTAGTTCATATTTTGAGGAAATATAAATGTTCCCACCATTTGTTTCATATTTTTTATTTCATTTACCTGGAATGTCCTGCTTCCAGCTGGTCATATGAACAAGTACTTCGTAAAATACAGACATCGTCTCTAATATCTCTTGTAGAGAAGGGTTTCCAGAACCACCAGAGAGCTAAAACTCCTATGCTCAGTATGTTGTAATATATATATATATATATACTTATTTATGATAACACTTATCAGCACCTTAAATTATCTTGTGTAATAAAGGTATTAGTTCCCTTCATTGTTTTCCACTCCACTCAGTCTAACATGCCTCCACCCATCTGTCCAGAGTGTGAACACCCTGAGAGCAGAGTCCTGGCCTGTCCTGTCCACTGTGTGCCTTCAGAAAGTGTCTGACATATATGTATTTGTTGACTTGGTGACTGATTGAATTTCAGAAATGATGACAAACTGCCTATTTCTCTATAAAAACTTTCTAACAGTTGGAAGTCAGGATGGCTGCAGCAATATAATATTGATAAGATTTTTTTTTGGGGGGGGAAGGAGGGGGCTGGCTCTGTCCTGACTTAGGCCTTATCTGTTTATTTTATATGTACTCTGAGTAGGAGTGATCAGATTGCAAGTCTTGAATGACTTTAAAAAAATCAGGAAAAAAAGCTTACTGCCAACCCTGACCAACAATGACCTTTAAAACTGGAATCAACAGCCACTATTGTGAAGGCAGTTAAAACGTGGAGTTTTAGTCCACCACTGTGTGTCAATCGGCTGTTTTAGGGCTCAATGTGCACTCCCAGTGCATTAAAATCTATTGTATATATTACTGAGTTGTTTTATAAGAATACAAATTAGGAAGAGGGGAGGATTACTATCTCTGTTATAGACTGGGAAACTAACATACCTGCCTAAGTAAACTTATTGAATGGATGATAGGTGTATACAAAGCATGCCAAACCTTTGAGCTAAGAAGAAGTGGACTCCATATTAAGGGTTAAATACTTTAAAATAAGTAATATTATTTGGGCATAATTTTGCCTTTATGTGTAATTAAATTTAGTCTTTAAAAATTCAGGAAGATATAACATTTAATATGTTAAATTATATTTTAATATAATAGGAATATTGAGACTACATTGGCTATATATCTTCCTACCTAATATATTATTGAATTGTGGAACCATTATTTAAAATATTTCAGTTATTTAAAAAATAAAAATAAAATACTTCAATGATTTTGTATAAAGATACTTTACATCCATTTTAATACCAAGATATAATTAATAACTTTCAAGTTGAAATTTGGTTTATTTATATACTTCCTCCTCTGGGTTCTCATCAAGTGCTACCCATGTTTATGTTATAACAGACATGAAACACCAAAGAGGAAATATGTCAAATCAAGTTGTTTATTATTTGATCTTGAAGATGATCCAGGGAAGCAAATGTCCAATGTTTAAATTCTGAGGCCTAAAATAAATATTTCAGAAAGACTCTCCTCTTTTGTTGATTGCTGAGATATACCATAGAATCTACTTCCTCACTACTTAATGCACTGTTAAGAAATAAATAATTCCTTGAAAAAAATTGCTTTGTTTGCCAAAATAGAAGATCTATCAAATAGGTATTTAAAAAGCAGATTGTGCTCACTTCTGCAGCACATATATTAAAAGTGGAACAATACAGAAAAGATTGGCATAGCCCCTATGCAAGGATGACTCATAAATTTGTGAGGCATTCCATATTTCAGTTATATATAAAAGTTGTCAAGAGGGTAGGTCCTAAGGGCTCTCTTCTTAAAAAAAAATATTTGTATTGTTATGAGATGTCTGATATTAACTTGTAAAAGTTTCATTATATATGCTGTATACCTTAAACATATACAGTGCTGTATATCAATTATATCTCAATAAAACTGGAAAAATAAATTGATTATATTTCAAAAGCATAAATTTTGAACAGTAATAATTATAATATTAGCAACAAAATAATGTTAGTCTATTTTATTGAGTACTGAGTTAAGTGTCAGATTCTGACACAGGTACTTTCTAAAAAAACATCTCGAGAAAACAAATCAGTTATTATGCTTCTTTCCGATTTATAGCCATGGAAACTGATGTCTTTTTTAATTAATCACCTAGTGCATACTAAAATTGTATGCTTGTCAGAGAAACAACTTTGTTTCCAAAATGGACTGGTAAATACATTATGTGTTTGAGAATGAACATCCTCCTTCTATTACTAATGCAAAAATATGACTTTGGTTAAAGATTGATGGATAATTGATTGATTGGCTCTCTATGACAACCCTATTTACCCTAAATTTCAAATCTATTTTCAAGAATGATCCAATTTTTAAAAGTTTCAAAATATTGTTAAGAAGGAATGGTCCTGATAAATTCATTGTCTTACTCTGTTAAAACATGACAAAAGTTAAAAATGACTATGGTTAGAACACAATTTAAAATATTTTAAGGGCATCATCTTTTGGTTTTTAACTCCATTATGTCCACTTCAATTTCTTTTAGAAAGCATAGAATGAAGTCTTCAAAGTGATTCTATAAGGATGTCTGTGACAAAATGCTATTTCTAAGGGACATTCAACAACTGTTGCTTATTCTCATAAGGATCACACTCTACAAATCTAAAGCCAATGTCTAATTACCCTTATTCTCCATTCTGATCTATCTATATTTGTTAACCCCTAATATGCAAACAGACCAAATGGTGGAACAACTGAACAACTGAACAACTGATTGCTATGACATGTGCTGACCACAGGGAGCATGAGCAGAACATGATGGCCATTGGCTGCAACAGGATGGTGGAGCAGGTGAGAAGGGTTGCTAGACCAAGGTGTGGCGCCAGTCACTGTCATTGGGGCAAGCCTCTGGTGGTTACTGAACATTTTTTGCTCCTGTATGCCGCCACAGTCCTGCCCGCCACTCGCACCCAATTGTTCAGTGCCATTAGTGGGTGCAAGTGGAGACTGCTGGCCCTGATTGCCATTTAGGGCTTCTCCACCTCCTCCTTGCTCCTGAAGGGCGATCAGGGCAGCTGCTGTTTAAACCCACTGACAATGCCGGCCCTGCTTGCACCCACTGCTGGTGCTGGCCCCAATCTCTCTGTGCTGATCTGTCAGTGTGTGGGAGTGGCACTGGTGGGATCAGGGCTGCAGGCAGGCAGAGAACAGTTTGGGGGGGCTGTGGTGGAGGGATAAGGTGGGAGCACAGAGGATTGCCTGAGACCCACCCCTGTGCCCACTGCAGCCCCATGGCCCACAGTTCCTTTTAAGGTGCATGAATTTGGACACTGGGCCCTGAGTCTATACTCATAAAAGGGTAATATACTAAGTAGACTGGGAGACCTTCTGGACATCCTTCCAGACAAAGCCATGGTAGAGGGGATGAGGCAGAGGTGGTTAGGGGCAATCAGCTGGCTGGGGAGGGCAGTTGGGGGCAAGTAGGCCAGCAGGGGTGGCAGTTGGGATGAGCAGGCTGGTGGGGGGGGGTAGTTGGGGGCAAGTAAGCCAGTAGGGGGACAGTGGGAGCGATCAAGCCTAGGGGGGGAAGCAGTTGGGGGTAATTAGTCCAGTAGGAGTAGGCAGTTAGGGGTGATCAGGCCAGATGGGAGGACAGTTAGGGTTGATCAGACCAGCAGGCAGAGTGGTTAGAGGTGATCAGGCAGGCAGACAGGTGAGGGGTTAGGAGCCAGTGGTTCTGGATTTGGAGAGGGATGTCCAACTACTGGTCTAGGCTCAATCCCTGTGGGTGCAGTTGGACATCCCCTGAGGTGTCCCAAATTGGAGAGGGTGTAGGCCTGGCTGAGAAACACTCCCCCACTCCTGTGCATGAATTTCCTGCACTGGGCCACAAGTAAATATAAAAGCCTAAGTGACCATTATAATTGAATGACTAGAATGACTGGAATGACCAGTCAAGCAGTCGCTATGACACACATTGACCACCAGGGGGCAGATGCTCAATACAGGAGCTGCTCCCTGGTGGTCAGTAGGCTCCCATAGCCAACCTTACATGGCTAGCCAACCACCCGTGCTGGCTAATATCCTGCTGCCCCTTCCCCCAGCCAGCCCTGATCCCCCTGATTGGAACCTCCTGTGGCCACTCCTCCCAGCTGGCAAACTTCCTGTGGTCCCTCCCCCAGCCAGCCAACCTTCCACAGCCCTTCCCCCCACCCCCACCCCCTGGGGCTGGCCGGCCCCGATTGGCCCCAATCAAGACTGGGCAAGATGCCCTGATTGTCCCCCACCCATGCATGAATTTGTGCACCAGGCCTCTAGTAAGACATATAATAGTGAATGAGTGGGGCATGTAGATTTCTATTTCATAACCTAATACAGGTAATTACAGATAAACTTGGTAGTACAAGATTTGAGGTAGATTAGCAACCCAAGGTTCTATAATGATCACACAATAGAACTCAAAAATGTATGTCTTTAAATGAAAACAATAACCAATATGTATATAGGATTAAACTTTTTGACACTAGAAATTTATGGTATTGTCCTATATAACACTTATACATTTATTAGTGTGTGGTACTCCCCTGGTGGCAATAGTTATTTCAGGATGGTCCAATCAGAGTGAAGCATAGACATATATTTGTTGATTGTAGGAAGCAACCTCTTTCCCTATTAAAAACGGAAGCAATGTATTGCAGGTAATAGCAAGCATTCATGTTCAGCACGAGGGAACTCTGCAATAGAGGAGGATAGAGCAATTGCTAAAACATCCGTTAGGATCCCTAGTTAAGTCAGGTTTGGGGACAGGTTAGCTTTAGACTTTTCACTTGTGTTCAAATAACCAATTTACTCTGCTGGATTTCTTATTGCTTGACACTCAAAATGGTCTTGCTAATAGTCACCATATCTATATAAAAGACATTTATGGAATTTCTCTCAACTATGATATGAAGATTATTACTCTGTTTAACTTACTTCTGGCACTCAACATACTATTTCTATAAATGTTCATTTTTAAAATTTTATATTTATTGTTCAAAGTATTACATATGTCCCCCTCTTTCCCCTCTTTGACACCCTCCAGCCCCTATGTCCCAGAGGTCTACCACTTTATGTACGTGTTCATGAATTATGCATATATGCATGTAACTTCTTGGTTAATCTCTTCCCTCTCCCCTTCTCTCTGAGATTTGTATTATTGATCATTGAATGGAGAGAGACCAAGATATCCTGCAACAATTGGTTTCATTTATTTTTATCATTAGAGAGTTTGTAGCTACCATAATTGAGTCAAGGGGACATGGATAGCCCTCCATCCAAAGAAATAATGTTACTGAAAATAGCATCCCATGGAAATTCTCTGAGTTATGCTCTAGAGATATTTAAATTGAAATTGAATTGTATGACAAGTTGAATAGACTTTGATAGTCACCTAAACACTGATTAAATGACTAATAGAAGATTATTCTCTGTGTTTTAAAGAATTACTGAAAAATAGATAAATCTATCTAAAATTATTTTGTAGCTAAAGTGAAAATTGATGAAAATTAATAAAAATTGGGAAAAGGACCAATAAACATAGTATTCATTTAATTTGACTTTTATAAATTGGTATTTAGGCTGTCTGAAGAAACTCTAAGATATAACACAAAAGAATGTACACACACACACACATACACACACACACACACACACACACACACAGGTATGTACACCCAAATATCTGCTGGGAATGTCCTCAGTATTTGCCAGATCTTAAAAAAATGTTGTTGTTTTTTTGTTGATATTTAGAGAGGAAGGGAGAGGGCTAGAGAGATAGAAACATCCATGAGAGAAGAACATCATCAATTGGCTGCTTCCTGCACGCTCTACACTGGGCATTGAGCCTATAACCCTGGAATGCACTCTGACTGGGAATTGAACTGGCAACCACTTGGTTCCTGCTTTGACTCTCAACGACTGAGCCACATGGACCAGGCAGTATTAGCCAGATTTTCAAAGGGGTCTAGTATCTGAGAAACATTAAGGATCAGGAGTATAGATTTGAGTTTTCATTGTTTGGTTTTTCTCTTGTAAATACCACAGTCTCTGATGTCAATCTGTACAGAGTAGTGAATATTCAGTGATGCACAACATCAAACCTTTTGTACAGAAAAGCAGTTAAAAGAGAAGATTCTGAGTCTGTCTGTCAAAGTGTGAATCTCAGGGGTCTGCCACGTACTGACCATGTGACCACAGACACATATTAACCTCTCATTTTGCTAGCCTTACTTGTTGATAAAATAAGGAATTTATACTGCTTACCTCTTAGAAAAATAATGAGAAATATCATATAATCTATCCTATATAAAAAGCTAATATGCAATTTGACCAAACGGTGGAATGACAGGTTGCTATGATGCACACTGACCACCAGAGGGGCAGACACTCAATGTAGGAGCTGCCCCCTGATGGTCAGTGTGCTCCTACAGGGGGAGCACTGCTCATCCAGAAGCCGGGCTCTTGGCTGATGAGTGTAGCAGTGGTGGGTGGTGGTAGGAGCCTCTCCTGCCTCCATGGCAGTTGGACATCCCCCAAGGTCTTCCTGGACTGTGAGAGGGTGCAGGCCAGGCTGAAGGGGGACAACCCCCTCCCAGTGCATGAAATTTGTGCACTGGACCTCTAATATATATATAAATGCCAAGCATCTAGAATGACTGATCGCTGTGACTTGCACGGAGGCAGCCAACTGGCTCAATCAGGCCCCAATCAGACCCTTCCAACCTCCCATTGCCCCTCCCCACCACCGGCCTAGCCCCAATCCCCCCCATCAGGCTGGGCAGTTGGGCCCTGCCCTTGCACAAATTCGTGCACTGGACTTCTAGTAAAAGCCTAAGTGACCAGAATATTGCTTAGTATAAAGGAAATGACCATAAATGGCATGTTATTATAATATTTGTCTTCCTTGGAGAGGGAGGAACTTGCCAGGTATACATAGGTATTGTATGTTTACTTACTTTAGAATCTACCAAGATTACATATTTGTCCAAGATACCAAAGGATATATGAAATGAATTCTAAAATGCTAAAAATAGTATAGATTTTAATAATTTATATATTTATGCACATATCTGTAGTGAAAATTAAGAATGCAGTATTTCCTTCTGGTTGTAGGGAAAACCTTAATGCAGGCTACTGTCTGTGTGTCTCCTTTGTTATTCATACAAAACACTTCACCTCTGATACTTCTGGTCACCAAATGTGTGTAAACTTTTCTTATAACAATCAGTTCTCTGAGACATCAGCTAGGTGTCCTATAATTAAACTCAATTCTGACACTTTCTACCTGGAGACAGTGTCAGATTCCACAGGTTAAAGACTCAGGCCTTTAAGACTGCCTACACCCCCACTTCAGATGCCAATCACAAGTAGGTTAGGAACAACTGTGTCCTACTTGGCTACAAATTGAAGGTGCCATCCCCCCTTATCAGGTTCAATAGAAAATGCATAAATATTTAGTCTCTTGTAAGATTCAGATTTTCTATCTATTTCAGCATTTAATTATTAAAGTACAGATATAACACATATGAAGAAATTAATAATTTAAAGGAATAAATGATTATGGCAAAATATAAGTGAGATAAATGAATAGAAAGTACTTAGTACCTTTGCTTCTGTTATATGGTAAAGTGTTTTGAATTGATTAATTAGTTTGAAATTGCAGTGGAAAGAGTTTGATATAATAATAGTTCGATAAAATCTGTTTGAGAAAATCCTCAAGGCATTCAAGATGATACTAGCAGACGTAATACTTGCTTTATCATTAAGTATGGAACTGAGACATTGAGTATGACAATATATCCAAATACAGTAGGCCTTTGTTGAGTGTGGTACATTTTCTAAGTAATATAGGCTTGAATTATCTAACATAAGAATTTTCTTAATTATCAATATGAGCAATCATAAAATTGAATTTCATTCTCCATGATATAACATTAAAAAAGAGATAAGTAGTACCATGGATTAAAAATATACATACACATTTTTGAATAGTAAAATAAGTGTTGAAAGTATATATCAATATGAGAGTTATTATTAACATTATTTTAGTTACTGCTAAGAACTCTGATTTAATTAAAGACCTCTCAGAATACAAGCATTTAAGAATTTGTAGGACGGAAATGTATGGTCTGGAATTCTTTTAATTATGTATCCTGTGCAGAGATATTTGTATTAATAAAATGGTGCTTTCATAAATTTCTCTATAGTGCTTTCAATTTACTTACCTGGAAAGATTTCCATAATAAAATAAAAGACCCAATGCCCAACACAACCTAAAGAATGCTATTGTCACAAAACCTTACATGGCATCTCCTCCTGAGACATTTTCACTCCATAGGGAAAAACAAATGTCATAAATATCTTGCCAGTCTCACTACAGTGACAATCCAATATGGCTACCTAACTTTAGCTTCCAATAATGTTTTCTGTTCTGCGATCATATAAAGTCATTTTCCAATGTCCATATTTAATAATGTACCCATTATACATTAATAAAAAATTAACCTTAAAGCAAATATTAGAAATCAGGAGAACAGATAAAAAATGCATCTGGTGATGTTTCTGTGGTGCTAGCAGCTGACGTGTAATTAAGCTAACTCTAGCCTAAGCATTATCACTATTTTGTTTTAGAGTCTCTAGACTTTTAATTACCTGACATTACATGTGCCAAAGTTCTATGAATGTCTCTATTTTCAGTTTTATTGTTTTGTGTTATGCTTGCATTGTCAGTTATTCTGTTACTATGTTAGCTTAATGGTAACCATGGAAAGCTTCTAATTCTGAAGTCTCTGAATATAAATCTTAATGAAAATAGGTTCAGCAATTTTGAGTCTCTCTTCTGTTGCTTGGAACTGACTGAGAGCTATGAATATTTAGTACAACTGACCCTTTCAAAGGAATCCAGCTGAGACTGAATTAGAGATAATCTTCTACTCCTTATCCCTAAAGGTGATAGTTATCACAGCTTTGATTGCTAGTTGATTTTGATGAGCTGGTGTCTTCATGACAATGGAAACCTCATTTCCAAGGATTAACATTAATTTCCTATGAAGCAGAAATACGGTTGAACCTTGAGCAACATGAATTTGAACTTTATAGGTCTGAATGGTGCAGGTCCACCAATATGCAGATTTATTTCAAGAAATATAGTAGGCCTTGCTTACCTGTAGATTCAACCAACCTCTACTCAAAAACAGGTGCTTTTGCATTCTCAACTGTGGGTTCCCAATCTCAGAGTGAAAATACTGTACTGCTTTTAATCCTATGTGAATGGGGATTTGTTCAGCAACAAGGTGAAGAGAGGTGATGTTGTCCCATGGGAGTCGTGAGGCATTGGGTTGGAATAGGGAAAGGGAATTATAAAGTAGAATGGAAAGGTTTCTGTTGCACACCAAGTGTCTTCGGGGAGCTTTAAGTACAACACAGAGATTAGAAGGTAGAAGATACTGATAGAAGTAGTCAAGAGGGCTCAGAATCCAAAAGCATTATTTCCCCCAACTTTCCAGAATCTGGTACTGTCTTATTTGCCCCAGAATTGAAGGTCCTCAGAATATCAGAATACTACAACTAGGCTTTACATATTGGTGATCACAAAAAAGGTGGTGGCAGCATACTTCAAGTAGTTTTTCTCATGGAACATGCAGACAAATGGAAGAGTGGGCAAGGAAGAACACAGTGATCAACATATGTTGATAAGGAAATTTGAGAACTCCTAGCAACCATTAAACAAATACTTGTGGGTAGAGATCTTTTCCCTCTTTTACATAGACAGATTTTTTTTAAGCCCATAGACATGTGGCTACATTTAAATATTATTTTTATTTTATCAGAATAAAATTATTTTAGGTGACCTTCTGTTTTGCTTTGAACATAATTGGTGATCTGCCTTTAAAAGATGATAAACTCCTTGGTATTAAGATTACAATGACTTTACTTAAAAGTCACATTGGAGCATGTTATGTAAATAAACAACTGTTATAAATCTTAATATCCAGCTTGATGCTGTTTGAGTTCTTGGGAAACTCAATTTAGGTGTTAGAGTGACTTATTATTTATATTTCCAAATATGTATATGTTTCTGAAAGGTCTGTTTACTGTTCGCTCAGTGAAACATACTTGTAAATGAGTGAACTGCTGCTCTAAGCCACTGACCCACACAATTCTCTTAGACATTCCCTTGTCATTAACTGGGAGGCAATCTGGTCAGTATCTACTGATTGAGTCAAACATCTAACTCCTGCATATAAAGATATACTAGTACCACTAGACTCAGTTTCTGGCCTTAAAAAAATTTCCTGCACTGAGTAAGACATCTTAAAGCTTCTCCTAATGAGTTGCCTGGACCGTTCAGCCACCCAAAGGACTGACGTAAGCATAATGGTCCTCTATATTCCATGTGAAGTCTAATCTTTAATTTTGAATTTGTGTCAATCCTGACTTGATTCACCACGTATTTACACTAGTTTTGATGCCTTTTTTTATTTCAATAGACTTCATAATAGAGTTGGTAAACAACTTTTTAAGTAATTTTTCTTTATCTCCCAATTTCAGAATGTGCAATATTTTTGTGTGTGACATATGACCCATTTGAGAAAGAAAGAGGCCATTCACCACTGGTACTCTAGGACAATCAGTGCAAACTGGTCTGTAGCCTTCTTATCTGGGATACAAAGGAACATATTATGCAGATGAATGAAAAGCCTCAAAAGCTATATGGGCTCATCTTTGTGTACGTATAGCTGAAATCACAAATATAATCTCCCAATTCTCTTGTACTTTGTAGAATTATTAAAGAACAATGCCATCCTTATGTATCTGCCTCTCACCACCTGGACTCATGTGACAATTATCAATAAGTAATACTATACTTTTGGGATGATTCTCTTTGGTGCTATATATCAGCTATTACTTCTTTGGGAAACTTCTGCTGTAACTATCAATTCTCTTCTTTGACTTTATGAAATTTTTAAAGTCGTAATTATCCAGAGAATTTAATTGAAGAAAGAGTTTAAGCAGGACCAGGCAGAGATATCTCTTGTGCCTATGTTGAGCTACTGTTTTCACTTGTTATTACTTTGGATGGTCCTGGAAGTTAGGATGGTATATGATTTAGTGCTGCTTACAATATCATTATGTTTAACTTCATCAAGAAGAAAGTTATATATGATGCTATTTAGATGAAACATTTTCAATTAACCTTTTTTTTTAACTTTGGAGTTAAATAATCCCTTATCTTCAGATATTGGCAAAGAAAAGTGTTTAAATCAGCTGGATATTGAAAGACTTTGACAATGTAAAGTCTGATGGTAACACATTGTGTGGGAGAACAGAATTTGCCACAAGATAGAAATTCACCAAATTATTCTCTCATTCTTATAATTAAAAAAATATATAATACTTCCCATGGTTCTCCACAAACTTTTCTCTACTGAGAATTTGGAATATTCTTTTTGAATAAGTGCTATTTTGTTTAAGGTAATATTTTATGGACTACATCTCATTAAAGATGTAGCAACAGGGCCTGAATTTTCATAGAATTTAGGACATGTGATGGCAGGTGAGCAGAAGTACATTGGATATCTAGAGAATGGGGTGGAAAAATTTTGGACATGAATGCAGATAAATTCTTTCACATTCAATATGGTTATCTGCAAAATAACGTAGAGATATTGATGTTTTGCTAGAGAAAGAAAAGAGATAAACTTTAAGGAAACCATTCATGTACTATAGAGTGCTCCATAAATAGTTGTTTTTATTATTGACTAGAGGTCTGGTGCACAAAATTTGTGCATGGATAGGCTCCTAGGCCTGGCCAGTGATCAGGACCAATCTGTGGGGTGACAGGGGTGGGGGAAGGTGCAATTAGGCTTTCCCCCTCACCCACCTTGGTCGGCCTGGCGCCACCCCCTCGCTGGCCCCACCCCCTGCTGCTGCTGGAAATAAAATGTAAGATCAGAAATCTAGTAAGTTGACAGCAAACAAGATGTGTGTCAACATTTTTCACCTTGGTCATGTTATGCAAGTGATTTAATTTATATATGTGGTCATATTATTGCTACAGTTTCAAAAAAACACACTTTCTCTTTTATACTTCAGTCATATGTTTGTAAACCAGGATAAAAAAACACTTGAAATTTACTTGAAATTATCGCATTTTACTTTGGGACAAAAATCAGTATTTTTACATGCACTACACAATTGGTTTAAAAACATGCTGATTGTCATAGCTGCCTCTTCAGGCACATTCTTGATTCCTGATGAGGGATCATAAAAACTGTCTAACCACTGTGGATGAACTAGATGGTTTCTCAGCTCCCCTTTTGATTAGAAAAGTATGTGTGAGTCTGATAATTGCCCTGAGAAAATGAGTTCCAAATAAAACTTAAATGTACCGACAGGATTTGCTCCTCAGTATGATGAGGCTGAAAGAAGATAATATAGTGTTAGTGAAACTGACATTCCTATACCAAGAGGGAAGTGGATCATAGCTACCCTTGTTCCCTGCCACACCTTTCTACCTCTGTCACCCACTCACTCTCAGCTTCTCCCTAACAGTCGCACAGGTAGAGCCTGCCCTCCTGTGCTCTCTGAAATGCCCCTGATGACCATATGCAGGCTGCAATATTTGTTAGCACATTTTCTTTTGAAAGATGGTTAATATGCTCGGCTGTCCTCAGGTAACCAACACTTAATATAATCACTGTTTAATGAGTTTTAAAAATAAACTAGTCTTTTGGTCAAAAAAACAGAGAAGTTCCTCACACTTTTACAGCTTTCATGCTCCTTATATTTCAAAGTACATACCTGAAACATGTTCAATAAATTTCCTCTCCACAACCACAAAATCAAATAGTATTTTGGTGAATATATTTTAGCATATATACAGCAAATAGGTTCCCAAGAGTAAAGCCCTAATACCCCAGTTAATAGTAATTAGTAAAGGAACTACATCTGACAAAGTTAAGTGTGCAATCCTCAATTTCCAGTTGAACCAAATGAATATACTGCTTGTCTCCCAGGGAAATAAATGTTCCGTTTTTTAACTTTGATTTGAAATGGGCAGCAACTATTCTCCCTAGGGAAATATTCTCAGCAGAAAATCCAGGAGGCCTGTGGTCAATAATAAGAAAGGGAAAAAAGAGAGAGAGAGATAGGAAAAAGATCTTCTGAATAAATACGTAGGTCAAAGAAAGAATGATATACTTCAAAGCATTTTATGGTATCTGTACTTCCTCTTTTCAGGGCTAGATTTATCAGGGAGATGGCTGGCAACGCGTGAGTTGGTGTGATGCTATGGCATTGAAAACGATACACATTTTTGAGCAAGGTTGTAAATGATATAAAATATCTCTTTTAAAATCTGAGCTTATACAGTTATATCCACTCTATAGTTGTAGTGTGCATTAAAGAAACTATAAACAATAATGTTTTCAACTAATAATCTCTGGAATAGTTTTTTTTTTATCTTGTAATAGGTAAGTTCAGATCACCCCATAACCAGAGTGTAATGAAATTGTCAACATTTTCTTCATTTCTCCTTTTCCTGACAAATGGTGTGAACATATCACCTTTTTCTCTTAATGGAAAACCTAACTAGAATACATCAAAATGCTATTAGGCTTTTCATTTTCTTCCACAATGCAATGCCGGGACATGCATGCAGCCCTCATCTGGGCACCACTGTGGAGTATCCTTCTCCCTGATAAAATGACTGCAAAGGAAAATCAAGTCGAATTGTTCTCAGACTGGTATTACTGCTCCTTTGTTAGAGGTGCTCCCACCATGTGTGCGGGGGGATTATCTGTGCTGCAGGAATACACGTGGGTTATGTCACCGAAATGTATTTACAATTTTACCCGAGTGATTTTAATGTGCAAACATGTTTAATGAAACATTTTCATGTCGAATGCTACTCATGCATATGCCCTGTTTCAGAATTAAAGAATAGCAGCAACATAGGCCACCTGCCATAAGTTTCAGAAGACGCTTTTTGCAATATTATGTAGAAAGAGGGTAACAGAGAATCCAGTGTCCTTACCCCAGGGGAAATATCTGTAGCCTATTCATTGTTTAATTTATTTTGTCTTGAACTAAACCAATAATGGGATCTAACATAAATCCAAGTGAGCATACCTGAGGAATAGAAGTCAGTATAGAATAAGGACCTCCCTTCCACCTATAGCATTTTACCTATGGATTGCAATTATTTAAGGAGCAAGGAAACATTTTGCTCTAATGTCAATTTAACAAGAATGAAACATTAAGTAGTATTATTGTTGACCTCATTAGTGATCAGATTACCTAGCAATAAAATGAAAGTCAGAATATTTATAAAATGGAATCTATATCTATATCCATATCTATATAGATATTCTCTATGACATCAATATATGAAAAAGTACTTATATGGCAACAAAAATTCCAATATCATTTTTAGGATGGTGGCCCAGGGTGACTAAAGTAAAACCACAACTTAAGAAATTATTTAACTTACAGGAAAAATAATTTAAAGCTACTTTGAATCCCCTTAGGATTCAGCACAGTGATTCATGCTGACCTGTATCAAATCAGTTCTAAACATTCTAAATTGTTAATAAATAAAGAAACCTCTGAATCTTTCATCTAGGGATGCCATTCTTGACGATGCTTTAGTGAGTCTTCTGGCAGCATCTGAATGGTAGGGCTTGATTCGCTCTGAATGACAGGTCCTGATGTTTGGGAAGAACAATAAATATTTTCTTGGCGCTCTTGTTTTGATTTATTTTTAAAGTCCTAACTAGAGTTATGGGGAGACTTCATTGTGAAACATTTTCATTTCATTCTCACCTCCACGGAAAGGTGCGGGCTGTGGAGAGAAACTCATTTCAAGCACAGAAATGATGCCACAATATTCAGGACCTGAACTTCCCAGAACAAATGGCCATTAAGAATACACAGTGCAGTCCTTCCAAACCCCAAATAATTTGCTACTAAACCTGGATGGATGCACGAAGGCCAGAGTAAGCAGATTCATGTGCATACCCCTTTCTCTTTTTTTTGTGTGTGTCTGAATAATCAAAAGGCCAAAACCAAATATATATAGCATCACATTTTCCTTAGGGGGATCATTCTAGAAGGAAATGTATTGTTAAATTGAAAATGAGAGTTTAATATTGTGCTGATTTTATACATAGGTAAAACCATTACAGTGATTTGGAGGCTACTCAGCCACTGTCTTCAAATTTGGTTGATTTAAGGAACAATAGTCACTATAGAGAAATTTGCACTTTATGTTCAGGCTCATCAGTGTGGTAAAGCTAGGGGATCAGAGAGATACATTTTCAAATCAGGGGGAAAATAAAATAAAATGCACCTAGAAATCCAATATCGAGGTCATTAGCCACCACCATTTGGTCTTGCTATAATAACAGCCCCAATTGCCTGCATGGTAATTTACATAGCATTAGCCATTACACTGTGTTCTGCAATTTGGCTTTTGGAGGTCACTGTACCTTGATTTACTTTGTTAAAAGACAGCATTTTCTAAGCATCAAAGCCATACTGTTTCCGGGCCCACTGTGTCTCTGCTGGCAGCTTCTGTGAAAACAAGATTTCATGATAAATTGAACTGGAAATCCTGAAATTTTAACCATTAAAAAAAAAATCTTTAGGAAAAATCTCGCAAACTTCTATTAAAAAAAAAAATGAAAGGAAGAAAGCTAAATTGGAAACTGGTGTCTCTAGCTTTTACCCTTTGGTGCATTTTGTGCAATGACCTAGATTTCTCAGGCTTCCATTATTGGTGTGGAGTTTATTTGTTTTCGTTTTAATTATAGGTGTGAAGAAGCTGCCTCACTGATTCATTTACTGCAGCATAAGCTGCTCATGGTGGATGCTCAGCCTGCTAGATATCTGTCACAATTTTGGATTGGGTACCCATTATCGAGATTGATAGCAGTTATCAAACCCCAGAATACGTGTGTGTTCGCTTTTAAATATTAGCTGTCAGAGCGTGATAAGTTGTGGCGGGTTGTAGGGAGCAGGGTTGAACGTATGACACAGTGAGGCTCAGTTTTCAAGAGGAACACGGTTGCTCACTGAAACCATGACAAAGAGGGAGGCAGGCAGAAGGCCAACCTGTGGAGAAGACAGACCCAGCGTCACAGCCTTCCCCGAGATGAAAACAATGCGCCCTGCTTACTTTCATCTAATCCTGAGATTTGTTTAACTTCTAGCTTTAAAAGGCATGAAAGTGGGAGAGGGTATGAAATGGCTATGGTTGTGCCTTGGGGAACAGGAGATTTATTTTAAGTTCTTGGGACAGAGTTCTGACAGAAAATCTGACATTCTTGAAATAGGTATTCAGTGTGATGTCCTATTTCATGAAAATTTGAAAAAAAATATTTTCATTTTGGAGAATGAATTGAAATTGGTATGGGACACTCTGGGAACTCATTTTTAAAGGGGCCTTACTTGGAGGATCTTTTTGTGTGTGTCAAATATTTAATGTTTCTGTTAAACACTACCTATCAGCTTGAAAGCGTGCCTATGGGCATATCAAAGCTACAACATATTTAATTTGTCTTAATTTTATTTTTTCCAGTTTCTGAATGGTCCTTAGATAATTTTGCTTACACATGTTTCTGGAAAAGTGTGTCCATGAATTCAACCTAATTGGCTACTACATAGCCATTCTGGTGTCCTTGCAGAAGACAGCTCTTAAAGGGATGCCCTGGAGCAGTGTTGTCCCTTTAATAGGTGCTTTAAAAATATGTAATTGTCCCTTGGTCCATGCTGCCTAACAAATGTGCTATTCTTCTGACAAAGACTTCCTGCTAATTTTATTACTATTGTGTCCTACATCTTTTTAAAATATACTGGTGGAGAGTCCACTTTTAACCAAGTCAATGCATTTTAATTAAACAGAAAACTTGAAAAAGAAGGCTTTTGCTGGGAGGCTTAATTGCTTCCTGCAACCTTTATGAAAAGGGCAGAGTGTTAACACAAACCTCCCACTTTTATTTTCCAAGAAGAAATGCCGAGCTAAAGATAATCTCTCCATTAGTATTATTCATAGTGTTCGGCTTTCTTGACATGCTCTAAGAGCAGACAGACCTGTCATGAGCATCACATCTGCAAGCTCTGTCACAGCCCTGAAGGCTCCGGTGAAAGCTGGGAAGTGTGTTAACAGGAACTGTGGACGGCCTTTGGGGAACAATAGGCTTACCTGAGCTGTACCCAGATTTTCAAAAAACACGCCGCTATATTATATTCCATAATCACGCTAGTGCTCATCGATACTTGACCCAGCATCATTTTTTGAAGCACCGTTTCCAATTGTGAAATCCTTTCTCACCCAATTTGGAGCATCTAATTTGAGTGCTTATAGCATCTAGCCACAGAACAGTCATGTCAGCAAGCGTGCCCAATGGTTTCTTGCATGAGGGCTTAACTACTCAGGTTGGTGTATATGTGCTTTCCATTTCCTCCAAAATATTTGACTTTTTAGTGCTGCCAAGTCTCCTAGCACTTAGGTGTCGTAAATAATTATCTTGAAAAATAACCCCTGCTATTAAGCTGATAGCTACAGATGATCCCAAGATTTTCAGAACAAGTGCATTGTGAAACAGTTCAAACAACTTAGCAGCTCAAGAACAATGTAAAGCTCTTACAGAAATGTATTCCCCTTTCTGTTTTATAATTAATCTGCTCCATGGGGCTGATGTCATTGGATAAAAGACCTTGTGATGGGCGTGTCTCTAGGCAGGCTGGTCAAGGGGCTGGGCGAAGTTTGTCTGACAGTATTTTGTTTCAATGGAGCATGATTTCAGCAAAATTGTTTGAATAAGTAATCAGCTCAGATATTGTTTTGAGATTTGTCTTTTTCTTAGGTCAAGTAAGCCCCTCACTGACATACTTTGATAGAATTAGGCAAGGACTAACTGAGTTTGGCATCTAATCTGTTTTAGCCAGGAGTTCATTTTATCTATTGCCTCCATCCACTGGGAATGCAGGTTCCCTATCATGTAACCCTCGTGAAATGAAATGTTTCACATAGTCACATGAAATACATATGCTTCAGAAAAAATCTATAAGGAGAGAAAGGGTGTAGCAAAACAAGGCACAACCACATACCTATCAGATATATGGACACAAATTTTTAAAAACCCACTATAATTTGACAGGGCAGTGGGTAGAGCTATTCTTACTCTCTCTTTGCCTAAATATATTTAATATACATTACAGTGTCCATGAGGAATGTGTTTATTACCCTGTAAGATTTTTAAACCTACAGGATAGAAAGTCAGATTCTAATGGGAAGTTTACTGGGTATGTTTCCATGTAGAGCTCTAGGTAAGAATAACAGCAATATATGCTTTCTCATTTTAAATATGGCTTTGGGGCACTGCCATTTTAACATTGAAGACATAAGATGCATAAAAAATGAAGTGCTGATCCACTGATATAGTTGTTAGCATGTGAGTCACATTAAAAATACACCAAACAGTCATGGAGAAAGAGGCACATGGATTGTTATTTCTTGTTGTATTTGAGCAGAACAAGTAATTTCCCCAAAGATTTTATAATTATTTTAAACCAGTAGAGACATTGACTCCAGTTATGAGGATTGGACTTGATAAAATGATATATGCACCCATATATACATACACAAGGGTGTATATATGTATTATGGGTATGAGTACATATGTACTTTCATATGTTCACTCACATAGATAACACTCTAGTGACTTTTTATTTTCCTACTAATTTAATCTGAAGGTATTTAAAATAAAAAATAGAAGGAAGGAATGATCATGAAATGATCTCTATCCATGATAAAAAAAAGGCTAGAAAATATTATGACATGACTGGGGATGAGAAGCTCCCGTGGCTTTCAGCCAGGAAGACACCCAGAGATGTCTTTTGGGTTTGTCGGTGGTGAACAGACCTCTCCGACGCTCAGCTCTGATGCTCAGGGGAAGGAAGGCACAACGGTTGAATTCCACCCACTTACACTCCTCCTGACAGTGGATAAAGATAACAGGTCTGGTCCCTGTTGCTTTCAGGCCTTTCCTTGAGATGACTTAATTCATCACAGGCAGGACAAGCAATAAAAAAGAAGGTTGAGGCGTGTGCTTTAATACGAGCATAAACTGTGCCTTATAGATATTCAAATTCATGCCTAGTTGGAGGAAATATTCATGACTAATATTAAACTAAGCCCAGAATTAGGTAAAATGCAACAGACATATATTGAAGTGAGCATTTTATTATGTGCCATGTCAGCCAGATTAAAGAAAAGGGTGCCTGACACCGACTGGATATTGCATGTATATCAAGCAATCTATTTATATGTGACAGGGAGGGTTTGATTTCTGTGAACAGTGACAACCCGACAAAATCACCGCTGGCTTTCAAAATTACGATGGTATAAATGTACATCTTTTGAGATGGAATTTTAAATTATAATTAACAAAATGTAGATGAATATGCTTAGGAATAAATAGTGACACAAAGGAAAAAGGGGTGGAGAAATCCTTATAAATGCGAATGTTTTTCAAGCCACCAGTGCTGCAGTGAAGCTCAGAACACTAGTGGAGGCTTGTCATGTCCACGAGCAACAAATGTCATGCAAGTTCATATTATTCTGCTCCCCACAGATGGGTATGGCTGTGGGAAGGAGTCACATCATCAGTTGTGGATAAACTAGAATATAAAATATAAACACTATTCTGTTGTTAGAAATCTCAAATCAGGAAATGATCATATTTCTAAAACTCAGGTCTACCATATTCTTTATATTGACACATTTTCAAATAAAATTATAGAATTTGCTCTATAAGAAGTCAGTTACTATTCCTTTAATTCTTTTCCTTGTTTATTAAGAAATAAGAACCACAGAGCTAACGGAGCATAATTATTATGTATCTTTCATGGAAGTGGTCTTTGGAGAGAGAGAGAGAGAGAGAGAGAGAGAGAGAGAGAGAGAGAGAGAGAACGAGCAGTAGAAACCACTAACTTCATTACCAACAAAGATCCACTGCAATGAAACAGAAATTCTTTGAGTTCACAATCATTACACTTGGTTGCTCTTACCAGGTACTGGGATAACAGGAAGGAACAGTCAATGGTCAATTGACTTTATTTCCTTACCTTAAATTATAATTGGTGGTATGACTTTTGCATGTTTTAGCTGAGCAAACCGCACAGAGACCACCTGACAAGCAGTCCATAAAGTCCTTTGAATGAGAAAAAC
This sequence comes from Lasiurus cinereus, assembly GCA_011751065.1. Lineage (NCBI taxonomy): Eukaryota > Metazoa > Chordata > Mammalia > Chiroptera > Vespertilionidae > Lasiurus > Lasiurus cinereus. The sequence goes on along the minus strand of JAAGEH010000040.1, from coordinate 17,233,145 downwards.
AGAGGCTGGGTGTGATGCTTGTCGAGCCGGGTTCTAGCAGCAGCAGGTAGAGCTATGACTAAAGCTGGACTCCTTCATTTACAGAGATTTAGGCAATATCCCAGCAGTGCATGTGGGGGAGCTACAGGACAGACGCAATCAGAGCTGGCTTTGTACATCAATAATGGCAAACTGTATTTCCTCATAACCTTTCCTTCTTTGTCAAAAGGAGGAGGGGGGGATTTCATTTTCAACTGTAATCTGTGACTTTGAAATGGACATTAAGGAATCTTGTCGACAAATACTTCTGGCTGATTTTCTTTTTCTTTCCCTCTTGCTGTTTTCAAAGAAAATCATCATGGCAGCCTTAAGCACAGCCAAAATGTACTGGACTTTCCGGAGACAATTGAACTCCCTCATCCTAGGATTTCTGACCGAATTTAGTTTATAGAAAATGGTAATCAGAGTTGTACATTCGTGTAGCTGGTTAGCAAATACTGGCGGTGCATACTTACTGATCAAGCCATTCATACAAGGCCCCAGCTACAATCTTGGTTTTGAATATTTTCTACTTTCATTTCCATTTTCACTTTATAGAACTACCTGCAACTTCCGAGTGTACTGTTTATACCATCTTAATCACCAATGGGCATCTGACAGTCGATCTACAACAAAAATGATGACTTGGAAACTATAAAACTTTAAGAAGTAAAGTGTGGTAAAGATACATTTTTTTATCTAACTGGTCATTGTAACATAGTCTTGACAATCCCAAGGTAGAGATAAGTTTAACAGCATTTCCTTGGGCATGATTTATTCACTCTCTCCCTCTTTTTCTCCTTCTGCCCCGTCTCTTTGATAGTGAGACTTTTTGACTGCATAAGTGGTAGATATTCAGCATACAAGCTAAATCTGAGAAAATTATTCTTTCCCAGGAGGGTGAGCACACATTGGCCCCTATATGATACATCAACCATGACTATCTATACTAATAAAATAGAAATATGCTAATTAGACTGTATGTCTTCCGGACATCCTTCTGGACGTCCTTCCTGATGAAGCCGGAGCCAGGGGGATGGCAGCCCAGGTCCTGGAGAGAAGCAGCCTGGGTCCCGTGTGCCTGTGGGCCACCTAGGGGAAGCCAGCCAGGGTCCTGGGTGCCTGTGGCCAGCTAGAGGGAAGCCAGCCTGGGTCCCAGGTGCCTGCCAAAGGCTGGAGGAGAGAAGCCCGGATGCCAAGTGCCAGAGGGAAACTGGTGCCAGCCGTGGCTGTGGGGGAAGAAAGGCCTGCTCTTGCACACATTTTTTTTTTGCATCAGGCCTCTGGTGTGTGTGTGTGTGTGTGTGTGTGTAGTAGCTTGCCTGGGCCCTCACAGCTGTGACTTCATCTGCAAGGTTGTTTGGAAGACATCTGGTATAATTAGGATATTATGCTTTTGTTAAATATATATATATATATATATATATATATATATATA